>OU015502.1:66399989-66782489 GCA_907164885.2 Dolomedes plantarius
ACTGACCCAACAATAGAAAACATATAAAGTATGAAAACTTAACATTTAATACGATTTTTCAGCTTATTCATTAAGCTGCATTAGCTGTAAAATTGCTGCAAAACTGCTGTGACCGTGCGAATGAACGTCACAGAATATGCATGAGAGAATTTTCTTCTACGAAACGTCAAGACACGAATGAAATACAAGAATTTTTATAAGAAAAAAAGAATTAGATTGCATTACAAATACAAGAGCTGATTTTAATCTTTCTAAAAATGTATTAAAATTATTCTGAAATAAATCAAATGCATGAGGACACTTACAGCGTTTCAGGGGTCCGGGACACATTTTTGAATTTTTTTTTATTTATTGAGTTAAAAATTTCAATTTTTTTGTAATGGTTAACCATATAATTTGTAAACAAAATCACAGCATAAAACTTCTCAAAAAGTTTTTAAAAATTTTTAAATTTAAGATTTTTAAGAAAAGTGGGGTAATTTAAAATCGTTATAACTCGAAATATTATTTGTCGAATTTCAAAATTTTTTCCTTCAACTAAACAGAAATATTTAAGTTTTAATTTTAATTCACCATTTTTTAAAAATATAAATTTTTAAAAAAATTTAAATATATCGATTAAAAATTGCGAAAAAATTTGTAACTTATTTTTAAAAAATCATATTTTCAAAAGTATATATTGTTTACAAATTTGCTGATTTAAAATGAAAGTAAAATAGTTAAAAATGACGTGTGACAAGTTTAACCATTTATCTTTAACGGTTCTTGACTTATAACAATTTAAAGAGGAGAAATGGGGAAAAAAACCATCATGCAAAAAAACGCACTTACAGGTTTAGAGAACGATTTGCTACTATTATAATGTCCCCCCCCCAAAAAAAAAAAAAAAAAATAATAATAATTTATCCTGTTCTAATTAAGATAGAAACATGATTTAAATGTCATTTTAAGCACAAAATAATACAAAAAATGTTAATGCAATAATTTTTTTTTCTCTGTATTTGACTTTATGGGTGTCCAAGACACCCTTAAAGTCACAGACAGTCTGTAGGTATTTTATAAACACCTACTCATCACAGACATCAAGTTAGTAAAAACTATTAAATTAACTTGAGCGTTATTTAGGTGGGAGTAAGGGGGAGAGGAGTTTCAATGTACATGATAGACTGTTCCCTTGGGGACCTTTCTATCAAATAAAAGCTCTTGAAGTAACCCTTTCTCTGGCAATTTTATTTTAACAACTCCGGTAGTCAGTATGCTACAACACGAAAAAAAAAATAACTTTAAAAAGTTTTACGTGCGAGAAAAAGAACTGGATAGACGGGTATTTTTATAGAAGAAACGGCTCCAGAACAAAAAAAAATATATGAAACCTATATCCTGCGTTACATTGTAAGTTTTGTGGTAGATATGTAACATGATTTTTTTAATAAAACTCTTTTGAAAAAATTAGCCAGTATTACATTCTTCACAGAGTAGCTTTAAGTACATAGGTATACTTTTTGTTGCTGCAGAAAACAATGCTTTGGCATTTTTATTTTTAAAATATTTGAAGGAAATATGCATAACCTTGCCTTTAAAAATCCTTCGTTACATATTTGTTACTTATTGTTTAGATATAAAGCTTTTTTACATATTGCTTGGATATAAGTCTAAGGAAGATTGTGAAAATGAAAAAAATGAATGAAATTTATATGAAATTTTATTCTATTTTTTTTAAGTTTTGTATTAGTACTGATTTTTTTATCTTCACAAGAAACTCCTATTTTGTGAAGAATGATTAATTTAAGAATCTTTTTTCAGAATCGCATTTTCTTACATGACATGTAGGAAGGTTTTACTGGTGTATATTTATAGGTATATATATATATATATATATATATATATATATATATATATATATACACAATACTTTTACATTTAATTTGAGGTTAATACACGTACTTTTCAGATTCAGACCATAAAGGGATATCGACTGCATTTGAGTATTCTGAGCGCCGAGAATATTGTAAAATGTGTCTTAGCGTTTATCACCACATTATGCGACAACTGACTCTTTTGACCTACTTTCTGAAAGGTGATTTATCTTCCTGCGGTGCTGACTGGGGAAAAGAAATCGGGAATAAATAAGGTAAAAAATAAATCACAATGAAAGCGCTAAGGCTTATTTATTATGTGTTAAATGCGTGTTTACACTTTTTGTTATTAATTTCGAGAGGGAATATGAAGTGACGGTAAAAAAAAAATGATTTGTGAACTCAGTTCTTATAATTTACATCTTGGATATTAAAGCAGAAACATTTTAAGGGAAATAAAACATAAAAATGTGGCAGGATAAACACAATAAATCTTAAACATAGTATATTTTAATTTATATGCTCATTAATAATTAATTATTTAACAGGAAAGAGAATGAATTATGTAAATTACGTATCTATTTCTCTGACACTACTACTTCTCACACAAACCCAAACACACGTACGCGTACGCACAGACAGACACACACACACACACACACACACACACACACATATACATATATATATATATATATATATATATATATATATATGTATATATATATTCATTGATTATTGGGTTTAAACGTCTGTTATACCGGAAGTATTGGACAAACTGTATGATCGAAACCTGTGCCCTGTTTTGCCCTCCTGGGCTTTCTCCTTGCTAATCGAAGAATGCTTTACAGTGGAGTTTTATGCTTCACTTTAATTAAATGTAATGCAAAATAAATATCCTCCCAACCGATTTGGGGGGAAATTTGCGTGAGGTAGCCGACCTTTTACTTGTCAAAATAGTAACATTTGTCATTTGGGAAATGTGTCTGGTGGACACGGTCTAAATACCAATGTCCGCATTAATTCTATTAATTTGAAAGGTTTTCAGACGTCTGAGAACCTTTTTTTTTCTCTTTTTTTGAAAAGTAACGGCTGAATAGTCTAATGAAATTTTCATGAACAGAAAGTGTATTATTATGCGGAATTTGCTGCCTTTTTTTTCTTTTTAGTACATTCTGGTGCGTTGAATGTAACGTTCGTGTTTACTTCGCTTCATTAGGATATTAACAATTAATATTTTCAATTTATGCAGTTCGCAATTTTTTTACTTTCGATCTGAATGTAAAAGGTCCGTTCCTATCCTATATTCTACAAAATATTTTATGTTGGATACCTGAAAATATCAATTCCATAAAAGTAAAAAAATGCATTTTGTGAGAAATTAATCTTTTATTTTAGTTTCATATACATGAGAATATTTAATCTTTCTTTATACATGTGATTAAAAATGCTTATCTTGAATTCATGTTTTGCTTCATTACATATTTAATACGTTTAATACGCTATGAGCTTTTTTCAAAACTTTATAATAAAGATACATTTCAATATATTATGTTGTTATATATATATATATATATATATATATATATATTTATATGTGTATTTGTCATTAATTGCATACATTGACCGTTGTATTTAATTTGAATGTACTCCGCAGCGAAGTACGGGTTTTCACCTAGTGTCTTATACTTAGTTTGTTATTTCTCTATACATATGATCATTGCATCGATAATTAAATGATTTTTAATTATACGAATTTTGTCTTCAATCAAATGTCCCTATTCCACTGCGAGACCTGCACAGCAATAATCAATTTAACAAAGTCTTCCACACCATAGCTACAGAGGCTGTTCGCACATTTTTTAGACAATTTTGGTTTAGACAATTTTGCTGCAAAAGAAATAATTGCATTTGAACTATGTTTTTAAAAGTCAATATTATTGTCTGCGGCTTGAAAGTTTTGTTTTTATTCAAAATGGCGTTTTTCACAAATCAGTGGTTCGAAGGCTATATTTATGCTCTTTCCGAAGAGAAATATGCATACTCCGTTATCCAAAAACGATGTGAGAGTCATGGTTTTGTGATATCTAAAGCGTCGATAGGTAATATCGTCAACAAGAAAGGAAAAAGCGTCAAATTGGAGCCTCAATTAGGACAAAAATTCCAAACAAGTATCCAAGGAAAAAATTTACATCTTCGACTATTGCAAAGATACGTTGTTTAATGCTAAAAGAAAATCCCCCTAGTCAAAGGACAGTTGCAAAATCATTAAAATGCTCGGTGTCCACTGTAAACAAAATGATAAACGTTGATTTAAATCTTAAGAAAGCGAAAACACGCAATGTGCAAGTCTTCTTCCAAATCATATCGCTAGAAAAATGGAAAATAATTGTCACAATAGATGAATCATGCGTGTATTTAAATGATTGCAACAAAAAAAGAGTCATTTATTATCATAAAAGATGAGAAAAAATTTCAGTACATGGTTCAAAGAAACGAAAGAAAGTTTTTCTAAGGGATTCATGATTGTTGCTGGTTTTTCGTATAATGGCAAGTTAAAAATAAAGAGAGTGGAAAAAATGTCAAGATTAACTCCAAATACTATCAGGAACATACTTTATCGCCAATTTTTCTGAATGAAATACCATCGTTTTACCCACAGTGCCATCAATCTGTGAGACTCCATCAGGACGAAGCTAGCAGTCACACATCAAAATCCACTGTAAATTTCCTAAAAGAAATTGAACAAAAAACTGGTATCAAGGCCATACCTTTCACTGATATCCCTACTAAATCTCCCGATGTATCAAATATAGATTTTTGTGCTTTCGGAATTTTAAAATCCGTATTATCCAAACGTCGTCTCAAAACCCTTACAGGACTCTGGAAAGCTGTTCAGGAGGAATGGGCTAGAATACCTTTTTTGACCCTTGAAAAGGCATTATTATCCTGGAAATTGCGGTGTCGAAAGGTAGTTCAGAATAAGGGATGACAAATAGAACAATTAAAACACAAGAATTTTATGTAATTTAGTTTTGTGAATACAATATACATTGTCTAAAAAATGTGTGAACAGCCTCTGTATTTGAAGCTTATCCACGAGAAACAATTGCGATCATAAAGGTGCACATGCTAAATTTTTCCCAATCCTCCCATTTTAGATAAATTTTGAAAGTATCAAGGCTTTTGCAATCTTCAATTTCTATCTTCTCATGTTTATTAAAATATTTGGATAATTGATTATAAACATAATTTTTTAGCAATTCTCTTGAACTCGAAATATTAAAAATTTCAAGAAACCCCAGATTTCTCAATTAATACTTAATGATTGTCAACAAACTGGGAATGGTGATCTGGGTTGGATGATATTAAAGTTTAATTAAAAGACTTGCAACATATTAAATTTGAAATTTTCCATATCATTTTATACATGTCTTCTAACATAGTATTTTAATCAAATGTTAAATGCATATAATGATTAAAATTTAATCTTATGAAATAATAATTGTGTATTTTTCTTGCCATATGATTCCCAATTCGAATTATTTTTTTTCAGATTTTAATGGTGCATTTCAGCATTTAAATGAAGAGAATTAAGGCAATTTCTGTTAAATACCGGTTCCGCCATGTCTTTTATTCTGTATATATGCATTATCTGACACCTTGTCGCACTCACAGTTGATCTCAATCCGTTATAAAGTACTTAATTAGGTTTTTATAAAAATTAATTCATTTCCATATTAAGTGATAACTGAATTTCTAGGTACTATTTTTCTAAGCAGTTAGTTTGTTTGAGTGCACTACTTCCATTTTATTTCCTTTTTTGCATATTTACTTTCCTGCGTTGAAATTAAAGCATACCTAATGAGATGAGCATCCGTTAAAGCTACTGTCGAAGTGAAAGCAATTAAGTCATATTCATGCACCTGTATGCTGAGGGATATCAGTTTGATATTTAATCAGATAAATGCTTCCGTATCATAGCTCTTATCGACGAGCTTATGCTTATCCACGAGACACAATTGCGAGGATAAAAGTGCACATGCGAAATTTTCTCAAAATTCTCCCATTTTACAGTTTTTACAATAAACTTCCATAAAATCGTTACTGAATGGCAAATTAAGTAAATTTAAGGGGACAGGGAACCTTCAACCTTGATTTTTTAAAATTTTTAACTCCGTATACAAAAGGAAAATAATTATTTTTCTTTTTTAATACATTGAAGATTCCTAGAATTTAAAATAAGGATTTTTTGGCAGAATAATGTCTGCTTTGCAATTTTTTTTAAAAATGCTAATAATTTTTTAAAATGCTCCATGCGCATTCCCTATCAATTAAAATCTTTAAATTGTTTATTATAAGTTATTATAAGTTACCATATTGGTTTATTACCATATTGGTTTATTATAAGTTACCATATTGGTATACATATAATTGAGCATTTAATTTTTTCTTGTATGAATCTGAAGTTTTAAATATTTTTTTTTTATTTAGCCTGTTATTTTCTCTATATTATTGCATGCTTTCACTTTATTTTAGAGTCTTTAAATTTGAAAAATATTTGTGGTTTTAAAGAATTATGCAGAGTTTTGAGACAAACACTTCAATAAACAAACTTGAGAAATATTGAAGAAATCGGGAGGAAATAATTTCGTATGGAACATTTTGAAAAATTCTAGGATTTTTGAGATTTTTTTTAAACAGATCTTATTCTTACAAAATACTTATTGGGAATTCTAAGTGTCCTCGATGTACCAGAAAATAACATTAATTGTTTGCCTTTTGTATGTAGAATAAAATATTGAATATTTAATTTTTGTGTTGCATTTTTCTGAACTGATGATGCTATTCTTCTAACTTTCAATACTCATTTCAGTGGTACTTCCGCTCTCCGCTGACATTCTTCTGAAATATCTGTGTTTGAAGGCGTTGGCCTAGGCAACACAGTTAGCCAATTGTTCCTATGGTTCTATGGTTGAATATTTAAGAAAGCAAGGTTAAAGGTCCCTTTTCCTCTTAAAGAAACCAACAATTTCTCAATTAATTATTACTAAGTGTCAACAAACTAGGACAATTAATGTTAAAATTTAATAAAATTGCTAAAACTAAATTAAAGTAAAAAAATTTCCGTACCCTTTTTATACATGTTTCTTACATAATATTTTACTCAAATATTAAATTCAAGTGATAATTAAAACTTAATTTTAAGAAATAATAATCGTGTATTTTTTCTACATTATCATTCCCAATTTGAAATACCGTTTATGATAATATATTTCATCTTTAAAATAAAGAGAATCAACTATGGAAACTTTCATTTAAATACGGAATTAATTAATACTTTTAGCTATATATATATATATATATATATATATATATATATATATATATATATATGTATAATGTGTGTGTGTGTATGTATGTATGAATGTATGTATGAATGCATAAATTATTTTCCTCCTAGTCATATCCCTATTCGTCTGAAACCATTACAAATACTTAACTGGGTCTTTAAGTACTTGAATTCATTCCCATATGAAGTGAAAATGAAATTTCTGAGTAATATTTTTCCAAGCAGATTGTGTTTAGCTTCATTTTTTATATATTTCCTTTTTATACGTTCAAATTAAAGTAGGCCTCATGAATAATGCATCCGTGGCATCTACGGTTGAAGTTAATGCAATTAAGTCATAGTCATTCACCAGTAGTTTCAGGAATTTGAATTTATAATTAATCTAATATATGCTTCCTCATCATAACATTTTTACATCCATCTACGAGAAACAACTGCAAGGATAAAGGCACATGTGCTAAAATTCCTCTCGATTTACAGAGTTGTTAAAATAATCTTCCATAAAAGCGTTATTCTAAAAGCTCCCGTTCGTATCTTGTCAAGTTTATTAAAATCTTTGGATAGTTGATTTTAAACGGGATTTTTTAAATGCATTTCTCTTTGAACGGGAAATTTAGAAAATTTTAATAAACAAATAATTTCTAAATGAATTATTACAGTGTGTCAACAAACTGGGACAAATGATGTTAAAATTGAATTAAAATGCTAACGATAAATTAAAGTACAAATTTTTCTATATCCTTTTTATACATGTTTTCTTGCATAATATTTAAATAAATATTTAAATGCATGTGAAAGTTAATCTTATGAAACAATAATTGTGTATTTTTTTTCACCATTATTTTTCAAAATTTTAAATAACTTTTTTCCCCTTTTATGAAGATATATTTCATCTTCAAAATGAAGAAAATCAATACAGGAAGTTATCATTTAAATGAGGGATTCATCGAAGCTATTCGCTATATATATACATTATTTTAATCCTGGTCTCAGTTTTTCTCTAAACATTAAAAATACTTAATTAGGTGTTTAGAAATTATAATTCATTCCCATATGAAGTGATAACGAAATTTCCGGGTAGTATTTTTCTGAGCATTTTGTTTTCTGAGCAGTCACGGCCCTACAAGCGTTTAACTTCATATTTTTACTATTTTTACTTTTCCTACGTTGAACTTAAAGCGTACCTGATGAAGCAATCATCCGTTAAAGTTACTGTTAAACTGAATGTCATTAAGTCATATTCATTCATCTGTAGATTGCGGAAAATCTGTTTGATATCAAATCTAAAAAATGCTTCCGCATCGTAGCTTCTTTATTCTTATCCACAACAAACAATTGCGAGCATAAAGGTGCACTTGCTTTATTTCTCAAAGTTCTGTCGCATTACAGAGTTTTTAAAATAATCTTCCTTAACAGCGTTATTGTAAAAGCTCTACTTCTTATCTTCTTACGTTTATAAAAATCTTTCGATAGTGGATTTTAAATCCTTTGATTGGGGAATTAAGAAAATTTAAAGAAACCCAAAAATTTCAATTAATTATAACAAACTGTCAACAAACTAGAACAAATGTTGTTAAAATTTAATTAAAATGCTAACAATAAATAAAAGTACAAATTTTTCCATGCAATTTTTATACAGGACGTCTTACATAACATTTTGCTCAAATATCAAATGCATGCGATAATTAAAATCTAATCTTATGAAATAATAATTGTGTATTTTTCCGACATTATCATTCCCAATTTGAAATAGCAGTTATTTTCATTTATGATGACATATTTCATCTTTAAAATGAAGAGAATCTGTAATGGAAATTAGTATTAAATACGAGATTAATAAATACTATTCTCTCTATATATAAATTTTTTTCCGCGTTGACGGGCTCCCATTTTTCTGAAACCCTTACAAATACTCTTTGGTCTTTTTAGGTACTTTAATTCATTCCCATATGAAAGTATAACGAAATTTCTGGGCACTATTTTAATAAGCAGTTTGTTCACTTCAGGGAATTACTTACGTTTAATTTCATTTTTTATATATTTACTTTTCTACGTTGAACTTAAAGCATGCCTCAAGAAGTGGGCAACTGTTAAAGCTACGGTTGAAATGAATGCAATTATATCATGTTCATTCAATTGTAGATCCAGGAATTTACGTATTTTGATAACTAATGTAATGAATGTTTCCTCGTCAGAGCTATTTTATGTTCATCTACGAGAAGTAATTGGAAGGATAAAGGTGCATATGCTATATTTTTTTAACGTCCTCTTGATTTACAGAGAGGACTTTATTTTAAAATAAATCGTTCACAAAAGATTTATCTTAAAAACTCCAGTTCCTGTCTTGTCACGTTTGTTAAAATCTTGGATAGTTGATTTAAAAAAAATTTAAACGTAGGTTTTTTTTTTCCCCCATAACGGTCCTACGGAAAGCAAAATTTCAGACGCTAAAACCATTCGACATCACGAGATAAAATTTTTGCAGCGGGCCAACGAGTCTGTATCGCTTGGGCAAGCAGTAAAAAGTTAAACAGAAAAGTACCAAAACGCGTCAAAATTTATATATATATATATATATATATATATATATATAAATATATATATATATATATATATATATATATATATATATATATATATATATATATATATATATATATATATATATGTGTGTATATATATATGTATGTATATATATATATATACATATATATATATATATATATATATATATATATATACATATATATATATATATATATATATATATATATATATATATATATATATATATATATATATATATATATATATATATATATAACACATACATACATATATACATACAAAAGAGGTAAGAAAAGATAAATAATCGTTCGTTAATTAACCGCGGTAGTTTCATTAGAAGAGATTACCTGCATTTATTTTCAGCTTTTCAGTTTCAAAGGGAAATAAAGAAAATTTATAGAAATCAATTATTTCTCAATTAGTTTTTAGAGAATGTCAATAAACCGTGACTAATGATATTAAAATTTAATTAAACCTTCAGCAATAAATAAATTAAAGTTCACATATTTTCTATATCCTTTTATACATGTTGTCTAACATAATATGCTACTCAAGTATTATACATGTGATAAATGCAAGTGATAATTAAAATCATAATCTGTGGACGGGCTTTCTTTTTCATTTTTACTGCGTTTTATAGTTACCATTCATCAGCAGCTTAACTCAGCTTAAAAATGAAAACTAAGGGTAGTAATAATAAATTTCAAAATATTTAACAAAGGAAGAAAATTTTTTTGAGGTTAGTATATAGTTTTTGGTTCTTAAAAATCCATTTTTCTCACATTACTTTTAAATGCATATAAATGACTTTTTACAATCTTTGTTATTAAGTCTGAGGCAACAAAGACTTAATTTTGATTAAAACTACTACAACAAAAAGCATGCATGTAATATACTGTACAGAAGAAAAAATAATCTAGAGCTTCTGTGTAATCCCTCTATATGTGAAACAAATTCCACGCTGTAAACAGTTGCAAGGAAACCATAAATTATGAAGGCTGCAAAATAACTTTGAGATTTGAATATCTTTTTGTGCGCAGCCATCTGTTTAATTGTCATATCCATGCAATTACTTTTCTCACGGAATAACGTTTTCGGGAGTAAAGAGAAATTTAATGAATTTTTAGCGTGAGCAATTAAGATTTTTTTGAAAAAAAATACCTTTTTCGTCGTCGTTAATATTTGATTTTATTCTACAATCTTAACTACAATGTTCCCACTTTTGTTTGCATTGAGTTAGGAAGGTTTCCATTATCATGATAGCTGTGCAAACAAAATATGAGATCTCGGATGATAGAAATTGAAAGATGTATGTAGAATGACGCTGAACCAGTAAAGAAAATAAGAATTAAAACAATTCCAATTTAAAACAGTATTTAATTACCGGCCGCTGCGCGACCAGAATGGTCGCTTTTAGTTTTATATTTTCTTTTGCAAAACAACTCAACTGAAAGTAACATATGTAAGGAATGTTACCATTACCTGACATCATAAATATACGTTGTTAAGGGGTTTTCTCCTTAAGGCTGGTTCCAAAACATCGGTGCTAAAAATATGGCTGTCCATTACTTAAGAACAGAGTTAAGATAAGACTGATAAACCTAACACCAATGATTTTAAAAATTTAATCCCTCTCTGTATGTACTATTTTTCAAAATTAAGATGTCTACACTTTATCAATACATCAAATAAGAAATTTTTGGGTTAAAATTTTTTCACTTACAAATTGGAGAAAAAAATCAGCAAGTACTAAAATATAGTGTGGATTATTTACTCTATGTATGTACTATTGTTCAGAATTCCGATATCTACACTTAATCATATCAAATAATAAATTGTTGGGAAAATTGCACTTATAAAATGGAGTGAAAATTCAGCAAATACTGAAAAAAGTGTAGAGAATTAACTATTACTGGCTGTCGGTTGCTATGCCGGCGACGGTTAAGCCTAACCTCACGATCATTTATACTGTCTCTTTTACTCCTCTCTCTTAATGAATTATTTCTTCTTCCCTTTCTTTATTGAGACTGTTCCCAATTTTCACTTGTTCGTGCAGCTCACTTTCGAGCATTCCTGATTTCGGTGCTTAAATCCATGTTGACACGCGGTTGCAAATTGCGCTAATGTTTACATCTGGCAGTTACAGCTGTTGGCATTCGGCGTGTAGAAATATCATCGATTTTTTGTGCCGCACACCTGCGTGTTTTATATACACAGATGCAATAGCTAGTGTATATTTCAAGCCAGTCTAAGGAACGTAAGTTATACTATTTATATTGAATGAATCCTTTGTAAAGTTAAAGTAATGCATCTATTGTAAAGTTAAGACAGTTGTAAAGTTAATAGAGTTGTAAAGTTAATACAGTCATACTTCGGTACTCGTCTGCTTCAGTACTCCTCGAATTCAGAACTCGTCGCATCTTCGAACTCGAAATTTTTGCTTCGGTACTTGACGTTTGCTCGTCACTCGTCTCACATACTAAAACATCTAGAAGTCAAGACAGTGACCGCCGGGCGGGAAAGTGAACCAATTTCAGCCTCCACTCCACTTCTGGGTGATGAATCAATATATGCTGCATTTTGTAAAACAAATATGAATAAAATAGTCGAAATAAGGTAAGTTGGTGTAACTGGGCCCATGAGGTAACTGGGCCATCCCCTCCCAGATTTTTCCTTTACATATTAGGTGGGAATTCCACTATGTGTGTTACATTATTTTCGGTGTTCGAAACAATCTATCGTACAACATTAGGAATTGCTTTGAAAAAATATTTTTAAAAGGAGGTAGAATATTTTTTTATTTTTCTAGATGTACAAGCATTGGACCCAATTACCCAGTCACAGATTCTGTTGTTTCTTATGAGAAAAAGACCTGGATGGTTCACTTACCCCATTTATAAGAGGAACTAGGCCCATCTGCATTTAAAACTATCAACAATTTTTATATATAATATATATATTTAAAAACAATATCATAGCTTAAACAGACTCCCTAAGACTTACTAAAATGCATATAATACAACGATTTTTGAAAATAATACATTTTAGTGTAATTTTAATGTGTTAAAAGTATAGTATATAAAAAAGTTAAAAATCTATGGCCCAGTTACCCCGAATTACCTTAATACATAGTACTATGTTACTGAAGCAGAAAAAACAAGCAACAGTGAATGTTTAATTTAAAATAATCATTCAGCTTATCGATCAGTTTTCTCAGAACTTGCTCTCATGAGCTTGGATCACTTTAACTCTGAAACCTCCAATTATTGAATTATCGGAGTACCATCATCTCCTATTAATAAAAGGTAAGGGATTTATATAAGAATTTCGGGGCTGAAAATTTAAAATATATCGAGAAAAGACATAGGTTGAAAATATAGATTGAAAACATAGCGAATTTTAATGTGTTATTAGTATAGTATATAAAAAAAATATGAAAATTTATCGCCCAGTTACCCCCAACTTACCTTAAAACACAGTAGTACGTTACTGGAGCAGAAAAAAAAGCAACAGTCAATGGTTAATTTATTATAATCATTCAGCTTATCGATTAGTTTTCTCAGACATTACTCTCATGAGCTTGGTTCACTTTAACTCTGAAACCTTCAATTATTGAATTATTGGAGTACCATGACCTCCTATTTATAAAGGGTATGGAATTTATATAAGAATTTCGGGGGGGGGAAATTGGAAATATAACGAGAAAAGAAAAATCACCCCACCTTAAAAAAAAAATAATAGTAATAAAGAAGAAGAAGAAAAAAACCCCACCGAATTGAGCTCCAAGGAAAAAACAAACCAACAGGTAAGGAGAAACAGAAAACAGTATTTGAAACCTTAACTCAAGATTCACAACTTGCGTTCAAAACTGAAATAAATACCGCCCACTTTGGAGTAAATTTTCATTAACTGTCATCAACTGCGGCAGTATTCCATCTTCTTCTGTCAACAATGACCTATGAGGCTTTATATTATACATTAACGTTACAAAAATATAAAAAATCGCAGGGGGACACAGTAATGGGTTTCAGAAAGGTTTTTTGTATTATTCTTTTGCTTCCAATAATCACGGGACCTCCAAAATGGTACCTTGCGTTTGGTTCCCGAAAACTATTCTTTTTTTAAATAATTTATCCCTCAAATTCTCGCAACGTTTTTGTTACTAAAAGCTTTTTATTTAGTTTTGGTTAGTTTATAAAAACCATTCTCTTAACGATTTCGTCACTAAAAGCATTTTGTTTATTTTTAACTAGTTTATAAAAACTTTTTTTTCCAGTCATTCAACTGCACGCATACCATATATATGACATTGTATTTTTTAAGACTAGCTTCAAAAGGTACTTGAGTATTTATAAAATTGCTGGTTAAAAATTTCTGCAAACAAATGCTGGCTAATCACTTTACAAAGTTTGCTATAGGGAGGTTTCTTTATATATATCTTTTTCAAACGTCTTTAACGAGGTTATGTCGTGTGGAAAAATAATGGTCTTGAGCTCCAAAACCAACCAACTAAGACAGTCCTAAATCCTCTCAAGTAAAAGAATAAATTTAAAGATTTATATGGTATTTTGAAGAAATATATACTCAGCTCATACATAAAAAAATAACAAGTTTTCTAAAGAATGTATCTCAGGGCAATGTGTCCTACTTTGTCGTAACATATGTGTTGAAATTATTACTTTATATATATATATATATATATATATATATATATATATATATATATATATATATATATATATATATATGTGTGTGTGTGTGTGTGTGTATAAATTCGTATCCTTTGATGCTATAATGGAAATAATTATGGTAATCTATCAATCTCATTTACTGAATTTCAAATCAAATAGAAAACTTATACTGTTCTTTAACATTCTTTCTTTAGTACGTTGATCGTATGGTTAGTGCATTTAATGAGGAGAGTTAGAGTTTCTCAAAAGATCAATCATATTGTTTTTTGTCTTGAAATTATTTAGGACATAAGCGAAAGATTGTTTAATATTCCTGAATGGTAAGGTCATAACAATAATAACCTTGCATTCAACTTAATAGATGGTCGGTAGGAACAACCCCATTAAAAATTTTCAATATGGTATTCTTGTCATACATAAATATAAAAGTGTTACATTGTTCATGACTTTAACGTGGTGATTAAGTGATATATATATACACTGCTAGCCACTGTAAATGCAACACCCTGAAGGAAACATGCAAATAACATGAAATTTACAACATGCATTAGCGGAGGTGAGATATGCAAATGATTACAATTTCAGCGCAGACGCACATCACGCGCGCCTGTGGCGCCACTTCAAAGCGCTATTTAAGGCTTGGAGATTTCGACTATTTCAAGTTCGGCAATTGTGTTTTTCTTGTGGTTTTTTCAAAAAAAACGATCAATTATGCCTCGTCGAAAACAGCGATAATCTTTTGATCAAGTATCCGAATTCGACAGAGGAAGGATAGTGGCCTACCGAGATTGTGGATTATCTTTCAGGGGAATCGGTAGTCGTGTTGGACGAAACCAAACAACTGTAAAGCGGATATGTGATCGTTGGATGCAGGAGGGTACGACGGACCAGCGTGTTCGATCGCATCCACCTCAGCGCACCACTTCACGTGATGACAGGCAAATTGTGCGCATGGCAGTGACGGATCGCTCAGTCACATCACGAACCATAGCACAGCACATGCAGTCTGTAACGCATCATCCAGTGTCTGCGCCTACCATTCGACGCCGTTTACAGCAGAGTGGTCTGTCCGCAAGACGTCCATTGCTTTGTCTACCCTTGACGCAGAACCACAGACGTCTCCGCGGCCAATGGTGCGATGACAGAAGGATGTGGACGGCAGAATGGAATGAAATTGTCTTTACTGACGAGTCACGCTTCTGTCTGCAACACCACGATGGTCGCATTCGAGTCTGGAGACACCGTGAAGAGAGGATGCTGAACAGCTGCGTTATGCACCGCCACACTGGTCCTGCAACGGGTATTATGGTATGGGGTGGTATGGGATATCACTCTCGCACACCTCTAGTACGCATTGCCGGTACTTTAAACAGCCAGCACTACATCTCCGAGGTGTTGGAGCCAGTTGTCCTTCCTTACCTTTAGGACTTGCCCCCGGCCATATTTCAACAGGATAATGCGCGACCACACGTGGCACGCATTGTCCAACGGTTCTTCGTCAATCGCCAGATTGAATTGCTTCCCTGGCCGCCTCGCTCTCCGGATCTTAGAAAACATGTGGTCCGCTCTAGAAAACATGTGGTCCTTGGTTGCTCTACGATTGACCCAGATTCCATCCCCAGCTGCCACAGCAGATCAACTTTGGCATCGTGTGGAAGCTGCTTGGTCTGCTGTACCCCAAGAACTCATCCAAAGTCTCTTTGAATCAATGCCGAGGTGTGTGACAGCGGTGATCTCCAACAATGGCGGCTACTCTGGCTACTGATTTTTGACAGGAACCACACTTACATAAGTCTATAAATTTAATCATTTTATACTTGGTCAACATGTTATCTACAAAATAAATTTTGTTGGGATATCTCTTGTCTTTCTTGGTGTTGCAATTTGGGTGGCCAGCAGTGTATATAAAACAGTTCCGTAACTGACTCACTGACATACAACGCACAGACTAAACAGCTGGACCTAAAGGGCTGAAATTTTGCATGACGATTCTTCAGATGGTGTAGGGGTGCACGAAGAGAGATTTTTCAAAAATTCTTCTTATATTTTTTTAATTAAATTTTTAAGCTGTTTTTTTAACTTTTTTTACGTTTGCATTTAAAATAATACTTTGAGGGTTATAAAATTTATAGCACGAGAAAGATCGTAAAAATGCCTTTAAAATGAAATCTTTTTCGAATCTTTACCTCAATTTCCTTTTTGGTGAATTTTTAAAGATTAATTTTTAGAATTTAATTTATTAAATGCTGATCACGTGATTTATTTTTCTGGTACTTTAAATAAATTTATCGTCACGTGCATAACAACTAAATAAACAAAAAATATACTTTTTCCTTGCTAATGCGGCAGATGATTGGACATTATCCAAAAAAATATTAAAATACAGTAAAAGAAATGTTCTACAAACTGTACTATATTAACTGTACTAAATTCTTTATTTTAAATTTTTTAATTTGAATATTTTATTCTACATTATTTTAACTATAAAATTATAATTTACGATTTTCTTATAAATATATATATATATATATATATATATATATATATATATTACATCAATTGTATACATTGATCGTCGTATTTATCATGTAATATATATATATATATATATATATATATATATATATATATATATATATATATAAGAATATTGAATAAAATTTGTCGGTAAAACATTTAGTAATATAATTTCTTTGGAACAGTTGTATAACGTTTAAGGTAGGATTTTGTCGCCCAGTGTCTAAGTGGATAAGGCATCAGCCTGCCACGCCGGGGGTGTGGGTTCGATTCCGGCATAAGACTTGGCTGTATTCTGGGGAACCGGTCAGTCTTCCGCCTGCAATTGGAGCCCCGTCTCGAAAGGGGAACTGCAACCCCTCATCCATCACCGGTGTATCGTTTTTCAATAAAATTCTTCTGTGATTGTGTCATTTGTCTGTTTCTTAGTCTTTTATTCATATGTACACCGGACTGGGGTGTAATGTCGTCATCCCCCAGGGACATTAGCTCCCCCCCCCAAAAAAAATAAAAGGTAGGATTTTATCTTAAGACTCCTGTGTACTAACCGTATTGGATGCACTCACCTTATTATTAACCTATGGAGAAAATTTGTTCAAGGATTGTAGGCTTAGGTTTAATTTTTTTTAATATTGTCTTCTAAAAGAGAAACATAAATTTTACACACTGGGACATTTTACGTTTTAAAAGAACGTTGTAAATAATATTTTCAAATTTAAATTATACTGGGAAACAATCTGGTATACAGGTTTTAAACGCTTATCAATTTCTGTGGTGATCTGGTATCTGGTTTTAACGCTTATCAATTCCTGTGGTGAATGAGATTTTTAAAATGAATCCTGTTACACGGTGCAGAAAAGTTAGGCTATCTGAAAACACCATTTTTTGGATTATCAGAATTTATGTAACTGTAAACATTAGACAAATTTTCTCCATAGGTTAACAATGAAGTGAGCGAATTCATTAGGGTTAATACACATCAGACTTAATAGATAACAAATTATTAAATAATAAGAAAAAAAGTTTAAACAATACCAGTGTTAAATAAAATAGCTTTTTCTGTAATTAAAAAAATGTATATATTTCATTTTTTTTGTCTTCAAATACTAACCTTAATCTTTTTTTTAAAATCGCATTTTTTACAAATCCCATAGAATGATCAAATTGTTTTGTGCAATCACATTGTAAAGTCCTTTTTTCATTATTCAAGTATGTTTTTATTTCAATATAATTAACTTTGCTATTTTCTTCCTTTTTTCCCGTTATTCTTTTGCACCGGCAAATCAAAAGTACGGCCGCACGTCGGTTGCATTTAGCCGAGAAGATATGTGATAACTATTCTAGAGAAAAATTGTTCTTTCGAGTTTGAAAAGAAAAACTTTTTAATGCGAAATAGGACTATAAAAACATACTGTCCTTATATTTGTTTTGGTGAAAGATAGATTTCCTTTAAAATTAAATACCGTAATTTTGTAAAAACAAGTCATTTTACTCCTAAGAATGTGGGAAATGATATCGGACAATCATATTGTAGAAGCATGTTTCTATCCAAGAATGTTTATATGTCAATATACAGGGTCATCGAAAAAGGTTGGACATATTTCGAAAGCTCATAATTGTAAACGAAATTGAGCAAGCGCAATAATATTCTTTTCAAGCAACTTTGCAAGTGTAAAAGATTTATTTCTAAATGTAACTGGTACGCAACCGTGACGTGGAACCGTTGAGCAGAAGCGATGCAAGGTGGAAGATGCCTTTGTTGGGCTTTCCGTCATTGCAATGTCGATCGTTCTGGAGAAAGCTCAATGTGTGTTGTGGTTAGAGGAGTACAAATCTGGGGTTACGTCAAGAACATTTTTACAGCGTAAAGGTACGGGACTTGACACATTTACGGGAGAGAATTGTCGATTCTATTGCCACAGTGCTGGTACACCACTTGCCATATTGCCACATGCTCCGTAACACCTGGTTAGACATTGATTGTCGACTTGATATGTGCAGAGCAACCAACGGTGCTCATATTGAAACTTATTAAGGTAAAATTCTATTAAATTCTGTACATTACAACGAAAGAAATGTTTTTATTGTAATTATTTCATTAAATACGATTATATGAAATGTGTCCAACCTTTTTGCTTGACGCTGTATTTGTCTTCGTTACTTTCTCCTTCCGTTTTTTTTCCCGTTATACTTTGGACATCAAAGCCGATGTTCTTAGGCTGATGGAATCAGCCACCAGGAAATGTAATGGCAATTTTAGGGGAAAATTGTAAATTAATTCTTCCTACTTTACAAAGTTTAACATTTTCGTCCTAAATAAGATTACTGAAGAAATTCTCCTTAATTTGTTTTGGTACAATATAGATTGTTTTAAAATTAACGTATCGTAATTACGTAAATACAAGTTGTTTTTCTCCAAAGAATGTGAAAATAGTATCGGACAATTACATTGTTAAAGCATGTTTATATTCAAGAATGATTTTCTGTCAATATATTTCTCTGGATCACTTTCTTCTTTCGCTTTTCTTTCATGTTACTTTACTTACACCAGTAAAACCAATGTTCAACGGCATGTTTGTTGGAATCATCCACCAAAAAATGTGATGACAATTTTAGGGAAAAATTGTAAATTGTCCTTTATTCTTTCCCCCCAAAAAATTGTCGTGCCAGATAAGATTGTCAGAGGATACTTTCCTGAATTAGCTTTGACAAAAGATAGAGGTGTTTTAAATTTACATACCGAAATTTTTAAAAAATACTTACATATTTTCCCCGGTGAATTTTCATATTGTTTCGGAAAATCATATCGTAATAGTTTATTATTGCCGCTTTACTGTGTGTATAACACCAATAAGATTAAATTCTGATAATATGATCATAGTAATAAATCATGAGAAATTTAAGGCTGCTGTAAACTAACCCTATTGGATTCACTCACCTTAATGTTAATCTAGGGTGAAATTTTTTCTATTATTTACAGATACATAAATTCTGACAGTCCAATGAAAATGGTATATCCAGATAGCCTGAACTTTTCTGCACCTTGCGACAGAATTCGTTTTATAAATTTCGCCCACCAAAAGGAATTTATGAGCGTATAAAACACACTATACCGGATTTTTTCCCTGCATAATTTAAATTTTAAAATATTATTTGCATGAAAAAAATGAAAAATGTCCCAAAATGTAAAATTGTTTTCTCTATTACGAAGTAGAATTAAAAAATCTTTAAATCTACGTCGACAGTTCTTGGATATATTTTCTCCATAGGTTAACATTGAGGTGTACGAATTCAATAGGGTTAGTACACAGCAGCCATAACGCATCTTTCTATTTGTCCTAAAACTACATTTATATAATGATCCACAGTTCTTCAAAAAAATTATGTTACCGAAGTAATTTTAAAGACTGTATTTGTCTCTACCATATTTTGGGGGATATCGACAAGAGGTTTTCTTTCCTGCATAGCTTGCGTAGCAATTGCCAGAGATGGTTCTAAAGGAAGATTATATTATTGTCCGTAAAAGCTTTTACAGCAAATGCTTCTTGGTCTGATATACAAATATAGTAGTCTGAAACTAGATACCTAAATTATTTGTTATTTTGGATTTTAAGTTTAAGTGAAAATTATTGTCACGGGTATCCCATAAGTGTAGCGCAGCATTAGATTTTGTTATATATAAAAAAAAGTATTCATATGCAAAATAGAAATCACAATTTATTCCGAAATCTTTACTAACCACTGGAAATTGCTTTCTTTGCCTTTTATTAATACATCATATAATTCCCCACTCTTCTTCATTTTGTTCTCCTGAGTTATTACCCGCCTCCTGTTATAAAATCATATTTTCTCCTCAGCAGTGTTTTTGTGTCAATATATTTGCCTTTGTCTCTTCCTTCTTTTGTCCTTTTTTTTCTTCTGTCGGTTCCTTTGCACCAGCAAAAGAAAATTGCAGCAGCACGTCGGTTGCAGTCAGCCGCCGTGAAATGTGATAACAATTTTGGCGACAAATTTTTCTTTCTACTTCGCGAAGAAAAACTTTTTTTGCGCTACATAGGAATATGACTGGAAAAAAAAAGAATTCTGCTCTTAATTCTTTTTTGGTACAAGATTGAGTTTATTTAAATTTACATTCCTTGTATATTTGGGTTAAGGCTCCTGGTTTTTTCGTTGCCAGAAATGTTTAATTTTTTTCAGGCAGACTTACTCTAGTTCATTAACAATGTCGATTTGGTGTATGTTCAAATGGTATGAAAAAACTCTGATAATAAAGAGATGGTGGTAATTAAAAAAATGTTGAAATCATGTTTATACATAAGAAGTTTTAATGTTTTATTTTTCTCTGTTTTATTCTGTTATGGCACATTCTACATTAAAGTAATAGTCACCCGTTTTCCAGAAACAAAATAGCTTTAATTTGCCTATAACATAGACTAAAAGAATACATTTTCTGCATAGTTTTTTTAGATATTAACAAAACTTTTACAGTCCATTTTTTCCTGTATAAGTAAATCCGGAGATGATATAAAATGAAGTTTTATTGGTCTTTATCTCTTGGTCTACAATCCCGTTGAATCCTGCAGGTGATAGGGGGACTTACTTATAAGGTCCCATTGTATCATCTGAACATACTTCTCCTTCAATATTTCTTCCTCTGATGTGCGACTAAATATTGTCTTTAGCATAGAAATTCAAAGATCATTATCATGTAGCAACATTACTGGAGGAAAAAAAATTACAGAAAAGCTGAAGTCTGGAGGAACATCATAGCTCCAGGTAGAATAACGAAAGAACTAAGCAAGGGAAATTTCTTAAAATACAGAACATCATCTATATATTTCACAGATGAGCTTTATTCTGTCTAATAATTAAATTTCTCCACCTGTTCCAAATTTAAAGACAGAAAAAAAATTGTGATTGTTTCCTCATAGTGAGTATATATTGGAATATACACTGCTCAAAAAATTAGGCGAGCCAGCAAAGAAGTTAAGAAAACCATACGAGACAGCCGCGTATTGGCATGAAATGGATATTGCACGCGTATCAATGTGCAATACAGAAAAAAAGAAGTAAAAATAATTGTAATTAAGCTTTAATTCTTTGAAAATATGGAAAAAACATGAAAAGATGATTTAGGGCAACAATTTGGTTACATGTAAACGATAAAAAAAAGTATTGTTTAGAAATGATGCAAGATTTTTAATATGGCGTGTGGTCTCCTCGAACAGCTAACACTACTGTACACCTGTTTTCCATGGATGCGATGATGTTATAGACAAGACTTTGGGGAATACTGTTCCACTCCTCAAGAAATGCAACCTCCAAGTCTCGGAAAGTAAAAGGAGGCCTTGGTCTCGCAGCAATGCGTCGTCCGAGCATGTACCAAACATGCTCGATTGGATTCAGGTCAGGAGAGCACGCTGTCCATTCCATACGCTGCATTGTTTCAGCTTCAAGCATGTTCTCCACAAGACGAGCTGTATGCGGTCTCGCGTTATCATGCTGGAAAACAAAGGAATCTCCAATGGCTGCAGCGTAAGGTATGACATGAGGTCTCAGTATCTCTTCTGCATACCTTCGGGCCGTCAAAGTACCATTCCGAATAATATGCAGGTCCGTACGTCCACCAATGCTGATTCCACCCCATACCATAAAACCAGCTTGTCTGTATTGTGACCTGTCACGAACGAATGTTGGGTTATTTCGAGTGCCCCTTTCCCTCCATGCCAAAACACGTCGGGTGTCACACTCCAGACTGAATCGGGACTCGTCTGTAAACAGCACTTGGCTCCAATCATGTTGCTCCCAATCTCGATGTTCAACAGCCCAACTTCTTCGGGCCGCACAGTGGCGTGAGGTCAACGGAATGCAGACTATTGGCCTACGTGCATAGAGACCTCCCTGATGAAGCCTATTATGTACTGTTTGGCTGGACACCCTTCGTCCTGTTGCCAAGAGCAACTGTCTTTGCAGCTGAGTAGCATTGTCTGTTCTGTTTCGACGAGCTATTAACAGTATATACCGGTCATCAGTTGCTGTAGTGGCGCGTGACCGACCTTGCCCTGGTCGACGTTTAACATTCCCTGTTTCTTGGAATCGATTCCACAGCCTTGCAACGACACTTCTTAAGACTCCAACAGCGTCAGCGACACTACGTTGTGTTCGCACGGATTCAAGTCTGCCTATAATAAGCCATGCTATGGATTCCGGTAAATCACGTTGTTGAGACATTTTCAAGTCACCTTTTCTCAAAAAGAATAAATGAGCAATCGAATTTCACAGTTAAGTCAGTGAAACAGACGTTTCTGCAACATCCCGATTTCCGCCCTTATGTTCTGTTTCTGGATTTTGACGTCATGAAATTTAATTTGCATATGAAGTTTTATTCTTCTGTTTCCTGCAAGGCTTTAAATTATGGATGATTTATTTTATGTTACTTATCCGTTTAAGTAGGGGACTGATAATGGCGGCCATGAGTGAATGACGGTTTTTTCGGCGCTCCGCATATATGCTGATTTCATATGTTATTCTTGATTGAATTGCGTTTATTTGTCTATTATTAGACAGTTTTAGCTTTGAGGAATACACAGATGTAAAATTTATTCAATTTGGATGTATATTTTACTGAAAATAAGGACTTAGAAGAAAAAGTACGTGGAAGGCTTAACTGGTGACGGTAAGCCGCTGACATAGCGGCTGAATGGGCGGTTTCGCCCGGGAAGAATTGTAGCACTTCGGGGCATTTTTGACTGCGCTAGCCAAGCGGCAATGAAGATAAGGTAGGATGTGTTACTAGCATTTTGTTTATATGCTCAAATTGAGCAGTCAGACAGATATTTAATAGTGATCAATAACGTTTTTTGACGTTAATTTTGATACATACAATATTTTGATGTCCACTCGATAATGATAGATATATGAACTTGTTTGTGATTGCTTATCAACACGGCAACTTATTTTGAATATATATGTGCATATATATATATATATATATATATATATATATATAGGTAGTTAAAAAATGGATATAAAAAGTGGTGGTGTAAGAAGCAGAGTAAGGACCACGAGGAATGCCGTAGTTGCTAGGGGCTCTGCTAGAGGAAGTACAGACAGCACAGTGAGTGTTGAAGATGAAAAGAAAGTTGAAGGGGAGAAAAAAGAGCAGGAAAATGTATACGAAAATATGTTCATGAGTAATGAACAAACAGTGAATCAATGCCAGAAGAGAGCAATACAATTGCTTAACTCTAAGAAATTGGAAAAAGAGTTAAAGGAGGAAGTTATAGGCCATATCAATACAATTGTGTCAATTTTCAAAAAACAGCAGGGACACTCGCAATACCTTACAGGATTAGTAAGAGGTTTAGAAAAGAGTTCAGGTACTACATATGCTGATGTGGTGAAACAGAAATCGAGAGGTAAGTCGAGATCAAGATCGCGAACTAGGGCTGATAAGGAAAAGCATGTTATTGCTGTATACCCTAAATTAGAGCAATCGACAGAAGATACAAAAGAAACGGTACGGAAGTATATAGATCCATGTAAATTGAAGATTGGAGTTACAATGTTAAAAAAAATTAACAGAGGGGGAGTTCTAATAGGGGTTGAGAAAGAAGAAGAAATTGACAAAATTATTGAAGAAGTAGAAAAGAATGATGTGTTGAAAAGTGAATATAAAATAGAGAAGCCCCCCAAAAAAGATCCAAATATTGTAATATATAATGTTCAAAGAGAATATGAGGATAAGGAACTAATAGAAAAGTTATCTGTTCATAATGAAGAATTGGAAGGAGTGGAATTAAGAGTACTAACTAAGTATAAAACTGAGTGAGGGATGAATTGGGTATTAAGCATAAATGGTGAGGCGTACCCAAAAATTAAGAACCTAAAGCGTTTTAAACTAGAGTGGGAATGTTATAATTTTCGTGACTATGTAAGGCCCCGAATCTGTTATAAATGTTGGCGGTTCGGGCACCCAAAGAAGTATTGCAGGCAAACAAATAGTATTTGTAAAAACTGTGGGACTGAAGGACATGAAATGAAAGAATGTGTAAAAGAGACATGCTGTGTGAACTGCTTGAGGTTTAATGCGGTAAATAAAGTGAAAATTGACGATAAACATATGCCCACCGATATGAGGTGCCCTAAATATTGTGCCGAGGTGGAGCGCATTAAGAATCTTACATTTTATGGCGAGTAACTTTTTGTCTCTTACTTGTGTTCAGCATTCTTTTGTTGGTGGTTCCCACAGTCTTGTTTCTAATTCTGACTATGGCAATCCAGTTGTGTATAAATGCACACATCTTAATTTTAATAAGTCTATTAATGCAGTAAAGGAATTTACAAGTAGTTTAGATTTTGATATTATTTCTGCAAGCGAGCCTTATTTTAAAAGGGGTGAGAAACATATGTTGGAAGGTTTCCCGAGTAACTATCAGAGTATCTATTTTTTTCATGAACCTAAAGCGGCGTTAATCATTAAAAGAAGTATCAAGTATGTTAATTTGATTAACACGGAATATCTGGTAGGTATTAAGTGAGGAAATGGTGATAAAGAAATTTTATTTATAACTGTTTATTTACCGCCTGCAGGTGGAAAAATGGAGAGAGTAGATCCACAGTGGGGTCAGCTGCTAGACATTCTAGAGAGAAATAAAGGAAAGAAAATTGTTTTATTAGGAGATTTTAATGCAAAGTCTACGGTTTGGGGAAGGAGGCCCACTGACGTACGGGGTGCGGCAATAATAGATTTAGTTATTAGATTAGATGGCATTATACACAATGACCCTACAAGCTTACCTACATATTATGGTCCAGCAGGACAAGGCTGGCCTGATTTGACAATCACTTTTGGAATGAAGCAAGAGTACATAAGAGAGTGGAGAGTAGTAGACGAGTATGTACTGACAGATCACAACGCTATACTATTTGATATAGTAATGGATGATGTAAGTAAAAGAAGAGATACTGATCCAAGATGGGAGATAAAGAATATGAGATGGTGGAGTTTTAGAATGGAACTTAGAAAAGTAATGGAAAAGTTAGAGCAAGATATGGAAGAAATGAGCATTGATGGTGTAATAGAGAAATTTAATGAGGAAATTACGAAATTATGTAAGAAACATAGGAAGAAAAGAAGTAAGAAGAATCAGTCCAACGCTTATTGGTGGAATGAGGACTTAAGAATAAAAAGAAGCAAAGTGAGAGCACTTAGGAGATTGTATCAAAAGACGACTGACCCCCAAGATAGAAAGAATAGGCTGATTAAATTCAAAGAAGAGAGTGCAAGGTATAAGAAGTTGATCAATAATGCGAAAAGAAGTACTTTCAAGGAATATTTAGATAAATTAACTGTGAAAGATACTTTTGGTGCAGTAACGAATATCATTTCTGATAAAAGACAAAATGTAACTGAAAGAGTACAGGATTTAAACGGCGTAATTGTGGATAATGAAGAAGAAATAGAACGAGTTCTAACGGAATATCATTTTAATAGGATAGTAGAAGAGGAAGAGGACACGGAAGTGAGTGATAATAGTGAAAATACTATTGAAATAACTAATCTTGAAATTGAATTAAATATGAGTGAAATGTCAAAAGGTAAAGCACCTGGATATGAGGGATTTACACTAAGTATTATTCAAGAAACATATAATATTAATAAGAGAGTGATGTACTGCTTATTTAATAGATGCTTGAACGATGGCTACTTTCCAAAGGAATGGAAGAAGGCTAAGGTTATTTATTTTAGAAAAGGGGAGAAAGATCCATTACTTCCGAGTTCGTATAGGCCTATATGTCTGCTACCTGTACTGGGTAAGATACTCGATAAAATAATTACAAACAGGCTGGTTACGCATTTGGAATCAAACAATTTGCTATCGAAAGCACAATATGGGTTCAGAAGGAACCTGAGCACTCTTCATGCGCTCAATAACATCAAGAAAATAATTTATGAAAATAAAAGTAGGGATGAACATACTTGTCTTATTTCATTGGACATTAAGAATGCTTTTAATACTGTGAGAAGAAGTAATGTAATAAGGGAGTTAAATAAATTAAAGATTGAACCTAAGTTATATAAATTAATAATTAGTTATATTAGCGATAGAAAAGTTATTATGAGAAGTGGTGAGCATGAGTATAACGTAGGGGTCCCTCAGGGATCTTCCCTCGGCCCTATATTGTGGCTCATAATAATTAACGAATTACTAGACATTGATAGTTACAGTAATAATTGGTATATGCAAGCTTTTGCTGATGACCTAATGATAATGATTAATAGTAAGGTTAGTTATAAGTTTAAGGAAATTTCAAGAGAAGTATTGGATAGATGTTACGATTGGGCAAATAGGAATGAATTAAATTTCAGTATTGATAAGTGTGCTTATACAATAATTGCTAGTAAAGGTATTATCAAAACCAAACCAACAATTAAGCTGGCGGGGGAAAATATAAAGTATCATAAAGAATTAAAGTATTTAGGGGTGTTAATTGATTGCAAGTTGAAATATTTACAGCATCTGGATATGGTTAAGGAAAAATCATTAAAGTTCTTTTATAAATTAACGAGAATTATTAAAAAGACATGGGGAATACGGGGCAGCATTATAAAACAAATTTACCTCACTGTAATTGAGAAAATACTACTGTATGCTGTGGAAATTTGGTATAACGAAGGTGTAGTTATAGATAGAAAATTGAAACAAACACAGAGACCATTTATGTTGGCTATAACGAATTGTTATAGAACAGTGTCTACGGATGCCCTAAACGTACTATCAGGCTGTATGCCACTGCATCTGAAAGCAAGAATAAATTGTAAAATGTTTAAAATATATGATGAAGGTGTAGAGATTGAAATAGGTGATGAAGTATTGAATAGAGCAAATTGTGAAGTAAGAACAAGCAGAATAAGAAAATGGAAAGATTTAATGAGTATTGAATGGACGTATGATAATACGCCGAAGACACAAGTAAGAATATATACAGACGGCTCTAAGATTGAGGAAAACGCGGGAGCTGGTGTTGTGGTATACATGCAAGACAATGAAAAGGAGATATATAGGGAAAAGATTATAAATGGCAACTCTTATCTGGCAGAAATGAGAGCTATTCAAATTGCGATAGATGTTATGAAAATGAAAGAAGTTAAGAGTTTTGATATCTATACGGACTCTAGAAGTGCGCTGGAAACATTAAAGGCGGTTAATTATAAAGGCGAAATTTCGGAAAAAATTAAAGAGGTTATAAGTAATGAAGATATGAATATCAGCTTCCATTGGGTTAAAGCGCATGTTGGTGAAGAGGGGAATGAGGAGGCTGACAGAGTCGCGAAAGAGGCAACAGAGCTCGAATATGCTGGCACAACTTATAAACACTCTAAGAAAAGAGTTAAGGGAAAGATTAAAAGAGAGGAAATGATCAATTGGCAGGAGTTATGGAATGAGTCTGATAAGGGCAGGAGAGTGTATGAAATATATCCTGAAGTTTCAGAAGACAGACTTTGTAATGATTTCAAGTTAAATCAAGCTATTACAGGACATGGGTGCTTTGCGGAATACCAGCACAGAATACACAAGAAAGATGATAAATGTTGGTGTGGGGAGAAACAGACTGTAGAGCATTGCATCTATGAATGTATTGATCTACAGGCTTATAGAGAAAGATTTCCCTCAGATTACACAAGCTGGAGTAAACACAAACTCTTTGTTGACTATTATAGTAAAAAAGTAATAAAAGATATAGTGGGGGTTCTGATGGATGTCCACATCCCTTTTTTTTCCCGTTGAGGGTTTTTTTTGTACTTTTCTTTGTGTTTTAAAACAATATATGAATTAATATGGTATGCTATTAAATATCGAATTATATGGCTTGTAAAAGTAATTAACTTGAAAATTGATTGAATTTAATAGAATAATTTGTATGAAATTGTTGTAATATTAAATAACTGAATGTGTAAAAGTAATGTAAGTAATACAGATATTGCGAATTGTGAATTTGTTTGCTATACGTGGTTTACAAATATTAATTTATGTATGTATATGTGTTTATAATTGTTTAAATTATGTTTTATAAAGCAGTTGCTTTTATGTCAGTATATAAATGCTTATATTTTGTTATGTAAGCGCAGATGCCTTTATGCATGTATATACTTATATGAAGTTAAATGTTCACTTATGAATTGTTAACTAAATTGTAGTTAAAATTTTGTTGTTGAAGGTTAAAGTGATAAAGCAGTGACTAGGTTCAAGCGGAGCACAGGAACTGGCTCTGGATTCTGGAATTTAAGTTATTATTTATTATTAAATTGTTAATTTTATCTTAATTTGAAATTTGGTAGCTATTTAATGGACTCGAGGGGTCTATGTGACCTAGACTCCGATCTTTTGGGTCGGCGTCTGGGGAGATTGTGTTGTGGTGGCCAGGCATCAGTTGAATTCCGTGTGGCTAACGCCGGGACGGAGATATACTTGCATTATCCGTTTAAGTATTTGTTTAATTTCGTTAAAACCACGTGTTCCCTTAATTCTTTTGAGCAGTGTATATATATTGTTTTATTTTTACAAAGAAACCATCCTGCCTCTGTCAGAAACGAAAAACGTCTCTTAATTGAAGTTTCTACCGTACCACCCGTTGATGAAAGACAGGAATAAAAACCCCAAAGGAAGAAAAATATTACTTTACAGAAAAGGTGTTTTTAAACGTATTTTTTTCGCTTCTTACTAGCTAGTTACGTTTAATATAGCTTAGCAGAAATTCCCCCTAATTCCTTTATGGTTTTTTATAAAAATTGCTATGTCTCCTCGAGTTGAAACTAAACTGTTAAAATATTGTACAGTGAAATTTTGAGAACATGCCATTACTCCTCGTGCCTTCAGTAAAATTCATGGTGAACATATAACATATAAACATTATATGAACAATTCACAAGGTTTCACTAAAAACCATTTTATGAGTTCTCTAGATAAAGGTTAAAATAATATTTCAGACTGTATTAAGAGGCATAGCCTTTAAATAAAAATGACTATCCATTTACATGACTAATTCATACTATTCTCAGACTCCTAAAATATTTCTAAGCTTATTTTGTTATAAGACCTACACCATCTCTCTTTAAAACGATTCAAAAGGAATAGAGCGAATCATTTTGATATATAGAAAAACATCGTCATCCCATATAGAGACAAAATTAGAGTTCTTTATACTCTGTTACCTAACAATAAAAGTAATAAATTTAACTGGGAACGGGAAAATATACAACAGTCAGATAAAGCGTTCACAATTTTGAAATAATGGGAATAGCTTAGGTTCAAATCAGTTTAGCTTTCCACACGAAATTTTGCTTTTCTCGCGGTTCTATAATAAAGGGTGAGGCAGAATGGACTCACACATTTGTAAGGTAAAAGCCACTGGTAAGGTATGGAAATCAATAGTAAGGTTATAGTGCGGAATGGACAGCACGAGAGGTGTCAAGAGTTCAAGCAGATTTTCTAGTTGTCAATAGACACTATAAGCTGTCAGGTTAACATCATGGTCTCGTTATCGAGGGGTACTTTAAAAACAATAACTCTGGAACCACGACGCAGAGGGCATTTGAAGACGCGCTTCGGGCTCTTTGCAACTGATGCCTGTCATGATTGAAAACCAATTCTGCAATGGGTTTGAAACATGAGGGCCAGTGAATCTGAATTACCAAGGAAACCAAGTGGTCTTCTCTGGAAAATTAGAACACTGTCTCCCAGTGGCTAAAGGCATCAGCCTGCCACGCCGGGGGTGCGGGTTCGATTCCCGCATAAGACTTGGCTGTATTCTGGGGAACCGGTCAGTCTTCCGCCTGCAAATGGAGCCCCGTCTAGAAAGGGAAGCTGCAACCCATCGTCCATCGCCGGTGTCATCGTTTGTCAATAAAATTCTTCTGTGATTGTGTCATTTGTCTGTTTCTATGTCTTGAATTCATATGTACACCGGACTGGGGTGTAATGTTGTCATCCCCCAGGGACATTAGCCACACACACACATTAGAACACTTTAAAATGTGCCAGTCCATGATTCCAGTATTCGTGAGGAAGTTTCCTCACGAATATTACAGACGAACGACTCACTAAGATTGTAGACTGTCATTACTTTCAACAGATAAAATGTTTTTTTTTCTGTAAATTGTTTCGTACGCTTTTTACTACCACTTGAAATGAGGGGAGTCCACTCTGCCACACCCTGTACATACAACAGAATTCCCATGCAGACTTATCAAAACAGTTAGACTTGATATTTGGAGTCACTATATATGCATTCCAAATCATCTTTAGTCTCCAAGAATGAATTTTTTTTTCTAATTATATTAAGCCGTTTAAGGATGGAGTTTTTAAAGTAAACTTACCCGTCATTGTAGGGTTTCAGATGTCAGTAATAAATAGCTTAATGATCATTAATCGATCGTAAAAAAATAAAAATTTCATTGATAAGAATCATACTGAATAAAAGTTGAAAGAATGTATGATGATTTTTTCTAAATTTATCTTTTTGGTCCAAGGGAGCCTATTGGTAGTCGAATTTCGGCCTTGAGATGCTCGGTTCGAATCTAACAAACGTCATTTAATACCTCCGTATCTTGGCTGGATATGTACATATAATATCCGTAGAACCGAAAGTGCCTCTGTGAGGGCAGATAGTGGGGGAGATGGCATGATCTCACCTGATGTCACCCCAGCGGGTTCTCGGTAATAATTCGGTTGACACCTAGCTAAGACGGTCATTTTGAGATATTAAACTCCACACCTCTAAACTTACAAATCCTATATGAACCTGGACTGAAACTTTCGGACAGGGGGCTTTGGCAAAAGCAACACATTCCTCTTTTATTTTAATAACTCTGTTGTACGGTGAATAATTCATAGTTATTTGTCTACAAGTTTTAATTAAAATTATGCTCAGCTAAACTTTAACAAAAAAGGAGTATATATTCTGCAATACTGCGGAGACCAAGAAAGTCCAAAAAATATATATTTCAGGTTGTATATTACACTTCATCTCCATTTTTATAAGCATCAAACTTAAGGAGAAGGGTTTCTAATGCATTACAACATTAAGCATTTTAAGTTTCAAACTATTTGACTAAAAATATTAAAAAAATTTAAAAATTTCTCTATCGGGAACTAAATATTTTTAAAAAATGGAAAATTTTTTTAGTTATCCCTTGTTTCTTACCATATTCCAGAGATTGAAATTTTTTCTGTGATAATGTATAAATTGGTTTTAAAACATTTTCCCTTTGTAATTTTATGGTAATTGAAAATATACTTACAGAGTCTCCGTGAGCTGACACCAGACCCTAGAAAATGCGCTTAATGGGATTTCTGACTCCTCTTCATACCAGTGGAGACCTCTAAACTCAATATCCAGGAAGGTATTTCTTTCGTCCCCGTACTCCATCGGGATAGTGACTTTAGACATTTTATGTATATTTTGTCATTCAACTCTATTGAATATGTGGGACAGCTCCCATACTTTTTCTTTTAATGCAGAAAAAAATAAAATTAAGTGAACTTTTTTATATAGTGTATGTCTTTTTTGAATTCCGATTCCCTAATGAACAACTCATTCCAACAAATTTGTACCACGGTGAGGTAGCAACCGATCACACAACACTGAAATTTAATTCATCATTAAAACTGCTTGTAGAGAAGGACTGCGTCATTCCTCTGCATGTACCATTAATTGGATATTGCTTATAATAACTATTAACTGCAAGTCATCTATCTGTTCATTTTTTCACCCCTGTATGCTAATTTTGCACTTGACATACACTGAAGGGCCAGAATAAGTGGGATTCCTGTATAGCACTAGAAAGACGAGAAATTTGTTTCTGACTAAAAAGACAACGCCGTCATTTTCACGGTTAAAAACAAAATCAAGAATTTAAAATATTTAATGTTTTTTTTCTTAAATGGTTAAATACTATAAATTTTGAACTATTTCATACCAATATACAATAAATTAGTATATATTTAGGTATAGTTTTATGCAGGTATGCCGAGCTGGCAACCTGGTATGGTTTATCCGTAAACATATGTGCATGATTTCTGCACTCCTTATTTTTCAACACCAATATTTCTGAAGAGTCAACATTTCTGTTATTTGCGAAAGGAGGAAGAGACGAAAAGTAACTCACATTTTCCAGTATTATTTTAAAGATTAATGCATGTTTTCTATATGGCCCTCAAATTGACAGCTGTCAGTCTTAATTGGATTCAACACATTCCCCTCCTCCTCTTTACTATCGAATATAATTTTGTAAATGCGTGTGCACATTTCGCGTAAAATTAGAAAAAGTCATAAAATTTCAGAAGCCTGAGGACATAACTGCCGTCCTAAGCAAAAAGGCGTATCTCAATTTTTTTTTTTTAAATTTTCCGTTTTTTATTGCTGAGTAATGTCTGTGGGCTACCTGACATTATTCCTAAGCAAAAAGTCCGTATCTTATTTAGAAATAGTCTAAAAGCATTAAAGAAATAAAACGTATCTCAAAAAACTGTTGAAATCCTAAGCTAAATGGCCATATCTTAGTTTCCTTAGCCACAAAGTCATAACTCAAGAGTTACGCCTTTTTCGCTTATCACCAAAATCTTAAAATAGCAGTCTTTTTCCTAAGCAAAGTGGACCTAACTGTGAATATGACTATTCTTGTAAAGAAAACCAGCTGTTTCTGGCCAAACTGTTTGTCGGGAACAGGGAAGGGCAATTATTTTGGCTCGGGGGCCGCTTTGTTGAAGCGGATGTTAGCGGAGGGCCGCACCTTTTAAAATTGTTGCATTTATTAGTTAACTTTGCTTTTCAGAAAAGGTATAAATTGTATCATAAAAATGAATAAATATAAATTAAATTAAATATTGGCAGTTTTCCTGGCTGTCTTGGAGTTTTTGGTTGTCATTGGTAATTTTTTTGGCTGTCCGGATATTTCTGGCTGTCTTGGCGGGCCACAAAATAATCTGTAGCGGGCCGCATGTGGTCCGCGGGCTGCAATTTGCCTACCCCTGGTCTAGACAGTTGAGGTTACTCATGAGTCTTTGTTGTTATTGTAACAGGCGGTTGCTTCTGGAAAGTTGTGTTTGAAGGTGTTATATTTTCAATTATTTAATCTTAATATTCAACTAAAGAAACTTATAAGAGGTAAATACAAATTTATTTATTAGATGATAGTAATTACAACTTTAGTAGTTAATAATTAAATTTGATCAATCAACAATAGTATGATTTATACCAATTTATGCTTAAACATAAACATTTATTTTTGTTTCATTTCATATTATAATGCATGGTAATTCAAATAAACAAACCAAATAGAAATAAGATAAATTTCAATTTAATAATTTTTATATAAGCCTTTACAAGTTGAAACATCCAAAACTGCACATTATCTATATTGGAAGAAAATATGTACAAAACGTGTCGAGATATTTTACAATTATTTTTTGATAATTCTAATTAGTTTAAGAAAATACTAGCTCTTTTTTTACAACATCATGGAACTGTCTCGGGGTAAACGAATGGCAATGGCTGCTTTAAATTAAAACACGAAGGATTTTTTCTAGCAACCAATCAGAAGACCATTGTTGAGGGATAGTAATGTTGATAATGTAGACCCTGACTACATTCCAGAGGCAAGAAGTGATAGTATGTCAGATTTAGAGGAAAATGAAGGTAGGAGTAACTGTAATAATTTTGACGATATTTAAGAAATATAACTCTGTAGTAAAGATGGACAATCCTTTACTCCCACACAAAGTAATTTTAATGAAAATGATTCAGCCCAACATTCGACATACGTACATGTAAATAATAGCCAACTATCCAATGAAGACATTGTCTTTTCTGTATTACAGCCAGTTAGAATGGACGTGATTGAATCCAACAATGGTAGAGAATTGAATATTACAGAACCAACAAATAATGAAACATATTTTGATATCAGTAGTTAAAAAAATGATATTGAATATACCAAAAAAGGTACCATTAGGAAAATAAAAAAATATATAATATAAAAAATATGAATATTTTGTTTGTGAAGCTGAGCCATGAAGAATGTGAATCGTGCGAAGAGTTCAACCTGCACACCAAGATGAATTCAAAAGATAATATTGATGATTCATGTGAATTATGTCCAAAATGGAAAAGTCACAAAGATAAAGCAAATAAGTCTCATACTAGGTATTCCGCAGATAAAGAAAAGGAAGAAAACACTGATGCTTTAGTATACTGTGCAGACATGTAAAAAATAACAATGTTACCACATTTTAATATGTTCAAGTCCGAGGTATTTATCAATCGCATTGTTGTCTGCAATGAGAGCTTTGTTCCTGTAGGGAAAACAGAAGATTTATCAGTTTCACTGCTTTATGGCATGAAGGAATTTTCGGTAGAAGCAAAGACGTGTTAATAAGCATATTTTACCAGTTTTTGTTGTCGAGGCGAGACACAAAGCAAATTACTTTGGGGCTCGACAACTGTGCACCACAAAATAAGAATTGGTCACTCTTTCTTTTTTCCTTTACATAATAAATTCAGAAGAGATTTTTTCTTTGGAAACAGTACTAAAATATTTTGAACCGGGCTTCCCCTTTATAGCTGCTGATTCGTTCCACCATAGAGTTGAAAAATCTCTGCAACGAATGGGTAACAAGCTTTACGATTTCCAAGATTCTGTCGCTGCAGTAAAAAACGCGTCCCCAAGAACAGAAGTGTTACCCATGGACTTGAAACATTTTTTTATGTGGGATGATTATTCTTCAACTTATAAATTGACCCTCACAAACTCGAGGCTCTACTACACAGCATGGTGGAAGTTCTATTTACAAGAGGTTTAAAAAACTTAAAGTACAAAACCGACTTTGATGAATCCGAGTTCATCGAGCTAAATTTTATAAACGACAAAGTGAGCAAGAATATCAAACTACCAGGTCCGAGAACCCAAGAAAACTGCAGCGGAATTCCTGCGGATAAAAAGAAGAAAATTCTCAAGAACCTAGGTGGTATCTTTAAAAACAACCGATTACAGTTTTGGGAACAACTTCTACAATGTTGAAAACACGACGAAGTTTGTTGTTTATAATTATTATCCCTGTAACATTGTTATTTGTTCTTAAAATTTATGATGCAAATGAATAAAGACTATATTGTAACACAAATGCTTATATTGTTATCATTTACCTAATCGTTGTTTTCTAATAAAAACCAATATTTAACAATGTATTTTAACTTCTTTCCAATTAATAATCTATTTTTACAAATTTATGCTATTAGTGTGTATAAATTACATGAATTGTATATCAAAATGTTTTACTTATTTTAATATAAAAAATTATCTATGGTAACATAGTTCAGATGGGTCTTTTTCCAACTGGTGCTTAGTCTCTTTTGCTAAGCTAAAAGGGCGTATCTCAATTAAATATAAAATTATAAATAATTTTGCTTAAAAAAGCTGATAAATTTAAAAAGAATAACTAGATAATGAAGAAAAACTAAAAAAAAAATAAATCGTACAATATTCAGCAGGTGCGGGATGTACATTTACAAAAACGCTCATACCCAAAAGTTTCAGTTTTTGAGATACGCCTTTTTACGCTTAGAACGGCAGATAAACACAGACATAGAGCTCAATAGTATGTCTGAAACCGTCGAAATGACGGCAGCCGTCTGTCTAGTGCTAATACGTCTTTGGGTATCTGCTATTAAAGCAGATATAATGCAGTGAGCGTTGTACAGCCCTCACTTTGATGTTAATAATGCCCCTGTTGCAATGTTATTTGCGCTAATTTTACACCCATTGAGCTTCATATGGATGTAGATAGAAGCCGCCGGTCAAGGCCATCGATAATCTGTATACGACCACACTATTGCAGTAACTTCAACTAGTATATTCTATTCGAGGTACACCCACAGTATAGTCGAAGTCGAAAATGTAAACTGTGCCTTTACCTCCAATTTCCCATGACCCATCGCACGAGCGATAACTATTATAATACAGGGTGTGGCAGAAAAAATGCTCTGATTTGGAACGTCAATTACAAAAATACAAAGCAGGATAGAAAATTAAATCCTTTATACTTTAGAAGTACACAGTATGCCATTGTCATCCATTAAGTTTTAAAGATTACATCAGTTAAATGGCGACAGTCATTTTCGATGGAGTCTCTTTCGGAAATTTTCCATGGATCTGGGGACTATGTAACGCGGTATCGCCGTCATTTCTTGCGTAATTTCTGTCTTTAGAGCTTCCAAATTTGTTGGTCGGTGTTGGTACACATTTGATTTGAGATAGACCCACAGAAAAAAATTTGCAAGCACTGAAGGCAGCGATTCCGTGGGACATGGTCCGCAGAGACAGGCAAAATTTCCTAAAGAGACTTCAAAATAGCATCAAAAAGAACGGTCGTCATTTAACTTATGTAATAATTAAAACTTAATGGATGACAATGGCATACTGTGTACTTTTCAGCTACAAAATATTTCTTTATAAATCTTGCTTTGTATTTTTGTAATGACCTCTCCAAATCAGAACGTCCTTTCTGTCGCACCATATATACATCGTTGAAATACATATTAATCATGATCACCTGTCATGTTCATTGCTTTATTAGTTTTTGAAACATCCACAAATGTATGTCGTTTTATATAATCTGCTTGCGGGTGAAAGCGTTAACAAGAAATGGGGTATTCCTACAGGTTCCTAAAATAATCGTCTATTCCATTTATTCCGGCACTCCAGTGTATAAAGAAATGTCATCCCTTAAATGGTAATATTCGTCTCTCGTGTGGGTAGAGTTCATACTTTTCCCACTAGGGTGCGCAATTGTCGATTTGAAACCTTCATGTTCGAGCTATGTTTCAGTTATTCCCTCACCTTGGTTGTGTTTATTTATATATTTAATATAGTTATTTTTTTGTTTATTTAATATATTTATTTCGAATTGCCAGGAAGTGTACTCCATAGGAGCTCACGTGTGTGTAGCTGAAACTTTCATACCATTTCGGGGTAGATGTCCTTTCTTATATGCCTAACAAATTAGCAAAGTTATATTAAAATTATAACCAAGTGTAAATATGTTTTATAAATCAATAATACCTCATATACAGAGCTAAAATTAAATGAAAATTGGAAAATTATATAATTAATGATGTACAAATCCAACTTAGTCTCATGGATGGATGTTACTGGTAGGGTAAGTCAGACCGATGTTACAATTTAAGTGTTATTTATCCATCGGACGACTATCGCTACGACCACTAAAGGTACGTTTTGCTTGGAGCGACTATTGAGACGATCGCAAAACGATAGTAGAGCAGCGATTATCGTGGAGTACTGATTAGTATTGTTTTATAATGCTTCGTTTTGCGATCGTATTGTTCGTCGAACGATCATCGTAGGGTCGATATTGGACCGCAATTGACCAGTCGATTGGCCCGCAATAATCACTTTGTGATCATCGCTATAGTGGCTCCAAGGAAAACGTACTTCAAGATCACAAAGACAGCGATTATAGCGAAGTGCCGTTACAGTGAAAGCTGTTTGTTGTATGTAATTATGATATCATGTTGACATGGTATGTCTTATTTAGGGGAATTCTATTAACCCATCATCGTTTTTTTTAATTTAAATAAATAAATAAATTATAGTATGAAACAAAACGTACTCAATTCTTCTTTTCTAAAACATAAAGATGGCTATGTAAACTCCACTTTCTCCTATACCACTTGACTCCTAAATTAACCTTATAAAATTTTTAATCAGACAATATCTTCTTAACTAACTATTAAAAAGGAGATTTATGTCTACTAATTATTCATTGGGGAAAAATTATAAAAAATCTCATTAATTTTAAACCTGCCGTAATTATATTATCGCAGTTACTTAATGAGAATTTAGTGCAGAAAAATAATAATTTTTCTTTGCTTCAAGCTTCAAAGATATGTTAATTATTAAATAATATGCGAAAAGTTTACCGAAATATTTTAATTACTGTTTTAGACATAAAGTTGTAAATGTGCAATGAATTTGTAATTTTAATAAAACAAATATCTTTAACCTTCCAGCAGCCGCGCTTATGAAAGAGATACACTCAAGTTGAATTCGGTTTTATATCTTTAGGCCAGAGAGCGGAACGAACGCCAGCACTTGGTTATTCTATCTGCTCACTTCACCTACTTTCAGTCATCTTCTGAATTTTGAGGTATTAATGGGGTGCCACATATCCACCCTTTGTATTTTAGATATACGCGCGACTGTTCGTGTAAGTTTTCGATATATCTGTTTTTTTATAAAAAAAAACCTTTATTGTTTTAATATTAAACATCATAGTTGTAACTTTTGCATCTAACTGATTTCAGTGTGCCCTCGTGAAAGAAAGCGTTGATCGAAAAGCACTTGACTCTCTGAAAATAGAGCTAAAAAATAATGTGTTGAATAGAAAAGCAGATCGTTGATAAAGTGGAAGAAGGGACGTCAGAGAAAAAAAAAAGATGCAAGATCTACCAAAAGAACAAGCGCACTAGGTTCACGAGGTTCAGCTATGAGATTTGCAAAAAAATTATATGTGGTTTCTTTGGTCATTTTACATTGTTTTTCATCATTTATATTTACGCTGCTTCTATTTCTTTAAATAAAGGAATAATATTCTAATTTAAATAACATTTGTTTAAATAAAGCGTACTTATTATCTCTTAACTAATTAGAACATAATTTCACTAATTAAACCCTTAAAAATTTATATTTTACAATAGCGTATCCGGGAAATTCACGCGGCCTTTCACTTTGGAATAGAGAACGTTGGAATACTGGGTATCTCTGAGCAACATAGCTTCTATTGAAAGAGCTCAATTTAAGAGAAAGGTGGCCCTTATAAATTCAATTTAAGAAATACATTTTTGGTCGGAGACATGAATATTTTTACATGTCGGAGTTTATAATTGAAAACAAGTTACGCATTGAAATACGAAAAAAGGTAACTTGTCATCTTTTTATGTATAAAAATATACCTCACTTTATGCACACATCCGCCATTTTTATAATATGTAGACATTGAGCATTCTGCGAAAACAATATCACATTTGATTATGTTACTTAAATTTTCCCTTTTTCATTAATATCATGTGTCTATGTATAACAATAGAAATTTTTCCGAAGCTTTAACCAACTAAAGATATTCCTGTCATCATGATCGTTCCCACAGTGTATAGGAAAACTATTTGTGTAAAAGGATTTTTATATTAAGCCACTAAGTTCGTATAGGAGTCGAAATTGCTGGATAAATAATGCATATTACGTATGGAAAATTGGTCTTTGGTGAGTCATATGGGGAGAGCTTTTTCCTAGAAAATTCGTTTTTTTTAAATCATGTCGAGTCAAGATTTCCTTTAATTTACATATAGTAACCAAATATTCTATGCTTTGGAAGGGAGGTTCAAAATTTTAAACAGCTAACTTTAATATTTAAAGTTTGTTAAAGATTTTGTGATGCTTCTAAGAGGCTCATGTTTTCATTTTTCTTCGTGTTTCTTCGTGTTCTCCGTCTGTCGTTATCTGTTTATATATTTAAATTTTAACTTAAAAAATCTCTCTATATATTTTTAATTAAATTTAACCTTCATAACATTTTCACATATGGATTACCGATTTCAAATACACACGATATATATATATATATATATATATATATATATATATGTGTGTGTGTGTGTGTGTGTGTGTGTGTGTGTGTGTGTGTGCGTGTGTGTGATAGCAGTCATTATAAAGATACCGTTGAGTTTCAGAGTAGTCGAATTACCGGGGAAAGCATGCATGTTGTAGAGTCATGGCAGAATGACAAGGCGTAATCACTTATTCAAACATTTTTTTTTATTCCTGGAACATTCACTGGATGGATGGAACATCGCGTTCTCAGGTATAAAAACTTAGGCACATTTATAAAAAATTATTGCAATCAAACCGTCCTAGAGTGAAATTACATCGAAGATTCATGGCAGAGTGATTGGATATAGTGTGGACGTTATATCATAATAACATAATCCCGGCCCAGCCGGAACATCACAGTATACAGAGAAAGGACTCAGCGCGCTAACATGGTGTTACCCGGACAGTTGCAGAACACAAAACACCACAGAAAAGCAATTGCCCGCCTCAAAAACTCCCGAGCGCCAAAACTTTTAATTGGTGAACTGAGATCATCTGACCTCGCACGTCATTATCTGACACTCCCTCGAAATTTCTAGAATGGCTGCATCACCCTGTTTTTGAAAACAACGTACTCTTTACACGTGTATTAAGGGATAATTTAGTTGGTTATTTTGGGTTGCTTTTAGGTCAGAATTTGGATTTAGGAGCGATATTTTAGTGAGACAACACTGGAAAATTTCGAATAGGCGTTTAATTAAGGAAGGTGAAATGATATTATTTCATATATATATATATATATATATATATATATATATATATATATATATATATATATATATATATATATATATATATATATATATATATATATATATATATATATATATATATATATATATATATATATATATATATATATATATATATATATATATATATATATATATATATATATATATATATATATATATATATATATATATATGTATATATGTATATATATATATATATGTATATATATATATATATGTATATATATATATATATATATATATATATATATATGTATATATATATATATATATATATATATATATATATATATATATATATATATATATATATATATATATATATATATATATATATATATATATATATATATATATATATATATATATATATATATATATATATATATATATATATATATATATATATATATATATATATATATATATATATATATATATATATATATATATATATATATAATTGCGGGAAAATAATTCCAGAAGGATTATGTCAATGAATACATCATTTCGATGATGTGATTGCGATATCTTCATGTGAATATTGAAGAGCTTTTTCACAGATGAACCCTATTGTATCCTCTTTAAGAAATTCCTTGTTGACTATAACAACGTCGGCAGTGATATTCATCAAAGATGTTGGGACTTCTCTGCGTCTGTTCGATCCAACAAAGTGTGTAGAATCTTGATTGCTTTTTGGACATCATTCAGGAATAGACGCAAAAAGCAAAGAAATAAATTGAGACATTGAACCTCCTGAAGGAAAGTGTTATATTTGGAGTTTATTATAAAAATTTTACTTTTTTTTTATTATTCACACAATTAATTACACTGGTTATCAAAAATTAAGAAAAAGTCACAAAAATTGCTATTACTCAAAAAGTTACACGTAGAATTTGATGAAACTTATACATATTATACAAAACATAGGTAGGTATAAAATAGCATAAAAAGAAATCGCCAGACAATTATGGTGTTATAGAAACTAGCATATGTATACAATGAACAAATCGGATGCGTCAGTTTGGTATAGGAAAAGTACCTTTAATATGGCGTATGATCCCCCCGAAAAGAAATACAGCACATACAACGATGTTTGATGCTGTCAATTATGCGGTCTATGAGTTCGGTATTAAGTGTGAGCCATTGCTCATGCAAAGCAGTTAAAGCCTGGCTAGGGTCCTAGGAGGAGGATTGAGAGCAGCTATAAGTCGTCCTAATGCGTCCCAAACATGTTCGATAGGAATCAGGTCCGGTGATCGAACTTGCCACTCCATGCGCTGAATTGTTTCCTGCTCAAGATAAGCATCCACGATGCGAGCCCTGTGCGGTATCGCGTTATCGTCCTGTAGCACGAAAGCATGACCTATTGCCCCGGAATAAGGGCGCACATAAGCATCAATGATGTCATCTCTATAGGTGTGAAAATTCACATTAAGACATGGAGGTCTGTGCGTCCACCCAAAGAGATACCACCTCAAACACAGACACTGCCTCATCCGTATGCATCTCTTTCACGGATGTGTGATGGATGAAAACGAGTTCCAGGTTTTCTCCAAATCAAAATACGATTACAATCGCTTTGGAGGCTAAACCTGGAATAATCCGTAATGAGAAAAACCTTCCATTGATCACGCATCCAGTGGACATGTTGTCGTTCCCACTGCAAGCGTTCCCGCCTATGGCGTGACGGGAGCGGGGCGCAAATGGCTGGTCTCCTTGCAAAAAGACCACCTTCGTGAAGCCTTCTAAGCACCGTCGGCGTTGATACCAATCTTCCGGAGTTTGCCGCGAGGGAGGATCTGCAGACGGAGCTTGCAGACGGAATTGCGGTTCTATTCTTTCGTGCGCATTATGACAAATACCTTTTATCGGCACTATTCGTCCCGTATGGCCGTCTTTGGCTGAATCTCCTGGATGCCGAAACCGTAGTTAGAAATTGTTGCCAAAGTCTATGAACCACAGTCGGACTCACATTTAGCCATCTGGCCACTTCTGTCTGACTTTTTCCTGCCTCTAGTCTCCCAATAGCTCGCCATCGCAGTTCTTCGGTGAAAAGATGTCTGGCGGTCATTGTTACAATTTGGCTATGCCAGATGTCTAATCTCAGTCTCGTAGCGACAATTGCTGCCTTACTCTAAGACATGCACTTTAATGCTCCTCGCAAATGACGTATTCCAACTGCAGCGCCACTATTTTGCATAATGTAGTATTGTTCAGCATCTTTTACTTAACAACAATATTCAAATTTTAAAAAGATTGGCCTAGTTTTGAACGTGTTATTGTGATTTTTCTAACTAGTGTATTTTAAAATTTGCTTTGTTTTCCAAATTAATAAACAGACTTGTAATTAACAGATTTATTATATTATTTTATCAAATTTTTGCAATAAGTCCCAAAATGAAAAAAATGACCTTTAACATATTGCTAAACCATAAATTTCTTTTGAAGTTGAAAAACGGTACAAAAAATACACACAAAAACACACCTTTATTTCAGAAAACACAGTATACCCACCTATATTTTTATAAAAAAGCACCTATATATATATATATATATATATATATATATATATATATATATATATATATATATATATATATATATATGTGTGTGTGTGTGTGTGTATGTATATATATACACGATACCCTACATTTATGGACCGAACAGGAAGATACGATGATAAGAGGGAAATAATTCACGATTTTATGGGGAGATGGTTCCCATGTGCTGCGATTACAATAGCAACCCGTCTGGGTATACTTCTAAAAAGGTTTTAATTCACGGCTATGGGTATTTGTGTTTATTCTCGCTGCAAGAATATCGCCAGCTCAGCTGTAGATTTCGGACCTGGTTCCCTGGTCCGTAAACGTAGCTATAACTTGTCCCACAAATATTGTATGATGTTTAGGTGGGGACTCTGAGTAGGCCACAGAAGACGTTTAAAATCCATATTTTGATACCACTGCTTGACAGAGGATTCAACATAACATGGAGCGTGGCGTCCTGGAAGTAACATACGTCCATTCCATAAAATTGCCAGAGCGTAGGTAGAACATGATTGTGCAAAATGTTCATGGAGGCGACGGTGTCCAATTTACCATGAACAATATGCTAAGGTTCAAGGTCATACCACGAAAATCACCTCTAAACAAGTACACCACCACCACCGAACTTGAATGATGGAAAGTTGCACTCGGATAACAGACGTTCGCCTGGTATTCGCTAAACTCAAGTAAGCCCATCCGACTGGAATATCGTGTAGCTTGACTCGTTGCTCCATGAAACAGTTTTCTAGTGGTCCACGACCGAGTTGCGACGTTGCAATCACGAAGCGAGTCTGCCGGGTTTGTTAGATGAGGTGATGTTTAGTTTGTGTGTGGCTACACATCCGTGGATATTGAGGGTACCGTAACCCCAGTTAAAATTCACTGTTGGTGATTTGGAATGGTTTCTTGCGAACCTCACGCTTCAGGGCACACCGATCCCATTCGCTCATTTTACGTGAACGACCAACGTGTGCAGTTCGTGTCCCAACTCCTGTAGTCTTCCACATTTTCATGACCGTGGCTGTGATAATTCTACCGCAAATGCAAGAATAGACTTGCCACTGATGTGAAAACCACCTATAACACCTCTTTGAAATTTCCTTTCGTTTCGACATATTGTCACAATTTCACACAGAACTAAAGACTTTACCATTTCGCATATCGTACTTAACAGGTCACGTGCGATCACTGGATTCCAATAAAATCTGACATGCATTCGGATTATATATATATATATATATATATATATATATATATATATATATATATATATATATATATATATATGTGTGTGTGTGTGTGTGTGTGTGTGTTTCTAACAAATATAATTTTTTAGAGCACTATATTTGATTAGTTTAAATTATACATACAAACATAAATGAATTTTTATATGTTTAATAACATGATTGTTATGTAAGTTTTATTTTAATCCAAAGACATAAAACGTTTTCAGTCTAAGAAAGTGAAATTGTTTTCAGGGGAAGTCCATACCGCTGCGAGAAACATTGATATCGAACATCGAAATATACTACTGAAAATTGAAAATTTGCACACATATATTCCAACTATCTTGCAAAAGAGAAGCGGAATATTCAAACCCGACAGAAGCGAAGTCGTTTTGTGCAAAATGTGATTTAACATGCGGGTGAATTGTCTGTTATATTTCCATAATACATTTCCGATATCACATATTCAATGTTTGACACGTGTCAACAAAGATGAATATACGTCGGGATAAATTTAATTTCTGAATTTTTCGGCACCATTTGGTGAGAGTGGACAACGAAGGGTTTTTATATTTTGAAACATTAATGGAATATTAATGTCAAAATATTAATGGAATATGATACGCATTGATGTAATATTAAATCAGACATATCACTTTCACTGATGCTTAAGACTTTAAATTATTTAACTGAATGCTAAAATTTCATTGAACATATGAGCTATTGTTTTTTAGATACGTGGACGACATTCTTATTAATTGAATTAAAAAGATCGGTAAAGTCATAACTCTTTAAGTCAGTTACATCTCCCATAAAAGAGTTATGACTTTACCGATCTTTTTAATTCAATTAATCTAAACGATCTTTACGATATTATTGTTGGCCTTTACGAGCCTTACGATTTAAATGAATTTATTTCTATAGGTAAATATCGAGCTCTTATAAATTTAGTGCTGCGTGAGACAGTTTTATTTAATGGTGCTAACTTTTACAAACAAATTCATGGAGTTCCAATGGGAGGTGGCTGTTCGTCAGCTTTGGCAGACATATACTTACACCATTATGAGCGAGGAGTAATGTTACTGAATGAGCTATTGTTGTTTAGATACGTGGACGACATTCTTATTTGTTTTAATAATAATATAACTGCTTTGAATATAGATTTTTACCCAAAATGTTTAGAAATTGTGGAAACTGAGCGTGATAACTCGGGAGGACTAGATTTCTTAGATTTAACACTGTCAATTGACGAAAAACAAAACATTATTTATAGGCTATATGATAAACGCGATCACTATTCATTTAAAACCGTACGCATTATGTCCTGGAATAGTGACGTCCACAAAAACATCAAGCGGAATGTCATTATAAATTATTTATTAAGATGTTATAGATTACATTCAAAACAAACTGATATGGACATAAAAAATTAACAAATTCATGCTAGTGGCAAGTGAACAAGGTTTTCCATTTTATTTTTTAAAATCTATTTTAACCGGATTTTTTAACCTAAATGACTGTAACCGCATTATGCGCTTCTCTACTTGGTTGAATGAGTGTATGTTAAATAACGCAAATGGCTGTGATGCGGGTGGGGGATAGGCTGGTTTCTTTGTGTCGTGTTGCTTTTTTTGTTGTTATAGGTTTGATTTTCAATTCTTATTTCTGTTCTTTAGTCTATTTTGTTCTTTATTATCATTTTAAGGTTTTAGTCTTGTACATGACCTCCGGGAGTGTTGCCCGGCATAAAACTGAGTTAAACCGGAGAGGGAGGTCACAACTCCTCCCGGTCATCAACTACAAGACTTCCATATCTGATTTGCTTTTCCGTCCTATTTTCTTATATCTCAGTAGTTATGGTTTTGTCCTTTAATTTCTTTTGTGTAGATTTTATATCAGTTATATATATATATATATATATATATATATATATATATATATATATATATATATATATATATATATATAGGAGACGTTCTGTTTGAACAAGATAACGTAAAGGATAACGTAAAGGGACTCTAGAGACTGAAGACTGGATATTAACTTCTTCCTGTAAACTCTTTGAAGAAAATGGATTGGTGTCTCCTGCTTGTCTCCGTAAAGGGTTGTTTACTGTTTGCGTCCTTGACAATATAGACCCCCGAACCCAAGGTCAACTACGTCATTCTCTTTATTCCATACGACTGACTATTGTTCTATATGATAAACGCACTCCTCTCAGAAGTATCATCCATAAAGGAGCTTTGCTGTCAGAAGAATCGAACAATGAACAAACTTCTACCGACCGAGGATGCTCTTCTACAACATATACGAGGGGCAGCTTACCAAGCACGTATTTGGACACCAGAACACAAACACAGCAATATAGGCAGCAATAGAGGCACCAGAACACAGCAATTGATTCCTTCTGCTCATGATTTTTCTTTGAATAATGCTTCAGAGTCATGGGTACCACTTTGGATGACAATGCCTGAGGTTTCCCAATCATGCAGGGAATTGATTAAATGTGCAACATTTCCAAATGCGGGAAAGCAAATTTGGACTGCTCGCCACTTTGCAAGTGCAAGTGTAATTTATTTTAACTTACTGAATGTGAAAGTGTGAGTGCAAGTGTAATTTATTATAACATACTATTGCATACTGAATTCCGTTGAATTAATATCTAAAAAAAATTGTTTTGTTTTAGGAACTATTATTACCGTTATATTTTTACTTATATATTACTGTAATAAATGATATGGATATATTTTATTGTATTTTATTTAATATGTAGACTACCCTAAGTTAGATTTGTAGTGTCCCTAGTTGGCTTAAATCTGTAATTGATAACTAACAGTAAAATAGACTGTGATAAAAGTGATATTTTATCGTATTTCTCGGCCATTTTGGATTTTACTGCCATAAATGAAAAATTTTAGAAATTTCAGAGGGCTCCTGGGCTAACATTTATTAGTATACCCTAAGATACCTTCATATCAAATTTGGTGCTTTTATCCGCCAGGTAACGGTAATTTCTACAGACTACCGGACTAAAACGGGGACCGAACCGAATTTATAAAAGCTAAGTGTTTTGGTGCGAAAGACCGAGTATTCAGGGTGTTGAAAGGAGCGCATTCCGGGTTTACGGGTGGTCATATTGCATTGCCGGTCCGGTCCACTATGACATAGGACAGTGTGGTCCAACCCGTGGCCCGTGGGCCGCATGCGGCCCACCAATTCATTTTTGTTGGCCTTGTCCTTCTTACTGTAAAAATATTTTAATTTAACAATTGGAAAAAAATCCGTTTATCCTTCTTACTGCTTCAATTTTTAAGACTTAAAATGTAATGACTTAAATGTAAGGCTTAAATGTAAAATTTAAGTAACGGCCATATAACGCCCATATTGAAGCTTCACTGTTCGACCGTTATAATTCGAAAGCAGTGCCAATCATCACATTGATTTCTCGACTGTAAAATGAAGTGGTATATCAAACTAGTATATTAAACTTCTTTTAATATAAATTTTAATAAAAGTTTTTGAATACAATATGTAATTAGTTTTATTTCTGTAATGTATCTGGACCTCACATTACTATACTAATGTTTGATTGGCCCTCGGGTAACTAAAGGTTGAACCACAATGATATAGGATATGGAATGACAGATTAAAGTACAGTTGCGCCAGACGCACACCCCTGCCAGGTTTGGCAATATTGAGTATGGCGAGGTAACGACGGAGTCCAACAACAATATTTCATATATATATATATATATATATATATATATATATATATATATATATATATATTTAACCATCGAGAGTCTGCAAGATATTTAAATGTATATTTTGTTATACACATATTGATTGATAAACGATTTATTTAGAAGCGGGTATATATCTTCAGTAAATATGAACTCATAAATAATGTAGTATTGTAATCTTCAATTTCATCGACATTTATTCGTCAAATCTTCTGAGAATAGAGATTATCAGTAAATATTTAAACACAAAAAATTTTTCCTATATGCTTAAAAGCTTTCGTGACTAACCGCCACAGGTCTGCAACACGATCTGTTTTTCTCGTGACTTATTACCGGCAGGATATTACATCAATTTTTTTAGAGTTAAATTAAAAACGAATTAAGAAATTTCCGATATATTTGCATTAGTTAGATGAAAAAGATACTGATGGATGAAAACTATTTAAACACACACTTCGTGAATTTTTTTAAATGTGTGTATATATATATATACATATACATATATATATATATATATATATATATATATATATATATATATATATACCCAACAAACACAGGACTGACGGCAGCTTGTCGGGCCAGTGCTGGAGGCGCCGGTTGAACGACAAGTACGGGAGAATTTTGTCGGGTCGCTGGCGGGTTGTTTACGAACCTCCGAAGGGGAAACGCTTTCCGTTTACGTGTTTCAGGGCCTGTTATGGGTTGATATGAATCGCACCGAAACCGTTTACCCTGTATCGTCCCGGAACTGCACCTCCGATTCGTAACCACAAGTAACAGATATCTGCATCAGAATTATGGATTTGAAAGGGAAGGCGAAGATTAAATTTAACAGACTTTTCAAAAATATTTATTTCATTGTTGTGAAACTTCTTTTACGCGGAAAATTCCTATAATTTTCCTTGTATGTAAAGATTGTATTATGTGAAAAGTATTATGTGAAATTGTATAATTGTATTATGTGAAAAGTCACATAATTTTCCTTGTATGTAAAGATTGTATTATGTGAAAAGTATTATGTGAAATTGTATAATTGTATTATGTGAAAATTCACATAATTTTCCTTGTATGTAAAGATTGTATTCTGTGTGTATGTTTTTAACTCCCTAGAAGCTTATAAAAACAGATGAAAATTAGTTTCATTGTTTATTTTTATATATTACTGGAGAAATTAAATATCTACTTAAAAATGGGTCCTTGTTTCACCACTCTTTATTTATAAGAGAGGAAATAGTGATAAAATTTGTATTTTTTTAAATTTCTTTTATAGTTTATTAAAATAATAATATATATTTTTGTAGATAAAATATTCAAAATATATTTTTCAGGAAATTTACATATTCTAAGTATTTCTAATTGTTAGATGCCATTATAAAACAACTGATTTTGTAGAATTTTTTCTCGAATTTCATCGTATTAATTTTACAGTAACATATTCTTATAATACACATTTGAATGAAAGAAAAAGAATTTTAAATTTACAGACCTTAGTTAAAATAAACAAATCACACATATTTAGAAAAATATTAATGTAATGTAATGTCAGAGACATAGACAGTAGATGTCATGAGACACCAAAAAATATCAAAAAATAAGACCCTTTATCCTCAGTATGTACATTGAAGAATATATATTACATTGTTTTTTTTCTGTAATTGAATCAGGATACGAGAAATAATATTTACAATAAGAAAAAAAAGGCCAAAAAATTAGTTTATATAAATGTTAGAAATAAAAAATAAGGCAATTAAGTTTAAAATAATAAGTAAGTTATATTTAATAAATTAAATTGGCAGGTTTGAACATCCGCGAGTACAGAAAACAGAACTGCACTTTGCAGGTTCGAACCTAGGACAGAAGCATGGGAAGCAAAAACGAACGCCCCACACCAGCATTCCCTGATAGGATATCAAGTGTGGAACTTCAGTAAGAGGAAACTGCCTCGCATGGAACAGAAAAATAAAGGAAAAATGTTAAACACTATCAGAAACCACACTATCAGAATAACACTATCAGAATTAACCTGCGAACAATTAATGGACTGGGTAAGATTTGAAATATTAAGATCGGAACATAAATTTTTAATTTTAAAGTGGCCGTTCGGTTTTGGGATTTTTTTTTCCGAAAAAATTCAATGCGTAAGTAAATTAAGTAATTTTGAAAGGTCCGATATTAATCCAATTGCAGTAATGTTTTCAGATAAGATTTTGACAAAGTTTCATGAAATTGATTTGGGATATTGAATTTTGACTAGGTTGTACATTTTGTTGAGGGTATCTTTGTACCCTTCCGCCATTAAAAAAAAACATGGCTCAGGTTTGGTTTCCCGCCTAACAGGAAATTCATCATTAGCAGCGGGAATTTCTTTCCTCCGGATTACGACAGTTTCCTAGGATAGAAAATTGGTTTGAGAGATTGATTCGATCATTAATGCTAGTTAAGTTAGAGTCGAGAGCAATTCGCTTTAGACCAACACAAGTTAAAAAAATCACATTATGTTCGATTTCGTTCAAAATTACCACATCACATTGCATACCAAGATTATAATATTTTATACATTACATATACAATGTATTTTTCATTTTCATAATAAAACTAAACTTTTGAATGTAGTTGACTTTTTTATGCGGCCCGCCTGCCTTGAAAAAATTTACCATGTGGCCCAGATGCTGCAAAAGGTTAAACACCCTGCTTTAAGCTCATCAGCCTGATTCAGAGGTTTACTTTTTCAGATTTAGGAATATAATCAAAAGTGGGTGTAGAAGAAAATTTAAACGCACACTTACTGTGCATAAGATTAAAAAGTTCTTTGAGATTGGGGATGTTAAACGTTATTTTGAAAAAAAAAAATTCATGTTTTTTAAAAGTCCATAGTAATCACACATGGTTTCCATTACTTATTTCACTGACACATTGAATTGTGTTTTGTTTTGTTTTTTATTATTAAATTTTGGCATTATCTTTTGAGAATGTATTTTCGTTTTTATCAATGCAACTCTTGCAGAAGTGCCACGGACGGGTAAGGGTGACTCGGTAACGAATTTAACAATCCTTTCTACTGCTTGTGTGTGACATGAAAAATTGCTGAAGTCAGTACGTTGACTCTCCTGATCAGATTATTTTGCTTCCTTTAGAAACTGCTTTAGTTTGTAATCAGAAATATGCCTCGTTCTGTTACTTTAACATCTTTACGTACAATCATATCAATATAATCCTTGGCATCAAAGTTTATACGTTGAATTTAAAACTTTCTAATGCCCCCTTCATTTTTCAGTCCTTGCTTTTAGAATCCGGCGTAATCCAAGCTGTCTTACGTGGCTGCGATCAACTGATATCATACATAGGAGAAGATTTTCAGAAGCAGCAAAGTACGAATTTCTTTGAATGACTGGGTCAATTACATTTTTAAGAGTCTGATGGAGGTAACGTGAATAGCTTACAAGTTTCCACAAGTGCTTCGATCCATGGATATAAGATAGTTTCCGCTTTATGTGAAACGAAACAGATTCATATACTTACAAAATGTACTCAGTCAGTATTCGGAGATTTTTTTTGCAGTATATTCTGTTCCCACATACAAGTGAAGTATTCGGTTTGCTAATGTAAGCTATCATGAATAACAAAGTTTTCCTGGTTTTCTCATAGACAAATCAGAAGAGCACCTTCCAACAGAGATTGCATTAGACATTTCTAACAAATATTTTGGGTCCACACTTAAATCATCCTTAATTTCTAGTAATGGAATGCCATTTTCAATAGGTGATAATTCAATTACTGGAAGTTCATAGCAGTTTTCTAGTTGTTTACCTATTTCTCCTCCAAATTAGGAAGTAGGCGCAGTTCATTTCCATGAAATAGACAAATCAACCACTGCAGTGGCCTTCTTAATTCCTTTTCAAATAAACGAACCACACCATTATTCAATCCAGTGTTCACGGCAGTTCCATCCATTCCAATTACAGTAATGTTTAAATTCTGGTTGTTGCCATTGAAAAATGCTATTATGCTATCTTATATACATTTTCCAGTGCCAGAAATCTGCTTCTGAAAATCTCGTCCTTTGTATGATATCAGATGATCGCAGTCATGTAAGAGAGAGCTTGGATTACCCCGGAATCTAAAAGCAAGGGCTGAAAATGAAGGTGGCATCAAAAAGTTTTTATTTCAACGTATAAACTTTGATGCCAAGGATTATATTGATATGATTGAATGGAATGATGTTAAAGTAACAGGACTTCCTATGAAGAGGCATATTTCTGATGACAAACAGAAAGCAATTCAATGTGTCAGTGAAATAAGTAAAGCAAACCATGTATGATTACTATGGACTTTTGAAAAATATGAATGTTTATTTCAAAATAACACTTTGCCTTTAAAGACATTACATTAATATTTTTCTAAATAAATGTGATTTGTTTATCTTAACTAAGGTCCGTTAATTAAAAATTGTTTTTTTCATTCCAATGTGTATTATAAGAATATACTACTGTATAATTAAGATGATGAAAATTGCGAAATTCTACAAAATCAGTTGTTCTGTAATGACATCTAAAAATTAGAAATACTTAGAAATACCTAAGTTTCCTGTAAAAATATTTTGAATATTTTATTTACAAAAAATATATATTATTAATTTAATATACCATAAAATAAACAGAAAAAAAAGAATTTTATCTCTTTTCACAAAAATATCTATTTTGAAGCACCTGAAAAATATTTCAGTAGAGCAATAAAATTTTATATTCAATACCAAAAGGCAGCTTTTGAAAGCTATAGCATAATGAAATTTCAAACCATCTTTTTTTTCGCCTCGTGATACTACAATGCACTAGTGTCATCTGATTGGACATTCAGTTGCACGTGATTGAAAAGGCGCCATTAAAGATTGATTACAAGTTCGCTGAAATTAATCCACAAGTAAGTTTCATTCGTTAGTCTTAAATTATTGCCTTTAGATTTTATTTAACACCCTTACATAGTGAACATTATTCTATTTCTGTTATAAGATAGTGTTTTAATCCAAGTTATAATATGAATTGACCATATTTCAGATCAAACTCTACTGAACTGAGTGTATTGAATTAGCAATACTTATGGCACTTACGAGCACTTTCGTATGTATAAATAAAAACATTTTGTTTCGGAATAATTTAAGATTCGTGTTTCAGTTAATATTTTAGATGGACAAAGGAAGTAAATGGACTCTTGTGAAGAAGACTCTTGTGAAAGTCTTAAGTATTTGCTAATTAAATTAATATTTAGAATTGTAATTTGTACGCACTATTTAGATTTTTATATCCTTTAGAAAGTATAAAATACATGACACAAATATCAATTCCAAATCTACATAGTTGAAAAATAAAAATGTTTTTTCATTTCCAGTATAATATTTTCCATTTTATTTCTTTAAAGAAATTTGAAAGAAAATTATAATGAAATTTTTTTTAATATGTTAATCCAAATTAAACATTTTTTTACTACTGGATTGATAAATCAGTTACACATGATTCCTCCATAGTAAATTCATGCATAGTATTCAATGCACAGTATTCCTGCATAGTATTCAATGGTGGAAAAATTGTCCATTTTCCTATTAAATATATTTTACAATGTTCCTATTGCCAGGTATCAATAGGCAACAAATTATCCATGTCTAAATGTTAAAAGATGGATTCAAAAACGTTCCACATTATAAAAGATCCTAAAAATGAACTTGTAAATCATACAAAAGGATCTATTGAATTCCTTATCAAATTGTGTTTTGAGTAATCTTTATAAAATACTGTGCATTTTATACATTATAAAGAAATAAAGAACAAATATTCTTAAAATTTTTGTGTTCATAATTTAAAAGAATGTATTTAGTATAATTATATATTTTAATTTAAATACTAAACACTAATAGGTATTTTTCATGTATAATCTTAATAGCCTTAAAATATAATTTTTTTAAAATTCTATTTATAATGTTCTATGTGTACACTCAATTGCTATATATGTATATGTTATTCCTACTGGGTGAAATTTCTTTATGTCTATCGAGAGTAAAGATATATTCAAAATTTCAAAACCAGATCAAAATATTGTTTAATCAGTATCCACATGTCAAGTAAATATTGAAACAATAGCAAATATTGGAGCATTTTTTATTTTGAATATCTCATTAAATAAAAAGCTTATTTAAGGAACATTTTGAATTTCAATTGCTATTAATCAATATTTTGAACTGGCTTTGATATTTAGATTATATTTCTACTTTCTCTGAAGATATAAAATAAAACAATTTCACTCTTTAGGAATAACATAATGGTGCATACTTTTTGCAACTGAGTGTATATATTCTTGCAATTGAGTGTATATATATTTTCAAGAATTATTAATTTTTGTATGTATGTGAACTCCATTGTATTCCTGAATTCATTCAAAGAACCTCTGGAGTAATGAGAAGTTTAGAGTTTTAAATTTGTGTCAATATAGATGCCACGTGCATTTAATTTTCTAATTTGTATCGTGTTTGAAATCACTTTTATCAGTGTTATTAGAGATGATGGCAGTGAAAATTATTCCAAAATAGACTATTTAGATACATAAATTGTTTCTTAACTTATTAATTTGCATTCCATGTTTTTAAATTATATATTTATAAGTATATAGATTTGTAGATTATCAGAATGTGTACATACAAAAAATTGGTTTATTGTAATAGATATTGTACGATAAGAGTTTTTATAAATCTGAGAATGTTCTCAATAACTATCTATAAGCTGTTCATCTCTAAAGGTCTTTTGGAAATTATTTTGTTGTCATGCTGTGCAAAATAAATGTGAACTTATTGGCTTAAAGTATATATATAAAGGGTAAAATTAGTTTCTTTTCCCCTTTTTATATTAGTGATAAGCAAGTTTATAAAGAACTCTACTTTTCAATACTTCTTGGTTTGATAAACCATTAAATTTTTATTATGGCATTATAAGAAAATATTGGTTTCTTTACAGAATTTTGAAACTGGAATCTAACTTAAGAGCTTTGGACTTGAAAGACAAATACCACTTGGATCTCATAACCTGCGTAAGCTTTTGTTTAACGTCACTGAGCCTACCTTTTTTTTACTCGAGATATACTTTTATTTTCAGCAGTGGACTTGTGGCCAAAATCACTGTTATTAATATTTTTTTAGATTTATTTTTAACTAATTAAATTTTTTCTATGAAAAAAACTAAAAATATTTATTAAACAACTAAAAATTTCAAATTAGTTTTTTTAACTTAGACGCTAATCTGAACTTTCTCATAAACTTTGGTCTCAATAATTTGTGGATAGAATATTGATTTTCTTTATTTATTCTTTTTTAACTGTGAAGCTTGTTGTTAAGGTTTTAGGTGAGTGAGAAAGTGCAGTCCGGGGATTTCAGTTAACACGACTCTTGTGAAAGACTTTAACTCTTGCCAAAAAAAGAGATTTATATTATAAAATTATAAAATGCCAAGGTTTATTTAGAAAATATAAAATGTGTTCATAGACAAAGTTTGTTTATAAAATTGTAGATAAGACATCCATTGTGAGTTGTGGTTTATTATATCAAAATGTGTGTTTGATAAGTAAATGAAATAACCCTTTCTTAATAATGGAATAGAACTCCTGTATAATCAATGAATTCACGGATACAAGATACAGTTCCAAAAAGCAAAACGCCTGGTTTACAGAGTCTTTTATAATAACAGAAAAATGATATTTATATTATGAAAATGTGAAGTGCCAAGCTTTATTTATTCTTAATGGTTAACATTAAAATTTTAAAAATATTTTTAGAATTTCCTGATAAGTTGTTAGAGGTTCGTTGATAATTCATTACAGAAGTAGTAAAAAGGAAATTGCTTTTGGATGTATTAGATCATTAGTTAATGGGCTAAGTAATTTTAAATTTTGGTAAAATTTAATTTTATGCATGCCATAAATTTTTCTCTCTGTTAAGCATGTTTATTCCATTTTAAGTCTTAATACTTATATAAAGAATTTGGATTAAATGAAAACAGTAATGAGTGATGGTGAAAATGTATTAAATGTGGTAATTGAATTGCTTGATGTTCTAAGACATAAAATTTCTGATCATCAAAATACAATAATTGACTTCTTGACTGAACAACTGACTTTATTATTGAAACAACTGACTTTATTATTAAACAATATCCTATTTTGCTACCCCCCTTGTTTAAGTATATAATCATCCTTCAAATCCTAATAGACCATTATTTTATATTTTTGATCCTGTACTAAATTTGTACTAAATTTTTTAAAATTCCACTGAGCATCTTGTTTAGCTGTTTAAAAAATGGGGGGAAATGCATTGTAAATTGTCTTTACTTTCTCAAAGTTTCATAATTAAATATGTTGATAAAGTTGTGCCTGAAAAATAACTCAACTGATTCTGAACATCAGTTGGAGTTTTATGGAAAGCCAAATTATATGGAAAGTTATACAATAGTTAGTTGAAATTGTTTCTTGGAAGTTTTGCGAGGTAGTAATCTAGTTCATGTATATTAAAGTCTTATTTAAATATTGTGCTAAACATATTCAGCACATTGAAAGTCTGATTACTTCTCAACTTTTAATCACCAGGCAATTTTTGGTATTAAATTATATGCTCAGTGCATATTCCATTATGTGTAATTTTCACTTAATCTGATTTGAAAATTCATGTGAGGAGAAATTTTTGGTTCAGTTAAATCAGAAAATTGTAGAAAACTTTTTAAAAAGTTGGTTTTTTCCCATTTTTTTTCAAACTGTGACACTGAAAATACCGATTATGTCTTTAGCCCTAACATAGTTTTTAACAATGATATGATCCATAACAAAAATTCGATGCTAATTTTTTTTTCTTCTTTTATTTATATTACATTTATTTTCCTCATTGTATAACTTTTTGAATACTACTCAAACCAATTCTATTGTTACTCAATTTCAAAAAATCATATTTCAAATTTTAAGGATCGATCGGTAGTCAATGCGCTGAGAAGGGCCCTAGCTGAATTCAATTTGTATCCGTCCCAAATGTTAGAAGCACGCTACGCCTATGGTCCAAAGTATACATGTAAGGGGGTCATACTACCTTTTTTATTTCACTGATAAGCAAATAGACGAGTGCTCTGCACTAAAACGTTTTACTGATCTTGTTGAGAAGTATTGGAGAGCACGTGCACTGATTGCATAGGTGCTATTTTTGGTAGTGTGTGGCATTTGTAAAATAAATAAATAAATAATGAACTCTGCTTTTCAATGCTTCTTGGTGTCACAAATCACTCTAATTTTTATTATGGCATTGTAAGAAAATATTGGTTTCTTTACAGAATTCTGAAACTGGAATCCATCTTCACCTCATTGTGATTTCCATGAAAAGATTCCACAACTCACTTGGCAGTGTGCTCGATTCATAATCTGTAAGTTCATTTTAACCTCACTGAACCCATTTTTTTTTTATTCTCTAGATATCCTTTATTTTTTTCAGCAGTGAACTTGTGGGCAAAATCACAAAGTTGATAATATATTTTTTTTAAATTTATTTTTTGTACTTAAATTTGAATTTTTCTATGAAAAACCATAAAAAATATTTTTATTACATAATTCTTAATTAATAAACAACTCAAATTTTCAAATTTCTCTTTGTATATTTTATACGCTAATCCGAACATTTTCATAAACTTTGGTTGCAGTAATTTGTGGATTGATATTGATTTCCTTTATTCATTATATTTTTAACTGGCAAGCATGTTATTAAAGTATTAGGTATGTCTGAAAGTGCAGTTCAGGGACTTCAGTTAACCGTGACTCTTGTGAAAGTCTTTTATCATAACTGCTTACCAAAAAAAATTTTATATTTTTATATTATAAAGATATAAAATGCCAAGGGTTATTTTACTCTTGATAGTTAATGTTAAAATTTTTTTAATTTAATTATCAGAATTTCATGAGAAGTAGTTAGATGTTCATTCATAATTCCTTACAGAAGTAATAATAATAATAATATTGCTTTTAGATGTATTAGATTATTCGTTGATGAGCTAATAGGTAGTTGAATGTCATTTGGAATACTAACTTCTGCCTAGTATTTAATTTTATTATTTCATTGTCAAATTTTGGTGGAGATCTGTCACATAAAATATATTTTTGTGAGCAGCTGTTATTATAAAGTGTAAGGATAAGGGCAGTAAAAAAATATTCCAAAATATATTATTTAGGTTCAGTTAATTATTAAATAATTGTTGACTATAATAAGGTTATGTTTGCAAGTGTGTAGGTTTTTTTATGATGTATTATTTGGTTTATCTAAGTTAAGTTGAAAAATCATGCAAGCATACAGAGATTGACTGGCTGTCAATGTTGAGTGCAGTAGCATAGATTATTTTACAAAGTGCAATAAAATACTTTTAACTTTTCAAACCGAACTTCTAACCAAAATTTTAAAAAAAATTTAATGAAACTTTTAAAATTGGAAATATTTTCATGGATCTAAGGAATGGAACATAACACCTGTATTGTCAACTAAGTCATGGATAAAAGATGCAGCCCTAAAAGCAAAAGGCCTGGTTTCTGTATACTTTTATAATAATCATGTTACAACAGTATACAGAAACCAGGCTTTTTGCTTTTAGAACTGAATCGTTTATCCATGAATTTTTTGACTATACGGGTTTTCTATTCCATTGTTAAGATCTGTGAAAATACTCTCATTAGCAAAATATTTTTTTAAAAACTTAAATTTGGGTTAGAAGCTTGGTTCAAAAAGTCTAAGTGTTTTTTCACGCTTTATAATATAATCTATGCCATTTCACTCCACATTGACAGCTAGTCAATATTACCCACCTCATTTTTCAAATTAACCTAGACTAATCAAACAATATATCATAACAATTGTTTAGTAATTACTGAATCTAAATAGTATATTTTGAATAATTTTTTACTGTGGTTATCCCTAATAACAGCTGCTCACAAATAAAAAATATTTTATACACAGATCCCTACCATAATTTGACAATTAAGTAACAAAAGATATGCTCTATTAAAATACTATGCAGAAGTTAGTATCCCAAATTACTTTCTACCACAATTTTTGTAAAACCAATTACTGTGAAAGCTACATCATATAATAAAGTTTTACTTTATTCATTATTATAGTAATAGATTAGTTGTTAAAGAGTATTCACCCTTTTCACTAAATTTCTCAGTACAGTAAGACATTCAATCCTGTCAATTAAATGATTAGTTATTACAGATATAAATAAAATAGATTAGAATGCCTTGATAGAGTACAATAATTGAAAGCTGACTGAGAGACTTGAGATGACAACAAAATTTTCTTTTCACTATCGAGAATCACTCTCACGTTGAAAGTAAAGAAACACAAGAATGAAGATTGAATACTATATAAAATCTTAAATTTCTAAATCTGACCCAGCATCTGTATTAATGCTCTCTATGGCATGTTGTAATCAAATTTAGAAATTTAAGATCTTGTATGCTAATGTTTTACTTAGCATTCAATCTTTATTCTTGTGTTTCTCTACTTTCAACAGCATTATTGTCAATAGTGAAGAGGAAATTTTGGTGTCATTATAGACAAGTCTCTGATTCAGCTTTCAATGTTGAGCTGAAATTATGCTCAACATTAAAAACTTATTATTGTACTCTTATCAAGGCAATCTACCCTATTTTATTTATATCTATAATAACAAATTAATCGACATGGTTGGATTTTCTACTGTACAGAGAGAAATTTAGTGAAAAGGGGAATACTCTTTAACAAACATTTTATAACTATTTTCTATTAGTATATTTATTTAATCAAGTAAATATTTTTTACATGATGTAGTTTTCACAGTATGTAATTGGTTTTACAAAAAAAATGTGGTAGGAATTTACTTCTTGGAAGTAGTTATCAATAAAATGACAACAGATTTAAAACTGCACTCATGTGTTGGGTGCTGTTTTATATCAAGTTTTTTTAAACCCCTGTCTCAGAATTTATATTTCCTAATTGGATTTATTTAATTCTACTTTATCAACAATGAATTTTTCAACTACTTTCAACAATCAACTATTTTTACAACAATAAATTACCCTTTAATGTACAAAACTATGCAAAAAATAATTTTCTTATCTGCAGAGCATTTACTAACTCTACATAGAAAAATAATTTAAATAAATTCTTTTGATTCATAAATTATATCTGGGGATGGGAGTCATTTTCCTTTCACATAAATTTATGAACTGATTTTCTCTTTCTTTTTTTTCCCTAGATGCTGTAAAGATGGAGCCAGAGGTACAGCGAAAGGATCCTGTTTTGTAGAAAATATAGAAAAAAATTGTGTAAATGTGCTATGTACTTTCTAAATAAACTATTTTTACTTTAAACCAGCTCTTTTCTGTATTTAAAAACATGTGTCTATAATTATTTCTCAAAATTACAATAGAAGATATTACTATCATAGTACTATTTCTCAAAAATAGTACTATCAAGTGTTGGATATAAAGTCCAATATAATATAAAAGAAAATATTTTTTTAAAATGACTTATAAAAATTTAATGAATTACTCTTTAATTCACAAAACTATGCAAAAAATAATTTTCTTATCTGTAGAGCATTTATTAACTCTACACCAAAAAATAATTTAAATAAATTCTTCTGAGCAAGTTTTCACAAGCTCACAAAGATGGGCTTCATCATACACACTACACATTACTCAGGTTTGAAGAATGTATCCAATTTATGTTTATAAATTTATCAAATTATGTTAATAAATTTTATACTGGGGAAGAACAAATTTTTTGGGTTAATTATTAAAGTAGTACTGTTTTACATACTATAATCTCATTCTAAATTTAAAAAAATCAAACTGTAACCTTAGATCGAGTGGAAAGATGATTTAGCTTTAATGGTTGGTATTAATGTTATCTTAACTTTCAAATTTGGGTAAATGTATCTTAATGCAAAATGAGGTTTTGTTCTAACAAGTAAACTAGTGATTCATATGCAAATTTTTAGGTAATAACAAAGATCAGTATTTGGTAATACCTAAAAATACATAAGGCAAAACTGGAAAAAATGCTAGAAATATGAAGGCAAAAAAAATAATAATAAAAGTGAAAGGGTTGATATCAGAGGTTAATCGTCAATAAAATAAATAAGCATATAAACGAAAGGGTCCTACGCAAAACTTTGAAAAACTGTCGGCGGTCCGATTCTGGTAGAATGCTGGCATGATGCCCGGACCTACGGCACATTGCTGTTTACGAGATGGGTAGATGACGGTATGTCGACACCAATTATTGCTCCCGTAACCGGCCCGTCAACCTCCGGTTACGCTCCGGCTATCTGTCCGCATCGATGGCTTAATCGCGGCTGCCTAACGGTTCGCAGTCGGATGAACGATGGCTCGAATCCTACCGGAAGCGGCCCGGCAGTCGACGGGGTAGTCGCGGGCGAGAGGACACAGCCGTGACGGAAACGATACTGACCTAATGCGCCGGCCCGGCAGTGGTGAAATCGGCTGGCCGGAACCTTCCGACCCCGGCCCGATGCTTCTGTGTTTGTTGGGTATATATATATATATATATATATATATATATATATATATATATATATATATATATATATATATATATATATATATATATACATATACATATATATATATATATATATATATATATATATATATATATATATATATATATATACATATACATATATATATATATATATATATATATATATATATATATATATACATATATATATATATATACATATATATATATATATATATATATATATATATATATATATATATATATATATATATATATATATATATATATATATATATATATATATAAGGAGTATGTTGAAAGGAAATTCTTGGTATATGAAGTAGATTTTTTTTCTAATGTGAATTGGGTCCATGATGATCAGACTGTTTTTTTAGAATTCTTTAAACAATAAAAAAGAAATTACGATCTAACTATGTATCGGTACGTCTATCAGACTTGATTAATGATAAGAACCACTTACATTAATCAAGCACATTCATAGGTATGTACGAAAAATGGGTATTTTTATCATTTAGAAACTGTATTAATTCTTTAAAGGCCAGACATCATTTTTCCATATTTGAAGAATTTTTGCAATGATTATAATATTATAATTTAAAATTGGTTTAATACACAATGGTACTTTGGTAATTGCTTCCAGAATGTACAACGAGTACCGAACGAATTTTTCTCATTAGGGTGAATTTAAATTGAAATAATTCGTTCAAAAAACATGAAATTTCCTCACATTTTATTAGGTAATTTAAAAATCGATGGAGTTCTTTTGTACAAAATCTCTAAACTAGAAAAACTTTATATAAAACAAAAATTACCTAAAATAAAATATTTTTTTCTTTACTCAGAATGTACTGAAAGGAGTTTATGTCTTAATGGGGTTGTGGTAAAGTAGAGAAGGAGAGGGGTTATTGTTTGGGAGTTTCGTTCCCATAAAATATCAGGCTGTTGCACAGGGATTCTTTCTATTTGATGTCGTTTAACATCACCGATTCCTGTTGTAGACTCATAATTCGGGAGTTTCACTACAAACCTATAAAAGGAAACTTGCTACGGCCTACGCTTTGAAATGTTTCTGAAGTGAGACATTGCTTGATCATTAAATATGTCCACATTTCGGCTTGCTAGAGCTTTGTCGGGTCATACTTTTGAATATTTTTTTGACATTGCTTGATCATTAAATAAGTCCACATTTCGGCTTGCTAGAGCTTTGAAGGGTGATACTTTTGAATAATTTTTTGACATTGCTCGATCATTAAATACGTCCACATTTAGGCTTGCTAGAGCTTTGTCGGGTGATACTTTTGAATAATTTTTGACATTGCTTGATCATTAAATAAGTCCACATTTCGGCTTGCTAGAGCTTTTTCGGGTGATACTTTTGAATAATTTTTTGACATTGCTTGATCATAAAATAATTCCACATTTAGGCTTGCTAGAGCTTTGTCGGGTGATACTTTTGAATAAAATTTTGAAATTGAACCACCAATGGTGGCGTCCACCATTTTCTGAAAGCATGTTAAATCGCATTACTGCATTCTCAACAGTAGCTCTTAGCATATCAGGAGGAATTTTGCGGGCATGTTGGTGTATCGCATCTTTTAATTCCGCCAAATTCTTTAGATTATCACCTCAAACAGTGCTTTTGAGACAACCCCATAGCTAGAAGTCACAGGGGTTGAGGTCTGGTGACCCAAAATTCACAAATTAGCGATCTGTAAGAAAACGATTTCCGGAATGCGCACACTTTAAATGGTAATTTTGTTTAGGTCAATGTTTCTTAAGGGTATACAAAATGTTAAACCCGCGTAACAAAAGGTTAAGTTAGATTCCGACCTTTTATCCGTTGAACAATATTGCATACAGCGCTATTTTCCCCCTAGTGGTGAATGTTTGAACTTTGTTTTGGCGGAAAAGAAATTTCCATGACCTCCTTTAAACTATTACCAAGTTTGATAAAATTTGGTCTAGTAGTTTACCCTTTATGACCATTTAAAATTGATACTTTAATTATAACCACCCTGTACTATAGACCATTTTTAAAATTCCATCGACCCAGAAGGGGTCTACCTGGACCCCGTTGGAAATCTCTGATCTACATATTAACTGTTATGTACGACATAGCATGAAAAAGTGCTGAAATATTAATCTCTTTTACATCCTTTTATCTCTCTCCATATGAAAAATTAAAGCACGTTCTTTTTCATACAAATCCATTTTTTTTTGTTTCCAGGAGTAACAGGAGTGATGGCTAGAAAAGTGGTAAAATTCTATTTCAGAAACCCACTTATTTTAAATTCCATTCTGAATTTCTTATTTCTTTGCAATATAAATAAGTTATAAACATCTCTTCAAAGACAAAAATCACTCCTGAGGGGAATTTTCAATTTTATTCTAAAGATTTCTCTTTCTTATTTTTTGGACGTTATCCATCTAAAATACAAAAACAATATTTAAAGGAGCGTTTTTCTTTCTCAAGGTTTATTCGAATCATAAATTTCATTCTATACGGTATTATGTTTTAAGATAGATTAATGACACAGAATTTTAATTTGGCAGCTTTATTGCAGCAATAAAATTCCAATTTTCTATCCGTGTATTTGTCTTATCAAGGTATACTAAACATTTTAATATTAAATTTTTGAGTATGGAAAGACAGCAAAAGGACAATCTAAAGATTAAGCAAGAGCACTAATGCTAATTTATCGTATAAATTAATCAGTGTTAATTTAATCAGTTTTAAATTTATAAAAGATTTCTCGTTAAAAAAATTGATCATCATTCGTGTTATATTTATTAAAAGTTTTAATTCACATGTTATTTTCATTTAATTTTGCACTCAATTATATCAAAGGATGCATATTTTGCTGTTATTATTTACATATTTATCCTTGCCCTAAACTCAGATTTACTTGACTTTCCATCAAGATTTGGATGAATTAATAATTATTAATAGCATGGTGCTTTATAGATTGTCCTATAAAATAATCATTTAGAAAAATAAAGTGTAAAATTTTAATCTACATAGGTTTATGTTATGAAATTTGGTATAAATAAAAACCTCGTTTTAATCGGTTCATCTTTTATAAAAGATTTCTCATTTAAAAAATGTGATCGCTATTTGTGTTACAATGATTAAATGTTTCCAGTCTTTTGAGTTCACTGCATTTCATCTAGTATTCAGAAATATATACAAGATTAATTTTTTTTGCTATTATTGTTTGCACATTTTTCCTTGCCGTAAATTCCAATTTACCTGACTATAGATGCATAAAAAAAACTTACGTGCAGATTTGAAGCTATCTACAATTTGGTAATCTATTGTAGAACCAATACCAAGCATATAAAGCATTAAAAGATGCCAGTATTTAACAGACTAATGGCCAATAATGTGACAGCGAATAATTAGTGTTGCTGCGGTGCAGATGTGTAAATTGTAGAGAGCCGTAAAGTTGATAGATTTAGAGTTACATTAAAATTATTAAATAAATAAATGAGTTAAAATAATTATAATAAAGTAGTAGGAGTTACTTTATCTGTAAAAATAGTAAACAATACTTGCTGATTAGTTTAAGATGAAGTTCGGAGGTTAGCTTTTATAAAACTAGATTGGACTACGCGTCAGGGCGGCGTGGAGCTTTCGTTCTATTTTCCGTACCTTAGTTCAACAGCTCGAATACAGCAAATAGCACCGAGTAACAAAGTATGCAGAAATGATTAATATATAATAATGAGACAAATGAAACTCACGGTGGTAAATTTTATTTGTTAAGGTAGTAGTTACAATTATTATTAATTCTTTATGTTCTTTTATTTAATTCTTAATAAGTATTGCTTTGTTAACTTACTTTGAGTTGTATAAGTCCTTATGGAAACCTGTTTTAAAATATGTAGGTGTTGGTATCCGAGCTGGTTACATATTGTAATATTATGTTAATTTTTTTTAAAAAAGGGAAAAATGGACTAAAGCCGAATGTAACAGAGGAATTTTTCTAAATATGGGTGGGGGTATTTATAATTAACTAGTTGGTACCCGTCAAAACATGACGGCTAGATAGTAAAGAAATCTACTAATACACAAATTATACTCAACACATCATTGCCAAATGTTGAAAATCATAATAATGCGCAGAAAAAAAAAATTAATGTGTTTAAGCGGCCTCATGCTTAGTGAGTACCTAAGGCCAGATTTAAAAATGTCCCTAACATGCGCAGAAAGCAATTTTTTAACTGTAAATTATTGCTAATTAAACAGCCCGAAATAAACAATTTCCTTCAAGTTTAATCTTATATTTCACAAACATAATTATCATAAAAATAAAAATGGCTGAGAGAGATCTAGAGAGACTCCTCGGAATAAACGTGTTTATCATTAAAACACGTCACTGAGCATGCGCAGAAACAGTGAGTTTTTAAAGCTAGATTTAAACATGCCACTGAGCATGCGCATAAATCAATTTTTAATTGCAAATTAGCGCTAATTAATATAAATTGAGATTACAAAAACCAAATTTGACAAATCTACAGATTGCAATCTTTCGTTTAAGGGCCTGTTCACATAGGAGTCCGTTGCGTTGCGTTAAGGAAAAGATGAAGTTGAGACGAAAATAAACCAATCATAGGCGTTAAAAATTTCATTGCTAATCGTTTGGAGGCCTATGATTGGTTTATTTTCGTCTCAAGGTCATCTTTTTCTTAACGCAACGCAACGGACTCCTATGTGAACAGGCCCTTAGACCAAAATGAAGTAAATTGATGCTTCAATTTTCTTTCACGGACTGCCCAAAAAGTCGGCTTAGCAACTTAAATGTATACATGTTCCAATTTACGTTACTCTTGAAATTGTCATAAGCATTACTTGTAAAATAAGTAATTATAGATGTTAAAAAATTCTTTCGATCGATGAGTTTTGATGTCTAACTGTAAGTATGGTGGTTGTGGTCGGCATTGCCATTTAGTGAGTGATAATATAATGGATGGATTTGCAGTAAAGATAGATTAAAGTTTAATAGTCAGTCGCGGACCGGCGTTTTTGGATGTCTGGTTTGCATCGCGTGTGAGGGGCGAACGGTAGAGTGCATTTGATTAAGTGGACTTAGTGATATTAATCTGGGTTATTTTGGCCAGAGGATAGCTGTGCTGGGTGTTCGGTGATCAGGTTCCGAAGTAGAGCAGCCATTATCGAGACGGCCGGACTTCAGAAATTGGCGTGTGCCTACTTGGCGGGACGTTGAAATTCATTCTCGACTTACCTGACTATTCATCTTGGACGCATCTATGATTACAAATAACATAGTGCATTATACATTATCTTTTCAAATGTTTACCGAGGAAAACAAAAATATAAAATTTTAATGTACATAGGTTTATGTTATGAATTTAGGCAATAATAATAATTTCTCGTTTTAAACGGTTCATCTGTTATAAAATATTTCTCGTTTGAAAAATAAATGATCAATATTTGTGTTACAATTATTAAATGTTTCCAATATTTTGAGTTCATTGTTTTTCGTACAGTATTCAGTAATATCTAAAGAATGCATTTTTTGCCATTATTATTTACACAATTTTCCTTGCCGTAAATTCTGATTTACCTGACTATTCATTTTGGACGAATCTATAATTACAATTAAAATATTGCATCGTCCTTCCAAATAATTACTGAGGGAAATTTAAATGTTAAATTTCAATCTACGTAAGTTTGTGTAATGAACTCATTAGGATTATAGAGAACGTGCATGAGAATTTTCGCAACAAAATACTTAGTAAACAGTAATTACTGTCCAATATCATAACATATGTCGAATATCTTGTAAAGAAAATTAACTACGAAATACACACGATGATTCTGTAGTAGAAATATTGGATTGGCCAAAAAATTCCTTGGATTTCGGTAAGAAGACTCTAGTCGCTAATATTTGCCTTAAACCCTCTAACGGTACAGTTGTTTGATACGAAATAGAAGGTACGGTCTGGTCGGATCCTACACTATGTTGTTTTAGATGAGGTTTTGGTAGAAATAAGTACACAATAAGCATGTTTGTTTTATAATAACATTTATTGATAATAATTTACATGAAATAAAACCCTTTTTTGTGGAAAAAAGGAGCAACGAATTGTAATTTTGCCAAACAAAGAAAATCTCTCTGGCATTTACATAGAATGTTGTATATACTAGGTCTAATATGTAATTTAATTTTTTACCTGGCTTTAAAAGTTACTGAACCAAATTTCCGAGCACAAAATTGTAAAAAATAAAATCAAAGATTAAAATTAAAAAATCTAAAAAAAAATTACTAGTGATCATAAATAACGTTTTCCAACAAAGACACTCATATTTACTGCAAGCTTATAACTGCAAACGCTCCAACACCTGTTGCAAGACTACCTGGTAGGGTTCTTTGTGAACTAGATCTCTTGCAATGAGAGGGGAGAGTACGGGAGGGGGAAAACACACCCCTGGGTCGGATTCGACACCCCATCGTACCGTTAGAGGGTTAAATACCTTCTATTTTTTTTTCTCTTTAGAATGCGCTGTGAGAGCTGTCATATCGTTTCACTCAAAAACTTATCAAAATTAGGGAATTTTCATGTAGATGTTTTAATATTGTCGATGGAAGAAAATTAGCAGCATTTTCGTCATATTATGCTTAATTATCCAATGAAAGGATAAAACATCACTTAACCACAAAAATAAAAGAAAGAAAAGATGTGTTCAGTGTAAAGTTTTGGACGATACAATCAAGAAGTTGCCTGAAAGATGGCAGAACGTTGTGTTACAAAAGGAAGATCATGTTGTTAAATGAAGTTATTTGGGGGAAATCAAACATGAATCTTTTATTTTTACTTAACAACCAAACGAACTTTTTGGCCATTATTAATACAAGAAAAAAGAAAAGAAAGAGGTATTAGAACTTGAATCGTTACTTAAGCTACGCAAGAAGAAAGAGTGTCGCCCAGTGGCTAAGTGGTTAAGGCATCAGCCTGATACGCCAGGGTCGCGGTTTGATTCCCGCTTAAGACTAGGTTGTATTCTGAGGAACCGATCAGTCTTCCGCCTGCAAAAGGAGCCCTGTCTCGGAAGGGGAGCTGCAACCCATCGTCCATCCTTGGTGTCATCGTTTGTTAATAAAATTTCTTGTGTGATATGTGTTTCGATTTCCTTGTATTCATATGTACACCAGACTGGGGTGCAATGTCGTCAGCCCCCAGGAACATTAGAAAACAAAGAAGAGAGGGTTATATATATATATATATATATATATATATATATATATACACACACAAGAGTTAACATCATTCACTGTAACCCATAACTACCACTAACATGATATTTGGTGTTTCTAACACTTGTTTGTAATAAACGAAAAAATAGGGTTATAAAAACTGAATAATGCACAAAATTGTGACAATCTTGTAATGAAAATACTGTTTTTTTTATAGTAAACGTAGTTATTTAAATTATTGTGAGTACATCTAGAAAGTGTCTCCGAAAGTATATTGAGCATTTTAAAAATAATACAATATCATCAGCAGAACCATGAGCATGGTGGTGACCCTCTGATTTAACCTCGAAAACTCTTTTATTACGCCATTTCAGTAAGTCATCAAGACTTCGACTGAAGTGAGTTTGCATATTGCGCTATTTGCGTTTATTGCCATTTCAGATGCAGATGATATTAGAGAATATAATATTTGTTTAAAATTCTGACACAAATGACATTTGGATATTCTTATCTTTTACGTTTTTTTGGCATTTGATTTTTTTTAGATATTGGAAACAGTACTTTGAATATTATTCAAGGGGAAATAAATTTTATTAATGATACCATTCTCATAAATCACGTAGGATTTCTATTGCATTCTGTCGGAAACAGGTTCGACATTGCTTTGATAAATCATGGTATTTGAATAGTCATCAAATTTGCGCATTTTCAAGCCCCACCCCTATTATGGTCTCCTAACTGTCCATGTAGTTCCTGTAGATTAATGTTGATGTGTAGTAAATCTACTGGATTCTCCCACCATACCAACCTATAACCCCACCATACCATATTAACCTATGGAATAGATTTCTCCAAGGATTGCCGATGGATTGTTGCATTTTTCGTTTAAAAAAATGCAAATAATATTTTATAATTTAAATTATTCAGAGAAAAAATATGATATGGTGTGTTTTAAATGCCCATCAATTACTTTGGTGGACGAAATTTATAAAAATAATCATGCTGCAATGTGCAGAAATGAGCAGACTATCTGAAATACTGTTTTTATTGGATTATCAGCATTTATGTAGCTGTAAATAGTAGACAAATTTTCTCCATGGGATAACATTGATGTGAGCAAATCCAATGGGGTTATTTCACAGCAGCCTTAAGGGGTCATACTTCTTTTCAAACATTCAAAATACTTGATTTTTGATAAAAATGGTTGTTGGTGTATGAACTCTCCTGAGTAAGTTAAAAACACCCCATGAAAGTACTCGCATTATTTTGCAAGATATCAGTAGAAATGTATAAACTTCCTTCCTTAAATAACGTTTAAAGAGCCATTACATTTCTATGTTGTGAGCTTCGGACCTGTATTTACCAGCTGAATAATAGAGTTTGTGTTTGCAATCCATGGTTATTTACGCAGCAATAATCAATAGGTTTTCTCCTCAAATCGTGTGATTCAATTTGTTTATGCATTACAAGTCGACCACGTGTTGAAACGTTTAAAGTAATTAGAAATCTATAACTCTCAAATTTGTTTGACATATACGTATTTTCTCAATTTTCACCATGCTTACAAATAAGCATTTCCACATAGTTTTTGAAGTAAGAACTGGCCATTGCTTTAAAAAAGAATAACCACAAATTTCTGACAAGACCATTGAAATTTTGCTCCCCTTTTCCACGACATACTTATGCGAACAAAGTTGTTCGACATTGGTTCTAATTGAAAATGACAAACGATCATATATAAAGGGCCTTGACCATGAACTGTAGCTCTTTCTAATATAGAGCCAAATATAAAACGTACATTTATCAAAACAATTTCAAATATCTCATTAATAAATTAGTTATATTTAAATTTTATTTATTAGGCTTAAGTAAAGACCAAAAAACAAATTTTAATATAAAAATTTAAAGAGAATTTTTATTTACTTGTAAACTATAATTTTTTATTTTTGTTCTTCTGTTGGTGTACAGTTCAAAATGATTTATACAAAACTTAAATGATTATAATTATCTTGATACATAGAGCTATTTTGTTGTGTTTTTTTATCTAATAAAAACATATAAACGTATTTATTGTAATTTATATATTTGCAAGCTTTTTCTTGTGGTGTGCCGCGGAATTATCGAAAAAAACGTTGTTGTGTCGTGAAAGATAAAAGGTTGCGGAGCTCTGGAATGCAATGCGCCAATCTAGAAATAATAAGTTACGACCTTCAGTCATTCTGATCTCTGTTCCTTATTTTACCTGAGTATACAGATCTGCATTTACTCAATGTAACTTTCTGAATATTATATTAATTTTAGTCACGTATCTAATTTTTTTCCTCATAAAACAAAACTTTGTCTTTTGTATGAGACAGTTGGCAATGGTCAAGAAATGATAAATATGCTTCCAATTTCCTAGTTAAATAAACCTTAAACAAATATTATTCTCAACCAGAGTCAAATAGTTAATTAGAAATATGAATTTTATGAATTCTGAGCATTGTCATTTTCTAAATGTACTTGAGAGAGATAACTATCATTATGTAGTTAAGATAAATGCTGAATGGCTTTAAAAACTTGATAATTTAATTAGTTTTTAGGAACAAAACAAAATTTACCTTAATCACATAGAGAAATTGCTATTCACTGGGAGATAAATAAGAATATTTTCGTTTATTAAAACAACACTATTCATTTCAATTTTCTAAGTAAAATTGCGTTTAACAGAGACAGTTTGAAAGATAATTAATTTGAATTAAAATAAAAATATTCAATTTACTTTTAAAAGAATTTATGTTTGTTAATGAAACCCGTTATTTAACTTTTGTAGAATTTCGAATTCTTGAGGTAAATTTTTATATTATAACTCGCAGTTACTTCCTTAAGTTTCACCACATAAACGATTATATTCTTTTGATTTTACTGCCACGGTCATAGTAAAAATAAAAGCGTTTATTGCATTAGTTCTCTTCTGAAAGCGGTAAAATTTTAATTGTTTGTACACATATTATCTGCAGCTCCAAAATTCAAGTAATTATGCTAAATGTGTTTGTCTTTTACCTTTTTTGTTTTGTAATTTCGTTTTCACTATAAATTTGTCTTTTTCTTACTCGCTTCCCTTTGATAATTTGAAAATATTTGATAAGAAGTATATTAAGCCTTCATTAAAAAAAGGGAATTATTTAAATTAGCTAAAATTAACTTCGGAAGGAAATTATTCAAAAATAGTTTTTATTATTTTTTTCCGTAAGCAGAATATTTCAGCTGTGAATTTTTTGACTCAGAGATATAAGCTTTAATCGTGTTTTATAAATCCTTTACGGTAAAAAACAAACGTAATACATTGGATTTCCCTTAAATGTTAAAACATTCGTAAATTTTACATTAAGTCTTAAAACTTTTTCGTAATGTTTATGTCTTTTTCAACGAGTTACACACAGTTTCTTTGAAACAACATTCACTTTATTAAAAATGTATGACTTTTCAATCACAGTACAACACGCATAATAGAAGTGAAAACTAAGGAATACTTATAAACTTTGCTAAGGAATATATAAGTTAACGTATTGTAATATATATATATATATACAGTGGCTCCCAAATCTGCTCGTGCACTTACGATTTTCAATGAAATAGGGTTCTGTCCATTAATTAAAATGAATATTTCAGAATGGGTATTTAATAATAATATCTATAATCTATTCTTAACAGAACTACATGAAATATTTTGAAAACATAGTAAAACTTTATTTTTAAGAAACCAGTAATCAAAAAGTAACAAAATCTTTATCCCACAAAAGTCATCGTACACTGAAATATTTTCAGATAAATTAATAACTGAAATTATCGGCTGGCACTTTATTTTTATTTTTGAATTGTGGTGGCATGTAAAATATCGTTTGGCTTTAATTTTTGCTTGCCTACTCTGTAATATTCTATTTAGTATTTAAAAATGGCTCGTAGTCGTAAAGAAACAACAAACAGTATTCGAAAATTGATTATTTTTCATCATAGTAGTGGTAAATTAGTTCGAAATATTACTAAATTACTAAATTTATAAAATGCTTTAAAGAAGAAAATCGGATCGAAAACAAGGGAAGAAAAGGTCGTCCGGTAAAGTTAACAAAACGTGATCAGAGATTTATAATTAGAAAATTTGTGAAAAATGCACGTTTGAGTGCTGTAAAAGTTTCCGCAGAATTTAATGAAACATTTTCTACTTCAATTTCACCTGAAACTGTTCGACGAGTTCTCAGAGCAGCTGGATTACATGGGCGTTCTGCCCGTAGAAAATTTTTTGTGAGAGAGAGAAACAGAAAGCTTCGGCTTTCCTTCGCCCTATCAATGATAAATTAGCCCCAAACGTATTGGAATAATGTCTTATTTGCCGATGAAAGCAAGTTTAACATTTTTGGTTCCCATGGGCGTATAACTGTAAGGAGAAGAAAAAATGAGGAACTTAATCCCAAGAACTTAGTAGGAACAGTTAAGCATGGCGGTGGATGTGTCCTTGTGTGGACTAGGTAATTTGGTATTTATTGATGGCATAATGAATCATACTGTTTATATAAATATTTTAAGAGATAATTTAAAATTATCAGCCCAAAATTTGGATATTGGAAACAACTTTTTTTTTTATCAAGATAACGATCCTAAGCACACGACTCTCAACGTTCGCCTCCGGTGTCTCTATAATTCTCCACAAGTTTTGAAAACACCACCTAAATCAGCATATTTAAACCCAATAAAACATATTTGGAGAGAACTGAAGGTTCGAGTACGAAAACACGACATTCACACGAAAATCGAACTAAAAACAATTATGATGGAAGAGTGGATGAACATTGATGCAGAAATTCCAAAAGAACTAGTGCAGTCAATGTAGTTTTTTTAAGAATAGATTATAGATCTTATTTTCAAATACCCATTCTGAAATATTCATTTTAATTAATAGATAGACCCCTACTTCATTGAAAATAGTAAGTGTACGAACACTTTCGGGAGCCACTGTATATGTATATATATATATATATATATATATATATATATATATATATATATATATATATATATATTACTTCTCCATTCTTATGGCGGGTTAAACAAAATTTTAAAATAAGTTGAAGTTGTTCGCTGTTTAGTTTAATATTCACTGTGACCGAGTCATAAATATCCACACCTGGAAAAGAAAAATTGGAAGATATGATCAGCTCTTTTCGATATTTCTCACATGCAATGGGCGTAGATTAAAATTTCAACGATTACACTCTCAGAGATATTGCTAGTTATTAGAGGGAAAATACATACAATTCATGAACGTTTAATGCCACTTACTGCTCCGATGTCAAAAGGCTTTTTTATACTTCTATATTAGATATTAGCTGTTCTAAGGTATATCCAAGCACATAATAGCATCTTGTGGGACATAATACGAAAAGGGATGAGTTAGACAAATTAGAAAATTTTGGAAGATGTCCGCTGTAACTGAGTAATGAATAGGCATACTTGGAAAACCCGATTAGATGATATTATCAAACATTTTAGATAATATTCCTCACATACAGTGTACGTAAATTAGATAATCACTTTTTGCACTTTTATAAAATGTACCTAGGTATTAGACGAAAAGAGATACGATTTTAGAACGTGTAATGCCACTTGCTCCTCCGATGTCAAATGTCTTTCTGAGTCGGCTGTATTATACATTAGATGTTCATATTTCGATCAAAGCATATAATAGCCTATAGTGTGAAATAGTACATAACGCGACGAATTAGACATAATTAGAAATGTTTTTGCAGATGTTCACTGTTCAGATTAATATTCTCTGTGCCTCATTCATGAATATACATACTTGGAAAAAAAGATAAGACGATATGACTTACAAGATTAGATGTAAAATTAGAGTATCTGCCACTTTAGATAATATTTCTCACATGCAATGTGCGTTGATTGGAATATAAATAAGTGCACTTTCAAAAAATATCCCTATGTACGGGAGGAAAATAAATATACCATTATAAAACTCATAATATACCTTACTACTTTTATGTCAAAATGTTTTGAGAAATCTTTACTAGCTATTGGCGATTCTTAGTGCGATCGAAACATATAATAGTCCTTGGGGGAATAATTACTAAACATTTTACGCATTTTTAAGAAGTAGGCTATACCAGATAAAATATTCATGATTGGCCCTTGGTAAAATACAAGTGAAATGGACTGACAAGGGTATTTTTTTTAACGTGGAGGCACTTGTCGCTAGAAATTTGCCTGTATGCACACCACGATACTGCTGGCCATTCATTTAAGGCCACCCCTACAAGCAGGTCCCGTAATTTAGAACCGAGTCAAGTGACAAGACCGGTACACTTAACCTCGCATGTCCAGATGTAAATTTGTGAACATGGTGGACATTGCAGAAAAGACAGATTTTTCGTGCATCAGCTGCTATTAGTGTACACGGTGGTGGATTTGTCACCGACGGGAATCGAACCAGTGACATTCAGATCACTGGCTCACAGCTCTCACTAACTGGGTCACAGCGCCCAACTGAGAAGAATATAGAATTGTTAAGCTGGATTGTTGTCGACAATATACCAAAAAAACAGTCGTCTCTACCCTGAAATATATATATATATATATATATATATATATATATATATATATATATATATATATATATATATATATATATATATATATATATATATATATATATATATATATGTGTGTGTGTGTGTGTGTGTATAATATTGTTCCGTTTTCTGGGTTCGATGGGATTGAATAAAAATATCTTCAGAAACGGCACACAAATTTAAATTTATTAATTCTCTATATCCTTCAGGCGCATACACAATTACTAACAGAAACCACGTAACAACTGTCCTCTTTACAACAGAAAACTCTAAAAACACAAGTCGGGATGACAGAGTCTTCAGTAGAATATACGCCTAACGCACTTTCATGCATTCAATGCGCAGCAGAAGAGAATACTGACTTCAATGTCAATGTCAGGTATATTTATAACTTCCAAAGCACCCGTATCAGCCGGCGAGCTAGAAATTTCGAGTGGCTTCTAGAAATGTCTAGAAGGCTGGCGACCATTTGACGCCATATCGCCAAATTTGGCGACCAAAATAAGACACCAAATACATCGCCGATTTGGCTATAACTCTCAAATTTAGCAAGATTACCATTGACTCATAAGATTCGTGACATTGCTCCCTCCTCAAAGACTGCACGTCCCGGGCTGTACAGCTCTTGGGCAGGAAGCCTTACTTACAATACATAATAGAAAACTGAACTGTAAAATCACAATTAAAATTAATACAAAATTAACTCGCATACAGACAAATTAATTCTTCATAAAAGTAATAAATACGCACAAGGAACATCTAATTTCTTTAAACAACATTAATAAAACAAAAATAAACCTACTTAAGGATTATTTACACTAAATGAAATGCTATATACAGAAAGAGAACGACCATGGTCTATACAATCTATTAACTATGGCCATAGTAAGGAGCTAGCGTATCATAATGCACTATTCTTGGCTTATAGTTAGATGATTTTCTTATACGAACCACGACGCCATTCAGCCTTTTTAGAACTCTATACGGATCAACCCAAGACGACTGTAACTTGGTAGAAAGTCCTTTATGTCGAATCGGATTCCAGAACCATACCTTGTTACCTTCATGGAATTCATGTCTTGTCGCTTTCGTTTCGAACCGGATCTTCATCTTTTCCGTCGCTATGTTGATCCGCTCACGGGTGAAATTATGGACGTCTTCAAAACGGGCCTCGAGTTCACTGATGTACTCTTTAGGCGATGAAGACGTGTATGGAGGGCGTCAAAACGTTCCGTTTTCTGGGTTCGATGGGATTGAATAAAAATCTCTCCAGAAAAGTGCACACAAAATAAAATTTATTAATTATCTAAATTCTTCAGGCGCATACACAATTACTAACAGAGAACACGTAACAACTGTCTTCTTTACAACAGAAAACTCTAAAAACACAAGTCAGGATAAGAGAGTCTTCAGTACAATATACGCCTAACACACTTTCAATACATCCAATACGTAGCAGAAGAGAACACTGACTTCAGGTTCAGGTTCATGTATTTCAACTTGTCGGAGCTCCAAGGTCTGTAGGACTTTACCTCCAATTGTGACATTATGCATCAGAAATATATTTGCTCAGCAGGTAATTAAATATCATAAATAGGCCCTTATCAGTAAAAACATAATACAAGTAATATAAGTAATGGTAAAATAAAAGCAAACGACGGGAATCGCACCAGGGAGAAAAATTACAAGGCGCACGCGCATCCACTGGGCCAGAGTTGCCACAGTTATTTAAGAAAAATGAGGAAGATATTTGTCATAGGGACATGACAGTAGTGTTACGGCCAGGGACAGGAGAATTGAAAACTACAAAATAAAATAAAATAATTGTTAAATGCAAGAAAGAAACAGGGCAATAAAAGAGAAGGGATGAAAGCCATAGACCGGAACGAAATTTAGAAATAGTGTCTGTAGCAATAAATAGAAGATAAAAGTTGAAGAGAGTGAGTTGCAAGAAGAGAATAAAAGAAAATTTATGATGGCTATAAAACAGCCCACCCTACTTGAAGCCAAAGCATGGGAAAAAGTTAAAATTGAGGGAGAATTTATAAATCCCTCGGAGAGGCAGCACGGACGAATGGCGATGACATGATAATTTCCAGATAACCAATGGAAATTATAAGAGGCGGAGACATTAGTAAGAAAATATATGAAATAAAAAATAGTGTGAAGGCAGAGAGATAACATGAGAAGTGAGAGTCAGTCAGAAGTTTGTGAGAGGTAGAAGTGGTGTCAATGCATATAGACGTATGAGGAGAGAGCAAAAAAGTTAGTGAACCGATGCTGACAGTGCCCAAGTGTCCCGTGCCGAGTGTCTGCAATAAGCGACGGAGCCGTATTCGAGTGCAGTAAAAGTTTGGAGATAGAAGTTGTCGACCGCCCAGTGTCCCATGCCGAGTGTCTGCAATAAGCGACGGAGCCGTATTCGAGTGCAGTAAAAGTTTGGAGATAGAAGTTGTTGAGCGCCCAGTGTCCCATGCCGAGTGTCTGCAATGAACGACGGAGCCGTATTCCAGACAAGAAGATGCCCGAATTCCATTTGATGATAAAGACGACGAATTCATCATTACGAGTGCCAGCTGCCCAGAGGGATTCAACCGTCATCTGCTGAGGTACCGACTTTACGTTTCCCTTTTATATTGTATCATTGCTTCTCAGTGTGTAGTCATAATAATTAAGATAAGAGAAGGATGAGTATAGTTTTGAATATAAGATGTTGAGTAATTGACCGATAATTCATACTAACAATTTAATATAATGTTTTATATATATATATATATATATGAATTAATGTAGTAGGAGTAAAGTTGAAAATAATATGTATAGATGCAGTATGAAATATTGTTATAATAAGTGAATGAATCAAACATAGGTGTCGTAAAGAATTAATTTAGTAGGAATGAAGTTATGAATAATGTGTAAATGCCGGAGGAAATATTGAGTAATTTTGGAGTGTATTATTTATGTGTGTTAATATTCAATAAATTGATTTGTCAATATAACCAGAGTTATTTCCATTATTTGGGAAGCACATCGATGTACTAGCCACAATCATGAACCAATAAATTACTTAATCAAAATCATAATTAATAAATATAATTAATATAAGAATAATAAAAATAAACTCTCCTTCCCAATCCCAATAATCTTATAAATTAATATAATTTAAACAATCACGGTTACAATATTCGCACTGACATCATAGTAAAGTTCTAGGTGGTTGGTAAAAATGCAAGAGGGAGGAGTATAAAAATAAGAATAAGTAAGCAAGATATAAGAGACAGTGTTAGTTCTTAATAAGACACGCCCGAGGGCATTTGCGATTTGCACGGTGGGAGTAGACATAGTCGGGAAAATCAGCTATAATCTCGTTGCAAATATTAGGAATATTATCAAAAAAATTATTAGAGAGTTTAAGTGCAGTTTCCTTTAAGGAAAGGATTTTGAAGTCTCGCCTTATGGATTCATTAGACATATAACGAATCGCTCGGCGAATACGTCTCAGAGTCAAGTTCTGGATGACGTCCAGTTTATGAATATGAGTTTTCGCGGCGTAGAACCAGACCGGTATAGCATAAAGAGCTACGGGGAGAATAACTTGTTTAAAAATAAGGACTTTGTTTCTCATAGAAAGATGGCTGCCGTAAATTAATGGGCAAAGCTGCATGGTAACAGCGTTACATTTTTGTACTAGTTTATCGACATGGAATTTCCATGTCATCCTGCGATCAAGGATCACACCAAGACAGGTCACAGTGTTCTCCCAGTCACTAGGCGAATTATAAAGGTAAAGCCGGGGGGGATTACAGTAACGATTGGAAAAGAAAATCGCGTAGCACTTAGAGGGGTTGATTCGAATTTTCCATAGCGTGAACCAACTCTCTAAAGTGTCGATATGCCGTTGGATCTGACTAGCAAGATAATTAATGATGTGAGAGATAGAGAGAATAGCTGTATCATCCGCATAGAGGGCAAGAAGAGTATCTACTGACTTCCAATGCCAATCTCAGGTATATTTAGAGACTCCCAACACACCCACTATTGGCCGGCGAGCTAGAAATTTCAAGGCGACCAAATTAAATCCCAAATCCAATTTGGCGATAACTCTCAAATTCGGCAAGATTACCATAGACGCGTAAAATTCGTAACAATATATATTATATGAAATCAGTGCACTGGCTTGAAAATAACCCGTGAAGAAACTCTAATTCTTATATACTCGTACTTAGTGTAAGTAAACTCTAATTCTTAAAGCTATTATATTTGATGAAAGCCAATATTTTTAGACAGAAATATAACTAAAAATATCCGTATAAACAATAAGAATGGTGCAGATGAATATGTACCGAATAACCCCTTTCGAAGCATCTTGATAGGATTTTACACATATAATGGGGCAATGTGTTATGTGAGGCTATGAACTTCAATGAAAATTACTTGTTTTTCGGCTTTTGGGGATGTGAGGTGAGACATATAATTATCATTTCGACTTTTATTCTTTTTTCATATGTCCTTCGCATTAAGGTGACTGCCTACGTTAAAAATGTCATATTTTGACTATTTTTGACAATTTCATTTTTTGCAAGGATCGTGTAAATCAATCTTTTCTCTTTTAAAAACTGTTTGGATTTTCATTCTACATAAATTAGAAGCAGAGTTATAGCTATTTAAAATCATCTTCTGCTACAAATTGGAAGTGACAAACAACTTTAAATGCGTTTTTCTCAGAATTATGTTTTTTAACACAAATCTCTACGGTTATCATGATATCTCACATAATAATGTATATAATTTGATATAATTTTTAGGAAATGTTTTAGATGTTATTGTTAATGAAATAACGCAGAATAGTTGGTGTATAATAAATAGTTTTTATTTGGCTTCTGTTTTTATAAGGAAAAGATGACGAATTGGGGTAAATTTTCATATTGGAACATAAAATTGCGTGTATTATTTTTGCATTTTAAAATTTCTCTTAGATTGTAGGTCATTTTGAAGATAACTGTCATATGTATCATGTGTGAGAAGGAAATTAAAATAGTAGCATTAGAAATTTGTGCAGAGTGATAGGCGTTTTAGCTAAATTTCAGTAAAATTTACTTCAAATTGGCAAATTTATAAAAAAGTATGCTATTTACATGTAAGTTTTTGTTCCTTTTTTAATTTTTAAATACTATTTTACCATATAAGAACAAAAAATCCTTTAATTTTTTTGTTTATTTACTCCGAACGGAAGGTTGTCAATCACCTTAATTATTATCAAGGTTGTACAGTCAATTATATTAGATGTACTTGATGATAATATCATAATCTCCAAAACCACAGCAGGCGTCATGCGTTGTAAGATAAATTTTCCGTAAACTCGGCATTTCTCACTAGATGACATTTATGCATGAAATGTTCTACTATATCTCAATATCTTTAAATTCTGTCTGAAAAAATCCCTTATAGCTTTTTCTTTATATTTTGAAAATTTAGATTGTTAGTTCAGTAGAAGTTCCTGCCAATTTGATAGATACATTGATTGATCGCTATAAATTGTCAGAGTCTCACGTTTCATGTACTAACAGATGTTATTAAATTTCCATACATCATCTTCATTTCGCTTCATTTTTTAGTAAAAAAAATCAACCAATATCTAATATCATGAAATTACATGATTATATATTGAAATATGTAATTCTGAATTTTCTGTCGTTAGAATGATGAAGTCGTCACTCCATCATGCACTGTTTCGCTTCTGACGCAGGTATAATTCCTTTTTATCCTTTACAGAGAACGAAGATTGAAGGTCATACATTTTGGCGAAGATGGAATGAATATCATTTTCCGATAATGGATCTAATCCTGCTCGTCTATTTATATTATAGTCCACAATAAAGTTATATAGTCATTCGTAAGTTGTAACCAAAGTGGAAATATTCAAATGAAATACAGTATTAAAGCAAAAAAGGTATATACTATCGCTCATCTAACGTTTCGCCACTTTGAAAGCGTGAACAAGAAAGTCAAAAACATGAATGAGGAGAATTTTCAAAAAATTGATGTCTAGGTATGAATTAAATTGAAATTACCGTTTACAGATTCACAGGGTGTAAATTACGAGGTTGTAAATTACATTTGTACCTAACAAAACACATAAGGATGTATGTTTTTTTGTGTGCCTAATATCCAAAAGAAAATTTGTTATTCACTGAAACTAGGTTTTATAACCTGAAAATTTGTCAAAATTAGGTATTTCTTTCTTCTTTTAATGCAAGGCTTTCGTCGTATGTTCATCAAAACTTTTAAACAATCACTTTTGAATTTTCAGAATCGTTGGAGATTGGATAAATTTCGTCTTGGGTTAAAATAGTTTGACATTTAAATGCTATAATCTTGCATGAACAAAAATCTTTGATATTAGATAAGAGCTGCAAATTAAATTATCTGAAGTGCTTAAAGTTTCCACGTTTAGTTAAATGTTTTAGATAGAAACAGCCATGAATAACTGTTGTAAATTCCCTCAACATCTTGTAGCTCCTTTTCCTCCCTCAGATTAAAAACTGATAAATTTCCGTCTGCAGCTGAAAAAGAATTTCTAAAATTGCTGTCAAGGTAGGGTTATTGGAATACTTTATCTGATATCTTGTGCAAAACTTATTTAGGCAGCCAAGAGAGATTCCAACCGTTAGTATCATTATAGCGAGGTCAATTCTATGCCCTTGTTTCATTCATTTGTTGAGCATTTTTTCATAATTGATTTCTTATCATCGACTCATATCCTCAAACCAGATATCTTAAAAAGTAATGGGCAAATATAAAGAGTACAATTTCCTAGAAAAACTTTTTTTTGCGACAAAGTTTTGGCAAGTTTGATTTTTCTTTATGGGTTTGCAAGAAAGAGGAAAGATAATTTTCACGACATGGTGTCGTGGGGTACGACATATAAAAAAAAGAAAATAGAAAAGGTGCAGAAAAACCAATTAACAAACGGGACGGAAAATGGAATAGTAAAATGACGCCAGACGATACGAGAAGAATGTGATGGGGATACGATATGTTAGGAGTTCAAAAAGGGCAGACAACCCAATTAAAGCGGAGGAGTCGGCGGTGCCATGAGAAAATTGAAATGGAACTTGATCAGACAAAGGACCGGATGAAGAAGAAGAAATTGAAAAGCAACAATTTAGAGTCGAAACAGCGAGGGGTATAGATAGAGGAGACATCGAGATGAAAAGGGAATTGTAGACAAAGAGAAGAGGACCCCACACATAGGAGATGTTGTGGGAAAACACGATTCCTAGAAAAACAGGAATGAGTCGAAGGCGGAATTGTTCGAATATAAAACACCCCTCACTCTAATTGGTTAAAGAAATGATTAGGGGATGAAAAAGTTAACGAATCAAAGTGGAAGTAAAAAAAAAAGGTTGAACATGAGAGACGAATGAAAATGTAAAAGGAGAGAAGATAATAAAAAATAGATTGAGTGAGATTATAAAATAATGATATATTGATTTTGACTCTCAGACTTAGCACCCAAATAGAGAGTTGTAGCCTCGTAAGCGAGAAGGCTAAAGATAATATATGGGAGATTGCGCCCCGACTTAGCGCATCGCTGTAAGCCGGCAACCCAACGATGCAGGGGGATTGCCTGACCCCTGCAAGCTACCGATGAGATGATAGTAGTTGAGACCCGGAACCAAGACAGAGTGCCTGACCCCCACAAGCAAAAGATGGAGAACCGATCCGGCCATTAAAGTCTGACTATTCCCACGACAGGGAGCGAGTCCGACAACGGTATTCACCAACGAAAGTGAATCCTGAAGAAAGATATCCCAATGGATGCACATGAATATGCCAGCCAAAGTCCCCTTCTGCAGTCTAAATAAATGAAATAGTACAGTCAAATAATACCTTGATATAATGAGTATTTATTTAGATTCGTAATTAATAATAATATAATTGAATGTGTACTAATATTTGTATTGTGTTAATAAATTAATGTATTGTTTAGAATTCAGAGTCATGGTATCATTGCCTACCACTATACCCAATCACGACCCACCCAAAGTAATCCTACCACACATGGTTCTTACGTTTCTAGTGTCACACTGGCGTCAAACTGCCACAGGTTGGAGAGCGTATCATAGCCGTATCATGTTCTTCATTTTATACCAAGCATTGAATGAGTATTGATTCTACATATGTTTCTTCACCAAATCCATTTTGCTTTCATGAAAGCTTATACCTTTCAAGACTATTTATACATTACCAGAACTAGCGTTCTGGTAGCGAGTAAACATACCTTAAGTGATACAGTCTTCATGTACTGAAATTATGACTGTTGCAAAGTTTATACATGAATAACAGACTAAGTACCAAATCGATATGAATCATCTAACTTAAACAGTTACTGTAGTGCTTTAAAGGAATTTAACTCGAGTTTTACTGAAATTGAAATCAACGTTCAATGCCATAAAAAAAGGATGTAAAATGATCTTCAAAATGGAAGCGTTGCCAAAGGTTAAAACAAAAAAAACTGTGAAATGCGAATAAAAGCAAAATAAAACAAAGTAAAATGATGAGTTAAAAATAGTTTAAAAATGAGCTAGTAAAAAATTGTTATTGAAAAAATGTAAAAAGCTAACACACGAATAAAAATATAGTTTACAATATACATAACAAAAGCAAAATGAAAAATCCTTAAACAGCAGATTTAACCAAAAGCTTTTCTTTGAAAAATACTTATTATAAACCTTAATCCTACTATGATTTTTTTTCTTCCTTATATTTTAAACTACAATTTTCTGCATTCGTACAGAGATGCCATGCCTCAATGCACTTAAAGCTTCCTTTTCGGTTACTTTCTGAATGTAATACTTTCAAAAATTAAATAGATCCTATATTTTCAGGGAATGTAATCTCATGAAATTGCTTTACACAGAAAAATCATTCTAAACTCAAGATAATATTCATTCGACCGTCTATTTAGTCATTGAGATTGTATAATGTTTTCTCACAGGTCTTTAAATTAAAGGAATTGTTTCTAAAACAAAATGTTTCTTGAAGAATATATTTCCAAGAGTAAAGTTTTATGTTTACTTTCAATAATAGCAACATTTAAATATTAACTTTTCATTATAAGGACTATAATTTTTAGCTATTACTACGCAATTATAGCAATACAAAGTCAGTCAAGGCACTTTTAATTTTCAGTGCTAAAAATACATCGTTTTACCACAGATATTGACAGTCTGAAACGAATGAAAATGGAAAAGCTTTCTGTCAGTTTAAACCAAATATTATATATTTTCGTTTCACACAATATAAATACACCAGTTAATTATTAAATCTACCATTCATCAATTTAGTTTAAAATTTTCAGTTAATATCTTAATACAGGGTAATGCTAAAAATGTCGTTCATTTATGATAGCTATAAAATAACTAGCTTATATATAAATGTCATTGCATTTCATGATTATACACTTCAGAAAAGAAATCGCAAAAGTTTGTGGGTAGTTGTTCATGTCTTCTAACGTTTCAAAAATGGCATTGTCTCAATATAACATATTTTACATTGTGAGGCATATTTCCGTCTGCTTTGTTCGCGTGATGTTTGATACCCTTTAAAATCATTTCTATACGAATTATGGTTAATAAGCTTAATACAAACACAAGCCTGATTCTCTGATGTAAAATACTTTTTTAGAGGAATGGTGATATTTTCAGGGGAATTCGTTTCATCAGTTTCATTCCTTAAACTATATTCTTTTAATGTTTATCATTTTCTCATAATATTATCATATAAGTAGGGAATCACTACGGATCCTAAAGATATATACAACAGAAATTAACTGAAAACTGAATGCTGGCATCTATTATTAAAAATTTACCCAAATTTTATAAATAATTTCTTCACAGTGAAGATCTGGAAAAATATTAGTGTGAAGAATTGATATATATGAGTTGTTTTAGCATAGAGTCGGAAGTGATGAATTCCCTCAATATTATTTGGCAAAAAAAAAACAACGAATAAAATATCCAATGTATGGTCCCTTCCACTTTTAACATCTATACATATTATGTTGGTACATATGTTGGACTGATAAACTTAGCATCAACTATATTTTTCCTATGAGACAATGATAATTTAGTATTCTAGCGCAGACTATATTGTACTCGCAAAAGCGGCAACTGTCTTGTAATAAACTGCTGTAATGTAATGTAACACGATTATTCAATAGTCAGTGCTTGAAAGCGAACCAAGCCACTCAAGTCAAGCAATCGTGCAATACTGGACAGTAGGTTTTTTTCACGAATACCTTTGACCATTGCATAACCAGTCAGTGCAAGTCACACTAAACTGACTGAAGCGGAGCACCTTTTGAGCCGAACTTATAAAAGGAGCATTCGTTAAGAAACAATGGTACATTGGTAATGCAACGCCAGGAGAATTACATTACAATGTAACGTTACAATTCAGTCGCCGACTTATCGGGGCGGTGGAGTCCGTTGTTAACAGAAACGATAACGTGACCGACCAGTAATACCGAAATCATTCCTGTTCCTGCTTCAGTGTGCGAGATGCGCGGAATTGGCCAAGTCCAGGATAGCCTTAAGGGGACGAATGACTTGTAACTAAACGTTGTAATGTAATGTAATGTAACACGAGTATTTGGTAGTAAGAGCCTAGATGCAAGGGGCGAGCCGCTGAACTCGAGCAATCTTGTTCCACTAAGACTATCGGTCCACTAGACTAAGGTTTTATCGAATCCCTTTGACCGCCGCATCACACGCCAGATAAGTTCACACTGAACTGGCTAAAGGGGAACATCTTTTGAACTGAACTTTCAAAATGAGCATACGCGAAGAAATGTGAGCGCACGTGAAATGGTGGCGACTGTCTTGTAACGTATCGAAGTAATATAATGTTCGCGGCGAGCTTCACATTACACATGTACTCTTTTCTTCACGAAAGCTCGTTTTGAATGCTCTGCTCAGAAGGTGCTCCTCTTCAGTGTGACCTGCTAGGGTGGTCCCAAAAAATTAACTTTCGAAATATATTGCTCCACAAGGTTTATTTTATTACTTTACATGTAAATAATATGCACATTTTTTTTCTCCAAAATAATAATATTTACAGGTCGCTCAAGCTCAAATTTTAAAAGTTCAGATTAAAAAGATTTGTTGGAAGTAATGGGAAAGCTTTTTGGTGGTATGATACTAGACGAAGCAGGAATTGTTTTTGTTCTTCGTCTTTTGTAAGGGTTTCATTATATTTTTGTATTACGCTTATAGCTCTTTCAGCAATGTCATTTACAATTATCATTTTTAAGCGCCTTTCTCGAAAGTCCCAAAAGCAAGAATCACTTTCCCATAGACATTGTGATTTTTCTATGAAAGCTTGAAATTTAATTTTTCCTCCTTTAACCATGGCTTCAAAGAATTGTTTTGTCTTTTCAGTCGCAAGTCCTTCGATCTTTACATTTTGCTCTTCATTTTTTAGTTACAGTTGATAATCAATGATAGGTTTTGGTGTACGATCAAGATTTTGTATCATTTTAATTTTTCTGTCAATGCTGACTCTGTTATCATATAAAGCTAATGCTACTAAGTGCTCCGATAAATACCATAGGTGTCTGGAAAATGATGATAATGCTATATTTGCTACAGAAAGAATTGGATATTTCTTCAGGTCATTTAAAAACTAAATATCATTGTAAGGGGCCTTAATATCATGCGGTGCTTCATTCCAATATTTAATATATATTAGGCTCATAAAAATGCACAATTATGTAATCTTACCAGATTCTTCAGATGACAGCTTAAATTGTTCACGAAAAAGGAATATTTTTATAGCATAAATACCTTTAGCCATCCATCGAGCATGATGTGTGGGTCTAATAACGCCAAACGACTAATTATTATTATCTCCTCCAAGAAAAATTAATGATAATTGCATAAACTCTTTATAGTCATCCCTTATAGTTGGAGATTTAAGTGCTTTTGGTAGAAATGTTAACATATATTCTCTCAGTTTACTAAAGTTTACATTGTCAAATGGTATATTTTCTGGATTATAAGCAGATTTATCTATTTCCGGCCATACATTCTTAAAACGGTCAAATATTACAGTTTCTGGACATTCAGATGGTCCGAATATAACAGAAAACACACTGGATAGTACAATCTTCATTATATGGTGACGACATGCAACCCAAATAAGATCTGTCCCTAAATATTTTTGAATTCTGATGCATGCACCTTTGTGTAAACCAGTATTAGTGTCTGTGGTATAGAACACCAGTCCTTTAATTTGAGATACAATATTCCATTTCTGAACTGTCTCTATGCATGCTTTTGCTTGTAATTCTCCAGTTCCTCTTTCAATCTTCAGAATTCCCAGGAGCTTCTCTTGACCATTTCCTGAAACAATAAAGGCAACTCGATCGACTTTTGTTTTTGATCTAGTGTACTGTCCCAGTGTAATAATAGAGGTTCATCTAGCGAATTTTTTTTGGTTTCTGCAGCGTTTTGCCTCCCTTTTCTTTTGTGTCTCCTTATTGAGCTTCGAGAAAAGGTTTTTAGAGAAATATTGTTCCCAAGTACACGTGCAACAGCTCCATCCGAGAATACAGCTTTCCGATCAGAAATACACTGCTGGCCACCCAAATTGCAACACCAAGAAAGACAAGAGATATCACAACAAAATTTATTTTGTAGATAACATGTTGACCAAGTATCAAATGATTAAATTTATAGACTTCTGTGAAGTATGGTTCCTGCCAAAATCAGTAGCCAGGGTAGCCGCCATTGTTGGAGATCACCGCTGCCACACGCCTCGGCATTGATTCAAAGAGACTTTGGATGAGTTCTTGGGGTACAGCAGACCAAGCAGCTTCCACACGTTGTCAAAGTTGATCTGCAGAGGCAGCTGGGGATGGAATCCGGGTCAATCGTAGAGCAACAATGGACCACATGTTTTCTATCGGCGAAAGATCCGGAGAGCGAGGCGGTCAGGGAAGCAATTCAATCTGGCGATTGACGAAGAACCGTTGGACAATGCGTGCCACGTGTGGTCGCGCATTATCCTGTTGAAATATGGCTATGGGCAAGCCCTGAAGGTAAGGAAGGACAACTGGCTCCAAGACCTCGGAGATGTAGCGCTGGCTGTTTAAAGTACCGGCAATGCGTACTAGAGGTGTGCGAGAGTGATATCCAATACCGCGCCATAACATAATACCCGGTGCAGGACCAGTGTGGCGGTGCATAACGCAGCTGTTCAGCATCCTCTCTTCACGGTGTCTCCAGACTCGAATGCGACCATCGTGGTGTTGCAGACAGAAGCGTGACTCGTCAGTAAAGACAATTTCATTCCATTTTGCCGTCCACATCCTTCTGTCATCGCACCATTGGCGGCGGAGACGTCTGTGGTTCTGCGTCAAGGGTAGACAAAGCAATGGACGTCTTGCGGACAGACCACTCTGCTGTAAACGGCGTCGAATGGTACGCGCAGACACTGGATGATGCGTTACAGACTGAATGTGCTGTGCTATGGTTCGTGATGTGACTGAGCGATCCGTCACTGTCATGCGCACGATTTGCCTTTTATCACGTGAAGTGGTGCTCTGAGGTGGTTGTGATCGAACACGCCGGTCCGTCGTACCCTCCTGCATCCAAATATCACATATCCGCATTACAGTTGTTTGGTTTCGTCCAACACGACTACCGATTTCCCTGAAAGATAATCCACAATCTCGGTAGGCCACTATCCTTCCTCTGTCGAACTGGGACACTTGATCAAAAGATTATCGCTGTTTTCGACGAGGCATAATTGATCGATTTTTTAAAAAAAACCACGAGAAAAACACAATTGCCGAACTTGAAATCGTCGAAATCTCCAAGCCTTAAATAGCGCTTTGAAGTGGCGCCACAAGTGCGAGTGATGTGCGTCTGCGCTGAAATTCTAATCATTTGCATATCTCACCTCCGCTAATGCATTTTGTAAATTTCATGTTATTTGCATGTTTCCTTCAGGGTGTTGCATTTACAGTGGCCAGCAGTGTATTAACACGATCTAGTGCACCTACAACTTCAGGAGACTTAAATATATTTTTTTCATATTTCTTTTCAGCATCCTCGGGAACTGTTGTTGTAGTATTGAGATCGGATTGGGATGTAGATGACAAAGACAGGTACCCTTCTTCACTTTCAAATTCTATCGAATGTGAAGCTTCTGAGTCTGATAATTCTGACATGATTTTTTCTACCCTAATTTGTAACTTTGCTTCTCTTTTTTCATATCGTTCTTTCGTTAATACTTTATTATCTTCCCGTTTTTTATTTCTTATTTATTTTTGTGTAGTTTTCATGCCAACTCCACTCATAGAACAACAAAAAGCATCTTCTTTCTGCTTTTGAAAGAATTTTCTGTCTTCTTTGTTGCTTATTAGGCTCATGGCATCCTTGGTAGATATATCAAACAACTTTTCTAATTTATCCTTCAAAAGTTTTTCCTTAATTATATATTTTTCTGAATTTCTATTTTTATCCTTTTTTAGGCCTAGATATTCTTCATATAGTTTTTTAAGTTTCCCGAATCACGAATCTATCCGCTGAGTGGGAATTTGAGCCCTTTTCCATATTTCAGTAACTGGTTCACATGTGTGTTTATAACAAATAGAAAGCTTATTTTTGCCATCCAAATGATGGAATTGCACCAATTTAAGTACATCAAGTCCTCTGAGAAGTCTAGCTGTAAACAATTTACACTTCGGTGGACCCAATAACCAATTTTTAGAGCCTGTTCTCAAGTTTTTGGATGTAGAAGCCATATTTAAACTGAAAACAAAAAGAAAGCATTACCACCGATATATGAACAAATAAAAATTCATAAATAGCTAAATATAATATAAAGATATATTTACATAGTAAATTTACATTATAAATACTTCCTTTTTCTGAAAAAAAATTTTTCTGGATCAAAATTTAGAATGAAATAAGAAACAAAAGTTTAGGTACAAGTCTGGTAATTTGATGAAATTGAAATATAAGTATTTCCTTTGCTATGTGGCGCCATCTGGTGACCTTCCAATAAGTTATATGTTCTTTGAAAATACAAATGTTGAGCGACCTCTTAATATTATCGGATTGGCCTGAAATTTTATTTACATACATTTTGAATACAGAGGAACAAAATAGGGCTTGTGGAAGGAATATCCTTACTCTATTATTTTTTAGCATTATGTCATGGACCACCCTAGTGACCTGCATTGAATCGTAATGTAACGATCTAAGGGATTCGCGAAATAAACTGAAAGTTCAGTAGAGCACGATTGCTGGGTCCGTCGCTTCCTCTCAAGCACTGCGTACTGAATGCTCGTGTTAGATTTCATTACTTTGCAAAGTTACGTTAATAGTTAGTCGTGGCTTTTGAGCTTGTTCTAACTCAGATAATTTTAAGTTTTATTGAACCTAAGCAGATCGTCCCTCAAAGCCTCTCTCCTTAAGGTTTTGTCCTTAAGAGCGAAGCAGCGAATTTTAAAGAAATTGTAATAATTAAAAAAAATGTGTGTTTTGGTTTTAAATAAATATTCTATTTCTGTATGAATACAATTGACGTTTTCGAGTATACCTTAGACCTTTTGAGTTTATTACGTTTTTGAACTCTACGGATAAGAGAAATTTAGTTGGTGTCGCAGAAGTTTGGCTATTGGATTCAGCTTTCGCCCATTTCATCTGAAGTGAGGAAAGTGACCATGTGTCATCCTACATGGAGATTGTATGTATTAATTTATTCCTGTCTTAAAAACATCATGAAATGTTTATGAAACCATAATAACATATGTTATGGTGATGTCAACATATACATTAAAAGCCTAAAATTTTTTAGGGGTGATAAAAGAGATAATAGTCATTATTACGGAGAAATAGGCTTTATACATGTTACTTAAATCACTTTTTCATAAGCGACTTCTATATGAGGCGAAGAAAGGCAAAGTGGTGTAAGTCAGTAAGTCAAGTAGTGTAAGTCAAAAGAGTTTTATTGCAAAAACTAAAAAAAATTCACCATAAATTATAATTCATAATAATTATTATAATATTGAAAATAATAATTATCTGCAATTCCACTATAAAATGAACATGGAGATTAAATTTTTGCTCTCAAATGAAAAAAGTTGAAAATGTGACTTACACCACTTTGCCTTTCACCACCTCATATAATAAGAAGATATTCTTAGGTAGAGAGACATAATTAGCATTCATAATCTATATATTTAAACAGTTTCGTAACTGACTGATTGACTGACTGACATATAATGCACAGACCAAACCGCTGGACCTAAAGGGCTGAAATTTTGAATGGCGATTCTACTTATAGTGCAGGGGTGCACTAAGAAAGATTTTATTTTAAATTCTTCTTAGATTTTTTTAAATTGAATTTTTATTTACTTTAAAACGAAATCTTATCTAATCTTTACCTCTATTTTCTGATTTTTGGTGAATTTTTAAAGATTAATTTTTAGTATTTATTTTATTAAATACTGATCACGTTGTATATTTTCTTTTTGTGATATTTTAAACTAATTTTGCGTCACGTACATAACAACGAAATAGACAAAAAATTATTTCTTGTTCTTGCTAATGGGCAGACGATTGGACACTATCCAAAAAAATATTAAAATACAGTAAAATATATCTTCCTGAAACTGTACTATATTAACTGCAATATATTTTTTAGTATGTTCTGTTAGATTTAATTTGAATATTTTCTTCTACATTATTTTGTGTATAAAAATATCCGTTAAGTTTTTTTTTATAAATATATATTTTATTTTCATCAATTGCATACATTGATCTTTGCATTTAATTTGAACGTACTCCTTAGCGAAGTACGGGTATTCAGCTAGTGTTACATATTTCTTCAGTTTTTGAATATATCTCTTCAATTAATGAGCCATTCCTGTGTCGAGTCAAAGAAAGAGCACAGTATGGCTCTTTTTTCGACTCAGCACAGGAGAAGATGGCACAGGAGAACAGCAAAGGAGATCAGCACAGGAGAAGATGGGCAGTAAATAAAATAAATTTCAGATATTTTATAGAGCGAAATGGGTTAAATTTTCCATCATCTGCAGCCAGCTACTTATTTAAAATTCCCAGATAGGAATCATTTATCTAGTCCACACCTAAAGTATATCACACATTAACTATATCGCAAAGTCTCATTATATTAAACAATTAATGTCTTTAATGAAACATTTTTATGACAATATATCGATGCAAAATGGATACGAAATAGTAATGACTGGCGTCTAGGACATGAATTAAAGTGACAGAGCATTTAGAAGTCGTAGAATCTGAAGTAAGATAGTACAATATAAAATAGTACAGTATAAGATAGTACAATATGTTAAACCAAATTGTGTTCCCATCTCCAGTAATTGCTTTTGATGCGAACTAACCATTATTTTTATCGAACACATTTCTTACAAAATAATGAATCTCATTAAATTGCGAAAAGAAGAAAAAAAAAGATTATTTTATACTATTAAGAAAAAAAAAAATGTTTTTTTTATAAAAATGCTTATAATTAGTTACTTTTATGTGCCAGATATGTTTCCGTTTATCCCTTTTTCCTTCTTCATCACGTATTTTATTATCGTTTAACTACCCGAAGCCACAGTGTTTATAGCAATTAAATTTGAATGCTTTAATTCATACTATTCGCTATTTACGTGGGCTTAACTAATCCTATCACTAATGAGTGTGAGTTATTTTTCCCTTTTATATATATTTCACAGTTAATGAATCTAGAGCTTTTGCAGACGTTTCTTACTAAAGTAAGAAACGAAGTCTTTCATAACGTGATACTTAAATTCAATCTATTCAATATTTATGATGCAATTCCTCCAACAGCATGAAATTTCTTATGAGAAAGAAAACGCATTTTTTTCTAGCGATCCTTTAAGTTATGGTTTGACGAAGCCATCAACGTAATGGGTAAAAACTGTAATCTGATATATGTTTCTAAAGCTATCAATATTCGAAAATATTTTTCGTAACATAAAAAGGGGATTTGGAGAGTGGGTGCCATATTTAACCATAATGCAGTAAGAAACAGCATCAAATGAAATATTAGCTAATTAAAGTGTATGTCTAGAAACGATTACGAAAGGTCAATGTATGAAGATATATTTTTGAATAAATAACTATTGATTGCCTTGAAGGATTGTTTAGATCATTATTTGCAGTATCTTATGGAGAAAAAGTAAAAGTTTCTTCATATATAGAGGGACGTTAATAAATTACCGAAAGGAAACTCAGAAGGGTATACTACCTTTACAAAATGGGCGTATTTTCTGGTGATTAATTCCTCGGGTAATCTCTTACGATCATAAATTTTCGCATAGATGATTTTAAAAACAAAAACAAAAAATAAAATTACGTTACATGCTTGAAAAGTAAACGATAAAAATAATGAACTGGATTACTTAATTGAATAGATATTATGAAATTCATTTTAATAATGAATACAGTATATTTTTATATTTTTAACAGTTACAAGATGAATGCTTATATTACTCGCTTGATGAAGAATTAAAATGACGTTTAGATTCTATTATCTAAATTATAAAACTATTTGCATCATCTGTTGCTGGAACTGCTTTAATGAAACATTTTTATATTGTACATTTAATCTATTTATCAAGAGGGTTAAAGAAATTGCGATTGCATATAGCAATTTATTAAAATTATATTATTTAACATTACTTTTGGTAGAATAAAGCAGCATAATAGAAATGGAGAGTCCAAACTAATATTTCCTGATATTTATTACTTTACGAACTGGTGCTTTAACAATTTGAGATTTAAAAAGGCTCTGAATCATCTAGTGATGAATAATGCAGTTAATTTTATTCAAATTTCACTGCCTTCGGAAACGTAAAACGAAGCTCAGGACGAAGCTTTCAAACAAATTAAGTCAATTTTCATATCTTTACAAACAGTTATGCATCGTGCATTATAAATATTTAGCACTGTATACGTATCTCAAAATAAGCTTCCTGTTGATAAACAGATTTAATCGAGAAATGACACTAATCATAGACAGTGATAGCTTGTAACCCATCCATTTTAAAATCTCGAGATTTATCTCTGGTTTTTAACTAAAATACGAAATACGATCATCACAAGCAAGCCTTATGAATTCGAATAGTCCAGCAAGGCATACAAGAATATCCATTTATCACATAAACTTATTTCGACTGTATCATATTCGTACTTGCTCAAACTTGACGTACAGATTTACTTCTTAAAAAATTTAATACATATTGATTGTTCCTCAAATGATGTCGACAATAGTGGTTTCACTTTTGCAGTCATATATGCTTTAATTACATCGACTGAAAAATATATATAGATCCTTCAGTAAGGATAGGACTCAGATTGTAGGTATTTGAAGTTTCGTAAGTTTTGAGATCTTAAATGCAATGAGATTGACTTCTTAGAAAACTCAATATGCATTTGAGTGCTCTTCAAACATAGTCGACAAATCATTTTATTCGATATTAATCTTATCTTCTTTAATGAAATCCATTAAAAAGTATATAAAAATCCTTCAGCAAGGATAGGACACAGATTAAAAAGGTATTTGAAAGCTTTTATACTTAGGAAATTCAAAATGAAATCCGACAAAATTTATAGAAAACACAATATATATTACTTGTTCTCAAAACATTGGGTCAAATAATTTTTTCTCGTTTTGGATCTTATCTGCATCTATTACATCGATTAAAAGAATAATAGTTAAATATTTAAGGGGAGCATAAATTTAAATCTAATTTCTAGCGCTAAATGTCACTGTTTTTGTTCTTCGAGACGCGTTACAGGAAGGGAAATCCCCGTTTAGAATGGTCATAATTCACGAGATGTTGCAGAAGAACCAACGGGGAAAATCTATTAATCTTAGCCTCGCCTCATCCTCAACTTCGGTCCAATCGTCACGAATTGCATCACGCGTACCTTAAGACAAAGGGTAGGTTAGTTTTTAGACCGGGATGAGAATCCAATGACAGCAGACATGCGTTAGGGAAGCTCCGCGATTTTTAAAATTGCGAGCGCTAAGATGTGCGAACGTTGGAGTGGTGGTTTTCACGAAGTTGGAGAAAATAAACCTTAAATGCTTTGGATAGTAATATGTCGTCATTACTTGCGTCTGCCATACTTCGGTTCCACGAAATGTAAATTATGAAGACTATCAAGACTAAATTTGTGAACGAGCGAAATGCGACGCTCGTCATATATATATACATACATATATATATATATATCTTTATATATAAAAGGCAAAGTCTGTGTGTGTGTGACCGAGTTTTTGTCTGCTAGCGGCACAGCGCAAAGACGGCAGGTCGGACAGTCTTGAGATTCGACACGAAGATGCCCCCCGAGGTCACATTATGCACCTCGAAGCCCTTTTTTCGATTTTTTAATTAGATTTTCCGTAATTAAATATTTAGTCGCGATTTGGAGCTCTCGGACGAGTAAAAGCTCCGTAAATCCTAACGTATCTGTCCAAGAATTTTTTTTTTCGGACGAACCTATACCGGAAAGATGACACTATACGGAAATCACAATTAAAATTGTCTGGCTTAATTTATCGATTAATTGTGATTTTTTTTCGATCGCCTGTACGCATCCGTTTTTCGAGGAAAAAAACGAGATTTTGGCAGCGACCCTTTTTTCCAAATTGTCGAATCGATACGTAAATGTTGTTACATTTTTACGAAATTTTTATCTCAGAGACCCTAGACATCACAGTTTCGAAAGCCAGAACGAAAATTAATTTACAAATTGTAGTTATTTTTTAATAATTTATTTTATTATTCGGAAACTCTTGCGAGAAATCTCATTTTGGAGATTTCGTTCTTCATTTCCGGACGAAGGTAAAGAGGGTGAAAATAGGTGTATCTTTTTCGACGTCATGCACGTGATGTGTTGGGGCGTTTGTTTTCTGTGAGGGATTGGGTGGTTAAAGGAAATCGATTACTATTGCAGTGATAATCGATTAAAAAATCGCATTTAGTAATGACGTAATTTTTTTGGCCAACACTTAGTTAATATCATATAATTTGTGGTGTGTTTGTGGAAAAAATCTATGAAGATTTCAAAGAATTTCAGCACAATAAACATCTTAATACGTTTTTCGTCTCGCTGACTGTTGCGGAAAGTTTTAAGTAATCCTATGTCAAAAATTTTGCCAAAATGTGCCAGAAAGGATTAAATTTATATGGGTAAAATAATGTATCGTGGTGAGGAAAAGGATGACAGCGACGCCCATTAACAAAGTGTTAAGGCTACTAAAAAATTGGTAATTATATTACCCGAGCAACGCCGGGACGGGTACAGCTAGTATATATATATATATATATATATATATATATATATATATATATATATATCTTTATATATAAAAGACAAAGTCTGTGTGTGTGTGACCGAGTTTTTGTCTGCTCGCGGCACGGCGCAAAGACGGCAGGTCGGACAGTCTTGAGATTCGACACGAAAATGCCCCCCGAGGTCTCATTATGCACCTCGAAGCCCTTTTTTCGATTTTTTAATTAGATTTTCCGTAATTAAATATTTAGTCGCGATTTGGAGCTCCCGGACGAGTAAAAGCTCCGTAAATCCTAACGTATCCGTCCAAGAATTTTTTTTTCGGACGAGCCTATACGGGAAAGATGACAATATACGGAAATCACAATTAAAATTGTCTGTCTTAATTTATCGATTAATTGTGATTTTTTTAGATCGCATGTACGCACCCGTTTTTCGGAAAAAAACGCGATTTTGGCCGCGACCTTTTTTCCAAATTGTCGAATCTATACGTAAATGTCGTTACATTTTTACGAAATATTTATCTCAGAGACCCTAGACATCACAGTTTCGAAATCCAGAACCAAAATTAATTTACAAATTGTAGTTATTTTTTAATAATTTATTTTATGATTCGGAAACTCTTGCGAGAAATCTCATTTTGGAGATTTCGTTCTTCATTTCCGGACGAAGGTAAGGCGGGGGAAAACAGGTTTTCGACGTCAAGCCGTTTTTGTCGGTCGTTTTCGACGTCAAGCACGTGATGTGTTGGGGCGTTTGTTTTCTATGAGGGATTGGGGGGTTAAAGGAAATCGATTAGTATTGCAGTGATAATCGATTAAAAAATCGCATTTAGTAATACCGTAATTTTTTTGGCCAACACTTAGTTAATATCATATAATTTGTGGTGTGTTTGTGGAAAACGTTTTTCGTCTCGCTGACTGTTGTGGAAAGTTTTAAGTAATCCTATGTCAAAAATTTTGCCAAAATGTGCCAGAAAGGATTAAATTTATATGGGTAAAATAATGTATCGTGGTGAGGAAAAGGATGACAGCGACGCCCATTAACAAAGGGTTAAGGCTACTAAAATATTGGTAATTACATTACCCGAGCAACGCCGGGACGGGTACAGCTAGTATATATATATACGTTAATGTTCGTTTGTTCAAAACCTCAAATCTCCGAAAGATCTTCACTGATTTCTTTTAACTTTTAACACGTTTCATTCGAACACGTGAATGTTTTTATATACCTATTATATAGACGCCACATCTGTGACAGGTATTAATATGCTTTTTTTTAAACACATGCTATACTAAATGCTTTACAGCAAACGAGAAATGTCTTTTCCTTCCCCCTCAGAACAGAAATTTGTCACGGTGGGGTGCGAAACCACCATCAGCAGTCCCCACGGGTCATAAAGTACGCAAGAATCGTTCTAGACAATAAAAGACGATCGAAGAGATAAGAGAACGCACATGGCTGAAGATGTTTTGCGTCGAATACTCGAGGAAAATTTAAAAATGGACATGGATTTCACAGCAGAAATCTACAACGAAGCGTTCATAATGATTGAAGATTTCTGCTTAGAAATCGAGAAACAAAGTTCTCAATCAATTGAGAATGCCATCACCGAATCGACTTGTTGAGGCTTCATTCGATATAGAATTGTGTCGTGAACAAAATTGCAACACGGTTGATCTTTTGTCGTATGTGCAATCAAATATTCCTAATCTAACGCTTGAGCAAAAAGGCATTTACGATCAAATAATGCAAACTGACAATAATGAGGTTGGAGAAATCTTCTTCTTAGATACGCCAGGACGAACTGGTAAAACATTCCTAATTAGATTTATTCTGGCAGCACTTCGATCCCAAAATAACATAGTCTTAGAATAGCAGGTATTCCTGATCTTGCGTCATCAGGAATAGCTGCGACATTGCTACCATGTGGAAGAACTGCTCACTCCGCTTTGGAATTGCCATTGAACATGTAATTCATTGAAACTCCTACGTGCATCATTGTAAAATTAAACAAGTATTGTAAAATTAAACATTTTAATTTTTGTTTATTTCCAATGCAGCGGGTGAAAGGGAACACAATTATTTCTCCAAGATATTACATAAGACAAACGAGTACTAAAAACTTATAGAGAATCTATGCTCACTTCTACCCAGACCTGGGTGTATATAATTTGAAGTGGCACTCTATCTGAATTTGAAACAAACACAGTTTATACATGAAACAATGTTTATTGAATTCGTTGCACATATAATTGGCTTTTACAGCAATAAGCATACGTACACTTGTACGGAATATAAATACAGCTTTCAAGAACAATATATTTTCTATACTCACGAACAGTAAGTCAAACCAGCAGTACTGCCACGCAAACTTCTGGCCCGCTAAGCACTAGCGCAGGATAACACCTTTTCAACCTTAACAACCTCCCCCTTTTCTTTAATGACGCTGCATGGTATTTATACTAAGCGCGTATGCCGAAATTAGCATATCTAAAGCAGCTTCTTTAATTCACTCAAAAGTTCGATTCTTGTGAATCGAATCTTGTGTATACCTTACAAACTGAAATATAAAATATGTTGGTGGGTAACGTTACTCGCGTCCGTAGCGTACTGTGCCTCCTGGAAAGTGCTAAATGAGTAACAGCTTTGCAGCCTTTATAAAATAAACATATTAGCTGTCTCTTTTCTTTCTTTTCCATTTAACCAGACTGAGCCACAGCAACGCGTGACCGGTTACAGCTAATATATATATATATATATATATATATATATATATATATATATATATATATATATATATATATATATATATATATATATATATATATATATGTACGTAGTTGGCAACACCACTGAACTACTACTTCAACTTCCACTCCTCACTACTCCGGCGCGAAGGACTTGCGCGCAAACATTATTATTGACTGAGTGATGATACTGAGCGGATATGTTCCGCAGGCTCCCGATGTTTAGTTCTTTTGATGCTTCTGTGTTTATTTTTCATTGCACCCTAATTGTTAGTCCTGTTCTGTAAATATTGTCTCGTCTCATTAAATATTTAAAATGATTTAACGTTTAATTATTACCTTCTAATGGATGGTGTTAGCACCCCATCCCACATGAGGGCTCTTGCCGGTCTTGGACTCTATAACCACCCCTAGCATGCTGAACTAAAAAAAACTTTATTTTCTTTCGATGGTACGACAGGATTTCGACTGGATTACTGTTGTCTGTCATTTCAACTTTGGATATCGAAAGCGAAAGCGAAAGTGATGTCCCACGGACTAATATTATGACGGATAATATTATGATGGGATGATGAGAACCAAAAGCACAATTGTTAGTAAATTTGATCATATTAAAATTATTTGATGCATACGTTGACGTTTCTTCAAGAAAATTTTGATGATTAATGGAATTCTAATCTTATTGATGATATAAGAAAACTGAAGACTATTTCAACGTTCTTTTGATGCAGGAATTTAATTGATGCTAAATTCACTTTTGATGTGCTTTGACATTGAATTTATCACTTATGTTTTCTTGAAGAGAATTCTCTTTTGATGAATTTATTTGATTATTTTATGAATATTTCGATATTTAATTTGAAGAATCTTGTTTCCTTGAACAACCACAACAGATCATTTATTTCGTATATATTTTGAATGATTGCGAATGGAATAGAGTTTTGAAGAATATTTTATTATTATTTTGATGCATATGGTTGAGGAAAAAAAATATATTCTTTTATTGAGAACTGTATATTTTTATGTGAAGAAAATTTTTGAAACCGAAATTCTAATGGTATTTTGATGTGGAATTTTATTATTTGTTCTTGATCTTAAGCGCAATTTTAGAGAAAGAATCAAGTTATTGATTTTGGTTTTGAATATTTCTATATTTGTGTAATATAATTGTTTGAATCTATATTATTATGGCTACTCTCAACGATTGCCCCAATATTGCAAAATCGTTAAAAATTGGTAGTACGAATCAAATAAAGGTTTTACATCATTTAATTTTTGGCACAGACGGCGACAGACAAAATCGCGCCAGATTACGTAAATTTACAGATTTCAAACAGCCATTCGCTTTGGAAGAAACGAAACAGAAAATACTTAAAGAGTTTTCACTTAAGGACTTGATTTCTGTTTGTAATCTACTTCATTTAGAATTTTCAACTGACCCCGATAAATGTGCCAATACCATTCTTATGAGTCTTAGTGATTTATCGTTATTAAAAGCGGAATTTTCTGATCTTTCGGAATGCGAAGTAAATGATGATCCACTTCCGGTTGCAAGTTCAATCCAAACTAAAAACATCGTAGCGGAAGATAGAACTCCCTCCCCTCCCACCACTTCCGCAGAAGAATCTTCGAATAAACAAAATACGCACATTTACTTTGGAGATTCAGATCAAAGTTTATTGTCTTCAGTTGAAACTACGAGTCTTCCTTTCCACTTGTTTAGTCTAAAAGACGTTGTTGATTTAATTAAATCTTTCTCGTCTCGTGATAATTACAGTGTTGAAAATTTTATATCTGACGTTGAAGAAATTTTTTGTTTATATCAGATAAACAATCCGATTCACCAAACTACTTTTGTTAGAAAATGTTTAACTGGTCCCGCTCAAACTTTAATTATGTCTATTCGTGGAATTACAAATTGGGAACAATTGAAGCACCATTTGTTAGACGAATTTTCGGACAAAATTAACAGTATTCAGTTACATAAATTAATGGAATCTCGACGTATGAAACAGTCTGAAACCCTACAAGAATATTTCTTAGCTATGAGAGATTAGGTACACAAAGGTTCTCTCGATGATTCATCTCGATGATTGTATGTCATAAACGGAATTCCTGATTCAACAAACAATAAAATTATTCTTTACGGTTGTAAATCTATCCCTGAATTTAAGATAAAATTGAAAATTTATGAAAAAAATCTTTAACAGTTCACAACATTTCAGACAAAATAATCAGAAAATCGCGTTTTCTCCTGAAACTTCATCGAAAAATCCTATGCATGTTGACATTCAACTTGCAGGAATTCAATTGACAGCACTCTGTGACACTGGGCCACAGGCAACCCTCATCAATGATAAAACCTATCGAAGAATTGGTTCTCCACCATTGCAACCCACCAACATTCCCTTTTCAGGAATTGGCCGAAACCATGTTCACAGCATCGGTTTCTTTCAGGTTTCCATCGAAATTCAAAACATTACTTTACCTGCTAAAATACATGTTCTAAAAGATGACTTGATTCCTTTTGATGTGATTATCGGAATCGAATTTTTACAGCAAACCCAATTTACATTTGATAAAGACTGTATTCGTTTATGCAGTACTCCTGATAACATCTTCGTTAATATTGCTAATGTTCCTGATGATCAAGCTTTTTCATTTGATCTTTCATGCATTTTGAATTTTGAAATTCGTGAGGAAGTTCAAAATCGTTACTTCCTACAAACCCCATAAAGTTCAAGACACTGAAATTAAGATGACTATTTTATTACAAGATGAAATCCCCGTAGCTCAACGTTCTCGACGTCTCTCTTTTGCGGAACAGAAAATTGTAGAAAACCAAATTCAAGATTGGTTAAATGATGGAATTATGAAAGAAAGTTGCTCCGATTATGCTGCTCCGATTATGCTGCACCGATTGTTCTATGTAAGAAAAAAAGTGGAGATTATAGACTTTGTGTTAATTACCGCAAATTGAATAGAAAAATGATAAAAGATAAATTTCCCTTACCACTCATCGAAGAAGCTTTAGATAAACTGGGAAAATCTCGGGTTTTCACTTCACTTGACCTCAAAAAAGGTTTCTTTCATGTACCTATGACCCCAACAGCACTAAATATACTTCTTTTGTGACTCATGAAGGACAATACGAATTTTTACGTGTCCCGTTTGGCTTATCCAACAGTCCCAGCGTTTTCCAACGATATGTTTACACAGTTTTTAGAAATCTCATTCGCGACAATATTCTCATTGTTTACATGGATGATCTTCTCATACCATCTGATGACTTAGTCGAAGGTCTACAAAAATTACGCCTAGTTCTCCAAACAGCTGCAGACTACGGCTTTGAATTAAACTTAAAAAAGCGTCAATTTTTACAGCGAAAGATATAATTTCTTGATTACATTATCGAAAATGGAGTAGTTAAACCCTTACCCACGAAGACACAAGCTGTTAAAAATTTCCCATGACCTCAAACCCCTAAACAAGTTCAAAGATTTCTTGGATTAACAAGTTATTTAAGAAAGTTTATTTTTAAATTATGCGCTGATTGCTAGACCATTAAGTGACCACCTTCGGGATAATGTAGAATTTAATTTTGGGTCTGAACAAATAGCAGCTTTTCAACAACTGAAAAACATTCTTTCACAAAACCCAGTTCTTCATGTTTTTCAACAGGGATACCCATTAGAACTCCTCACTGATGCCAGCTCCTTAGGTTTTGGAGCTGTGCTCTTGCAACAATCAGATGATGGACAATTTCATCCTATTCATTATTTTAGCCGTAAAACTACAGTTCAACAAGAAAAATATCATAGTTATGAACTGGAAGTTCTTGCCGTCATTGAAGAGCTTAAGAAATATAGAAACTACTTGTTAGGAACAAAATTTAAAATTATCACCGATTGTGACGCTTTCAAAAAAACGATGCATAAAAAAGACCTAACAGCTAAAATTGCTCGATGGGCATTGATGTTAGAAGACTTTGATTATGAAGTTTGTCGTCGACCCGGTAGACAGATGAGACATGTTGATGCTTTAAATCGCAACCCTATTCTTGTAATTACCTCAAATGATATCACTTAAAAGGTGAAAAATGCCCAAGATCAGGATGAATTTATATATCAAATTAAATCTATGCTTGAATCTACACCTTCTGATGATTTTTTTGTTAAAAACGGAATTCTTTATAAACTTCATCAGGATGCCGAACTTTTAGTAGTCCCACAAATGATGCAGAAAGAAATAGTTGTAAACGTCCATTCACAAGGTCATTTTGCTTCACAAAAAACCGAATTAATTGTTTCTCGTTAATTTGTCATCCCTCAACTTAAGAAATTAGTTCAAGAAATTATTTCGAATTGTATTCCTTGCATTTTGTCCTCGCGAAAATCTGGAAAACAGAAGGAAAACATACGACAATATAAGAAACGGCGTAAACAAGCTTGTAAATGCAAAATAGGTGACACAATGGCAATACAACGAACTCAATTTGGAACTGGACTAAAGCTCCGACCAAGGTTCTTCGGACCATACGAAATCACGAACATCAACCCCAACGATCTTTACGAAGTTCGAAAGTTAGGACATCACGAAGGTCCAACCATAACGTAAACTGCAGCAGATAAAATGAAACAGTGGTGCAGAAACTGAACACCCATACCAGAGTGATGAACATTGCTTGATTTTTTATTTTTTTCCTTTTTCTGCTTGTTTTTTCTTTATTTTTTCAGCCTTATTGTTTGCTCCAACCCAGCCGCGGACGACTAGAACTTTAAGACGGCCGTGTAGTTGGCAACACCACTAAACTACTACTTCAACTTCCACTCCTCACTACTCCGGCACGAAGGACTTGCGCGCAAACATTATTATTGACTGAGGGATGATACTGAGCGGATATGTTCCGCAGGCTCCCGATGTTTAGTTAATTTGATGCTTCAGTGTTTATTTTTTATTTCACCCTAATTATTAGTCCTGTTCTGAAAATATTGTCTAGTCTCATTAAGTATTTAACCCATTTAGGACCGCTCCATGTTTCCTTTATTGGAAATGCACCAAAAAGTGTTTTAACACTTCTTAGAACATTAATTACACAAATAAGTTGTTTCCATAAAATTAAATTTATTTTTACGAGAGTTACAAAATGTTGCGTTTTCGCAACATCAGTCCAAAGCGATATAAAAATTTTAAAAATATAAAAATTTAAAATTATAAAATTTGTTTTTTAATTTTAAAATCTTTGAAACATTTAGCATGAAGAGGTACATTACACTTATTACATACAGAAATTGTTTGATTTTTGCAGTGTTTACATTTTTTTGTTTATTTTTACTAATTTTAGTAATAATATGGCCCATACGGTTTTCCGTGTTTCGTTGAGAATTAGATTTTGAATTGAAGATGGTCTTCCAATATGTGAAGTTTCAGGTAAAACAGAATTCATTGGCATTTCTTCAAGCCTTTTTATCAAATATGGCTCTCTCAAAGATATAGATCTCTTAAACTGTAATAAACTTATTTTAGAATTCATTACATCCATGTAGAGTCTCCCTTTTTCTAATACAATATGCTCCTTTTTCTTACTATATTGCTTACTTTTACATTTATTAGAAACAAAAATGTCGATTTCACCTGCAATGTCTTTAGGTGATTCGACATTTTCACATAAAATATTATCATCAATATCTTCTTCATCCGTCAAATCATCCGGATCTGGAGGGATATTGACGAATTATGGTCCCTCATTAGCTTCTGTTGAGGACGATTCTGAAATATCATCATCTAGCCCATGAAAATACTCCAATGTCTCTTCCAATGTCAAAAATCGCTTTTTTCTAGAGACAAACTTATCCGAAATGCAAACAATACCAATTCACTGCATGAAAAACTAGGCAGCACTAATAAAACACATTGGAAATAAGTAATAGACTTTGGACTAATGTTGCGTTTTCGCAACATTTTTAAAAATATGAATTGAGAAACATAAAAACAAAAATTATGATTTATCTGTTGAAGCCATTTTGTTCTTTAGTCTCTAGTAAACTCGGAACAAGCATCAAATTGGAAATTTATCACGTGCTGCTATCTAAGGTTATTATTTGAAAATAGTCATATTTTTCCCTTTCAAAACACCAGAAAAAACAATTTTTTGCAAGTGCTAAAAGTGGGGAATTGAGGAAACAAAAAAATTATTATGATCAATTGAAGTATAGAGAATAAAATAAAAATATTACTTCAGACGTACAGAATTTTGAACATGCCTTTAAAAAATACAGAAAATAATGTTGCGTTTTCGCAACGCCAGTCTTAAATGGGTTAAAATGATTTAACGTTTAATTATTAGCTTCTAATGGATGGAGTTAGCGCCGCATATATATATATATATATATATATATATATATATATATATATATATATATATATATATATATATATATATATATGAAACGAAAAACGTGTGCTTGAACGTACGAATAACTTTAACATTGTAGAATACACGAAACACGACAATGTAGACGTAGCCAGAGTGGTAATTACTTCTAGTAGACCGGTACAGGTGATGGATTCACACATAAACACTTCAGGAAAAAACAGGAACACGATGGACACTTGAAATATTTTATTCTATGGAACCAAACTTCAAGACATCAGAGAAGATTTACTGCTATACATAGTTGAATGACTTGGCACACGCTGACGACATGATGTTTGACAATAACGTCAGCGGATAGTCCATAGCTGCCCAGGCTGGAGTATCGAATATGATTACATTCTGATATATTTTGGAACAGTACGCGGACAGGGAGCAAGGACGTAATGAAACAGCGCCAAGTAAGAAGAGAGTGCGAAATCGCTCCGTCTCGCCTTTTATGCTGAGAAACTACCGATTTTGTCGCTAGGCTTAGAATTGGTTGACCCCTATCATGTGGTATTTCCTCGAAAGGGGTCGAGATCACGGAAGTCTGAATATAACTTTCCCGCTTATGCGTTAAAGAGAATATTAGATTATTTCGATTTTCGATTTCGATTTTGAAGTAGTGCTGGGTTTTTTTGAGGAAAAACTAAGATACGCTTTAGATACAGGACAATTAATATTAGTGGGGCGTTATTATTACAATATCCCCCCCCCCGTCTGAGAAGAGGTTGACCGCCAATGCCTGCATTTGGGGGCAGACTCGCCCAGCCGAATGAGGAAAAGGGTGTAAACAGAAATTTAGAAAAAGCCTAAAAGATTTTTTTGAAGTAAAAATTTAAGTTTTAAGAAGATAATTTTGTCAAAATAATATTTACCATATCCGCTAACTGTCCTTGAAATATTATTTTAAAAATACAATAAACATTAATTGAAAAACACCTTCTACAAACTGAAAAATTGTTGCGAATTTCTTTTCTTTTTAAAAGAAATCTTGGGATATCAATATTAACCCCTTCGGCCCTGAATTTTTAATTCGGCAGATAAAAAATCAATGAGTGGTTAGATATGCTACACTATATGTAAGTATCTTAAATATAAAATATTATAACTTTCTGCCAATTACCAAACTAATTAAAAAATGTTCTAATAGTAGGACACCAGGCTATAATTAAGCAAAAAGTGAAAATTTATTTTATTTACAGTTTACAATTATTTTGTGTGAAACATTTTGAAACAATTTCTTTGTGCATGAAAACATAAAAATACGTCACATTTCTCACATAATGAAGTAGTTTTGTATGAAAAACCTTCCAATTTGCATCTCTGTTGCCTTGGACTTCTTTCAATCATATGATTTAGCCCAGCGAATAGGTTTTTCTTTTCTTTAATAATATTTGTAGTAGTTGCATCATGTTCGTCTTCCCTATCACCCTGCAAGCACACATTCGTGAAACAGAGAGCGAAGTGTAGGGGAAAGCAGTGATTTTTTGGTTCCGTCACCGAGAGGAGATTTTAAGGCGTCCCTCGCGCCTTTGAAGATTTGCCTCAGACTGCCCCGGATGGTGGTTTTAAGACGAATGATCAAAGCCACGAAATACTTCCCCCACGTTGGAGGGGGGGGACCTAATCGACACCAAAATGTGTCAGGAGGCGACGGGGGAGCTGATTCGCTTGTGTGTAGATGCGCCTTCTTCTCTTCATCTGATGTCAGGTGAGACAAATCAGGAGAATTTGAAAGCCATTCATCTTCAGACCCTTATATCTTCTAAATCAGAATACTCTAGATTGTTTAAGCATTGAATGACTTCTTTCAAGGACAACTTTTTACTTCTCATATTGCCTACAAATAAATAAAAATGAATTTCAATGTGGGTAATTAGGAATAAACAGACAAAAATATACAGTTAATTATTAAATAAAAACCTTAAAATATCCAAATTATACGTAAAACTCAATATTTTTAGAGAAAATATTGTTTTATTCTAAAACAAAATATAAGTTTTGTACTAATAGGCAACTGGTGTACTATTAATAGAACATGTATAAAAGTACACCTTGTTTGCTCTAAGGCCTGGTGTCCTATTAGTAGAACAAATATTAGATTTCCATTTGTAATGCAATTTCTAATTAATTTTTTAGTTAAATGCACAGAATTGGGCATAAAGAGTCTAATTTGTACTATGGAATTTTTTAAAGTTGCAGGAAATTATATATAATAATATTTTGAGAACTAATAAAAGATGCATTTACCTTTTGGCTGCAAATGGCTAGATGCTTCCATTATCTTCTCTGCTGGGGACGTACTGCGATCTACTGAGCAAAAATAATAGCATACAGCTATTCTTCCATGTATTATTAGTAAGACACTCGGTTTTGAGGTTAAAATTCTTGAAAATGAGGAATATAGAGTAATGTAAAGATGTGTTCTAATAATAGGACATCAGGGCCGAAGGGGTTAAACATGAAGTTATTTAAAAATTTCATAACGTTGAAAAAAATACACATATAACAGTAGCTAAAAAGTAATATGAATAACTCAAATTTAAAAAAAACCTCTAATACAAATAATTTAATAATTTAAAAATAGTTATAATAATACTTCACTATTCCTTATTAATTGCAACAATTTAATGTTAATGTTCAAAATTCAATTTCCAAAACAGTATACTAGCCACAAAATTATTATTCTAACAATTAACACAAATAACCAAAATTCTTTTACCAATACCTATCTTAGTTTCTTATTTAAACATCACTTTAGTAACAATAAATTATCTTTTGCTTTCTTATATAACATTTTGGTAAGAATCCTCGTTGTATACCTTCTATATTTTCTTATTAGTATTCAATATTTTATAAACATATATCTCATTATAATATTCTTTTTTCTATTTATTTATTTATTTATTAACTACGTTTCATCAAAATATACTCACGAGGGTTCAAAACCAAATGTAATATATCAATACAATAAACAAAATACAGTGGGAGATGAATTAACGAACAGTTCGGTCTGCGAACAATTCGGACAACGAACACTTTCACGAAAGATTTCTGTGTTCGGACAACAAACATTTGTTCGGATAACGAACTAAAACGAATTCTAAAACGAACGACAGTTGATTTCTGCTTGGCGAAAACTGTGTCCATCTCGTGTTCAGGGAGACGGAGATAATGACCCTGAAATTACGAATGAAATTGTGATAATTGCTTAATATTTGGTATTAGAGGTGAACGAGGATGAAATTGAAGAGCTCATAATGGAACATGAAGATGAGCTAACGACAGAAGAACTCCAAGAATTATTGAATGAAGAACACCAACGAAATGTATTTCCTTCTGAAAAAGAAGATGACGAAAGAGGACCAATGACGACATCTGCTATTAAACATCTTTTAAAGAAGTGGGAGGATGTCAGAGAAACGGTCTTAGAATGACACCCAAACCAAGCCCCATTCAATAGGGTTGGGAATCTCTACAACGACAATGCTATTAATCACTTCCAGAAAATTCTGAAGATGAGAGAAAAACAATCGTCATTAGACATGTTCTTTAACGACCCCTTAACCAAAAAAAAGGATTGATTATTGTGCAAGAGTGTATTATTTTGGTAAAAAACAAACTTGCTAAGAAATTATAACTATATATATATATATATATATATATATATATATATATATATATATATATATATATATATATATATATATATATATATATATCTTTTAAATTAATTTTAGGACCTCCAGGATGAATTAATCGAAGTCCCATAAAAATCTATGGTAAATCGATGATCGGTTAACGAACATTCCGGTTTACGAACATAGTCTTTGAACGGATTATGTTCGCAAACCGATCACCCACTGTACTTAAATTCTTAAAACACTTATAATTTCTATATATAGTAAATATTCATGTGGATTGCAATGAAATTTAAATACATAAAACTTAAATTATAATTCTTCACTTGAAATCAAAACCTCGAAATCAAAACCAAATTTATAATGGGCGAGAAAACAGAAGTACATCATGATTAAAAATAAATGAAAGCATTTTAAAAATATATACGGTTCATGTTTACCGAGGCCCTATAACTAACCATATCAAATTTATATTAAGCAAAATCATTATAAAATTTCGTTAAAATTTCATCTAATTGTATCAAAGTATCAATATTAACATCCCAATATTTAAACATTACGTAGAATTTTTCATATAAAATTATAAAAACTTTTAAAATTTCATTGACAAGTGGTCTTACCTTTAAATTTAGTTGATTAAAGTCCCAATATTTTTATTTTTATTACAATACGGAAAAAAATTAATTAAATTTTCTGATAATCTGCGCAAATATTCTCATATTTTTCATGAGTACGAAATGTTGAATCCATAACAAATTGTTGACACAGGAGCAAACCGTTTTCTTCACGTAGTAACACAAGGTGAAAACCCTTTCTTGGGATTTTCCAGCGGAGGTGCTCTTGTCCTACCAGACTAATGAAACGAAAAACGGGTACTTGAACGTACGAATAACTTTAACTTTGTAGAGTACAAAAAACACGACAATGTAGATGTAGCCAGAGTGGTAATTACTTCTAGTAGACCGGTACATGAGATGGATTCACACATAAACAGTTCAGGAAAGAACAGGAACACGATGAACACTTGAAATATTTTATTCCATGGAACCAAACTTCAAGACATCAGAGAATATACACTGCTATACATAGTTGAATGACTTGCAACACGCTGACGACATGATGTTTGACAATAACGTCAAGGAACAGCCCATAGCTGCCCAGGCTGGAGTATCGAATATGATTACATTCTAATATATTTTGGAACAGTACGCGGACAGCGAGCAAGAACGTAATGAAACAGCACCAAGTAAGAAGAGAGTGCGAAATCCCTCCGTCTCGCCTTTTATGCTGAGTAACTTCCGATTTTGCCGCTAGGCTTAGAATTCTTTTAATTCGTTGACCCCGATCTTGTGGTATTTCCTCGAAGGGGTCGAGATCACGGAATTCTAAATATAACTTTCCCGCTTATGCGTTAAAGAGATTATTAGATTATTTCGATTTTCGATTTCGTTTTTGAAATAGGGCTGGGTTTTATTGAGGAAAAACTAAGATACGCGTTAGGTATAGGACAATTAATATTTGTGGGGCGTTATTATATATATATATATATATATATATGTATATATATATATATATATATATATATATATATATATATATATATATATATATATATATATATATATATATATATATATATATATATATATATATATATATATATATATATAATAAACTGTCGTTGTCTAGGGTTGAAACGTCGTCTGAAACATAGAGCGTTCTAAACTAGTTAAAATTCTATCACACAGATAAACAAAGTTCCTCAACTTCTAAGTAATAAAATGACTCAAATAATAGGATTCTCATAAGACGAATACTTATATATTTGGACAATACGGTACATTAAATATAATCTTCATAACATAAAAATACGCGGTTCTACTACATCGTTAGAAAACAGAAGTAACATCATCGCCGTCAGCTGCGGGTCTTAATCGTATGAAAGATAATTCTGTTCTGTCTGGTTCGCCGAGCGTTCACAGATGGCGCTAACTGGGAAACAGAATCGTCTTCCGCGAGTGTCAGAAGCTGATGCCAGAGGGCGTTCCCACAGTTCAGCCCTCCTGACCAGATGACGGTCATCCGCATCTAGATATGAAAAATTCTGCAAAAGAAAAACAAACAGAAAGTATCTATTAAAAAAAATTAATTATAAAAAAAATCTTTCTAGTCTTCTGTCGTCATAATCATTTTTCTAAGACATCATCGTTGTTGTCCTCATCCCGTCACCAAAAATCATCGTCGTTTTCATTATCATGGCCTATTTGTCGTTGTCGTCTTTAATATCAAATCCATGTCGTCTTCATCGTCTTAAGATTTTTATCGTTATCGTAAAACAAAAACAAGTAATTTTTTAACACTTTTTTAGGACAAAATCGGGGTGAAAAATGTCTAATTCGGTATGCTGACACCGTATTTTGACTTAATTTTGGTTTTAAGTCTTCATGTAATCGGCAGCTGAAGATTTTTCAACTCTGATAGCATCTGATCTTTCAACATTTTGTTGTAAATTCTAAGTTCATCAATCATTTCTTTCATTTGTAATACTACATTTTCTTTTTGTACAACAGAAAATGTATTTGTTTGGTTACTAACAACAATAAGATATAAACGCATTACCACTACTACATTACTCTTAGGAGGAGTTCGTATGATACACCAATCCTAGCCACACAAATTACGAAATAATTCTATCAACAAAATAAACAAGGGACTGGGACGTCAAATACCTTCAAAAAATTTATTTTTGAATTTGCGGCTTAAAAAATAGAGCAGATTCTACAGATTACAAAAATATATAATTTATGTACTTTTTGACACTCTAACAACAATTATTAGCAACTTAAAAATGTAAACATACATTTAAATCCCATATAATGGGAAAGTGTTTTTTGCGTTTTTCTCAAAATATGATTTTTTCATGTAATGGTACACTTTCTGCAAAATATGTTGCAAGTACATCTCTGAAATTTTAAAAGTCAATAGAATAAGTGCTGTTGTATCAATATGACCTATTTTTTATTTTTAAACCTTAAGATATTTTTGTAAATGGTGAAAATGTATGACAAAAATATGCAAATTTCTGATAAGTGAAATTTAAAATTTTTTAAAACTTTTTAAAAAAGTGTAACAAAGACTTAAATGGGTTCACTATATAAAATAAACTGTGTATAATCATCACACAAGATTTCAAGGTAAGATTTTCACTAAATTTTTGAAAAAGTGTTACAAAGTGAATACCTCAAAAATTTCAGGGGGAAAAGTATTTTTGTTTATATTGTTATTTTAAATTTACTTTTCAATCCAAAAATAAATTTTTTTTATCTTAAAATATTCATAAAGGTCTTACTAAATTAACATAAAAAATCATAATGATACATGCATATTTGTATAAGATATGGGCTTTAAAAGAATAGCCCAAATTTCCAACTTCTTAGTTGTCGAAGACGTCCCAGTCCCCTTAGAAAGATCGGTGTTTCGCAGTCTTCTGAGATTCACATCTTTGAATATCAACATTTTCTTTCTTATTTTCATCTTGTGGTTTTTCACAAACATCATGTTTCAGTTGTATTTTTTCACAACTTTCGCTTCTTTTAGAATCTTTCATCTTTCTAGTATTTTCGATCGTTTCTTTAGGTTTGTGATCTTGATCATCGTCTGACTGAGATGTGAATGATTGCAAACTAGATGTATGAGCAACACATGAATTGATAGATAACGGCAACGGATATATACAAGAACTTTTAATGCTTTCTTCGACATTTTTATCTATGATGTCAATATCGCTTTAGGAATTTTCTATGGCAACCATTTCTTGCTCAATATTTATTCATTCTGGTATAAGTTCTAGAGTATTTTGATTAAATTCTTCACATCTCTCAATTTCAAAAGTCATCTCAGGTCTATCTAGATTATCATCTATGGTACTTTCAACATGAACAATGTCCACAATGTTGTCATCCTCTGGGTTTTGCTTTGATGCTTCGGTACTATGTTCAGTATCTGCATTTATTTTTTCTTGAACAAGATCATCAGTACTTATTTTAATTTCTATCTCAATATCGTCAATATCATCAGAAACAAAACTGTTCTCAGTTGAAGTTATGCTCGATTCAGAATAATTAGAAACATCTTTAATTTTGTGTGGGGAAGGATAAAGTTTATCGTTTTTTATAGTATGTCCCAAAAATTAAATTTTACTTATTTCATTTTTAACTGTTTTGCCTACATTATTACTACAGATATTTAATTCGTTACATGTGTCAGATATGTTTATATTTAAAATTTGGAATCCATCAGATACACTATGAACTTTCGGTTTCGAGACGGTTATACTATTTTTACTAATCACAACTTCTGCTTGGTTTAAAACATCTATTCCTATTATAGCTTCGTAAGGCATAACGCAATTAGGTACTAAGCAAATTTTAGAATCGAAAGCGTCATCGTCTATTTTTAACGAACTGTGAAGGAATCCTAAAGGTTTCATTTTATTATCTCCTATTCCGGTCAAAAAGGAAGTAAAACGATTTAAGCGAGGTTTTCCTAATTTATGATAAACATCTTCTCTAATCAATGCCAGAGCACTTCCAGTATCTAAAGGAGCTGAGATCGACAAATCGGAAATGAAAATTGTTTTACGCATAACTTCCGATGGTTGTTTACACAAAGCTGACACGACAATTTTGTCATAAACAAATTCATGGGAACAATGCCCAAACGTATTACATTTGAAACATTTGACGTCAAGGTGCTTGTTTAAACAAGAATTACTCTTATGGTTTAATTCACCGCAGTTATAGCAACGAATAGTCTTTTTGTTTATGAATGAAAATTTATCACGGTTAGGCGGGTGTTGCGTTGACTCATGACTTATCCGAACTTTGTTGTTATAACGAGTTGAATCTTTTGAATTTTTATCAGATTTAATTTTAGCATATATTTTTAATTTTTCTCTGAATTCTTTAATGTTCGCACATCGAGATAAAATTGATTTATTGTTAGCAGAATCATTAATACCATTTCTCACATAATGCATCAACGAGGGAAAATCTATATTGTCCTTGTTAGCCAATTCTCGCATAACTAAGAAATATTCATCGAAATTTTCATTATCTCTCATTTTTCTTTCATTCAAAAGAGCATGTAAATTAGCTGAATTTATCTCAAAAGAAAATTCATCAATCAAGGCTTGTCTCAATTTATGCCACGAATTAATTTCGGTTTCTGTTCTAACAAATAGCAAAGCATTTCCACCCAATGATCTTTTAGCCATTACAAATTTTTGTAAATCCGACAAATTAATTAGTATTGTCATATTCTCAAAGTGATCAATCCAATGAATTATATTTTCATGCGATTCTGCAATAAATTTAGAAATAGTACCTTCGATATCAGCATAATTAATATTAACACTTGGATTAACAGGGTTTGCATAAAAATTACTTCTATAAACATTATCACATTGTATTGAACAATGAGCTATATTTTTCTTTTCATTTACGTCGCATTGCATTGAGAAATCATTTTTACAATTCGCTTCTTCACATTCTGAGTCAGAAGATAAGTTCTGGTTTAGCTCCTTCGAAGGAAATGTTTAAAATGTTTGATATGGTAATAAGCTCACCAATCGAAAACACATAGTCAAACTTTTTTAGTTTCTTTTGAAACTTATCAATTTCTATTTCAAAATCAAATCCTTCGAAATTCCTCAGCCTCTTTCGATTTGACCTATCGCCGTCATGATCAAAATTAAGTCTATGCAGAATTTTGATTTTATCTGATTTGAAATTTTTCAATACAACTCTTATTTCTTTTATGCCATTTAACATCATCTTCGAATATGAAAAGTGTTCAAGTACCTCTTAAAGATGCTTGACTTTAATCCACTTCTGTTTAAACAGTCACAAGTTCCAAATGTCAGTAAATGTTCGAAACACGGATACAACGAAGTTTAATCACTGTCCTGTTGTTGATCATCGAAAGGGTATCCAAAGGAGATCGAAACACATTCACAAGTTCTAAATGTCATTAAATGTGTAACGAGGAATTCGTTCCAGAAATAATTAATTTGGTTGAGCTGGTAACGCACGTTAAATAAATATAAAATCTCTAATTCTGAATAGTTGTTCCTTAAAATAAAATTGTGTAATTTCTATACCGTTCCCTCGACGTGTGTGTTCTTAAGAATTTAGCCGTTGCCCATTTCTCTTAAACCGTAAAAGCTTCTACTGTACATTGCTTAGCCAGGTGTTAGTCTTCGGATTCCCTTGTTAAGTTTGTCTAAAATGCACATTTTATGGCAGGTAATTGCAGGGTGTTTCTTGGGAACATCCAACTAGCCTTTGTCCACGTCAGGCCGTTTTACGTGTGCCCCCTAAATTAGACCATAAAATCGGTTTAAAGTAGTGATAAAAGTTGTGTCTCTCGCCCCCCTTGTTCGCAAGATATTCCCACGAATGAACTTGGCGTCAGCTTGGCGAGAAAGAGCTTTCCGAGTAAAGTATTTCTCCCTTGGTTCGACAAATCAAGCAGAGGCGCAAAGTTAGTAATATCGGGGCTAAACCATTCACGGGCCTCAATTTTTGCGGCGCACTCGAATTTTCTCCTCTTGGAGAGGTATCGGCAAGGCCAGGTTCCTGTATTTTGCCATGAAGCGCTCGCGTTATTATTACTGTCTATTTTCCTCCGTGGTGAGGTAGTATTGTGTACGCCTTGGACGGGTTGTCCGCTTTTGTTGAATTGGCGTATTTCTCGCTATTGTAACCCTCGCTTTCCGGGTTTGCACGCCTGTCCCGAGTAGAGAAAAAAAAAGTAGTGTGAACCATTTTTTTCCTAAGAGAGAGTGGTCTCTTATATTTGTGTGTTTAAGCACCCCATCAGTTTTGGCCCTGCCAATTCTGCATCGGGGGGCTATCTTTCTATATGTTAATGATGCCATGTTAGATATAGTCTTCAGACTTCAGACCAATGTGGTCATTTTTGTATTTCGCTGCAGCTTATGTAGTACCGAGCTTCCTGGGACGTGTAAGTATCCTTTTAAGTTACCCAAGATTAGCTCAGAAAATAAACCTTTTTTTTTAAACTTCAAATGCTTTTGAAGACTTCTTGATTACCAGCTAATTCAAACTTTTATGCCGATGATGACATTGCATACCTGTGTTTTTTTTTTTTTGCGGACAACCAATGTTATTACGATCTATTTGCCGAAAGCTATTCTATTTTATTTTACGACTATAAATAAATGTATATATATGTGAGTATATGTATATATATATATATATATATATATATATATATATATATATATATATATATATATATATATATATATATATATATATATATATATACATGAGTATATATATATATATATATACATGAGTGTATATATATATATATTTTTTGGATATATATATATATATCTATACACTCATGGACAAAAAAATTAGCGCACCAAGAAATAATTGCGGGATCGTAACGAAACTTGCAATGAAGGTAAGTGTCGGGGAGATATGCAAATGATTAGAAATGCAGCGTGATTGCGCATTACCTATAGCCGGTAGAGGGCGTTGAACATCGTACTCTGTGGAGTATAAAACAGGTAACCAAAGCTTGTTTGAGTGTGCTGAATCATTTACAAAGGAAGAGCTGAGATAGACATGCCATTACGCCGTGTTCGAAGACAATATAAGCAGTTGTCGCAGTTTGAGAGGGGGAGAATCATCGGGATGATGGAAGCTAGGTGCTCAGCTAGGAGAGTAGCTCGTCAATTAGGCCGCTCTGATTGTGTTGTGAGGAGGTGTTGGGACCAGTGGACCCGATAGATGTCATGTACACGAAGACCAGGCCCAGGACGCCCTCGACAGACCAGTCGTCGAAAAGACCGTCACATCGTAAGAAAGGCACGCGTACAGCCAACTGCTTCATCGGCCGCCATCCAGGCACAGGTAGCACCTTCACTAGGGACCTATGTGTCTTCTCGAACCATACGAAGGCGCCTGGCTGAAGGGCAGTTGGTATCGCTGAGCCCATTACGTGTGCTGCCCTTGACGCCCACCCATAGACGCCTCCGTTTGGAGTTTGCCGCGCACGAGGAAACTGGACTGCAGCGGAATGGAACCAGGTCGTCTTTAGCGACGAATCCAGATTCAATCTCGGCAGTGATGACAATCGTGTTCGTGTGTGGAGAGCCCTTGGTGAACGCTTCAATCCTGCCTTTGCTGTACAGCGACACATCGCTCCCACAGCTGGTGTGATAATATGGGGTGCCATTGCCTACAATACACGGTCACCCCTAGTATTGTTCCGTGGCACCATGACAGAACACCGGTATGTTCATGAAATCCTGCAACCACGTGTGTTGCCACTCATGCAACGGCTCCCAGGAGCCATTTTTCAACAAGACAATGCTCGGCCTCATACGGCAAGGGTGTCACAAGACTGTCTCCGCACTGTTACTACCCTTCCTTGGCCTGCCCTATCGCCAGATTTGTCTCCAATCGAGCATATCTGGGATCATTTGGGACGACGAGATGGGCATCCCACGAGTTTGAACGAACTAGAGGCAAGGTTACAGCAAATATGGAACGAAATGTCTCAAGACATCATACAGAATTTGTATGACTCAATGCCCGATCCTATCGCATCGTGCATTCGCGCTAGAGGGGGTCCAACGGAGTATTAACTCCTCTGTTCTTTTGCCTTTTTCTCTGAAATAAATTATCCTTTTTCTTTGATTTTCTTATCATGTACTTATATCAAAGTAGTCATTACGTATGTAAAATTTCGTTTCATTTTCATGACTCCTTCTTGGTGCGCTAATTTTTTTGTCCACGAGTGTATATATATATATATATATATATATATATATATATATATATATATATATATACAGAGGCTGTTCACACATTTTTTAGGCGATGTATATTGTATTCACAAAACTAAATTACATAAAACTCTTTTGTTTTAAATGTTCTATTTGACATCCCTTATTCTGAACTATCTTTCGACACCGCAATTTCCAGGATAATAATGCCTTTTGAAGTGTCAGAAGAGGTATTCTATCCCATTCCTCCTGAACAGCTTTCCTGAGTCCTGTAAGGGTTTTGGGACGACGTTTGGATAATGCAGATTGTAAAAGTCCGAAAGCACAAAAATCCATAGGTGATACATCGGGAGATTTAGTAGGGATATCAGTGAAGGGTATGGCCTTGATACCAGTTTTTGGTTCCATTTCTTTTAGGAAATTTACAGTGAATTTTGATGTGTGACTGCTAGCTTTGTCCGGATGGAGTCTCACAGATTGATGGCACTGTGGCTAAAGCGATGGTATTTCATTCAGAAAAATTGGCGATAAAATATGTTCCTGATAGTATTTGGAGTTAATCTTGATATTTTTTTCCACTCTCTTTATTTTTAACTTGCCATTATAAGAAAAACCAGCAATAATCATGAATCCCTTAGAAAAACTTTCTTTCGATTCTTTGAACCATGTACTAAAATTTTTTTCTCCCCTTTTATGATAATAAATGGCTCTTTTTTTGCTGCAATCATTTAAATACACCCATTTTTCATCTATTGTGACAATCGTTTTCCATTTTTCTTTGGATAAGTCTTTCTCATTTAGAATTCTGCAGCGTGCCCTGCGTTCAGCGATATGATTTGGAAGATGACGATGCACATTGCGTTTTTTCGCTTTCTTAAGATTTAAATCAACGTGTATCATTTTGTTTACAGTGGACACCGATCATTTTAATGTTTTTGCAACTGTCCTTTGACTAGAGGTTTTTTCTTTTAACATTAAACAACGTATCTTTGCAATAGTCGAAGATGTCCGTTTTTCCCTTGGATACTTGTTTGGAATTTTTGTCCCACTTGAGGCTCCAATTTGACGTTTTTTTCCTTTCTTGTTGACGATATTACCTATCGACGCTTTAGATATCACAAAACCATGACTCTCACATCGTTTTTGGATAATGGAGTATGCATATTTCTCTTCGGAAAGAGCATAAATGTAGCCTTTGAACCACTGCTTTGTTAAAAACGCCATTTTGAATAAAAACAAAACTTTCAAGCCGTAGACGATAATTTTGACTTTTAAAAACACAGTACAATTGGAATTATTTCTTTTGCAGCAAACGATTTTTTATTACCGCTTACAAAAATCGTCTAAAAAATGTGCGAACAGCCTCTGTAAATATATATATATATATATATATATATATATATATATATATATATATATATATATATATATATATATATATATGTACGTATGTATATACAGTGGCTAGATTTGAGGCGGAACGGCGTTCCGGTACCTCTCTTATCAATAATTTGGAATACCCCCCACACACCCGTAAGGTTACCGTTCCGGCCCCTCTATTTCTAGAAATCTAGCGCTATATATATATATATATATATATATATATATATATATATATATATATATATATATATACATGTATGAATTGATTAATTGCTCTTCAAACATACTCATCAATAGTTTTTTTAACGTTTTTTGTCTTATCTAGTTTATTTACCTTGATAATAAAGTATATATAGACCCTTCAGTAAAGATTGCACTGAGATTAAAATCCTTTCAAGTTTCGTAAGTTCAGGAGATCTAAAATGTAATGAGATTGACTTCCTAAAATACGTAATTTATATTGGTTTTTCTTCAAACATTACCGACTGTTTGTTGTTTTCTCTTTTTAGATCTTACGTGATTTAATTGTGTATGTGTATGTGTGTGTGAGTGTCTTATATCATGTTTCATTATTCTTGCTGTATGTTATCCCAACTTAACTTTAATGACTTAAGGTGTCTGTTTACTAACCGTATTGGATTCGATCACCTAAGTGTTAACCTATGGAGAATTTGTCTGCTATTTATAGCTTCATAAATGCTGATATTCCCCTAAAAATGGTATTTTCAGATTGACTGATCTTTTCTTCTATTTGCAACATGATTCATTTTATAAATTTCGTCCAACCAAGGAATTTACGAGCGTACAAAACACACTATATCAGATTTTGTCCCTAAATAATTTATGTTTTAAAATAATATTTACATTTTAAAAAAAATGAAAAATTTCACTTGATGTAAAATTTATTCTCTGTTACGGAGTACGATTTAAAAAAAAATCTGTAAATCAAAGGCGGCAATGCTGGGAAAAACTTTTTCCATAGGTTATCATTGAAGTTAGGGTTTGCACACGGCAATCTTAAAATACAAATTTTGATTTCGTATATACATTCTATTTAATCAAACTGGCTAAAATTACAAATGCTGGAACTGTAGTTATAGAATTTATTTATAAGGTAATGAATTCCAAACTCGAAACTATAGAATTCCGTCTTTAAATATCCGTAAGCTTAAATTTTAAATTTTTAGCATTTGTTTCTTTATTTCAGGAGCACAGAGATGCCTTACATATTTCTTTTTTCTGTCTTAAGCCAGGCCACTAGAGACTTTAATAGCTTCACATATTTTATGCATGCATTACTTTCATAAAACTCACAAACCTTTAAAAACTGGTATTACGCTGCTTTACTTCCGGATTATGCACGTTTTTAGATTTTTAAGCAAGGATTATGGAATTTAACTTAAATCACGGGTAGGGTGAGTAACTTTTAAAAGTATACAAAGAAATTTGAATAAATAATTTTACACGTGCTTTGTTTAGAAGTTAACTTAAACACATTAACAGAAATTATAGAATTTTATATTTATACCTTCTTTTATACAGAAGGGATTAAGTGCTTTAATTTTTAGAAAAATGCATAATATTATAAATATTAAACAATTACTTACATTTTATAAGACGTCAACACAGTGTAATGGTTAGCGTTGTGAGTTTCCACGCAGGGGGCTTGGTTTCAAATCCTGAATAAAGCTTTATCGTTTCTGTGTCGTCCCCCTCATAGGGAGCAATGCTGGCTAGTTTAAAGTGAACGGTTGACGTTAAAATTTATTTATTTTTACTTTCCATCATACAGATACGAAATATTGTACATATATACATTTCCTTATAAATATATTGAATACTTTAAAAGAAATTTCCAATCTCGTTATAATTTTAAGATTTTTTAAAAATTTTGTAAATTTATAAACAAAATTTTAAAATGTTCCTTGCTACTTAATTTTTGAGATATTTCCTTGATTTTGCACTTTTATCAATTTAAGATGACGATGGACCTTCAGATTGACTAAAATATGTTCCCAAAACGACTTTTTTAATTTTAAATTATAATTATGCAACTCATCAGCTATAAATTAAACAAAAAGTATGTTGATCCGATCATTATTAACCGAGTTATAAGTATTTTTCAAACGTAAAGAATGTAAATGTTACGTTAAATCTGTAAAACTTTTCCCAAAACAAATTTTCATATAGATTCGGTAAGTTCAAAATGCTCCATGCATCATAATTTTTCTTAAATTTTCATAAAATTTCATAAAATGATTATTTATATATGTTAGAATAAAATTTACTAATAAATTCATTATTCTATTTTAAAACAACTTAAAATTTTTACAATAAAAAAACAAAATTTGATAAAATTTTGCATAAAATGACCTATTTTTATCAATTTCTTTTCTAGATTTTATAAATATGACTGTAAATCAAATATTGCTAGTAACTTTTATTATAACTATATAAAGCTAGTATAAGAAAGAAAATTAGATATTTGAGACAAAAATTGATGCGCACGGAGCCTCTTTAAATCGAGTAATGAACAAACTGAATTTAAATAATTTCTTAATTAATTACATTCTGATTTTTTTTATATTATTTATATTTTCATCTCTAAACAACACTGTATAAGTATACAAAATTTCATAGCAGTTGGTTGATAAATAAAAAAATAGTTTTTCATGGTCCATTGTTGCCATAAACTGTATAACAAACAAATCTGCGTGTCAATTATTTAATACGATGAGTAGGTAATTGTTGAGAGTTTTTTTTTCTAAATTCCATCCCGATTTTCCTCACAACTTTGCCTTTTAATAAGTTATAAATCGAATTTAATTACCCTAATCGGATTGTAAAATGCATACCCAGTATTATTAACAAATAGTATCAGGATTCTTCCTTGTCAATTTCCTGAATTTTGAACAAAAATTGAGTAGCATGAGAAATTTAAAAAATCTAAAAATCTTGAAAAATCTGTTTTGAGAAAAACAGATTTAAAGTTTATTACCTCACTTACCCTTTATACATTTCTTCGTAGAAGGTTCATAAATGATTTTATACTTTAAAAAAATCTATTTTGGTACTATTAATCTACAGATATATAAAATGTCAAGATTTGCTCAACTAAAGGTCGACCATTCCCTAAATGGTTCTCCCATAATAAAGTAGCCAGTAAATAACATTGAACAACAAAAGGCAAATGTGTCATGCCATATTGCCTCCATATTATACAATAAAGTTTACATTTTATTGTCTTTATCTAGAGCAAACGACATTCAGCACACAAACATATTCCCCGAATGCATTTTGTTCCATTAATCGCATTCAACTTATGAATTTTCAAAGGGAAACTGTCCTGTTTTACTCAAAATCTAATTAGGAAGAGAAAAGTATGATGTGCACTTTTAACAATTCCTGAAAGTTTAAATTCCCAATACTTTTAATTCGATTACTTTCGTACGACAAACTGATTTGTCTCTTATATTGCAATTCTTTTATCAGTGCCACAGAATATCTGAAGATAGAGTTCTAGGAATTTTAATACCTGGATATGTTTTCCGGAAGCATTGCTGTTAATCTAACTCTCAAAGCTCACAAATGTTTAAACTGCAACTATCGAATTTTACTTTGAAGATAATTAAATTAGCAACGGAAAACTATAAACTTCTATCTTTAAGTATCATTCCTGCGAGACTGAGTTTCCACTATTTTGTACCTGGACATTTTCTTTAGACATTACTTTCGGATAAATTGTTTATCTTAAATCTAATTTTGCAGTCACTTTAATTTTCATTATATAAAATGCTGATAAATAAAATGTAACAATTTTTATAAAAGCTATGAGGATATAAATAATATAAATTTTTACTAACGGCAAATTTACTACTAGTTCAAATATTGAAAAGTAATGCTAATTTAATATAAATTCTCCCCAATATAATAAATTTTGATCAGGCTAATTAGTACACAATAATCTTATTTTTTGAAAATCACAATAACGTTTAGACATTACTTTCACATAAATTGTTTACCGTAATTTTAATTTTGAAGTCACTTAAACGTTTGTGATACAAAATGCTAATAAATAAAACGAACTGTTTTTACAATAGTGATGATGATACAAATCATATAAATTATTATCAATGGCGAATTTATTACTAGTTCAAATATCGAAAAGAAATTTGAACTAGTAATAAATTTTCATTTAAATTCTCACCAATATAAGAAATGCTGATCAGGCTTATAAGCACACAGTAATTTTATTTTTTGAAAATCACACTAATGTTTAGACATTACTTTTACATAAAATGTTTATCGTAATGTTAATTTTGAATTCACTTAAATGTTCGTTATATAAAATTCTGATGAATAAAATGTAACTATTTTTGCAATAGTGATGATGATACAAATCCTATGAATTATTATTAATGGCGAATTTACTACTAGTTCAAATATTGGAAAGAAAATTAATTTAATATAAATTCTTACCAATATAAAGTTTGCTGATCTATCTTATAAGTAGAGAATAATCTTAACCTTTGAAAATCACAATAATATTTAGACATTCCTTTGGGATAAATTACTTATCGTAAATTTAATTTTGCAGTCACTTAAATTTTCATTATATAAAATGCTGATAAAAAATATTGTAACTATTTTTACAATGGTGATGATGATACAAAAACTATACATGTTTATTAATGGCAACTTTACTGTAAGTTAAAATATTGAAAAAGTAAATCTTATTTAATATATATTCTCACAAATATAACAAATGCTGACCACCCTTATAAGTATACAATAATCTATATTTTTTAAAATTCCACCTATCTTAAGACATTACTGTGGGATAAATTGTTTATCGTAAATTTAATTTAGCAGTCACTTAAATTTTCATTGTATAAAATGCTGATAAATAAAGTGTAACTATTTTTATGATAGTTATGATGATAGAAATAATATAAATTTTCATAACGTACACTGTACTACTCAATTCAACTATCGAAAAGTAAAGCAAATTTAATGTAAATTCCAACCAATATAACAAATTCTGATCATGCTTATACGTACACAATAAAATTGACGGACACAAAATTCACAGTAATCTTTAGACATTACTTTCACACAAATTGTGCATCGTAAATATAATTGTGCAGTCACTTAAATTTTCATCTTATAAAATGATCATAAATAAAATTTAACTCTCTTTATAAGAGATATGATGATAGAAACAATATAAATTTTTACTAACGGCACCTTTACCGCTAGTTCAAATACGGAAAAAAAAGCTAATTTAATAAAAGTTCCCACCAATATAGTAAGTGTTGATGTGGCTTATAAGTACAAAATAATCTTATTTTATGAAAATCACAGTAATCTTTAGACATTACTTTCACATAAATTGTTTATCGTAAACTGAATTTTGCAGTCACTTAAATTTTCATTATGCTGATGAATAAAATGTAACTATTTTCATAGAAAATATTGTAATACAAAAAAATGTAAATTTTTATTAACGACAACGTTAGTACTAGTTCAATATTGAGAAGAAAAGTTATTTTAATAAAAATCCCCATCAATATAATAATTGCTGATCAAGCTAATAAGCACATAATAATCTTATGTTATGAAAACAACACTATTCTTCTTTTAAAAATGTAAACAAATGTTTATGCAGATGGTAGTATATTCAAAATTTGTTGCATTATGTGAATGCTGTATTTTTCACAAGGTGGAAAGTAAATTACAAGTAGTTAGTTGAGTTTTCACTATCTAAAGTTTCTACAAAACTTTTCATAACTATGTCAATAGACTTTTCATTTACAAATTACATACATTTTCACGCAAGTACTGTGTTTGTAAGCATAACTGATGTCGGTAGATCAATAAAACACCCTTTTTTTACTTCTTAAAATATTTCAAACGTTTTAGTGATCCATTTTCGTAGTCAGATATACAGTTTTCTTCGAGACAAATCAAAATACAGTAATTTCGGAAATTTTCTGAATATGTTTCTTAAAAGTTTCAAGTATCTAACAAACCTAGCTTAACTTTAATTATTTTTTAATTATTTTCACCTTGCAAGTTGATTACCATAATGTTACCTTCTAAAGATGATAAAATTACATTTTGAGGATGTTGTTCAAATAGTTGTTAAAGTTTAGATGTACATTCATGTTAAATAGTTAACTCTAGTTTGAACTAATAAACTGATAATAATCATCTGTTAAAAACAATTTTTATCGAAAGTTTTATACATCAAAACGATTTTCAACGATTATTCTTAGATTAAAAAAATCTTATTACTAACAGCCAGATTTATTGGTTGTAAACTTATCTCTACTAATTGAAAATCTCATCACATATGTGATTATTTGTCTTTCAATTTTTATCTACTTAAGAATATCATTTTTTTTTACTGACTTCAACTGTTGGGGGTTAGAGGTACAAGCAGGAATAACAAATTTCTTGTGTTTTATAAATAAAGATTTTAACACTAGAAAGACGGCTGCCGACATTTTGACGGTCTCGGACATACTATAGAGCGCTATGTCTGTCTTTATATCCTTAGGCTTCTAAAATTTTATGACTTTTTCTAATTTTATGCGAAATATGCACACGCATTTACAAAATTATATTCGATAGTAAAGAGGGGGAGAAAATGTGTTGTATAGCAACTAAGACTGAAAGCCGTCAATTTGACGACAATATAGAAAACAGGCAGAAATATTTAAAATAATACCGGAAAAAATGTTAGTTACTTTCCGTATCTTCCCCCTTTTGCAAATAACAGAAATTTTGGCTCTGCGGAAATATTGGTGTTGAAAAATAAGTACTGCACAAACCATGCATATATTTTTACAGAAACCATACCAGATTGTCCGCTCGGCATACCTGTATAAAAATAAATCTAAATATATACTAATTTATTATATATTGGTATGAAATAGTTCAAAATCTAAAGTATTTAACCATTTAAAAAACGAACAAAAATTAAATATTTTAAATTCATGATTTTATTTTTAACCGTCAAAATGACGGCTTTCAGTCTTTTTAGTAACAGCAAAATTCCCGTCTTTCTAGTGTTAAACACCTTTCAATTTGCTAAGATAAACAGAAAAATAGGAATTAAAGCTAGGTCCATATGTGGTTATATTGTGCTTTACTGTCTAAAATTATCAATAACACATGAACAGCCGCATTAAAAAAAATAAAGACAAAGATATTTTAAGGATACATAATCCTAAATGTTGAATATATATTAATTCATCTACAGACTACAATAGCTTAAGATGCAGCAACTCTTGAAGAAAGAAAGGACATAATAAACAATATATATATATATATTCAGTAAATATGCACTTGAAAATGTCCTAACAATTAACACAAAAAGGACAATGGACCAGGTTTATAATTTTAAATGCTGCCTTTCAAATTGGGGTTTCAAATTATAAGTGATTTTTTCTCAACAAATAAAAAACAACTACTTATACATTCCGAATAAATCTACTCACCTGTCAACGTTTAATTTCGTTTGTTACTTTTTTAAACTAAATGAAATATCATATTCAATTGAAAATTCTTTATAATGTTATCTCTTTGTCTATCCCAGCACCAAGCATGGCTGATGTATCGCAATCCAAGATAGTGTCAATGTGCTTCAGGCATCAGTAAATAATTTCAGTAAAATTAAGAAGGATTATTGACCTCCCAAAATTAAAATATATATATATATATATATATATATATTATGACCGTTATATAAACCTAATAATTTTAGTTTATTAATAAATTTATTACGGTTCAAAGTGATTTAGTCTTCAAATGAATATATATTTGATTATATATTCAATGCAGTACGTTTGCTATTACAAAATTGTGTCTAGACACCATTTTTATCTATAGCTAAATTAAATGAATAGAGAAAACCTATATAACAGAAGAATCAATTCTCCGAAAGTTTGTGACATGATAATTACATTACGTGACTTCTTTATTCTCATGTTTTGCTGAGATATTAACGTAGATATGATACCACATGAAATTTCAATTTATTACTTCATGGATAATTCCATATCTTATAATTTGTCGGAGTAGAAATGACATTATAAAGGAGAAAACTCAGCTACATAATAGAAGTTATAAATTACATAGATATTTTTAACACGATTCAAAAGTCAAAATGTCATCCATATTCTCCCCCATAAAACTGTATTTTCTAGTTATTTTGACATTATATATATATATATATATATATATATATATATATATATATATGTATGTATGTATGTATGTATGGTAATCGAAGTACACATCATGGACACAAACATCAAGGATAGTAGAAAGAAACATAAAAGGTGGCGCATCGACTCATTTATTGCTAATGAGGAAGAAGCGCAAACAACATTTATAATTGGAACTCTAGTGAACGCCCTTCGGTTCAGTTGCCTGCATGCACTAAATCAGCCGGCATATGTTCGGCCGTTGTAACCCCAAGGAACTAACCCTTTTGTATATATTTTTGTATATAAGTTAATTAAATGCTACTATCAAACTATACGTATTATCATTTCGTAGTTACTCTTCGAACTGTGAACTATCCCCCCCCACACACACACACATGGCGGTTAGTACTGGTTCAGAAATTTTTTTTTTGAGAGGTTGATATCGGAACAAGGTGTGTTATATATATATATATATATATATATATATATATATATATATACAGTCGAACCTCCATATATCGAAGTAGCAAATTGCGCGAAAAAAATTCGATATATAGAATTCAGCTTAGTCTTATCATAATTCTCTTAAAAAAAATTAAAGCTAATTTTCGTATACGAAACTCCATTTCTAATTTACATGCGAATCCCATTAAATGAAAGTTAATAACTAAAAAATGAATTAATATGAAAGATTTATTGATTAGTACATATCTTTTAAAAAAACAATAATGCAGACAGTGGTTACAATGATCACAGTTACATTCTTAAAAAAAAAAAAAAAAACTACGAATATCTTGCTGAACAGTTAGTTTTGCGGAAAGTTCAAAGAAATGTTCGTGTTTATTCAGTTCACTAAAAATTTCCTCAGGGACATTTTCAACGAATTGAAGTCCACGACGTATTGTTTCAAATGCCAAAAATCGGGAGATTTTATTCTAAAGTGGAATAAAATCTCCCAATTTGTCTTGAAAAAAATTTCGATATATAGAGATTTTTTCGATATATAGAAACAATTTTTCTATGTAATGAACATGGAGATTTGCTAAGAGTTCGATATATAGAAAATTTCGATATAGGGAAGTTCGATATATGGAGGTTCGACTGTATATATATATATTTTGTGTGTGTTCAAAAAGATTGAAATGTCATTCATAATTTCTAATGAAAATTGATAAAACATTAAAGACGCATTAATGCTATGATGAGAGTGGAGTTTCATATATATTCCTGTATGTTAATTTTGGTGTGGCTCAGACACTTTAATCATGTACATAAAAAAATCTTAATACCATGTGAGATGCTTTTAGTCAGACGTGTTATTTATCCTAGATAATCACCCACAGCGTGAATTTGTTTTTATACTCTAAACGGAATTGCTTGGAAAAAGGAAAAATAACCTAAATTAGCTTCGTGAGGGAGTTCATTCGTGAGTTTTTGCCTGAAGGATATAGACAGACTTAACTAGAAGAAGCTTGTTAGCTTATAAAATAAAATGGTTTATAGTCTAGAATTCTTTATAGTTAAATACCCTAACAATCATTAATTTCAGCCTAACTTGAAATACAAGGGTTTTTTATAGTATCTAATTGTTATAAGAAGATGAAATTTTTGCACGATTTTTATATTAAAAAAATTACCTATAATTTACGTCCAAGTAAAGTATATAAGTTAATAGGCGAACGCTTTGATGAAGTTAAGGATATCTAGGTAGAAAATTAGTTAATTTAGTCAGTTGTATAATTTATGATGATAATGAGCAGAAGAATTTTCATCCCTATTGAATAAAGCAAGGTCAATACAAAAAAAAAAGAGAGGTGCATTTCAGGATATGCGTTTGCAAATTAAATTGCTTAGATCAATGAAATAAAATTTAGTAACAACAGCAGATTTACTGATACTTTTTTTATGTTTCTCATGTAAAAGAAATCCACACATTAATATATAAACTCTAGTTACCGCTAACTTTAATTACACTGTTTTTTGTTTCATATTAAAACTAACTTTCCACCTACCGTTTATAACTTAATATCGAGAAATATAAAAGAGTTAAAAGAAGCAGTCAATGCATTGATTTCCATATTATGATAATGATGACTTATAGAAATATGAAATATATATATATATATATATATATATATATATATATATATATATATATTACACTACATGATCTAACTCACCAAAAAATATTTTTTTCTGAAGCATGTAAAATCCATTACGATTGCAAGAAAGAAACAATGATTTTGCCTTCACTTTATTTAAATAACATTCGTTCGGTTGGACAAAAACTAGGCAACTAATCTTGCCTCCCTACCTTTAGGATACATGTTTTAACTGTTTATACGAATAAAATAATTCTACAGTAATCTCGTTTTTATTTAATATTACAACCGAAAATTAAGGAAAATACACAAAAATATGAAAATTAATAGAATTTGCGTAAAATTTTATATTTCATAATTTAGAGTTTTTCTTTAGTAAAATCACCTTCAATTATTCAATTTATTGGATCAAAATTGTCTCCTAATATTTTAAATTTTGTACTGTCATTACAGCATTTATGTAGCAATGGATTATTATAGAAATTACGTTGCTAAATCATAATTTTCTCTAAAATTCTTCCTTTCATTTATTTCTATGGATTTGAACCGTTCACAAATCGGGATATTTGCAAGCAATTCAAGAACCCTAATTATCTTCTCCCAGGGAAATTTTACAGCTTTGCGAGTGTTTAGTCACGTGGCATAAAGCAGAACTTTGTATGAAAGCCCAGCTTCCTGGAATCTAAGTCTTGCGAGTGATTTATTAACTGTTTCTACATTAATTTGATTTTTTTAGAAATATGTGGAGGCATTGTAAGACAGTCACCCATACTCGTTCAACAAAAAAATCAACAATTCTATTAACAAAACATCAGATCAGAAATTGCTGATTTCCACTGACATGTACATGCACGATTATTACGCACACCTGCTTTGGCAACATCGACTTTAAAGACAGCGAGAGGCCTAATTTAACTTGAAGAAAGAGTCACTACTCATATGCTGATTATCGCCGTCATTACAGAGGGAGCAACCGCATACATCCAACTAAAGAGACGTCAGCTAAACTGACAAAAAACGAAACGAAACAAGACTCGGCGAAACCTAAAAACTGATTTTTAATGCTCGTGCTTTGACTTACATATATAACTAAGCATGCATCCAGATCTTGTTGTTTAAATCATGACACTTGCTGACTAACAGTGATTCGTTGAATAAATTAAGATGATTTAATGAATATTTAAATAAATATAAACTTTTTACAATAGAATCGAAAAATAAATAAATTGTGGACAGAAAGCTTATACAAGAAGATTGTTCTAGAAGCCATGACGTGACTTCGTCCGATGCAGCGTGATGAGGTCAGGTGTCACATTTTAACAAATAAAAAATTAAGAGCGCCAGTCAAGGGCTTGAACCTAGAGTTTCGGGCGTCTTTTGTGTCTGATCTCCGTTCTAGCAGCATACAGCAAGTTGCGCTGCAGGGTTTTGGCCACTATGTGTAGCTCCGGCAGGCTCCGGACTGTTCTAAATGTGGTATCCTGTTCAAATATGTCCAAATGAGAAATCCTGAAATAATTGTACAGCCAGCCATGAAACTGATCCTGAAATAAAAAATGTGTAACTAGTTATGTGGAGGATTGTATCTCTCGCCTGGAATTATTTTTGGTTTGACTTCTCAGTCGCCTGGCTCCAGTTCGACCACACCCATTGCCTAAACCTGTCGACGACTACATTATTCTGAGACTCTACGATTATTTCCACTCTGAAGTTCATCGACACCAAAGACGTTACACACACACACACACACACACACACACACACACATATATATATACATACATATATATATATATATATATATATATATATATATATATATATATATACATATATATATATATATATATATATATATATATATATATATATATATATATATATATATATATATATATATATATATATATATATATATATATATATATCAGTACTTATATGCAATATTTTTTTCCAAATTTTATTCTCTGCTAATATATTTAATTTTGCCATGTCATTAGCGCATATATCTAGCGTTATATTATTGTGTAAATTATGTGTTTTAGAGAAAATTTTCTATCAAATTCTTCGTTTCATTTGACTCAATGGTTTTTGATCATTCGTAAACTGGAATACTTGGTGACAATACAAGAACTTTAACTTTCTTGTCTGAGGAAAAAAATTACAGATTTACGAATGCTTAGTTACCTGGCAATATTTAGAACTTTGTATGGAATGAACAGCTTCCTGATGCTAAACCGACGATTGCCGAGTGATTTATTGAATGCATTTTCATGAATTAGATTATTTTTTAAATATACAACCTCAAATATACTTAAAAGTGCGTAAAAATGTATAAGATATGAAAGGTAATACAATTTACTTTACATGAGATAGCATATATTGTAATTTAAATTCTAACTTTAATTAAATCTGTAGAATGCATTTTATATCCTGCAATACACTAAATATTTTTTTCGCAATGTGATTGTCTGATAATATATTAAAATTTCTAATGCCATTATGGTATGTATCTAGCGATAGATTATTATGTAATTTACGTTAGATAGAGAGTCTCTTCTCTCATATTCTTCATTTAATTTGTTTCCATGGTTTTGAACATTCATAACGCCGGAACATTTTCTAGCAATTCAAGAACATTAAATTTCATCTTTCAGAGAAAATTTATGATTTTACGAGTGCTTAGTCACGTGGTAAGAAGTAGAACTATACATGAGTGGACAACTTCCTGGAAACTAATACTTGACGAGTGAATGCATTTTAGTCTACTACAGAATCATTCATGTCTTGTATCCCACAGTTATACTTGCAACATTTTGAAGAACAGCTTCTTTGCTTCATATTATTTATCACTCCATTATCCGCAATGAAGAATCATTAATTTACATACGTTATTGTGGAATATAATGCTGAACTAACGAACATTCATATGTAATCCCCAAGAATATTGTGATACATCAGACAAATTCCCAAACTATGAGTAAAATATGCATTTTGAGCAATTTCGAGTTTAAATTTATAAAAATGGACTGCTATATCTTTCATAAACTTTAATGTTGTAGTTTCAAACTAGACAGCATATATACCGGAACCCGGGGTAGAACGGGGTACCAAATTGAAAATATATTTTAAAAATACTGTAAGAACTGTGAAGAGACAACTCAACTTGACTTTAGTTTTAGAGGAACGAAGAAGATGCGGTCATGTTTGCTGACGTGAGGAACTGCATATGTTGAATTTTCGATTATTGTTTATGTTGTGTAATGTGCTGCTTTAAAAAGGAATTAAAGTTTAGCATCTAAAAAGAATACTATCTTTTTATTTGTGTGTGTATGTGTTATCAACGTCTCTCACCGCCTTTAACCACTCATCCAACGATGGGGGATTTTTTTACTGCCGCAGTCGACAGGATCGTATCAGGTGAGAGCTCTTATATTTTGTGTAAATGCATGCTCCCAAATTTTAATATTTTAACTGTCTTGGTGAAAGTATCTAGGAATATAGTGTTTAAAGTTGTTCCATCCCGGGACATAAAGTTTCTGTTTCTCGTCAGAGAAGAAAAAACGAATTCTCACCAGAGAAAATCAAAAAGAATATGTCAGTATTCCGAGTTTTATTTGTTTGTATATTTTATTTTAATTTTTAGTGTTGTTGTTCTTTCAAGGGGAAAAATATTTTTTTTTTCCTTTCGATTTGGAATTTTCGTATTAGATAATTAAGAATAGTTTTGTTAAACGCATGTTTAATCAGTTTTTGCAAACGATAATTCATCTAATTCACTGCATTTAAATTTGATGATATTACATATCAAATAAGTTAGATTTGTTGTCTGAATGTATTTTGTTTAGCAATTACATTTAGTAATTCGAAAGTCAACCTATGTAAAATCGTACATCAGTGTATTGTTATGAACTTCTGGTTCTGTTTTGTACATCAGTGTATTCTTATGAACTTCTGGTTCTGTTTTGGCCCCATGCCAAGTTATTTTAAACGGTTTTCATGAAACAGCATAAATAAGAATGATTTTATGTTATTTTTTTCGTGTGTAACAAATCATTGTTTATGCATATTAAAAATGGAATTATTTCGATAGAATTGGGGATTTTGTTTTGGTTTTATTTTACTGTATGATATACGTACTTGGGTTTTATTCTTGATGGATATTCTTAGCATAAGGATTGTATAATTACATTTTAGGTGGGATATTTAATGTTGACGATTAGCGTGGAATAAAATAAATACACTTCATTATTTTATATAGTGTTCTGATAAAATATTATCGGTTCTGTTGGTGACATTTAACATTCATTATTGGAAATTTTACAAAATTGAGTTGTGCATAAAACATTTTTATCGAAAGTTTTTTTCACAGTTTTGAGAAAACAAAACTTCTTTAATGTTTGTTCTTGGATTTGTTAATATTTTTTGAATGTGTATGATATTTTGTTTCTGTGGTTGCAATATTATAGCAGGTTAGTTCGAACAGTTTGTTTACGTATAGCACTTACTGATTACACATAAAGTGTTATTCGGGTGTTATTAGGTATTTATTCGAACTTTTATTAATTACTGTTTTCAAGGGTTGACAGAGTTAGTGTTAAGAATAAAACTCTGGTTATTGGTGTTTATTAGTGTAGTATATGTTTAGAAGTATATTGTTAGATTTAACCCGATGAATCATTTATCGTCAGATATATATATATTATTTTTCGTTGCCTCTAAAAAAAAACCTTTTCTTCTAAGAGTTATATTTTTTCGTCTATATAGATTTATAAAATAAGGGGTTACTAAACACTAAGCATCATGGCATTTTTAACTAAGGGTAAAAAAAAAATTTACGCAATTTGGCTGAAGAGATGGGGGGGAAACATCTCCCCAAATGAGAATAGTAAACCTAAGGAAAATTATTATAGAAAGTAAATCTTATGATGAAGAATTTGTAAAGGGAACATTAGAGATGATCATTAATACCAGACTGGAGGAACAAGTGTCCAAGAAAAATCAAATGGAGTTGTAAGTTCAGCAGAAACAAAGAGAGATAGAAGCTCAGCAGAAACAAAGAGTATTAGAAATTCAGCAGAAGCAAAGAGAGTTAGAAGTTCAGCAGAAGCAAAGAGAGTTGGAAATGGAAATTCAGCAGAAGCAAAGAGAGTTGGAAGCTCAGCAGAAAAGAGAAGAAATGGAGTTTGAATTGAGAAAGCTCGAATTCGAATCTAAAAGTCGGTCAAGCTCTTCTACGGTTTCCAATAACAGTAGGCAACATTGCTCAGAATTAATTAAGCTTATGCCTAGATTTAATTTGCGTGAGGATGACATCACGATTTATTTATCTCTGTTCGAAAGACAGGACAAAAGAGTCAACTTAGATGCTAAAGACTGGGTATCGTGTCTTTTAACGTTATTACCATCCGAAATCGTTCAATTAATTAGTAGAGAATCGGAAGAGAAATTTGAGGATTACGAGTATATTAAAACAATTTTGCTAAAAGATTTAAATTGAATCCTGAAAGTTTTAGGAAAAAGTTCGTGATGCATTAGAAGATGCTTGAGAAATCTTGGAGGGATTTTTGTTATGAAATAACAAATTATTTCGAAGAATGCATTGGAGGTCTATATATCAAAGATTTTGAAGGATTGAAGAATCTAATCATTACAGATCAGCTCAAGAAAAAGGTACCGCCTGAAGTGCAAGAACATCTCTTAGATGAATGGACAAAATTTACTTCCCCGTCCAAGTTGGCGGACAGATTAGATGAATATGATAGTATACGCAATACAGCAAAGAAATCCTTGGAAACGGTTGCTAAGGACAAGGTAAATGAAAAATTTCGTCCTATTCTCCACCTCCAGAACGGATATTTAAGAGTAAACCATTTTCTTCACCTCAAAACACAACCAAATGGACAATGCAACGCCGAAATGAGGATTTATATAGATCTAAATACAAACCAACTTGTTTTTCTTGTGGAAAGGAAGGTCACACCTCAAAGTTTTGTACGAAAAATCATCAGTCTAAAAATATTCCTGTTGCCGCACAAAGTAACCTAGTTCAAAAGTCAACTACTATAAAAGATGATAAATCAGATGTGTTGACAGCTAAAATTTCTATTCCAGTGTCCAAATCAGTGGATATCTATGATGGCGTGGATGATTTAAAAATCATCAAAATCAAATGTGGAAATGTAGTTCCGAATGGTATTGTAGACACGGGTGCACAAATATCCGTAGTGCGAGAAGATTTGGTAGCCGATATGCCTTATGAAGGAGAAAGCAAAATAGAAATAAATTCAGCTTTTGGGGAAAGTGAAACAACTCCTCTCAGAATCTTTGGAATGAAAATTAATGACGATTTACATGGGGATGTTCCAGTCACCTGTGCCGTTTCAAAGAGACTTACTAACGATTTATTACTAAGCTTTTCTGCGTACACTATGCTCAAAGAAAATATCGAACTCCACGGGAATACCCATTGTTCGGAGACGTCAGTCTCAAAATTAAAAGAACCGAATAATGAAGTGTCGGTATATAATGATGACAAGAACATGCTTCCGAATGTAACCAGTACAGTGTTAGCAGTGAGTGGAAAGGAATCTCTACAAAACGCAAAAGATGATCGCACAATAGAAGAGACAAACTTAGAGTTCGTCAAACTTCAGAAAAATGATGAACCGCTTAAGAAATGTTTTGAATGGGCAGAAAAACAAGAAAACTCTTATTTTATTGACCATAGAATTTTACAGCATAATGAATATATCTGTGGTGAAAATATTAAGCAAGTCGTATTACCAATAGAAAATAAGGGACATTGTGTTAAAAATGGCACATGAAATCCCACTAGTTGGTCATCTTGGGGAAAAGAAATCCACTCAGCGGATTAAATACTCATTTTACTGGCCTACAGTCAAGCAAGACGTAACAACATTGCTCAGAATTAATTAAGCTTATGCCTAGATTTAATTTGCGTGAGGATGACATCACGATTTATTTATCTCTGTTCGAAAGACAGGACAAAAGAGTCAACTTAGATGCTAAAGACTGGGTATCGTGTCTTTTAACGTTATTACCATCCGAAATCGTTCAATTAATTAGTAGAGAATCGGAAGAGAAATTTGAGGATTACGAGTATATTAAAACAATTTTGCTAAAAGATTTAAATTGAATCCTGAAAGTTTTAGGAAAAAGTTCGTGATGCATTAGAAGATGCTTGAGAAATCTTGGAGGGATTTTTGTTATGAAATAACAAATTATTTCGAAGAATGCATTGGAGGTCTATATATCAAAGATTTTGAAGGATTGAAGAATCTAATCATTACAGATCAGCTCAAGAAAAAGGTACCGCCTGAAGTGCAAGAACATCTCTTAGATGAATGGACAAAATTTACTTCCCCGTCCAAGTTGGCGGACAGATTAGATGAATATGATAGTATACGCAATACAGCAAAGAAATCCTTGGAAACGGTTGCTAAGGACAAGGTAAATGAAAAATTTTGTCCTATTCTCCACCTCCAGAACGGATATTTAAGAGTAAACCATTTTCTTCACCTCAAAACACAACCAAATGGACAATGCAACGCCGAAATGAGGATTTATATAGATCTAAATACAAACCAACTTGTTTTTCTTGTGGAAAGGAAGGTCACACCTCAAAGTTTTGTACGAAAAATCATCAGTCTAAAAATATTCCTGTTGCCACACAAAGTAACCTAGTTCAAAAGTCAACTACTATAAAAGATGATAAATCAGATGTGTTGACAGCTAAAATTTCTATTCCAGTGTCCAAATCAGTGGATATCTATGATGGCGTGGATGATTTAAAAATCATCAAAATCAAATGTGGAAATGTAGTTCCGAATGGTATTGTAGACACGGGTGCACAAATATCCGTAGTGCGAGAAGATTTGGTAGCCGATATGCCTTATGAAGGAGAAAGCAAAATAGAAATAAATTCAGCTTTTGGGGAAAGTGAAACAACTCCTCTCAGAATCTTTGGAATGAAAATTAATGACGATTTACATGGGGATGTTCCAGTCACCTGTGCCGTTTCAAAGAGACTTACTAACGATTTATTACTAAGCTTTTCTGCGTACACTATGCTCAAAGAAAATATCGAACTCCACGGGAATACCCATTGTTCGGAGACGTCAGTCTCAAAATTAAAAGAACCGAATAATGAAGTGTCGGTATATAATGATGACAAGAACATGCTTCCGAATGTAACCAGTACAGTGTTAGCAGTGAGTGGAAAGGAATCTCTACAAAACGCAAAAGATGATCGCACAATAGAAGAGACAAACTTAGAGTTCGTCAAACTTCAGAAAAATGATGAACCGCTTAAGAAATGTTTTGAATGGGCAGAAAAACAAGAAAACTCTTATTTTATTTACCATAGAATTTTACAGCATAATGAATATATCTGTGGTGAAAATATTTAGCAAGTCGTATTACCAATAGAAAATAAGGGACATTGTGTTAAAAATGGCACATGAAATCCCACTAGTTGGTCATCTTGGGGAAAAGAAATCCACTCAGCGGATTAAATACTCATTTTACTGGCCTACAGTCAAGCAAGACGTAAAAGGATATTGTGGAAGCTGCAAAGAATGTCAAATGAGGAAAGTTGTTACATATAAGGATAGGATCCCTATACAACCTATTGTCAGACCTGAAACTCCGTTTGAAGTATGGAGCGTAGATTGTATAGGACCATTAGAACCTCCATCGGGAAGAAAACATCATTTTGCAATATGTGCTGTGGATCTGTGAAATAGATTGGCAGAAGCCTTACCAGTAAGAGAAATTAGTGCCAAAACTACATGTAACGTATTAATGAAGATATTCACTCAGACCGGATTCGCTAAAATGATTTGTACCGATCAAAGCATAAATTTTACATCCAAACTCACTCAGGCTTTTGAAAATCTCCCAGGCGTATCTCCACGTTTTTCCACTCTAGGACATCCTGAGAGTATGGGTGCTGTCGAACGTTGGAACTGAACTTTAAAGGAGATGATGAACAAAAATATTCAAGAATATGGCAGAGATTGGGACTTGCACCTTCCTTATCTTTTAATCGCGTATAGAGAAGTACCACATAGCACTACTGGGTTGCCACCATCCCAGTTGGTGTACGGGAGATTACCTCCGGGCCCTTTATCTTTGTTAAAAGAAGTTTGGACGGGCAAACGGAGTATTTCAACCACTGCATCTCGTCCAATTGTAGATTATTTACAAACTTTAACTGAAAAGATAAGAAAAGCTCATGAAATTGCATCTGAGAATGCAGAGAAGTCTCAAGAACGATATTCTTCTAATTATACCCTACGGTCGAAAGAAAAATATTTTGTTGTTGGCGAAAAGGTTTTAGTATTGTTACCACCGACCTCTCACAAACTTTTAAATACTTGGATTGGACCTGCCACAGTTATACAACTTACTAGACCACATTCTGCAAAAGTCGAAATGGAAGATGGGAGTATCAGGGAACTCCACATAAATAAGTTCCGACCTTACATTCAAAGAATAAATCATGTTGGTATGGATATCGAACTAGATGAAGATTTTGAGACAATTCACTATGCACCTGCTGACAAGAGGAATAAAAATGCTGAATATATCAGAAAACACCTTCATAATATGAAAAGTACTAGTTTATCAGGGGAACAAACCCAGGAACTTTTTGATATTCTCCGGAAATATGTAGATATATTCAGTTCCAAGCCCGGATACGCCAAGGTCGAAGGACACTCTGTCAAAGTTACGGAGAAATGTTCGCCAAAGACACTCAAACCGTATAGGGTCCCTATGAGTTAATAAAAAGAAGTAGATCGGCAGATCAAAGAGCTATTAGATATGGGTGTCATTGAGCCAAGTGACAGTGAATGGGCTCATCCAGTAGTTTGTTTCGCTAAGAAGGTTGGAAGCGTTAAGTTATGCATTGCATTTATATTACTGAATAGTTTTACAATCCCAGACGTTTACCCCATGAAAATAGCTAGAGATCTGTTATTTGAGGTAGGAAAAGCAACATTTATTACTGTAACTGACCTCACCAAGGGATATTGGCAAATCCCAATGAATGAAGTATCCAAACCTTATACAGCATTTGTGACACATTCTGGCCATTACCAATGGAACGTGTTACCATTCGGAATGAAAAATGCTGGGAGTACGTTCCAGAAATCGATAGACAAGGCCCTAGCTTCTCATAAAGCATATTGTCGCTCATATATTGATGATGTGGCCATATTTTCTAAAACATGGGCGGAACATCTTAATCACATAGACAGCGTTTTCAAGACACTAAGGGAAGTAAGTTTAACAGTAAACTTAGAAAAGTGTGAGTTTGGTAAAACTCAAGTGAAGTTCTTACGACATTTGATTTCATCCGGTCAACATTCCCCAGATCCTTAGAAGGTTGAAGTCATAAAAAGATTAGCAAAGCCCACTACGAAGAAAGAAGTAATAAGTTTACTTGGACTAGCTAGCTACTACCGTGATTATATACCACAATTTTCAGAAATTGTGTTACCTTTGACAAATTGGACTAAGAAAAGTGTGCCATACCATGGAGTACTGATGCTGACCACGCTTTTGCGAAACACAAGGAGGAGTTGGTCAAAATGCCTTCCATACATACTCCAGATCTTGATAAACCCTTCCAGCTATATACAGATACATTGGCCACAGCAATCGGTGCATGTTTAGCTCAAAAAGATGGATAATTAAAGGAAGTACCCATTGCATTCTTTAGTAGAAAGTTGAATTCATGCCAAATGAAATGGCAACCATTGCGAGAGAGAAGCTTTTTGTGTCCTAGAGGCATTGGAAAAGTTTGATACTTGTATATTTGGTGCTGAAATACAAATAATTTCGGATCATAATCCATTGACTTATTTAACTCAAAGTGCTCCTCATGGTGCAAAGCTTTCTCGATGGGAATTAGCTCTATTAAGTTATAATATGAGCGTTACATATAGAAAGGGTAGTCGCCATGGTAATGCTGATGCCTTATCTAGATTAAAATTTAATTATCCTAATTAATTTTTCGAATTTATCTTTTCATGTATATACTTGTTCTTAAATGGCGTGGCAATACAGTATTGCTATTGATTATGTTACTTGGTTAATGTTTTATTGGAATATATATGTATTATGTTTATAAATTTGTATGTATATTGTTTTATTAAGTGAGAGCTGCATAATGAAGAGCTCTCACCTTAATATCTTTTCTTATGTGTGATAGAACGAATACTTGTTCCGAGTTCTATTTTCTTTAGCAACATCGACACTCATGTGACGGATGTGCTTGCCGCGATGGGAGTTGTAAGAACTATGAAGAGACAACTCAACTCGACTTTAGTTTTAGACGAACGAAGAAGGAGATGCGGCCATGTTGGCTGACGTGAGGAGCTGCATATGTTGTATTTACGATTATTGCTTATGTTGTGTAATGGGCTGCTTTAAGCAGGAATTAAAGTTTAGCAGCTAAAAATAATACGATCTTTTTATTTATGTGTGTGTGTGTGTGATCAACGTCTCTCACCGCATTTAACCATTCATCCAATGATGGAGGATTTTTACTAATACAAAAGTGTTAAGTAATAGAGCTGCAAATTTTTCTGTGAACACATTATAATGTTATAATCACATTAATACATTAATAGTGCAAGAAAACAAAAGAACAATATTATGTTTTTCAAAAACTGAAAATTATGTCACTTGCCCCCTTTTGCCCCATACCCGGGGCAGAATTGGGTGGCAAGGACAAGTAATTATAAAAATATATAAAATTTGTGCAAATGCAGAAGAAATAATTTTGCTCTATATTTATTTAGTTTTTATTGACTATGAAGGTTTAACTACAGTTTTCATTGATTGTGTCCTGTTCTTAAGCCTATTCAGAAAATTTACACTGTAAGACAGCCTTATCTGTTAAGACAGCGGTCTTCCCTGTCTTCCGATTCGTTCTTTTTGAGCCTTCTTTATCTTTTGTATTAGGCATTAGAATATCAAGTGAAACGTGAAATGATGAGGCAGTGTTGTCAGTTGTCATCCAAGAGCACCCAGGAGCGGTACAATTAGTGTCATTCTATCGGACCTTCTTAACCGGAGTGTTATCATTAGAGTTGGCTGAACCTCTCCAACTCTATCATCCAACCTGATAGGTATTAATCATGCTACACATGTTATTTCGGGTTTGCGAACAGATAAAATAGGATGTCTCTTAAGGAATCCATCTACCCAATTTTGGCCTGCAATCCCATTTTGAAATCTATGACCAAGGCAATGTTTTACAGCCAGCTGATAAGTTAAGCAACGCAAGTCTTTCTTTGTTCGACCGAATAACCAAGCCTCCATAGTTTTTAAATAGTTAGCGAGCACAAGTTCCTACACTTCCGTAAATACGTTTTTAAATTTACCAGCCATTTTAACAATCTTGTAGTCAGGATTTTCCTTTCTTTTTTTTAACGTGTCTTTCCAGAGTAGACTGGGAAACATCAAATTGGTTCGAATTGCCTCAGTAGACCATGATTACCTATTTGCTTTTTTCTTATAGTCTCGAACCATCTCAAATCGTATGAAAAAATTAAGGGAGTACTAAAAACGATTTCTTAGATAGAAACATTGCGGGGAGGAGAATGGGGAAGTACCCTATTCCCCCCCCCCACCCGTTCCGCCTCAGGGACACTATTTAGGTTAGGGAAGTAAGGTCACTCAATAAAGATACGTAACAAAAAATTTAAGAACACGAAACTAAAGAAAATGAAACGTACTTCAAGCATGTACTAAATATAGGTGTAACGTAAAGAAGTATGTATACGTTACCTCGGTTACAAAATCATCAGAAGTTACAATGCGGGAGCAAAAAATCCCACAACTAAAAATTCAAGCACTAACGCTCGATTAAACTAGACAAACATGGCTGCCGTAGTTGAGCAGCAATACATTTATACGTAGTTGGCACTACCTCCTTCACACCGGAAAACGTCGAAATTCATTCCGACCTGGGGTCCCATATCCATATATATGTATATATATATATATATATATATATATATATATATATATATATATATATATATATATATATATATATAGATATAGATATATATATATATATATATATATATATATATATGTATATATATATATATATGTATATATATATATATATATATGTATATATATATATATATATATATATATACATATCAGTATGTATTTATACGTAGTTTTGTATTAATGGGATACTGAGTTATTAAGAGAGTAAGAAATAACGTTTTAGTATATAAAAGAAAATAAGAATATAAATAATGTCCCATGAGCAAACATTTGTGCTAATAACAGACATCAGTATAAACATAAAACAAAAATACATATATTTAATGTTCTCTGTAATGCTCCAAATGTTACTAAGCTTAATAAATTTCAATGAGACCACAGATTTCATGACACTAACTGTACACAGTTGATAATCAAGTTAAATAATCTTGTTAATCTTATTATCTGGTTAAGGAAAGAAACAGCGGGAAATTAAATTAACTGTGCTCATGGAAAAGTGGAATTTTACTATTGTTCTGAAAGTGATTTATTTTAAGTGTTTTTAACTCGAGTAATTTTGAATCGTAAGTCATCAAAAATTTTGAAATATTTATTACATGACATTTATGTATTAATTGTCTTGTGTCTTTATAATGTAATTAAAGACAGTAGGATTTTTTTTAAAAAATTATTACTATAATTTTATATCTACCGCATAATCCAAAATTTTATGAACTTACTTTTTTTCAACCAATAAGTGAATAAGGACGCGACTTTAAAAGAGGTTATTAGTGCGTATGTCCTAAAGACACATTATAGTACTATGATAGAATGAAGAGAAAATAATAGTTTTCGAACAGAACTAGGTGATTAAAAAATAACGAATCAAATTTTGTGCACATTTAGGTGCTCAAACACAAACACACGCACACACACACACACATACACACACACATATATATATATATATATATATATATATATATATATATACACTCGTGGACAAAAAAATTAGCGCACCAAGAAGGGGTCATGAAAATGAAACGAAATTTTACATACGTAATGACTACTTTGATATAAGTAAATGATAAGAAAATCAAAGAAAAAGGATAATTTATTTCAGAGAAAAAGGCAAAAGAACAGAGTAGTTAATACTCCGTTGGACCCCCTCTAGCGCGAATGCACGATGCGATAGGATCGGGCATTGAGTCATACAAATTCTGTATGATGTCTTGAGACATTTTGTTCCATATTTGCTGTAACCTTGCCTCTAGTTCGTTCAAACTCGTGGGATGCCCAACTCGTCGTCCCAAATGATCCCAGATATGCTCGATTGGAGACAAATCTGGCGATAGGGCAGGCCAAGGAAGGGTAGTAACAGTGCGGAGACAGTCTTGTGACACCCTTGCCGTATGAGGCCGAGCATTATCTTGTTGAAAAATGGCTCCTGGGAGCCGTTGCATGAGTGGCAACACATGTGGTTGCAGGATTTCATGAACATACTGCTGGGCTGTCATGGTGCCACGGAACAATACTAGGGGTGACCGTGTATTGTAGGCAATGGCATCCCATACCATCACACCAGCTGTGTGTCGCTGTACAGCAAAGGCAGGATTGAAGCGTTCACCACGGGCTCTCCACACGCGAACACGATTGTCATCACTGCCGAGATTGAATCTGGAATCGTCGCTAAAGACGACCTGGTTCAATCCCGCTGCAGTCCAGTTTCCTCGTGGGCGGCAAAACTCCAAACGGAGGCGTCGGTGGGTGGGCGTCAAGGGCAGCACACGTAATGGGCGACGCGATACCAACTGTCCTTCAGCCAGGCGCCTTCGTATGGTTCGAGAAGGCGCAGAGGCCCCTAGTGAATGTGCTACCTGTGCCTGGATGGTGGCCGATGAAGCAGTTGTCTGTACGCGTGCATTTCTTACGATGTGGCGGTCTTCTCGACGACTAGTCTGTCGAGGGAGTCCTGAGCCTGGTCTTCGTGTACATGACATCTCTCGGGTCCACTGGTCCCAACAACTCCACACAACACAATCAGAGCGGCCTAATTGACAAGATACTCGCCTAGCTGACCACCCAGCTTCCATCATCCCGACGATTCTCCCCTCTCAAACTGCGACAACTGTTTATATTGTCTTCGAACACGGCGTAATGGCATGTCTATCTCAGTATTTCCTTTGTAAATGATTCAGCACTCTCAAACAAGCTTTGGTTACCTGTTTTATACTCCACAGAGTACGATGTTCAACGCCCTCTACCGGCTATACGTAATGCGCAATCACGCTGCATCTCTAATCATTTGCATATCTCCCCGACATGTACCTTCATTGCAAGTTTCATTACGATCCCGCAATTATTCCTTGGTGTGCAAATTTTTTTGTCCATGAGTGTATATATATATATATATATATATTTATTTATTTATTTATTTATTTATGATGTATACAACGATGAATATATGCAATTCGTGTAAAAAAACAAAGAAAATATATTTCTAAAAAATCGTAACGGATATATTTATAGACAAAATAATGTACAAGAAACTATTCAAGTTAAATCTAATAGAACAGATTCCAAGATGATGGAAATGACAGTAGACGTTTTAATACAGGTCGCCCCCGAGTTACAACGCCTAATGAAGACCGGTATTTAACAATAACTGCCAAAAGAATCAGACGGAACACAGCATCTGACCTGTCTCGTCAGCTATCTGCAGCCACGGGTACCACAGTTTCAATTCAAAGCATGTACAAACGTTTGGGATATATTGGGCTATATGCTCGCAGGCCTGTCAGATGGAGTAGGGAACATGCAATGGAGTAGGGAACATGCAATGGAGTAGGGAACATGCATGGAGTAGGGAACATGCAATGGAGTAGGGAACATGCATCGAGTAGGGAACATGCAATGTGAACATCGTCCCAGTGGGTTTGTGTGATGTTTTCCTACGAGTCCAGGTATAGCTTGCAGTCTGATTCACATCGGACTTTCATATCGAGAACGCCAGGTACCCGTTACCACCAAGACAACATCAATGACCGACACTGTTACGGTGGTTCAGGATTGCTCGTTTGGGGTGAAATTATACTGGGCTCCAGAACAGATCTGCATGTTCAAATGGGAACCATGAACGGCCACATTTATCGGGACATCATTCTGGAACAAAATGTACGTTTGTTTAGGGGTGCCATTGGCGCAGAATTTGTGTTTATGTATGACAACGTCTGTGTACCATAAATTAAACGTATCCAACTCCGTATCCTTCACGAAACACTATATTTATTAACAATTCACAATCACAACACTAATTACTGTATTCTCGTTACAATAATTATTTACGGCTTTTCATTTATGCCTCCCAGATTTTCCACTCGACTACTTCGAGCCGTCACATGGTTCTAAGAGCCGCGCAATTCGGCTCTCCTAACGCGACAAAAACAAGTTAGTTTCGTTTTGACACGCGGCGTACACATACATTATTTCCCTCCCATAAGGAGAGTAAAACCCAAATCCCCATTTATAGGGACAAACAGTTACAGACGGAGTTTGGAGTCGTAACATCATCCGCCCCCAATGAAGACATTCATTATTGCTAACAACATAATAAGTACAACATAATAAATCAAACAATTTTACATTCAATTATTGCAAAATTAATAAAGAACAATATTAATATTAACAGAATTAAAACATTTATTAAATGAAACAAACAATATAACTTGATATTTGGCTTGTAAATTTACAACCTCATTATTAAAAGTTGGATCACGGCTTACCTATCTCAATATGACGCAGAAGTTGAATCGGTCGTTTCATTTCACCTGCAGCTGTTTTCAGCGTGACAGGTCTTACCTGTTTGTCTCTGCCAAAATGCAATTCAGTTAGGGTCTATTCACATAGGAGTCCGTTGCGTTGTGTTAAGGAAAATATGACGTTGAGACGAAAATAATCCAATCATAGGCATTAAAAATTTCATTGCTAATCATATGGAAGTTTTTCATTGGTTAAATATATTTCCGGATTCAGACTCCTATGTGAATAGGCCCTTACTCTTCCCATTCTCAACATTTGCCGTGGCATCTTATCATCCACTCTCAAGACTACGTCACTTACATTAAATTGACAAGTTACATTAACTGGTTTTGTAAAATCTACATTTCTTAAATGTAAAAGATACTCCCCTTTCCATCGTTTCCAAAACTGATTTAAAAGCTTTTCAAGATATAAATATCTCTTAATTAGTACCTTATGAGTACTGGATAAACTTCCAGAAATTGTTTTGCCAATATGGGGAGGTAAGGCAGTTATTCTTCTTCCAATGAGGAAATGAGCTGGAGTGAGAGGGGATGGTTCTGTGGGTTCATTATAGCCATAGGTTAGAGGTCTAGAGTTCAAAATGGATTCAATCTCTGCAAGTATTGTTTGCAGTTCTTCAAAAGTTACTAAAGCCTTCCCAAGAATTTTCTTCAAAACAACCTTTGTCATACGAACCATCCGCTCCCAAGATCCGCCCCACCAAGCGGCCTTTTCTACTATGTACTGCCACTTAATCCCCTTTTTTCCAAAGTAGTTTTGTATGTCTGAGTCCTTTATCTTCGTATACAATTTCTTGAGTTCGGTGTCTACACCTTTGAAAGTCAAGGCATTGTCCGAGTTAATAATTCGACAGCCATCTCTCCTTAAAACAAATCGTTTAAACGCTAGTAGGAAATGTTCACTACTTAAGCTGGACACAACTTCTAAATGAACAGCGCGAGTGACGGCGCAGGTAAATAATGCGATGTAAGCCTTGCAATTGTCCTTTGTATATAAGGGTCCTGCAAAGTCTACAACCTGCCTTCCTTCTTTAGCCTTGAATCGTCTCCATCGTAGAAACTTGTTTAAACAGGGCTTTACAGCTTGCCTAATACGAATTATCGAAAATAGTTCTCTGAGCTGTGTGAGAGTGTCAGAAACACCAGAATAAAGCACGTTCTTGTGCTCTCTCATTATCAGAAGCTCAGTAAATTTAGTCTTGCTCGGAAGAATTATTGGATGTTTATATTGAACATCTAATTAAGAACTCTGCAGTCTTCCCTTTAAAGATATTAACTCATCAGTGGTCAAAATTGGATCTAAACCGTATAGCTTAGAGTCAGAATCAATTGCGGTTTCCGTTTTTAATTGGTTATACTCTTTACCAAAGTCCCTTCGTTGCACGATTCGAAGCCAATAGTTCTCTGCGATAGAGAGTTCATGCGCTGTTAAAGCACCCGTAGATTTTATACATTTTGGTTTAGAATTGTTCACAAACCTCATGATATATGCACTTATTCTTATGACCTTTCCTGCTTTACTATACTTGTGAAGGTCCAATAGTGGTTCAACAGTTTCAAAGTTTACATGAAACGCAACGACCTTTCGCTTCTCTTCCTCAACACCTTCAGTATCTGGACTGACCCTCGTCGCTGTTACCTCACTTTGAATATTTAACTCTGTAAGCCAAGGTGGTTCTGAAATCCAAGCCTTATCATTGATTAGAGCTTGTGCTCTTATTCCTCTAGTGAGCTTATCGGCTGGATTGAATTTTCCATTGCAGAATTGCCAACTCGATGGATCAGTCCTGTCCTTTATCTCTACCACGCGATTTTGCACAAACTGCTTCCAGTCATCTGCAACGCCCTTTATCCAATGAATACCAACCTGGGAGTCAGTCCAGAAAACTATATTCCTTGGTTCTACCATAGGAAAGGTAGACTGTAAATATGACCCCAGTCTTGCTGATAGTAGGGTCCCCATTAACTCGAGTCTTGGTAGTGTCATCTTTTTCAGTGGGTCTAAACGAGACTTCGATATTTTGGAACGCGTTACGTATCTATTTAACCTTCTCATTCTAAAGTATGCTACCGATCCATAACATTTGGGACTGACATCTGAGAATATGTGTACTTCAACAAAATTCCAGCAAGTTTCACTGAAATATAATCTGGGTATCTCAAAGAATTTCAACTTCTCAACGTCGTTCAGTCACTCCAGAAATTCTGCTTCCATTTCACACCTTCATCCCATTGAAGGCCTCTTTCCCACAACATTTGGACTATTCTCTTGAGTCGTACTGAAAAGGGGTTCATTATACCCATAGGGTCAAATAATATTCCACAAGCTGCTAAAATATTACGTTTCGTTATCCGCTTATCTCCTTTCAATTTCTTAAACTTACTAGTGTCAATTCTCAATTTGTCATTTACATTGTCCCAAAAAATACCCAAAATCTTCAAGGGTATGCCAGGCTCTTCCGAAATTTCACGACAATCGCTGCCATTCTTCCTCCATAGTTCATTGAGCTCTGGGGAATTTGATATCCATCTACGAAGATTTATACTGGCTTGATCAAGAATAACTATCATTTCTTTACTCAGTTTTAGAGCATGGTCGATATCCGTAGATCCTGATATTAAGTCGTCCACATATAAATCTTTCAACATGTCGCAAGATTCGCTGTGGGATACTTCATATTTATTTAAGTGAAGCCGCACTGTCGCAGTCAGCAAAAATGGTGAACTCTTTACCCCAAAAGGCACTCTTTCAATCTGCAACACTTAGAAATTTGGAGGATCGAAATGGAGATTTGGCCCCTGCCCATTAATCCACAGGAACTTTAAAAAAATCTCTATTCCCCTCGGCAATACCTACTTCAAGAAACGCGCGCTGAATGTCGGCGGAAAAAGCGATTGGATTTAATCTGAACTTCAAAGTGGTTTTCAATAAGTCGGGATTCAAATTGGGCCCGCTATCTAAACAATCGTTTAGGGATAATTTCTCCTTACCCTTAGAAGATGCATCGAAAACTATCCTGGCCTTTGTAGTGTCCTTTTCTTCGCGCACTACTGCGTGATGTGGCATGAAGTATCCTGTATTGACGGTTTCCCTTAAATCTACTGTTACTGGTTCCACAATACCTTCTTTTAAGTGTTCATTAATTATTTCACTATATCTCAAACCTAATTCTCGATTCCTTTCAAATACTCTGCTCAAACTGTGCAACCGACGACTCGCGTTTTCATAGTTACTCTCAAAAATTTTATCCTTTTCTTTCCATAATAACCGAGTTTCATATCGTTTGTTTTTGTACGTGGTATTTAGCTGAAATGAATCTAAAATTTCCTTATCAGATCGAGAAATTTACTTATCTGGACTTATCCCAATTGTTTCTAGTTCCCAAAAACGCTTAACCTTTTCATAGTCCAATTCTTCATTCGCAACGGTCAAATGGTTAGCAAGCACCTCCTGACAATTATATCCTTTATCCCGTCCCTGTATCACGAAGCCAAAAATGGTGTCTGTTGCCTCTAGTCTTTTAGAATTTTTTATATTTGTTTCGCCCAAAATTTCCCCACTACAATCTGACCCGATTAAAATTTGTACACTTCTGGATGTACCCTGATCTGCTAACTCGATACCCTTTTCCAAAGCCATATTCCGAATCCATTTAGAAGGAATTTCAATTTGTCCTAATGTAATCGAATCAATAACTACTGCGTTGATTTTGATTTTCCGCTTTGGATCACTCACATTCCACAATTCCAGTTCAACGATATCATAAATTTTCTTCTCAGCTTGTCTACCCCCAAAAGTGTAAATAACAAGTGCTTCTTTACTTATGGCCTTTAAACCCAATAATTCACAAATTTCTCTAATCACGAATGTTTTGGTGCTTCCACCGTAAATCATGCAATGTATCATCTGCGTTTTATTTAAAGGACTTGTTTTGACAGCTGCGGTGAACGCTTGTAGTAAGATTGATTCATGCGGTGCCTCTTTCGATGGTCTCTTACCACAAAATAAGCTGAGTGAACTTTCCGTCTGTGGTGGGATTTCTTTCGCATTTGCTTTTAATTCATTTCTCTCAAAACTGCAATTCAGCGAGTTATGGTCTAAAGAATTGCAGTTTCTGCATTTATGTTCACTTTTACAAAATTTCCTCAATTGGACCTGGAAACAAATAAAGCACAATCCCTTGGTCATTAACGCTTTTCTCCTATTATTAACATCCAATAAACAATCATGCGTCATGTGCGAATTGGCGGAACAAAATATACATTGATTTCCCGTATTCTTTATTAATGGAAAGTTGTTCCGGTATTGGTTAAAAGTTCTTTTTTTACTACTAGAATATTTTTTAAACGATGGTAAATTTTTCTTCAACCTTAGTAGCTAAAACTGCGGCTGTTGATCTAGATGTAGAATACTCATTTCTCTTAACAGTTAACCGATGTTTATTTTGATAATTTTGATTCACCTTATTTTGATAAGGATCATTTACATTAGTATTACTTGGGTTTGCTAATATTAGAGACGATTCTCTTATTTCCAATTGCTTCCGTATGTATTCGATTAATTTTGAAATATCATACAATTCGTTTGATTTACGGGTCCTATTACAGTTCAAATTCAACTCCTCGGGTAATTTCTGCAATATTACCGGGCACAGTAAATTAAAGTAAGTACCTGTTTCTACATTTGAACACTGCAACGAACGAATTTGTACTTCTATTGCGTCGTACATTTTTCGTAGCCCTGCTGTATTCGAACTAGATTTTGCAGGTTCAATTAAAAGAAGTTTATGGATGTGTGACGAAATAATGACCTCAGGCCTCCCAAACCTGTCAGTCAACAACTGAAACGATGCGTCATAATTTTCCTCTGTAAGAACCTGAAAATCCTGAAATGGCGTTCAAAGCAACCCCCCTCCTAAATAAGTTTTCAAATATGTAAACTTTTCAATTTTGCTTAGCGCACTATTATTGTGTATAGCTACTTCATACGAATTCCAGAAATCAAGCAAAAGGCTGCAATCACCAAAAAAAATTGTTATATCTAGCTTAGGGAGTTTCACGACATTTCTCGTTTCGGTTCTGAAACCTTCACTGTTTTCCACATTACACTCAGATTGATTCTTAGGTTGGTTTGCCTACACTACACTTCCCGGTCTGCCATATAAAGATCCTAAACACATCTCTAATTTTGATTTTAAATCTGTTTCCATATGTTTATATTTTTCGTTCACGGATAAGTCATTCTCTATCTTCGATTTTAATTATTAACTGTACCTCATCATCAATTTTATTCAACTCATTCAATTTTTCAATGAGCTGATCCCTTAAGCTTGATAGCTCCTCAATTTTCATCTCTTTTGTATATTCTGCCGTTATTTCCTTTCCTATCGAAGTTTTAATTTTTGTCAAATGCTTAGTAAAGAACTTCCTTAACCCCTTACGTTTTTCCTTAAGCCTTTGAATATCCATAATTGAATTAATTTAATTCAACCAGTCTATCCCAACACTAGTTATAACAAGGATTTACTATTTAACGATTAAGCTTCGCTATCTAATACTATTTCGTTTCCAATCTGCACTTTTCCGTTTTAGCAATTTCTTTCCTATACAACAGCTAATAACAAACCCTTCCCTATAACAACTTAACTAGAAGGGAGAAATAAGAAAGGGCCAACCTCTACTTCCAAGAGGTACGTCCAAATTCAAAAAATCTAATTAATATCCAAAATATTATTCCTGTTTTGTCCAGTTCCATATAGTCCGGTTCTCATATCACGTCCGATTTCACCAAAAGTTGTACCATAAATTAAACGTATCCAACTCCGTATCCTTTACGAAACACTACATTTATTAACAATTCACAATCACAACACTAGTTACAGTATTCTCGTTACAATAATTATTTATGGCTTTTCATTTATGCCGCCCAGATTTTCCACTCGACTACGTCGAGCCGTCACATGGTTCTAAGAGTCGCGCAATTCGGCTCTCCTAACGCGACAAAAACAAGTTAGTTTTTGTTTTGACACGTGACGTACACATACATTATTTCCTTCCCGTAAGGAGAGTAAAACCAAAATCCCCATTTATAGGGACAAACAGTTACAGACGGAGTTTGGAGTCGTAACAGCCCGTCTTCACTGAGCAAACAACGTAAACGAATGCCTTCAATCTGAGAATATCACCCGTATGGAATGACCAGCATTCTCATCTGACTAGAATCCGATAGAGCATGTGTGGGACATGCTTGGCCATCGAGTTGCAGCCCGTTAACCACCTCGTACATGTGTACTGGAACGTGGGAGTGCATTGCTTGCTGAGTGGAGTAATCTTCCTCAAGATCAGCTCGATAATTTGATACTGAGCATGCCTAGGCGTTGTACGGACTGTATTTCATCACGTGGGATTGTAGTTTTTATGAATGATATCATATATACACCATCTTTTTTTCTTTATCTTTTGTTTAATAAATGAGCTTTATGAATAAGTCACGTTTGTTTTGTTTCTAAACCTTTATTTGCCGGAGCTGGCATTTTCCTTAATTTATGGACATGAGTGTATTTACATCCGTCCTTAATTTTCCCCTTCCTGTAGGGACCATTTTGACTTTTCTTTTTCCCTTTATTGTTTAATTATCCTTTTCTTTTTTTGTCTTCATCTGCAAATTTTGTCCATAGTTCAACATTGAAGTGAGCGAATCCAATAACGTAAGTACACAGCAGCCCTAATCTTAATAAAAAAATGAATAAATGCAATTGCATTTAGGGGGCATCCATGGATGTTCAATAAGAAACAATATTAAAAGAAACCCCAAGGAAATGATTATGTAAATATTTTTGATTTAATTTTCCCATTTTTCTTGATCTCAGTATTATAATGTAGCCATGATAAGAAATTTTGTTAGAAAAAAACATTCCTTGAAAAATATCTGAAAATGTATTATCAGTGGAATTAGGACTGCTATATACCGTAAGAAATAAATATATACCGTAAGTTTTCTCGGTGTATATTTCTTCCCAAAGGTTATGTACCAAATGTAATTTTGATGTTCATTTTAAGACTTATAATGCACATCAAACGGAGATCCACTCTTTTTCTCTTCAAATCCGGAAAAAATAGGTGATTTAATAAACTATTTTTATCTATTCCAAAACAATATTAGTATGAACTTATCAAAAATTTAAAAAAAAATAATTGAAATGAAACAGGAAAGCATTAAATGTGTTGTTTAAATTGAATAGCTTTATGCTTCTTATTTTTCTTATGAGAAATGCTTTTGGCAAGCGTGCCTACTTGCCTACTTAAAATTCCTCTCTCATGTTGCTTTTTTCAAGCATTTTCGTAGTTTTGTTTTCAACAGTCCACAGCTTTCAGTGAAAAGAAAAAGGAAAAATTCTTTCGATTTGACACAGTCAACTCATAGGAGATTTTTTATTCAAATGTTTATTCATTCGCATGACTTTTGCATTAAAGAATCAAGGTTTTTTTGTGAAAGAAATTTCGTTTCTGTAACTAGATATCGACAAATACCACTTATAACTCATGCATACAAAGTGGAATGTCTAATGTATTTAACTTGGCAACTATACTTAAATTTACCATTGTCGATATTTTGAAAGACATATATATATATATATATATATATATATATATATATATATATATATATATATATATATATATATATATATATATATATATACACTCATGGACAAAAAAATTAGCGTACCAAGAAGGAGTCGTCAAAATGAAACGAAATTTTACATACGTAATGACTACTTTGATATAAGTAAATGATAAGAAAATCAAAGAAAAAGGATAATTTATTTCAGAGAAAAAGGCAAAAGAACGGAGGAGTTAATACTCCGTTGAACCCCCTCTAGCGTGAATGCACGATGCGATAGATCGGGCATTGAGTCATACAAGTTCTGTATGATGTCTTGAGACATTTCGTTCCATATTTGCTGTAACTTTGCCTCTAGTTCGTTGACCTTGTCAAACTTGTGGGATGCCCAACTCGTTGTCCCAAATGATCCCAGATATGCTCGATTGGAGACAAATCTGGGGATCGGGCAGACCAAGGAAGGGTAGTAACAGTGCGGAGACAGTCTTGTGACACCCTTGCTGTATGAGGCCGAGCATTATCTTGTTGAAAAATGGCTCCTGGGAGCCGTTGCATGAGTGGCAACACATGTGGTTGCAGGATTTCATGAACATACTGCTGGGCTGTCATGGTGCCACGGAACAATACTAGGGGTGACCGTGTATTGTAGGCAATGGCATCCCATACCATCACACCAGCTGTGTGTCGCTGTACAGCAAAGGCAGGATTGAAGCGTTCACCACGGGCTCTCCACACGCGAACACGATTGTCATCACTGCCGAGATTGAATCTGGAATCGTCGCTAAAGACGACCTGGTTCAATCCCGCTGCAGTCCAGTTTCCTCGTGGGCGGCAAAACTCCAAACGGAGGCGTCGGTGGGTGGGCGTCAAGGGCAGCACACGTAATGGGCGACGCGATACCAACTGTCCTTCAGCCAGGCGCCTTCGTATGGTTCGAGAAGGCGCAGAGGCCCCTAGTGAATGTGCTACCTGTGCCTGGATGGTGGCCGATGAAGCAGTTGTCTGTACGCGTGCATTTCTTACGATGTGGCGGTCTTCTCGACGACTAGTCTGTCGAGGGAGTCCTGAGCCTGGTCTTCGTGTACATGACATCTCTCGGGTCCACTGGTCCCAACAACTCCACACAACACAATTAGAGCGGCCTAATTGACAAGATACTCGCCTAGCTGACCACCCAGCTTCCATCATCCCGACGATTCTCCCCTCTAAAACTGCGACAACTGTTTATATTGTCTTCGAACACGGCGTAATGGCATGTCTATCTCAGTATTTCCTTTGTAAATGATTCAGCACTCTCAAACAAGCTTTGGTTACCTGTTTTATACTCCACAGAGTACGATGTTCAACGCCCTCTACCGGCTATACGTAATGCGCAATCACGCTAATCATTTGCATATCTCCCCGACATGTACCTTCATTGCAAGTTTCGTTACGATCCCGCAATTATTTTTTGGTGCGCTAATTTTTTTGTCCATGAGTGTATATATATATATATATATATATATATATATATATTGTGATAACGTGGCCACAGCGCCTTGCAAAAGTATTGACTTCATTTTAGAGACACAAGACACCAGAGATTCTTGTTTAACTTACGTCCTTTATTGGACTAATAAAATTATATACAGTGTTATTTACAAGTAGTAGATGGGCACCTTACACGTGCAAAACGAACTCGCTAAGCTCATAGCTAAATCTCAGCTCCCGAGCCTCCAGTCAAAACGACTCGAAAGTCCTCTCCGGTTCTTGGTCTCTCTCCCCGGTGCCTCTGCGTTCTCCCCCTCGGCGAGTCGGCGATCCCCTCTTTATAAATGCCTCGCGCTCCTGGTGACAATCCGCTAGCCCGCTGACGTCATCTCGCTCCTGACCTGCTTGTTCCCTCCGGCTGAAACGACATCCCAGAGTCGGTTCTCTTTGTCGGCCGCGGTCCTCTTTCAACTGGACATCTACCATGCCTCTTGATGGACGGTCTCGTTAACGATGTTTTTCCAAGTTACGTTACCGTAATTGGAGCTGAAAGGCTGCATAGGCCCATCATCCGGTCTTTGTTGCCTGAAAAATGTACGATTCTCTGGAACAGAAAACATTATTAACAGGTCTTTCTATGGAGATCATCTGCCGCCAAGACAGCTGAACTTTATGTCACCCTCAACCAGTTTGCCTTTTCAAAATTGTTCTCCGAACAACACATGAGGAATGGAGGCAATTACGTCTTCGCACGAAGAATGTGTAGACTACATCACACACACCGCTTAACCTTTCTGCCCATTTCACAGAATAGCAAGGAAGGAGTGGAGGCATGTGTCAACAAAGATTGCCGCTACTACAACTCCTCCCCCCTAAAAGTCTTTTTAAACATTAAAAAGGCTAAAGGCAAGTTCAGTAGGTCCATTTAGGAAAGCCCACAAGAAACCATTCCCAAGAGGTCATTATCCTTTGGCTTTCTTAAGCCCTAACTCAAAAGAGTCACAACCGCCTATTTTAGACTTCACTAAAAACCCTAACTGCCCTCAGTCTGAGACACAATATTACAACACCTTTACACATAATAAATTCATACATGGTTAAAAACACAACACACATAAAGCATTATCATTTTAAGGTAATTTCACAGTTATCATTACAATACATTCCTCAATCTTAACTCACTTAACAATCATTTTTAAGATTTCTACCCCAATTAATTAATCGGACATATTTTAACTACATTGTAACACATGGAACAAATATTACTCAACAGACAGACCCTGTCCTCACTAAATACATGACACTATTGCACATGAGATTACAACCCAGATATCAAACTTATATACACTTATAAAATCATTTAGTTACTTAACATCTTAATTACATGCTAAAATTATCAGTCATTGTCACTGAACTTAAAATGAACCTTTACCAAAAATACCATTCATTTTAATAAAATAAACACTCAAACAACTATGTGTCACCTCCAGGTATACAGCACCTGACTACAGGGTTTCGGCAACACTGGCCCACCCAAACAAAACCGATGACTAACACATAGATTTTCAATACCATTTTAAAATTACTCAGTTTACATAAAATTTGACACCTTTAAATACAGCATGTTTGACTCAAAACTCTAACAGGTGATGCTTAATTCCTGATAGGTCCATTTAAAATAGTACACACATTACACATGCCACTGCCTTTACGCAGGACATGAAACACTATTACATAAAACTTCAACAACAAAAGAAATTCAACACAATGTAACTAACAAATTCAACACAATGTTAAACTTACAACCTGCTCGTCCAGAGACTCACAGTTTTTCTTTTCTAACTACAGGACATTTAAATTTTTCTTTTTCGTTTTATCAAACAATATTTAAAATTTTTCCATTTAGGCGTTGGTCCACAAAACTGACTCAACAACTAGAAACCTCAGACTACTATAGTCTAGATTAGTTTTACCAAGATTTTCATCTTTAATTTTTCTTTCAACAAAATGGATCAACTTATATTATTCACGGTCTAAATCAAATACCTAACCTTGAATTGAATATCAAACAAACAAAAAATTTACTTTCATCATGAAAACATGGATCCAAACAAAATCCTTCACATTTTAAATTGTTTAGCATAAATAAGGGTTCCAACCCCAACATCCTTCTCTGATTAATTCCATCAAAGAACTAAAGGATCCAGACAAAAGAAATTCACTCATCATGAGAGCGGGCCTTTCTTTCGAACACAACCCTGTTTTCATATGGAAGTTTCTTATTACTTTCGCTACTTTAACAACACCTAGAACAGAAATCTCGTTCCAGTACATATTTAAACAATTTACTTCCATTACACTTGATATTCCAATTTCACTAATTACATAAAATTACTTGACCCACAATTGGTAAATTAAGATTCATATAACATAGAATCTACACGATTTATTAGGATTTTCACCTATCAGTTCATCCTGAACTAAAAACCTAACAATAGACAAAACCGTCTAAGTTTCCATTCACGATACAGAACAGTCACACAATTGGACATAATACAACAAAAAAAACCTTAAATACTTTTCACCGTTGAACACAATGCAAATCGTTAAATAATTTCCATACATCAATAATCAATATTAATTGGCCATCTTACTCATGGATGCACAAATAAATTAAACTTAATTACAAAAATTCATCACAATAAATCCAATAATCACAATAATCACTATATATTCAATTCTTAGGCTATGAAATTACCAACATATTTAAAGTCGTACAATTCATCACAATTATAATTATATCATTATTTCTTAAATTATGTATTCACACTCAATTTAATACATTTCAGCAACACAATTTTACAATTTATACCTTAAGATCCTCATTACCATGCTCATAACCTAAATTTTCCTCACTATTCTCAAGTAAGGTGCAAATGTATACAATAGCTTTCCCTGCGATAACTGCCATAATTGTTTCATAATGCGTCGCTACAATTACAACCATTTCTGCTACAATAGGGAGAAGGGTATCCATCTTGCCGAAAAAACCTATTCTGTATCTGACCTTTTTCCGTGACTTATAATTCCACAGTTTGACCACTTCGGGGTTCACTAAACGCGGCTCTCGCCAACTAACAGGATAACATCGTGATTTACCCTTCCCATAGTTAGTCTCGCCATTTAACTTATTGTCTAAAACCTTCCCATTACAGGGTTTCCCTTCATTAACCCTTAATCTTTCCGGTGGGTTCTCTTGTTCTCCCAAAAACCATATGGGGGAACTTTCCCTTTTCGCCACGCGAATACTACTCTCTGTTTTCCCCTGAAACCCGTACAAAACGCCTCGTACGAACAAAAACCTTTCAGGTTCAATACAGCCGTCCCTCGACTCCTGTTTTCCTGGAATCGGTAAGCGAGGCTCAAATTCTGAACTCGCCCTCAACTGGTTTTTGCCCCGTCTACTGCAATCGGTCAACGCAAGGAGATTTTCCTTTGCGCTATTCGAAAATCCTGTTTCCGATCTATTATATTCTAATTTCTCCCGGTTTCTACATTCTTGAAACTCCTCTAGGCTTTTACTTCCCAGAATTTCACCCGCGGGGTTATTTAGTTCAATACTTTCCTTCGTGCTACAAACGGGATGACTCGTTTTTTCTAACGGAAACTTGTTTTCCTTCCCCTCCGATTTTCCGGGTACTTCAGTTGGTTGGATTAAAACTCCGGCTTTCCCAAACTCCTCAGGACTCACCAGCTTAGAGTTACTGCTTTTACCTAAATTAGTTTCAGCGCTAATCCCACTATCCGTTCCTTTTTTCTGAATAGCTACAAGAGGCGAAATTCCTGGACCTGTGTCCCCTGTACACACCCTATCCGTTTTATTTTCCCGAATAGCCATACTAGGCGAATTTTCTGGACCTGTGTCCTCTGTGCTAAAGCTATCCGCTTCAACTGGTTTAATCGCAATTTCTTCGTAAAATTTTATTGATTGCAAAAATTCTCTTAAAATTAACAACTCTTCACTATGACGTAACTTAAGTTCATCTCGAATGCCGAATTCTACTTCACTCTCAAGATCAAAGTTTAATTGTTTTAGATTTTCTATAGTCTCTTTATGGTTTCGCACAAATGACTCTTTGTCAAATTTGAATTCCTCTGACATTCCCGCGACTAAAGTTTTAACATCAGGATCTAACGAAGTTCCCGTGGGCCTTCTGATTCTCGCCAGTTCCAACGCTCTATGTCGTTTTCGCTTTTCTAATTCCCAAGCTTGTTTTTCTCTTTCCCTTTCTCTTTTTATATCCAACAAAATTGATTCTAGAGAATTTTTCGCGAATTGTTCGTCAAAATCTGACGCTCCTACAATTTGCCTTAGAATTGTTAGCTTTATGTCTGACATCGACACATTAGAATCGAATTTTGCTGCCAATGTCAGCAGGACACTTTTAGTATATCTAGCTAGAAATAGCTCCATTTCGGTAAATTCTGCCATAATTTCTAAAATTTTTCAATAATAACACTATAAGGTTCTATATACTATTTCCGAATACCAAATAATTGCTGTCAGGAATTTCTAACTTTGCTCTCAGTACACTCAATTTATCTAACACATAAATCCCTAATATTCCTCTGTAAAACCTTCAAACATTTAACACATACCATTACACAATTATTGTAATAAAACCTTAAAACATGTATTACATAATCATAAATATCATAACTAAAATTTCCAAAATGCCTGTCACATAAACCACAACAGTTATACACTATGATATTTAAATCGCTAGAACCTGTAATCAAACACTTAACTACAAATGTTTCAAAGAACTTAACATAAGCACATATACAAGAATAAACGCTCTTAATCTACCGTTATGCCTCTGACACAACAATTATATAAAACATGCACAATATCACACAATTCCAGAAAACACATGCATACACAAAATTTTCATTTATTTATAGTATCGCCGGTGATATGTGTCCCACACTGAGCGCTTCCTGTGCACCAAAGGCAGTGTGAGATTATCTATGAATTCTCACAAAACTTTCCTGTTTAATCCCTAAACAGAGGTTTTCTTTTAAAACCTAACCTTGGGAGATTTATCTCAAAATCACCGCAAAAGAAATCCCTTTCCTGTTTAAATCCTTAAACAGAGATTTTCTTAAAACTTAAACCTGGGAGATTTAACTCAAAATCACCCCACGAGAAATCCCTTTCCTGTTTAAATCCATAAACAGAGATTTTCTCAAAATTTAACCTTGGGAGATTTAACTCAAAATCACCCCACGAGAAATCCCTTTCCTGTTTAAATCCATAAACAGAGATTTTCTCAAAATTTAACCTTGGGAGATTTAACTCAAAATCACCCCACGAGAAATCCCTTTCCTGTTTAAATCCATAAACAGAGATTTTCTCAAAATTTAACCTTGGGAGATTTAACTCAAAATCACCCCACGAGAAATCCCTTTCCTGTTTAAATCCATAAACAGAGATTTTCTCAAAATTTAACCTTGGGAGATTTAACTCAAAATCACCCCACGAGAAATCCCTTTCCTGTTTAAATCCATAAACAGAGATTTTCTCAAAATTTAACCTTGGGAGATTTAACTCAAAATCACCCCACGAGAAATCCCTTTCCTGTTTAAATCCATAAACAGAGATTTTCTCAAAATTTAACCTTGGGAGATTTAACTCAAAATCACCCCAAAAAAAAATCCCTTTTCTGTTTAAAACCCTTAAACAGAGACTTTCTTGAAACTTAACTTTGGGAGATTTATCTCAAAATCACCCAAAAGAGTAAATTGATTTCTAAAAGTCAATAACATATATACAATACAAAAAGGAACTTTAAACCATCGTTTAATCCCTAAACAATTAATTCCTTTGTGATTCCTTCGAATCACTTGTATTACTTAACTAATTTTCCTAAACCTTCACAGGCTTAAATTTCGGACCCCTCGACGAAGACCTGAAATTAACTGTCTAAATTCTCTGAATTATCAGGCTAATTCCAACTAGTCAACCCCACAATTTACTGCCCCTTGACGATATTTCGCGCAGACCTCTTGGAAGATTTCAAAATAGGCTCACCTTCGGTTATCATTTCATCAGTTGATCAGGCTGGTGTCTGACTTCCGCTCTGCTTCCCTTATCCTCCTTCTAATCCGTCTGGCTTTTCCTCGTCTGCTCGCAAATTCCGTAGGCTTCCGTTGACTTCTGCATTTGTCGGTTCTTCACCTGGATATCCTCCCAGCACCGCTTTCTCACTCTTCGTCGTTGGTCCGCCGTGTGTTCGCCTGCTATTTTACACTAGCAGACAATCCCACCGCTGCCACCAGCTGTGATAACGTGGCCACAGCGCCTTGCAAAAGTATTGACTTCATTTTAGAGACACAAGACACCAGAGATTCTTGTTTAACTTACGTCCTTTATTGGACTAATAAAATTATATACAGTGTTATTTACAAGTAGTAGATGGGCACCTTACACGTGCAAAACGAACTCGCTAAGCTCATAGCTAAATCTCAGCTCCCGAGCCTCCAGTCAAAACGACTCGAAAGTCCTCTCCGGTTCTTGGTCTCTCTCCCCGGTGCCTCTGCGTTCTCCCCCTCGGCGAGTCGGCGATCCCCTCTTTATAAATGCCTCGCGCTCCTGGTGACAATCCGCTAGCCCGCTGACGTCATCTCGCTCCTGACCTGCTTGTTCCCTCCGGCTGAAACGACATCCCAGAGTCGGTTCTCTTTGTCGGCCGCGGTCCTCTTTCAACTGGACATCTACCATGCCTCTTGATGGACGGTCTCGTTAACGATGTTTTTCCAAGTTACCTTACCGTAATTGGAGCTGAAAGGCTGCATAGGCCCATCATCCGGTCTTTGTTGCCTGAAAAATGTACGATTCTCTGGAACAGAAAACATTATTAACAGGTCTTTCTATGGAGATCATCTGCCGCCAAGACAGCTGAACTTAATGTCACCCTCAACCAGTTTGCCTTTTCAAAATTGTTCTCCGAACAACACATGAGGAATGGAGGCAATTACGTCTTCGCACGAAGAATGTGTAGACTACATCACACACACCGCTTAACCTTTCTGCCCATTTCACAGAATAGCAAGGAAGGAGTGGAGGCATGTGTCAACAAAGATTGCCGCTACTACAACTCCTCCCCCCTAAAAGTCTTTTTAAACATTAAAAAGGCTAAAGGCAAGTTCAGTAGGTCCATTTAGGAAAGCCCACAAGAAACCATTCCCAAGAGGTCATTATCCTTTGGCTTTCTTAAGCCCTAACTCAAAAGAGTCACAACCGCCTATTTTAGACTTCACTAAAAACCCTAACTGCCCTCAGTCTGAGACACAATATTACAACACCTTTACACATAATAAATTCATACATGGTTAAAAACACAACACACATAAAGCATTATCATTTTAAGGTAATTTCACAGTTATCATTACAATACATTCCTCAATCTTAACTCACTTAACAATCATTTTTAAGATTTCTACCCCAATTAATTAATCGGACATATTTTAACTACATTGTAACACATGGAACAAATATTACTCAACAGACAGACCCTGTCCTCACTAAATACATGACACTATTGCACATGAGATTACAACCCAGATATCAAACTTATATACACTTATAAAATCATTTAGTTACTTAACATCTTAATTACATGCTAAAATTATCAGTCATTGTCACTGAACTTAAAATGAACCTTTACCAAAAATACCATTCATTTTAATAAAATAAACACTCAAACAACTATGTGTCACCTCCAGGTATACAGCACCTGACTACAGGGTTTCGGCAACACTGGCCCACCCAAACAAAACCGATGACTAACACATAGATTTTCAATACCATTTTAAAATTACTCAGTTTACATAAAATTTGACACCTTTAAATACAGCATGTTTGACTCAAAACTCTAACAGGTGATGCTTAATTCCTGATAGGTCCATTTAAAATAGTACACACATTACACATGCCACTGCCTTTACGCAGGACATGAAACACTATTACATAAAACTTCAACAACAAAAGAAATTCAACACAATGTAACTAACAAATTCAACACAATGTTAAACTTACAACCTGCTCGTCCAGAGACTCACAGTTTTTCTTTTCTAACTACAGGACATTTAAATTTTTCTTTTTCGTTTTATCAAACAATATTTAAAATTTTTCCATTTAGGCGTTGGTCCACAAAACTGACTCAACAACTAGAAACCTCAGACTACTATAGTCTAGATTAGTTTTACCAAGATTTTCATCTTTAATTTTTCTTTCAACAAAATGGATCAACTTATATTATTCACGGTCTAAATCAAATACCTAACCTTGAATTGAATATCAAACAAACAAAAAATTTACTTTCATCATGAAAACATGGATCCAAACAAAATCCTTCACATTTTAAATTGTTTAGCATAAATAAGGGTTCCAACCCCAACATCCTTCTCTGATTAATTCCATCAAAGAACTAAAGGATCCAGACAAAAGAAATTCACTCATCATGAGAGCGGGCCTTTCTTTCGAACACAACCCTGTTTTCATATGGAAGTTTCTTATTACTTTCGCTACTTTAACAACACCTAGAACAGAAATCTCGTTCCAGTACATATTTAAACAATTTACTTCCATTACACTTGATATTCCAATTTCACTAATTACATAAAATTACTTGACCCACAATTGGTAAATTAAGATTCATATAACATAGAATCTACACGATTTATTAGGATTTTCACCTATCAGTTCATCCTGAACTAAAAACCTAACAATAGACAAAACCGTCTAAGTTTCCATTCACGATACAGAACAGTCACACAATTGGACATAATACAACAAAAAAAACCTTAAATACTTTTCACCGTTGAACACAATGCAAATCGTTAAATAATTTCCATACATCAATAATCAATATTAATTGGCCATCTTACTCATGGATGCACAAATAAATTAAACTTAATTACAAAAATTCATCACAATAAATCCAATAATCACAATAATCACTATATATTCAATTCTTAGGCTATGAAATTACCAACATATTTAAAGTCGTACAATTCATCACAATTATAATTATATCATTATTTCTTAAATTATGTATTCACACTCAATTTAATACATTTCAGCAACACAATTTTACAATTTATACCTTAAGATCCTCATTACCATCCTCATAACCTAAATTTTCCTCACTATTCTCAAGTAAGGTGCAAATGTATACAATAGCTTTCCCTGCGATAACTGCCATAATTGTTTCATAATGCGTCGCTACAATTACAACCATTTCTGCTACAATAGGGAGAAGGGTATCCATCTTGCCGAAAAAACCTATTCTGTATCTGACCTTTTTCCGTGACTTATAATTCCACAGTTTGACCACTTCGGGGTTCACTAAACGCGGCTCAATACAAGAATAAACGCTCTTAATCTACCGTTATGCCTCTGACACAACAATTATATAAAACATGCACAATATCACACAATTCCAGAAAACACATGCATACACAAAATTTTCATTTATTTATAGTATCGCCGGTGATATGTGTCCCACACTGAGCGCTTCCTGTGCACCAAAGGCAGTGTGAGATTATCTATGAATTCTCACAAAACTTTCCTGTTTAATCCCTAAACAGAGGTTTTCTTTTAAAACCTAACCTTGGGAGATTTATCTCAAAATCACCGCAAAAGAAATCCCTTTCCTGTTTAAATCCTTAAACAGAGATTTTCTTAAAACTTAAACCTGGGAGATTTAACTCAAAATCACCCCACGAGAAATCCCTTTCCTGTTTAAATCCATAAACAGAGATTTTCTCAAAATTTAACCTTGGGAGATTTAACTCAAAATCACCCCACGAGAAATCCCTTTCCTGTTTAAATCCATAAACAGAGATAAACAGATCCATAAATATATATATATATATATATATATATATATATATATATATATATATATATTTATATATATATATATATATATATATATATATATATATATACGCCCGAACATTATTAATTGCCTTTGATGAGCTAACGCCTATTCTAAATCCCTCTTTGAAAGACGGAATAACCGATTATTCTATTATCTTCAATGCACACGCAGTAAAGTTATTTTAGACATGATTCAGAATTCTCAGATAACGATCCCCTTTCGAAGAATCATACGACTTTGACTTATAAACCACATGGTCAGTCAGATGACAGTTCTTAACCAATTAAAAGAATTCTCTACACCTAGCGCCCTCAGAGTATATAAAGGTTGAAAAAAGACTTTCACGTGTATTCTCTGCCATCGCTAGTATCTTAAACTTATATGCCGCCGCTGTCATATTCCGTTGTTCTGAAACATCATGTCATCCAAATATGCATTGCCGTGTACCTTCTTTGATGTCTTAAATCTTCTGTGTATGGCTTGCGGAATATCTTCGTTATCCGGAATAAAGAAATAAAATAATGTTCATCTCATCAGTGCTGTGATTGATCGTCAATACCTCTGCTCTCTGGGGTTTTCCCTCCAATATGTGTTTGTTACAATATGCCTAAAAGAGTGTTCATCTCGTCACTCTGGGTTCGTCTCACTGTCTTGTATCATCTCGTCTACAGAGTTTAAAGTTAAAGTTTATTATCGTTATATATATATAGTCACGTAGACTGATCGAGTGATTTAAGTTAATTTATGTTCGCTTCCTGGATGCTTCGGGAAAGTACCAAATATGTTAATTCTCTTAATTTAAATAATTCTAGAAAGTTCTTTAGTGTATAAAAAGGCTTCTCTCAAGCTGATAGGAAGTCAGTTAGGTTCCAGCTGGGTGCATGTTAGCTCGCTTCCTGTGAATATTAAGTCTCGTTTATCTAAATTGTGCTTTCTGTGTTAAAAAGAACATGAAATTCATTCGACAGTCCGTCTCGGGGCTCGAACCGACGACTTTCTGAATTGGGGCCCAGTGCTTTAGCCTGTTGGCCACGCCGACGCTCGAGAACGGTTGTAAATATGACATTATTCCATGTTTAAAGGAATAGCGTCTCGCTGTTAGATGACTTCTTATTTTTTTTTCTGGAACGCGTTACTGGATCCCAATTTTCCTCGTTTTGGTTAGCATCATCAAGCTTATTATCAACATTCCCTGGTTCGTGTTTAAGAATAGTTGGATCTTCCTGTAAGGCTGTTTCTTGCAGATCCGGATCATAGTAGGGTGTCATGCATAACACATGCACAACATCTCATGGATTTCGTCTTTTTGACTTAGGATCAAAACCTTGAACTTCATAAGTAACGTCGGATATCTGCCTTAATATTTGATATGGACCGAAATACCTTTTGAGGAGCTTTTCTGATATGCCTACTTTACGAACGGGGGTAAAAATCCATATGAGGGTTCCAGGCAAATATTTTACTATTCGGTGCTTTGCGTCATAGTTCCGACAATCTTTTTCTTGAGCTTCCAGTTTCCGTACTCAAGCTAGCTGCCTTGATTCTTCTGCTTGGGTGATTACACGATCGAGACAACCTTACACTGTTCCATCAGGGCTATACAGGAATATAGTATATCCACTGCTGTTTCGGCTTCTCGACCATACACTAAGCAGAAAGGGGCGAATCCAGTGGTATGTTGTCGAGGCGTATTGTAAGCAAACCTTACAAATGGTAGTATTGTGTCCCAGTTTTTCTGTTATATGCCCACATACATAGACAACATACCGGCTAAAGTTTTGTTAAATCGCTCAGTCACATCATTTGTTTAAGGATGGTATGAGGTAGTCATTCGGTGGACAACATTGCAGGTTCTGTTAAGTTCGGAAATTAGCTTCGACTGGAAGACTTGTCCTCTATCAGTGATGATAGTCCCTGGCACCCCATGCTTCAAAATGATTTCGTCGACAGTGAATTTTGCAACTTCGGGTGCGTCAGCAGTTGGCAGAGCTTTTGTTATGGCATAACGAGTCAAATAATCGGTACATACGATGATCCATTTGTTACCAGCCCTAGATTTTGGGAATCTTCCTAATAAATCCATACCCACCTCCCGGAAATGTACCTTTGCGGGAGGTATATGAATTAGACGAACAGGCGGTTTTTGAGGAACGGATTTTCTTCTTTGACGTTATTTACAATGCATTACATAGCGGCGTACTCTTCGATAAAGCCTGGGCCAATAAAATCTCTTATCTATTCTATCATAGGTCTTCTCAAATGCCAAGTGGCCGGCAGTTGGTTCGTCATGCAAATGTCAAAGAATATCCAGTCGCAAATGCTTAGGAATAACTGGTAACCATCTCTTTCCCGAAGGATCAAAATTTTTCTTGCACAGGATCCCGTCGATTATCTTGAGGTCTACTTTGCCAGATTTCTGTGGTTTCGTGGAAGACTCGGACTCAACGTATTCAAAAAGCACAGAATCCTTACGTTGCTCAAGTGCTAAATCAATGCCGTGGCCAATGGCAATGATATCTACTGAAGTGGCATGGTCATCCATGGGGTTTTTAGAAAGGCTATCGGCATCATTGTATCTTTTTCCACTTTTGTATACCGTAGAAATATCGTATTCTTGGAGTCTTACAGCCCATCTTGCCAATTTCCCGGAAGGATCTTTTAAATTAGCTAACCAACACAACACGTAATGGTCTGTCACAATTGTGAATGAATTTCCAAACAAATAAGCAGTGTGTAATTCAGTAGGAGATGTTTCATCAAATAAACCTAGTATTGGTTCAGAAATGAGTGCTGACTTTAAGTCATTGAAAGCTTCTTCCTGTGTATAGATCCATATAAATTTGGCCTGCACATTTTACATCGCCTGCACATTTTACATACTAATGAGGAATCCCACATTGAACAATTTTCTTTACATCGCTAGACAGTGTGTAACAAATAAATTATGCTTGAATCGGAATTTGTAGGTCGTTTAAATTATTCCGATGTAATGGGCCCCTAGAGGACATTTTTTGAAACTTTTTTGTGGAATCTTTCAGCGCATCCTTTAAATTGTCTATCTGCAAAATTTCACCCCAATCCACCTTTTCGTTACAGCTACAGTGGGTTCTGAATAGGCCAAGTTTAATTATGATCACCTGGTATATGTGTGTATGAATGTATGTATGTATGCATGTATGAATGTGTGTGTGCGTGTGTTTGTTTAAGTAAAAAAATCGCCCCACCAGATATTATTTCTATTCAACTAATACACTACCTTCAATATTATGTTTCCCTTTATATAACTACTTCCGTATCTGTATGGCGTTTAGTTGTCCTTAAGTATATGACACCGTTGATCACGAGAATTTCGTTGATCACGAGGACAAATAAAATAAACTTTTCTTTGTCCTAGTGTAAAATTTAAACTGTGCTTTTGGATATATGGTAGACAGGATTCACATAGCTTTTGGATATATGGTAGACAGGACACCAAGTCGTATCTCCTGTGTACAGATGTAAACAAGTCACTAGCTTTCCTCTTTATACATCTTATCTATGCAAAATAACTAAATATTAACATTGTTGTAGAGCTAAAAATATTATCAATCCCAAGTTTGAACTATGAACTACAATAAATAAGCGGATGAAAAGTATTAAAAGATAGGAAGAATAGCTGTAGATCGCCAAACAAACGAATAAAAACCTAGTAAAATATATCTTTAAAAACTATTCACAAGGACAAACTGTCATATAAATGCCTTTTCTGCAGATATGTTGTTTTATAACAGATAGTTCTTCATCCGAAATGAGGATTTTGATATTTTCAAAAAATGCAGATTAAAATATTTCCAGACAGTGATCCAATTAGGATTTGCATGTTTAAAATGTCCAATACTCAAATTTACATCATCCCTATTTTATATATATATAAATATATATATACATTTTAAGACACAATTCATACTTTAACATAAAATTTTGAATTTTTTCAAAATGTGTGAAAACCTCTTAAATAAATCTCACAATCAGCAGTAGTATTTTATTCTAAGACATAAAAAGTCTAAAATTTCTATTCCAGACGAAATATTCTGAGCTATTCAGATTTCAGACACACTCAGTCTACACTAGTGCTACTTTCTTTTTCTGTAAGATACATGCGAAAGATTTTGCAGACATAAATAAGCTGTATTAAAACAAGAAATTTCGGTATTTTCAAATATTTGATGTTTCAGGCGAGCATAAGATTATGCTATCAGACGAGTTCCAAAGGTCAGTAAAATCTATTTCAGTTTACCAGAAGGAAAATTCCTATAGAGACGAATTATATAGATATTTTGTATTTTTATTATTTTTTCAACTGTCTTTTTGGCAGTACCATTTATTTGCATGAATGAATCATAACAAAAGAGTAGGCGTTATATTTGACTGCCTTATGGGTTAACACATATTTATTAGAGGTTTTTTTTATTCTGTATGGGAAAAAATGTATTGCAGATAATACAATATTAAGGAAAATTTTAGAATGGGTACATACAATGGAAAATTTTCGCGAAATAGTTTAGGAGATGAAAAACAAAAGCACATCTCCATTAATTGCTAAAAATATTTTAGAAACCAGACCTAAGATTTTGTGTTGAAAAATACTTAGACATCATTTAGATTGCATATACGGCTTCTATAGAATTTTAATCGATTACAATGTTTGCAGATAGTTACTAATACATTATGACACTGTTTTGTTTCTTTTTTTTAAACGACAAGGGATATAAGCATCCGCCTGTTTTAACATAGTATTACGTTCCTCCATAACGATCCTCCATATCGATCACAACCACCTCAGAGCACCACTTCACGTGATAAAAGGCAAATCGTGCGCATGACAGTGACGGATCGCTCAGTCACATCACGAACCATAGCACAGCACATTCAGTCTGTAACGCATCATCCAGTGTCTGCGCGTACCATTCGACGCCGTTTACAGCAGAGTGGTCTGTCCGCAAGACGTCCATTGCTTTGTCTACCCTTGACGCAGAACCACAGACGTCTCCGCCGCCAATGGTGCGATGACAGAAGGATGTGGACTGCAGAATGGAATGAAATTGTCTTTACTGACGAGTCACGCTTCTGTCTGCAACACCACGATGGTCGCATTCGAGTCTGGAGACATCGTGAAGAGAGGATGCTGAACAGCTGCGTTATGCACCGCCACACTGGTCCTGCACGGGGTATTATGGTATGGGGCGGTATTGGATATCACTCTCGCACACCTCTAGTAAGCATTGCCGGTACTTTAAACAGCCAGCGCTACATCTCCGAGGTGCTGGAGCAGTTGTCCTTCCTCACATTCAAGGCTTACCCACAGCCATATTTCAACAGGATAATGCGCGACCACACGTGGCACGCATTGTCCAACGGTTCTTCGTCAATCGCCAGATTGAATTGCTTCCCTGGCCTCCTCGCTCTCCGGATCTTTCGCCGATAGAAAACATGTGGTCCATGGTTGCTCTACGATTGATCCAGATTCCATCCCCAGCTGCCACAGCAGATCAACTTTGGCAATGTGTGGAATTTTCTTGGTCTGCTGTACCCCACGAACTCATTCAAAGTCTCTTTGAATCAATGCCGAGGCGTGTGGCAGCGGTGATCTCCAACAATGGCGGCTACTCTGGCTACTGATTTTGGCAGGAACCACACTTCACAGAAGCCTATAAATTTAATCATTTGATACTTGGTCAACATGTTATCTGCAAAATAAATTTCGTTGTGATATCTCTTGTCTTTCTTCGTGTTGCAATTTGGGTGGCCAGCAGTGTGTATATATATATATATATATATATATATATATATATATATATATATATATATATATATATATATATATATATGTATATATATATACAAAAGTAGTAAGCAACGATAAGTTATCCTATGTTAATAATCCACGGTAGTTTTGTTAGAAGAAACTACCTGATTTTTTTTTCATTGTCATATCTAAGACTGGACAGCAATAACCATATAAATAATTTTTTCTGGTATTTTCATATATGTAATATTTCGATGATTTAGACTGATATATCGGTAAATAAATGTCTCAAATTCATATGAATGAAAATGTACGAAAAACAATTATGATACATTATGATAGAAGATTATTACTACTATATTTTTTCAGCATCCAAAATGCTTCCAAGCCAAAAGTAATAGATTTTGGCTAATTTGGCCACGAAAATGCAGGGTATGCCAGAATGAACTCCCACATTTTAAAGAGTAATATAAAAAAATAGTTTTTTGAAAAAACCTTTGTATTTTCTAAAAGTACAGTAAAACCTCCTTTATCCGGATCTACGGATATTCCGTATTAGATTTGTAGACATTGTTTATGTTAAATGTTCACATTAGATAATTATTTTTAACTATGATAGCAAGAACGTTACTGCAGGTACGCCAAATATTCGCTTTTTAGTTTGATTCAATGTACAGCTCCTGCATAGATAGTACAATAAATTATGGTAATAATTTGCTTTCAGTTGAGTTTAAGAAAACTTTACTAGACTTACCAATTATTTGCTAAGAAATTGTGTGACAATTTATTTTTATATTTTTTAATATCTTGCAAACAATACTATGTAATTCTGTTACTAAACATAGTTTTTTTATCGTAATGAACAGTAAGTCCGCTTTGTTAAGGATTTTGTTTTGCTTATTACCCATATTACCCTGATTATCGAGATTGTCTATGGTCCCAGGTAATCCGGATAAACGAGGTTTTACTGTACTAGCAATCTAGTTACTTTTTTCCTCTAGGTTTTGAAAACATGACTCAGGTGGCGACCGTTATTGGCGATGCACTGCCGATGTCTAAAGTTTACCATCACTCTGTTGGTCCTCTCTGGTGGAACGATGACAACTTCCTCTAAAATACAGGGCTCACGGACTCGATCTACATTTTCAGGTGTTCTAATGCAATGTTCCGGGGAAGACCACCTGGTTTCTTTGGTAATGCAGGCCCATTTTCTCTTACGTTTGAACTCAATTGCAGGATTGTTTTACGATCCGGAACGGCATCAGTTGCATAGAATCATAATCCCGTCCTGAATGCCCTCTGTGTCGCGCTTACAGAATCATTGTTTTTAAAAAAAAAGCCTCGGTAACGAAACCGTGATGTTCATCGGACAACTCTATGTTTCTACTGACAACTAGAAAGTTCGCTTAAACTGTTACCATATCCTTGGCAAACCAATCCCCACCACACTTACCAGTGTCTTCCGGAAATGTGGGAGTGAATTCTTTCACACCCTGTACTATAAAAATTTAAAATGAGTGTAATAGCTCTAGAGTTTACTCAAAACTGAACAAGCGTTGCCCGATCTCCGAAAAGTTACGTGTTACACCCTTTTCTCATGCAATATTAAATACAAAAATACAAATTGAAAATAAATTAATATGAAATATAATGCACACTTACTGAATTATTTCACATTCCATCAAACTCCGAAATTCAAACACACTTCTTCTAGATCATTTCTTTCTGTATTTTTATCCGTTAACCCTTTGAGAGGCGCCATTTGCACAGTTCAAACGCCAAAACTAGTTTTTCTTTTTCACTTGCATTCAATGTATTCAAGTTAAATGAGCCAAAAAATGGCGAATACTGCCAACTGTTATCAGTTTAAAGAAGTAACAACATTTTGCAACCTTTAATTGGAAATTATTTCAAGATCCTTTACGTTAAAAAAAAAGGAAAAGAATCTGCACCGTGCAAACGGTGGAGCTTGTTGCCCCTGAAAGGGTTAAATTTAAAAATGAGTCTTTAAGATATATCTTATGGATAGGTAATTAATAGAAGTGTTGTTTCATTTGTTCTCCAAACAATTGTCAAACTAATCATATAGTTTTCTGATCAAAACACATTTGGGAACATTAAAAGCGCATTAAAGGCAAGATGCTTGCTCAAAACTCAATATTTGAATAATATTTCTCTTAAACTAACAGACTAGGGATTGCAGAACTGCGAACCCGGGGTAAATTATTGAAACCGAAATTCTGGTTCTAATGGTTTTAGAACGGATATTCGACAGTGGTCAATCTTAGGTTTAAAAGGCAATATTTTAATGGGGATAAAAAGCTTTTCCATGCTTTGCCCTTTATTACTATCTATAGATCTTTCTAACCCTTGCTTGATCCTACTTAACAATCTCAGAAGTCAATTCACTCGTGCTGTCAAAAGATATGCCATCGAGTGTCATTTACGTCAAATGGCTTATTTCACACAGAAATTGTCCTCCCAAAATCTTATTAATTGCATTATGTATTTTTTGTAATTATAAAATCGATTCCTCGACGAATTTCTAATTTAGTGGTAAATTGAAAATAAAAATGCAGAATCTTAACAGAGAATTCGGTAATTTCAGGCTTTAGAGTCCATTTTCTTTAATTCAGTTAAATTAAAATAAATTTTAAAACTTACGCAATAAACTAAAGGTATTTGTATTATGGATAAATATAATTTTCCCATTAATATTTAGGACAAATATATCGCGATTCATGTGTTATTCGAACCCACGTAATATCTGGGTATCTGGTTCTGGAAAAATTTGAGAACCGAAACCCGGGTCTGCAGTCCTCATTACAGACCTTTAACTCGTGTAATTACATGCAATTTAACAGGATAACATTTATCCTCGCCCATAAAACAAATTGCATACTTTATTGGGTGTAAACGATTGGGTATGGCTATTTGGGAAGAAAGATAACTTACTAGAAACTTGAAGAAAACGCGTAACTGGAACATACAGATTCTTAATATCCTCAATAAAAAACAGTCAATGACATGTATATTTTATCTTTATCTACTGCCTAGAAATACATTTGCACATAAATGCATCTCTTTGTTTTCCAGTATCTCCCAGGATTTTCTAATCATTTAATAGTATTCCTTTATTTCTACCATCCTGTTTAATTATTACGTCTTATAGGTTCTCTTTTATCCTCCTTTCTCACTAATTTGCGGCATTTTTTATTTATTTATGTTGTTAATCGTGCCACTGGAGACTCAATAGACAAAGTCCCCAGTCCAGTGTACATATGAAAAGAGAGAACACAGAAGAAAGATATACACAGACACAGGGATAATTTATTTAAACCCTGGCGAAGGACAGGGGTATTTTCACAGCTTCCCAGTCAAGACGGGGTTCCTATTTCAGACGTAAGACTTACTTTACCCCAGATGACAACCGGAATCTACACCGGAATCGAACCTAAACCCTCGACTTACAAGACAACAACGAATTCTACTATGTCAAGTGGGCGGCTCGCTTTTTTTTTCAGTTTCGTTCGTGACTGTGTCTTTAGGGTGGACCACTGGTCACATAATTTGCCCCCCTTGTGCCCTCTTTCAAGATTATTCCTCTTCAAGTATATACTTTTACCACTACCTCCCACTTTCTCTTTTCCCCTATTGACCCACCTAATTTTCCATCAATTCGACCTCAGAACTTTCTGTTCCCCCTATTTATATCAGTGAGTTTGATTATCATCGAGTTGGTGTACTGCCCATAGTGACATACCCACCTAATGCTCCTAGGCCTAGTGAAGAATTAATTTGTTCGAAACTAGTCGTGATTATTTTATTGATTATTGCGGATATTAACTCTTTGAGGGGTGCCGTTTGCACAGCGCAAACGTCTAAATTTAGTCTTTTTTTCACTTGCATTCAATGTATTACAGTTACATGAGCAGAAAACGGTTAGCACTGCCATCTGTTATCAGTTCAAAGAAATAAACCAATTTTGAAACCTTTAATTGGAATTTTTTTAAGATTCTTTAGGTTAAAAAATCGGGGGGGGGGGGGAATTTGCACCGTGCAAATGGGGCAGGTTTTTGCGGCTGAAAAGTTTAAGAAACAGTGTGTTCTTGATACTTTATTAAACGTTATATCAATTTGTATCGTTTTAGGTATTTATAACTTGCACCTATACTAGGCATTAAATTATTTTTTCTGTTATTTATCAACCACTAAACTTTCTCTTTTTATAAACCATGATCACATAACAACGCAGGTTCTCATTAAATCAACGTTACGAATCTCTGGATTCCTGTTACTTTTATTAAATTTTATAGTGGCATTTTAGTCATTTATAATCTGCACTTATACTAGGTATTAAATTAAAAATATGTTATTTACCAACCACAAAACTGCATTTTTTTCTAAACTATGATCTTAAAACAGTCCCGATTCTCCTTATAGCAACATTAAGAAACTGTGTATTCCAGTTAATTTTATTAATCTCTACAGTTAGACAGACCTGCAACATTTTAGGTGTTTATAACCTGCACCAATACTAAATATTAAAATAAAATAATATTATTCACAAAGCACAAACCTGCCTATTTTTATAAACCACGATCTTATAACATCCCCTTTTTTCATTAAATCAACGCTCAGAGATTGCGTGTTCGTGTTACTTTTATTAAACTTCACGGTCAGATACATATATAATATTTTAGGTATTTATAACCTGCACCAATACCACGTATTAAAAATATTCTGTTATTCATAAACCATAAAATTTCCTATTTTTATAAACCACGATCTTATAACAACTTTGGTTCTGATTAAAGCAACGTTAAGAAACGTGTTACTTCTATTAAACTTTATACTTATATACTTTTATAACATTTTGGGTATTTTTAACCTCCACCAATAATCGTTATTAAAAAAAAGTTCAGTTATTCAGCAAATTTATTATCATCAACCATAAAACTGCCTATTTTTATAAATAATAATCTTAAAACAAACCCAGTTCTCTTTAAAGCAACATTAAGAAACTTTGTATTCCTGTTACTTTTATTAAAATTAATGATTTTACTCTAATGTAACATATTAGATAACAATAACCCACATCTATACGATATATTAAAATGATATTATATTATTCACTAAACATAAAACTTCCTATTTATATAAACCACTATCGTATAGCAACTCCAGTTCTCCTTAAATTAACATTAAACAACTGTATGTTTCTGTTACTCAGGAAAACCTTTTATTAAAAAGTTTATAGTTTGGTACTTCAGTGATATTTTAATTAATAACAACTTGTACCTATACTATGTGTTATCAAAAAATTCCATTATTCACCAAACGCAGAACTGCAAATTTTTGTAAACCCCGAAAATATAACAAACACGGTCCTCATTAAATCAGATACTATTAATATTTAAATTTCCTGTGTAATGTATAATGTTAGAAGATATTTTTATGAAAAATGCTTATTTTCTGCTCTGCATCTAACAACAAGTAATTTTAACGAAACACAATTTTTTTCTCCTCTGTTTGAGTCATTATTTTTAAAAGCATTTACACTTTTCGATATCCTCCTTGCACGTTATTTATCATATCTGCCGAGACCGTGACAAGAGAGATTTACATAAAGAATCTAATATTGTGATTTTAATTAGTTTGTTACAACGCCTGGTTAGGTCCAGCCCTCCTATGTAAACAGTAATCATCATTCTGGCATGTTATTAATTGCGTGTCTGTGTTATGATTAAAGTGATTATCCATGAAACAATGTAATCCAGAAAATAACGAGGGCATTACTGAGATATGAAACATCACATTTTTAATTTTATATTTAAATTCATTGTCAGAATTACTAGGGAATGCAGAGATTACGTGTTAAACCAAGAGAACAGCATTCTCTGCGTAGCTTTTCTGCTAAAAATACTTGCTGGTAACTTTCTAGAGATAATTTATTAATGATGCATTATTAGTATGGATGGAAGTTAACTGTGTGTTCATTTAGAAGAAACCATTATGTTGTTAATACACAACTTTCTTACTACATCATTTTCTGTGATAAGTTCGTAAATTGAATAAGATTTCGGTACATATGTAGGATTTGCAATTTTATTTGCACCGCCGTTTAGCAGTCTGTTGATGCTGTCATAGAGATAAAATAAAATTCATTACAACAAATGTAAACTCTGCTAAGCTAATACAATAATTTCATTCCAATAGCGATAATGTAAATATTTTACTAAAACACTTTTAAAAGTTTAATTAATTATAATTCCTAAATGCTCTGATCATAAAATAAACAATTTTTATTTAATTATACGTGGTATAGAAAAACATTTAACACTTATACGATACAATGATTTTTAAACCAGAATGTCCGTAATGACATTAACATCCTTCAAAAGTGACCCTGGGTTTTTGAGGCCCATGACACAACAATTTTTGTATTATCTATATAGATAAAAGAAAGGACTGCTGCTGAGGAGTACGTGAGCCCCTTTGAGGATCTTACTTTTAGAGAGATTTACTCCCTTAAGAAAATAGAATAAAACAATCTTTGGAGAACTCCTCCTTGCCACCCATGGTACTTTGGAAGAAGTCCGGGTGGGTCTTTCCAGCTTAAGTCCAGAAAATATCAAACAGCATTCTCGCGCTTCATGAGTGGTCATATTGGAGCACTCACTTTTCGGAAGGGTCAGAAGATCTTCTCGGAGTGCCTTTGGTGCTCTGCCGACATGGCCTCCCCTGCCCATCTCTTGGCTTGTTTGTGTTTTACAAAGTACGAAGTCCTTCGGGACCCTCTACTGTTTTCAGACTTTTTAGATATTTTTAATTTCACAGAGAAAGTCTACCATTGCTAGACAATCTGGGATTATTAATAAATAAATAAATAAATAAATAAAAGAAAAACTTTGTATGTCGGTCTGTCTGTCCGCGGAACAAGTCCGGGTATGGCATCCGTTATAAAATTCGGCCATGTTTTAAAATGTCGAAATATTTTTTTTCCCAGGAAAGTACATAAATAATATATTTTTAGAAAGAGCTTTAAAACAGACATTTTTTTCTGCGTACACTTATTATGTTACTTTAATAGTTTTAGAGGCATTTCCATTCTAAATGCATAATCCACCGATCACAATTGTCCGTACAAAATGCAATCCGCCATGTTTTAAAAGTTAAAATCGATGTTTTGTGTTTTTTTCATAAAAGTACATAAATTTTACATATTTAGAAAGATCTTTAAAAGCTGATAATTTTTTCTGCGTACACTTAATCTGTTAGTTCAATAGATTAAAAGCTATTTGGATTCTAACGAGGCGTCTCCTGTGAGATCATCCATCTTTGACGATATAAACAAAGCGTGATTCATTCACAGCATGATACTCACTAAAAAAATGAATCACTGAAAAGAAATGTTTTATCGTATGTCTCATTTTTAATTATTTTTCTATCTTTCATACTTTTAACACATTTAAGAATGGCGTTGCGAAAACGCAACATTAATTTCTGTATTTTTTAAAGGCATGTTCAAAATTTTGTACGTCGGAAGTAACATTTTTATTTTATTCTCTATACTTCAATTGATCATAAATAATTTTTTGTTTCCTCATTCCCCCGCTTTCAGCACTTGCAAAAAATTGTTTTTTTCTGGTGTTTTGAAAGGGAAAAAAATGACTATTTTCAAATAATAACCTTAGATAGCAGCACACGTTAAATTTCCGATTTGATTCTTGTTCCGAGTTTACTAGAGACTAAAGAACAAAATGGCTTCAACAGATAAATCATAATTTTTATTTTTATGTTTCTCAATTCACATTTTTAAAAATGTTGTGAAAATGGAACATCAGTCCAAAGTGTATTACTTATTTCCAATGTGTTTTATTAGTGCTGCCTAGTTTTTCATGCAGTAAATTGGTATTGTTTGCATTTCGGATTAGAGTTTGTCTCTAGAAAAAAAGCGATTTTTGACATTGGAAGAGACATTGGAGTATTTTCATGGGCTAGATGATGATATTTCACAATCGTCCTCAACAGAAGCTAATGAGGAACCATAATTCGTCATTATCCCTCCAGATCCGGATGATTTGACGGATGAAGAAGCTATTGATAATAATATTTTACGTGAAAATGTCGAACCACCAAAAGACATTGCAGGTGAAATCGACATTTTTTTCTAATAAATATAAAAGTAAGCAATATAGTAAGAAAAAGGAACATATTGTATGGTAAAAATGGAGACTCTACATGGATGCAATGAATTCTAAAGTAAGTTTATTAGAGTTTAAGAGAGCTATATCTTTGAGAGAGCCATATCTTTGATAAAAAGTCTTGAAGAAATGCAGGTGGATTCTGTTTTACCTGAAACTACACATATTGGAAGACCATCTTCAATTTAAAATCTAATTCTCGACGAAATTCGAAAAATCCGTATGGGCCATATTAGTACTAAAAATAGTGAAAATAAACAAAAAAATGTAAACACTGCAAAAGTCAAACAATTTCTGTATGTAATAAGTGTAATTTTCCTCTTCATGCTAAATGTTTCAAAGATTTAAAAATTTTTTAAATTTTTTTTATAATTTTAAATTTTTATATTTTTAAAATTTTTATACCGCTTTGGACTGATGTTGCGAAAACGCAACATTTTGTAACTCTCGTAAAAATAAATTTAATTTTATGGAAACAACTTATTTGTGTAATTAATGTTCTAATAAGTGTTAAAAAACTGTTTGGTGCATTTCTAATAAAGTAAACATGGAGCGGTCCTAAATGGGTTAATTCAAGCATTTTAATCATAAATAGATCATTTGAAGTTGTATTGATTTTTTGTGGGTTTTTTTATAATTAAAAGTGAAAAGTAATTAAAGTCAAGTAAACTGTGATTCGATAGCTGGACGAAGCCTGAGCATAGCTGGGCGATGACCGGATAGTCTGATATATAGAAACTAGTTAGCCAGTTCTCCATTATAGTACCTTCCTATCAAATCCCCTAGATAGCATACCTTGACCCTACCTTAGATTAGTTCCAAAACTGAAGCGACCAACAAGTGTAAAAAAAACAGTCTAGGCCTCATAGACCTAAGATTATCACTCGTGTTGGTTTACGTCACCATGGGCCCATCTACTTCGAAAAAGGAATTAAATTTACAGTGTCAAGATGATGTTCAGTGTGTATCTGCTTAAAACATGTAACAATGATATGTCAAAATTGTAGTTACAACATTTAGATTTTTTTAAAATCAAAATAATTTTTTATTTCTATCGGTTAATTATAAATTTTATTATGTAATCACTTTTTAGTGTGTAAAAAATAAAATAAATCTAACTTCTTTAATTTCAGACTTAGTATGCTTTAATTGATGTCGTAAAACCATTTTCAATGATTAATCCCTTTAATTTTCAAGAAAACAGCAATAAAAGAGGCAACTTTTTTCCAGAGGAATCCATTTATTTCTTTATCTGTCACATCTAGTTTAAAAAAACCCATCCCCAATTACATGATAAATAGTCTGGTGCTGCTATCTGGTATGTAAAATAAGTAATAAAAACTTTTCAGGGTAAGGATTCGTAAGTCATGCCGTCCCTATCGCTAGATAATACGACGAATATTCCTGCTGAAAAAAAAGTCGTCGCGACAGCGCTCCTACCAGTCCACATCAGGACCGGCGGGGCCGTCACACCAAAGCAACATTTTCTTCTTTAAGTATTATGCTGTTATATTTAGATTTGTCATTGGGTTATGCAATAATACACAACATAAGTGCACTGTATATAAATAATATCCTATATGTAACACATTACTTCAACTCTGCTTAATACTGTACATAACACTATTTGCACAATACACAGCACCAACTGCGACACAGTGCACAACGAGGGTATGTAACCTCGTAAATGAGGGTATGTAACCTCATTTACATAATTACAACACAGTTGCAATTTATACTTCACAATTAAATTACATTCCAATCTGTTAATTCTAAATTGAAAACAATTGTGTAAAATCACATTAAATTATCAATATACTATTGTAAAATATACCTTACGTTACACTGATACATACAATGATACCATATACATATTTACAACATGATGTCGGTATTCATTTTATTTTTAACTCCATTTCACACTATATTATAGCATATTAATGAGCTACCTTTAGAGCTTTTCTTATTTTATATGATATAGAATATTAAATTATCCATTCTATTACACCCGGTACATGTTTCAATACATTTACAATAATCTATTAATCATTGCTTGATACATCATATTTCATACAACTAAACATTTCAGTGAACCACACTTTCCAGAACTACCGTTATGCTGTGCCTCATACACACTTCAGCTATTATTGTTTTGACTGCACATAGTATATAAAATAATCATCAACATACGCTGCTTAATTTTATATTCACTATAATTACAATATTTTCAGGTTAGTAGCACTATAAATAGCCAAAACAAACCCAACAAGTAACCCAGCAAGAACTGAGCTACTATGACGATTGGGAGAAAGGAATGTGCTCTTCCATCAAAATGGAGATCACCTTTTTAATAAAATTTTTACAATAAAAATCAGTAAAGAATTTGTGTTTATCCCAGTTTGTTATATCTGTAGGTAAAAACTAAGATGATTAAAGTTGATGCAGTCAAATAGGCAATGTTCTACAGTTTGAATCTCACCGCATGTACAAGTATTAGGTTTATTATGGAATCTGTTCTGATATTCAGCAAATGACCCATGGCCCGTTAATGCTTGATTTATCTTAAAATCTCCTAATAATCTATCTTCTTTAACCTTGCTAAATATATGGTACGTCTTTCTACCCTTAATCGAATGATCCCATTCATATTGCCAATTTTCAATTTCATTATTTTCTATTTTCTTTTTAATTGCGTTCCTGCTGATTTTAAAATATTTATCTATAGTCTCCTTTTCAGATGCCTCTTTCGCCGCTTTATCCGCTTCTTCGTTACCAATTATTCCAACATGGGCTTTAACCCAATGTAGGAAAATAATCAACTTTTCTTTTTTCAGCATTCTTTTGATGTAAGCTACTTGCTCTCCCTTATACGTGATTGACTTTAGTGCTTCAATCGCACTCCTTGAGTCGGTAAAAATGTCGCTTTTTCTAATATTCCTTTCCCTCATAATTTCTATTACCATTTGTATGGCATGCAGTTCAGCTATATAGGAATTTCCATTTTTTAGTCTTTCCTTGAAGATTTCCTTATTATCTCCTTTGTAGTAAACCACTCCTGCACCAATATTTTCCCCTTTCTTGGATCCATCTGTATAAAAGATGTGATCGGTTTTAGGTGTTTCATCTAATGTCCAATCAATGCTAATTAATTCATCTATATCTTCTAAAATTCTAATCCTAGTTTCAGAATTTTCAGCATTAAATATTTCTTCCTTAATTATTATTTCCTTGTTTTCATCATATAATTTACTTAACAAGTTGATTGCTCTTGCTTTTAAGTGCAGGGGTATACAACCCGCTAGTATATTCATAGCTTCCGTTGAAACCGTTTTGTAACATTTAGTTATCGATAGTAAAGCGGAGCTTTGTAAACTATGTAGTTTGTTTTTAAATACAATCTGTTCTTTGTACCAAACCTCTACTCCATAAAGCAGAATCTTTTCTATCACTATTTTATAAATTTGCTTTATAATTTCCGGTTTAATACCCCATGTTTTTCTTGTAAGTCTTATTAACTTATATAATATTTTATTTGTTTTTTCTTTCAATTTCTCCATGTGCTTTCTAAAGTTTAATTTACTGTCGAAAATGATTCCTAAATATTTCAATTCAGCATTATATTTTAAACTCTCCTGTTGCAGTTTTATGGTAGGTTTGGTACCTATATTACCTTTCCACTTAATTATATTATATGTACATTTTCCAAGACTGAATTTTAGTTTATGACTGGTGGCCCAATTCTCGCATTTTTGCAGAACATCCCTTGCTATAGCTGTAAATTTATATACTACATGACTATTCATAATAATCATCAAATCGTCCGCGAATGCCTGGACACTATATCTATAGTCCCCTTCACACTCCCTGAGTAAATCATTTATAATAATTAACCAAATAATTGGCCCAAGCGAGGACCCTTGAGGCACTCCAACATTGTAATGATGATCCTGATTTTTCATTATGATCTTCCTTTCGGTTATATAACTTTTTATAATGTTAAATAAATACTTTTTAATGTTCAGCTTCTCAAGAGCCTCTATAATACTTTTCTTTCTAACAGAGTTAAAAGCGTTCTGTATATCCAGGGACACCAAGCAAGTATGTCTTTTATTAATTTTATTTTCATCTATGGCTTTCATAATATTTTTTAATGCATGTATCGTACTCTTACCCCTTCGAAATCCAAATTGATTTGAAGAAAGCAGATTATGTTTTTCCAAATATAGTACCAGTCTATTCGTTAATATTTTGTCTAGTAATTTCCCCATTACTGGGAGCAAGCAAATAGGACGGTAAGAGCCCGGCATCCCTGGATCTTTCCCATCCTTGTGGAAATATATAGCAATTGCTTTTTTCCAATTGTTTGGGAAGTAACCTTCATTGAGGCACCTATTATATAATATATACATGATGTCTTTTTCGACATTATGCATTTCGGTTATTATTCCCAGCGTTAGTCCATCATGACCAGGTGATTTTTTCTTAGCCATTTTTTCCAAGTTATAATCAATTTCCTCCCTGCTTATTTCTGGAATATCTTCATCATTTACCATTATATCCTCATTTGAATCCCCAATTTCCTCTTTTTGAAAATGATACTTAGTCAATTCTCTTTCAATATCTTCCTGTTTATCTTTATAACTTCCGTCCTCTCCCATAATCTTTTCCATCACATTATGCCTTTTTCCTTTAATAACATTCTTGACTTTACCAAATGTATCCTTGATGGTTAAATTGTCCAAGAATTCTTTAAATTTCTCATTTTTAACTTTTTTAATCAACTTTTGATAAGCAGCTCTTTCTTTTTTAAATTTAATCTTTAATCTCATTCTTTCATCATTATCCGTTTCCCCTTGATAACGCCTTCTATGAGCTCTTACCTTACTTCTTACTTTGGTTAATTCACTGCTCCACCAATAAGCATTCTGCTCTTTGCAGGCCACTTTCTTTTTCCTGCATTTTTTGCAGGAATTTATAAGTATTTCATTTATTTCTTCAATAAGGTCATCAATTCCCTTTTCTTTTATAGTTTCCATAACCTACTTTAGTTTTTCTTTAAGCTCTGCTCTAAATTCAAGCCGTCTAATATTATTTATGTCCCATCTCTGTTGTTTTTCATTTATCGTTTCCCTATTCTCCGTCCAAACTTCAAATATTATCGCATTATGGTCTGTAATACTATAATCGTCCACCACTCTCCAGTTTCTTATTTGATGTTCTTCAAGACCAAATGAAATTACAATATCGGGCCAGCCTTGGCCAAATGGCCCGTCATAGGTGGGTATACTGTTTGGATTGTTTTGAATAGTGCCATTGTATCTAATAGCTAGGTTTATAACTTCTTGGTCCCGTTTGTCTACTGGGCGCCTACCTCACAGAGTGGATCTTGCGTTCCAGTCACCCATGACTACTATTTCATATTGTTGATACTTATATAATAAATCATTTAGTTGACTCCACTGGGGTTCCGTTCTTTGCATGGAGCCATCTGAAGGCGGTAAATAAATTGAAACAAAAATCATTTCGCGGTCATCATTACTGAGTTTAATAGCAACAATGTACTCAGTGGTTATTATATTTAAATATTTTAGTTTCCTTTTAATAAATATTGCCGCACTTGGCTCTTTGTCTTTATATATTCCCTGATAGGTACTCGGGAACCCAGTAATTATATCGATTTCTCCTTTTCTATAATAAGGCTCGCTAATTGAAACTATATCTGCGTTTACAGTACCAGTAAATTCGCTTGTTGCTACATGTGATTTGTTCAAATTAAGGTGCACACAGTTATACACCAGTTTAATAAAGTTATTAATTGGAACCAAAGGTGAATTGTTAATTTCAACCTGTATTGCATTGTGATCTGAATTAACATATTGATCAGTCACCTCCCAATTACTCACATACTCTTGCTTCAAGCCAAATGTTATCGTTATGGCCGGCCAACCTTGGCCAAATGGGCCAACATAAGTGGGGATACTCTCCGGTTTATTATGTATTATACCATTAAATCTTAATATCAAATTTATTATCTCTGCCTCTCTTTCATTCGTAGGTCTTTTACCCCAGAACATTGAATTAGCATTAAAATCTCCCATTAAGATTATTTTCTTATTTTTATACTTTTCTAGAATGGCTTGCAATTGACTCCATTGGGGCTCCACCCTTTCCATACTGCCACCCGCTGGTGGCAAGTAAATGGATATAAAAATAGTTTCATTGTTACCACTACCACATTTTATTCCTACAATATACTCGGTTATAATTATAGCTATATAACTAATATTTCTTTTCACTATTAAAGCTGCTTTGGGTTCCACCTTTTTATATATTTTCTTGTAGCTAGCTGGAAATCCTTCCAATACACTATCTACCCCTCCTTTATAATATGGCTCATTTGCCGATATTATATCAAAACTCATACTGCTTACAAATTCTCGTACCGCGTTAATAGATCTATTAAAATTAAAATGAACGCATTTAAAAGAAAACATGGCACTATGGGCCATAATCAGTTCTGCTAATTAATCTGCTTACCTCCGTGCTATATCTGGTGCACGTCATAGCGGTAGGCGCATGTCTTATTTCTACTTTATTTTCATTCTTACTATTAAAGAATTTACAATTAACGCAAGTAATCTGTTTTTCACAGTCACCTTCATGATAATTCTCTCCACAATCTCTGCATATTTTCTTATTCAAACAGACTTTTGCTATATGACCAATTCTAAAGCAGTTAAAACAAATTTTGGGTCTCAGATATTCCTTAATATTATATCTATTCCAACCTATTTTTATTTTTTTTGTTTTCATTATCTTTTTAAACGATTCACCATTCAAGCTTAGAATGACATTTTCACCTCCTCTAACTTTAAATTTTGTGATCATCTGTATTTCTCCCTCTTCTAACTCTACATTTTGTTCTTTTATCATACTTTTCAATTCCTCCATCTCTAACTCCTCAGTCACTCCATATATTATAATTTGAGGCCTCCTCTTCCTTGGTTTCTCTACTTTATACTTTTCCATTATCTTAGCATTACTTCTAACTTCCTCAATTATCTTATCTATATCTTCAACTGTTTCCGTGCCAATTAACATTCCTCCTTTACTTATTTTTCTAAATGCCTTTATACCCACTTTCATCTTTATTGGGTTGATTTCATTCTGTATGTCCGTTCTAGTTACTTCAGCATTATGTTCCTCCCTTGGTACTATCGTGATCACGTGTAAGCCTTTTTCATTTCTTTTCGCAGATCTCGACCTGCTTCTAGACCTCACTCTAGCTCTATCTGCGTATGTTTCACTTATAAGGTCCTTTTCCTTCTTCCTTTCATGTAACATTCCTCTTACAAATTGCGTGTGCGCTTGCTGCTTCCTAAATAGCGCCACTATAGTGCCGATATCTTCTAATAAGCTCTCCTTTTCTTCTGCCGTGCAGCTGCTTTTCGCTACTGTTAAAACCATTCTTTCATGTACCTCTTTGACTGTCAAGTCACCATATGTATACGCTGCATCATATACCTTCTTTTCAATTTCGCCATCTCTTTCTCTCTCTTCCCCTCCTTCTTTTCCCAAGTCTTCTAATCCACTTGCACTACGTATTTCTTCTTTACTAGTATTCGGCATAACTTCCTTCCTTAATCGTGGCGTCTCATCTTTACTCACTCCTGGCCTACCCTCTTTACTTGTCACTGGTGTATCACCTTTCCTACCCTCTGGCGTTTTCTCTTCCATTTCCTTAAGCGTTTTCAATTCAGGGCCTTTCTGCCCTTTCTTCAAAGCTGGTTTAGATGTCCTTTCTGACCTTCTATACATTGCTAATGCTTAACTCTACGGCAATACTTTATTCAATATCAACTCTATAATTATTATAGAGTCTCCCTATATCTCGCATAGCACACTATACTTAGCACAGTTTTATGCATACACATAAATCTACCATGACAATAAATACTATAAATACGTTAATCAGCGACTCAGAGAAAAAAAAATAAATAAACAACGAGCCTACCTTGGCCGCTATTCAAAATCAAAACAATTCACCAACAATTTGGTCGTGATATAACTTTCGATAAAATAAATAAGCGCATAAATAACCACAAATATATAACATATAAATAAATTGCCTACCTTGGCTGCAAAAACAAAATTAATCCACACAGAAAGCAAACTTCATGAACGACAGAACAAAATACACAATTGAACAAAATTGCAAACGTCCACAAATTTCAAAAGTCCTTGAATGCTCAAGAAACACACGAAAGCTGCTGCTGCGAAGAATTAGAAGATCCTCCGTGCAACCTTCAACGACCTTCACAGACCATCGGCACGTGTACTCATTGGCACGTGTCTTTTCAGGGTAAATGAAATGGATTGTCTTAAACTTTTTGGTGGGTTACTTTTAAACACTCCCTCGCGGAAATATCACGGGCACGAGAAATAGAAGGCGAAACGTCACTCCGTAATTTTGACAAGAGCGATAAGAAAGGGGTTGATTAGCATTTATGCATTTTTTAAATTTCTTGTGCCTGGCAGACCCAGGTCTTCTGATACTGAAGGGTTAAAACATATTGATATCAATCAGAATGATATGTTTTATGTGATACAATATAGAAAAAATATGTTGGTTTCCTTAGGTACCCGAAACTGATTCAATCATTAGCATAGGTTATTTATCTGTAAATCGGTTAACATTTACTGCAAGACAATTTCAACTGTAATACATGACTCAGTTGTATGCCAACAACTAGGAATCCACAATGCTATAAGATACTTATGAAGAAACAGTCATAAAATTTAACACAGTAGGAAAAATACAAAAAGACATAAATCATTGGATAATTGAAAGTGTTTTGTTTCTACCAGACGAAAGCCAACAACAGACATAAGAGACTAATGGACCTCCAATGTATATTTCTCATATTCTACACCTGTAACGGACGTAGTATGGGATCAGGCAATATTTTTATTGCCTCTTAACGCGTCACTTGTTTCATTACTATAGGTTTTGTATCAGCAATTTTCCATTCCCATATATCTGGACATATTACACGATTAAAAATGAATTCAACGGTTTAAGTAGAGCAAAACATTCCTCCAATTTTTTTATTTATGGATATCACTAAAGTTGCTAGCACATTAATTTAATATGATACTTTTTTGCCCCAGTACGTTCAATTTTTTTGCTGTTTTTATTCATTTCAACTGATTCGCTATCACTCTTCCATGAATTGCTTTTGTATGATAGTTTTAATCGTGAAAGATTTTCTCTATGTCCAACATTGTCTGTAGTAATTGCAATCTAGGTAGGGGTCCTCTTTTGTGAGAAAACGCTTTGCGGCAAGCTTTTCTCAGATTTATCAAATTTCTCATTAAAGACTCTTGAGTTTCTAGGGTACTTACATTTTCCTATTTTCTGCTTCAAACATGATTTTTTATACTAGATTACGTTAATAAAGAGTTTTGAAAAAATAGTTTTTCATGATTTTTCGATTATTTAATTTTCAAATTATATCCCTGGTAAAAATATTATAGTTTAGTTACTGAATTCCGTCAGTTAACGTTCATTTGTTTATATTTATCTGTAAAATGTGTCTTATTCCAGGCCACCCAAAACATTTCATAAACTCACAGTGATGGAAAATCTGGTGGTCATGATATCTAACTTCATTTTATAACCGTGTCGAAAATGAGAATGTGATTAATTAAAATTCACAGGAAAGTACACAGCACAAAATAGAAATTTATGATTTAGCTCGCGGATTGAATAACAATTTTCCAAGCACACTGAAATAGAGTTTGTACATAAATGAATATCCTAACTTTACAGGCCTATTGAAAGAAAACTACTTTTTTTCTTGGGCTACATCAAACGTCAGGTGTTTGTTTCACCGCTACCAAATGACGTTGACGAACTTAAGACACACATAGCTGCAGTCTTTCAATGCTGAAAAGCGTGTGGGATGAGTTATCATACCACCTCGATATCCTTCGTGTTACTTTAGGAGCTCACATTGAACATTTATAACTGTGCCGGATTTAAAAGTTCAACTCTTATTTTTGATTTTCGATGAACAGAACATTTGTAAATTGTGTAGTTTTCACACAATGTACAAATGTTAATCCTGCAAAGTTGGGATATTCATTTATGTACACACTGTACAGTGATTCACTCGAAAGAGATACTGAATATACAATAACTCTTGCCAGTAAGAAGCAATCTGGAAGAAACAAAGTACAATCTGTTGCTCAGTAGATGACACATCATATCACATGGAGTCGTGGGTTTCGTTTCTCGGGTTATGTTAACTAACAAAACACCTAGACATGGATCGATGAAATTTCTATTTGAAACTCAGCAAACACCGCTCTATAATAAAATAGTTGGTGCGTGATAAACGGTGACTCGGTTTCGCATCATAGGCCCCATTGTTTTTACACTTCCCGTGAACACCGATAAGGATCTGCACATTTTTTAATAGTTCTTTAATCAACTGGATGATTTTGAGTTAACTGAAGTTTACTTCCATAAAAATGGAGCAACGTATGAGATATCGGTAAGGACAAGGACAAGGTAGTAGGATTTGCGGAGTACCTAGCAGTGCGAAGCATTTGTATTGATTTCAGCTTGGAACGGAAAGACAAACTAAAGACATTTAGTAAACTTCCGAAGTGAGATTGACGAAGCAACCAATTTTTGAAAAATCTCGCGGCTGCCGCCTCGGAACCGAATATCTGCTCCAGATTGGGAGGGGCGAGGAAAATTCCATTTTGTGTCAAAGCCGGTGAAAATAGAAGATCGCAGCGCACTATTACAGAACAGTTTCTTTTTCGATGCATCACGGCTAAAAGGAGCAACTGAGGAGAGTGAAGTTAACCTCTGTCGCCATCTATCGGAAGATCGAATAACCATATGCAGTATCCCAAAATGGGAGGGTTTTGCAAGTTATCAGAGAAGTTAAGTTAAGAGTAGTATAAAGAATTTGAACATTGGCATAGAGCATGGCGGAAATTGAGTCCACCGTGAACAGAGTAATTTCGAAGGGACTTTGGGCCACCACGGTCGCCGGATCTGATACCAACATTTCTACGTTTGCGAAAATTCTATCTGAACAAACCTCGTACTGTGAAAGATTTAAAGGAAAACAATTCATGTTTAAAAGCTGCTCTTCTCTCCAGTATCCTTGCCAATACGTTTAAGAACATCGTTCGCCGCGTTGAAATGTATCTGGCAGAAAACGAAGAACAGTTCCAGTATCGCGTGTAATGCAATAGATTGCACATATGTTAAGGTTTGTAGAGTTTTTTGGTCCAGATTGCTTCATACCAATTATTACAGAATATTCAGTGCCACTTTTGAGTGAATCACGCTTAGTTACATGCACAATATAAGAGATCCAAAGTTGAAGAAAACACTGACATAATCTGTGATTCGAATGAAGTTTCAGCAAAGAAACATTTCGGGGCACTCATTTTTAGTATAGTTTCTCGCGTTATAAATAGTGTATTAGGATCATAAATCATTAATAAAATTTGCTACGAAGAGATAATTTATGTAGGTGTCCATTCATGACTGTTGAACAATTTCTCAATTTGATTTTTTTTTTTTTGCATAAAACGTTATATAATCTCCATATACCTAAGAGTCTATGCTATCATTCATAACCATGAAGACTAGGATATTTTTCTAGGGCTATATTTAATTAATCCCTGTGTTTATGTGCAGAATATTGCTGCTTTGTATACACAGAGATCGAGAAAACCCATTGGTCCTGAGGAAAAAAAATTGCAGGATTGTTGGGGTTCCGCTGGAGGTTCCGGCCAGGATTCTTAAATCTCCAGGGCCGTAAAATTTAGCCTCTTTATATATATATATATATATATATATATATATATATATATATATATATATATATATATATATATATATATATATATATACATATATATATATATATACATATATATATATATATATATACATATATATATATATATATACATATATATATACATATACATATATATATATACATATACATATATATATATACATATACATATATATATATACATATATATATATATATATATATATATATATATATATATATATATATATATATATATATATATATATATATATATATATATATATATGGGTGTGTGTGTGTGTGTATGCAGCAGCTCGTAATGCATTATAATATTTTTTTTAAAGCTTACTTTAGAAATCTTTGATATCTATGAAACACTATATCGTCACAAATAAACTTCTATCCATTTGCATCGTATTTATTTTTTCCCTGAACCTCTCACAATGCAGGTGTTTCTGAATTTGAATATTGTTTCCATCAAACAAGAACATAATTAGCTTTCTCGGTAAGTGCTTAATCGGAAATTCGTTAGTCGAGACTTTGCAATTTTCATTTGCATATTACGTAATGATGGATGACGATAGGGTAACATTACTAATGGTATTTTTCGCAGCCCAAGGTATAAATATGTTTATAACACTGTTATTTCGCTACTCTCGAGTGATTCTGCTAAAGCCGAAACAGTTCTCCTACAATTGTGGTAATTGTGTTTGTGTGTATTCTGTTTCTATTAAATCTATCTTATCCTGGACTAAACTCCATTAACTAGTAAGCAATAAGAGGATAGTATGTGCATTACAGCCTAATAATAGGAAGATGAAACTTACTTTCTGAAATATTAGTTACAATATCTGTGTTGCCAGTATATGCATTCTAACAGATTGAATTTTAAATATTATTTCCTGTGAAGTGTGGGGAATTTGTGTATTAAAAGATTTAATTTTGCTAGCATCTTGCACGTACGCACACAGACACACACACTTATATATATATATATATATATATATATATATATATATATATATATATATATATATATATATATATATATATATATATATATATATATATATATATATATATATATATATATATATATATATATATATATATACAGGGTAATTTTTTTTTGTTTTTTAACTGACACTACTCAGAGCCATATGTAGCGAAATATATCTTGAGGAATTCTACCAAAATTGATAGAGGGACTGAGGACGACATGGGAAAGAGTTTCCGTTAAAAATAAATATTCCAAAAGTCGCCGATAGCGGAAGATATGGCACTTTTGTAGTCGGCGCACCTGAGAATTTGTACAAAAGGCAACTAAAACATCAAAATACAAATTCACGACTACGTCGTAGTCGACAGCAGTGCCAGTATTTCGGGCTATAAAGATAAAGGATTAATACCAAAAAAGTTGTAAGCAGACAAATGAATAACAAAGAAATTTTACTGCAACACCACTTTATGCAGTAAATTCACTTCTCCTTCAATGTGACCAAAGTCCTGGTGACTGAAACATTGCATGCTGAACATTACGTTCTCAACGGCCGAGCGTAACATGTCTCCTGGAATATTCATCACAGTCAGGGATATGTTGACCATTAGGGCGGCCAAGTTAGAGTCTACACCAAAATACACATTGCACTTTAAATAACCCCACAAAATGAAGTCACATGGTTAGGTCCGGGGAGCGAGGTTACATTGCAAGTTGAAAAAAACGACTGTTGACCCTTTCTTCTCTAAATCGATAGCGTAACAAATTCCGCACCGATGTTTATAGCCGAAAATAATGGCGCTGCTGTCAACTTTGTAGTCATGAATTTGCATTTTGATGTTTTACTTCCATCTTGTGCAAATTCTCTTGTGCTACGGCAACAACAGCTCAATGGGTGGTTCTGAGTTTTAATGAATAAAGCGGAAGGGCCGTGGTGCCAATTTCAGTTAATAAAAACTAACCTGTACATATATATATATATATATATATATATATATATATGTATATATATATATATATATATATATATATATATATATATATATATATATATATATATAAATAATATATATAATATATATAAAGGAGAGGTGGGTGTGTAAAGTCAGCGGACAGAACCCAAAGGCTAAAAAAACACAAACGTTTCATGTACGATGATAACAAATAAAAATACATAGAAGACACATAATCCATTGGTCATCATATTACATGAACTGCGTCTTATTACAAACAATACAAGTGTTGCTGCCGCGTCATAACGGCCTTTAACGTCGTTGCGACCTCGTCGTTTCTTCGCCAAACATGATCTGCGTCTTTGCAGGCGAACTGTTTGAAACAGTCACAGTTAAGTCCTTTACACCGTCAGGTGCCGCTATCTGGTTGTGGTGTCCGAATGAACTTCACACACACACACACACACACACACACACACACACACACACATACACACACACACACACACACACACACACACACATACACACACACACACACACATATATATATATATATATATATATATATATATATATATATATATATATATATATATATATATATATATATATATACACACACTATCTGTCACTTACAAGAGGATGTACCCAGTACTTTCTTTGGCGTCGGCGAGCAATTAATGAAGCACATACTGTGTTAATAGGATTTTATTTATTGTAAACGAATTCATGTTGCACTGGAGAGCACAAACAAATGACTGAGATCGCATTAAAGAACACGCACGGATTGCCGGCTTGTGTAGATATTCAAGCTGTGTAAAAAGAATCTGCGTTTACACATCTTGGAAAACTCTCATGTGGCCTTGGTTCTAGATGTACTTAGTTGTCTTTGATGTCATTCGAAACAGTGTTGTTAGATTGTGTTAGGAACAGCTGTCATATCAGCTTGAATTTAAAACAAACAAACAAAAAAACTTATCAGAATTAGTGATCTTTTGTGCAGCCAATTTAATATTGAAGAAGAGAGAAAGTCAGTCGCATTTTCAAGGTGCATTGTTATTTCAAGAAATGCGCAAAAGCTATTAAATGAAAAAAAAGAAAGATTTGTGTAGTTTAAGTTGTAGTAAGATGAAATTCATAATTTGCCTGAAAAATTGAATCTCAACATTTAATTGTTCTACCTCAGTTAGAGACAATTAATTATAATAATAGCATGGTTTCTACAATTTTCCCAATGGAAGCTTTGTACCACCTATGCAGTGTATTCGTGGTGTCGAATGGTTTTGTCATTCTTTTACTCAAGGAAGAAGTAGATTGTGAGATGAAAGACGTTTATTGAACTTGGCACACAACACATTTACAAACAAAAATTAAAATAATTAGCACACAGTCGAAGCTTTATGACACACTAGCCTACTCGCTGAGAGTATTTCTACGTACATCACTGAGAATGTCCATAGAGAACCGTTCCAACATCTCTAGCCTAAAGAGCTGTTCGCATTGTATCCGTCAATGTCAGTGTTAAATATTTCTTTGACTCTGAGAAGAAAACCTATTTTCATTGCTTGCGTTACAGATAACTTAAAGCGCGTCAGATTGCCTAACGACCACGGGAGTCTTTTACTCCGTGTATTTTTCAGTAAGAAGACCGACTTGTGTCCCATAGCAGAAGATTCTAGAAATGACTTGTGATCGATACGACGTATCACGATTCGTCAGCGTTGAAATTAAATCAGGGGATGATGTCATAGCGCTCAGCTATATGATTGGTATTTTTTTCTTTTTTTTTTACTCTGACGCTACGTTAACGTTCCGGATTCATTGTGAACAGCTCTTATCTCACTGAATGTACTACCTTGGGATCTTCCAATTCGTAACTATCTTCAATCGACTTTAAAGCTCCTTAAGGGGTCACACCTGTCCCTCCGGAATTTGCACTTGGGCCACACATCACGATTGCCTGTAATCTCCGACAGCTGCTTTCTCCAAATTTGTCCAATATGGGCAAAACGATTCTACGTGGTCTCTATTGTTCCTCACACTCTCTATATCAGGAATTCCCAATGGGGTCCAGGGGACCCCTTGGGGGGGGATCGATGGAAATTTAAAAAGGTTCTATATTATTCCAGGGGTCAATTATGGGTCTATCATAAATATTTCTGTTTTAAAATGTAATTAAATTTTTTAGAAATGTAACTATTAGATAATAATATCCGATTTAATATGTATAAATACAGATTTGCATAGGGCACAGTGATCCGCGCATCTAAAGTCGAATGTCATGACGCTTATGTATAAGCCTCGAATGTCGCCGTCGGCTTTTATTTGTGTACCAACTATAGGCAGAACTGGTGAAATCCACTAGACCTTAAACAGAACATGTGTTTAACTGATGCAACTAATCAGAAGCAGTTTCTTTTTTCTGTTGGTGATTTTGTGCAATTACAATCTGCCATTCTTAAATCTTGTTTATATTTGTGAAATTAAAAAGGAAAATAATTCAAAAATAATACATAAACCTAAACCTAAAAAATAAACCTATAAAGCATAAACATAATGAACCACTTTTTCTATTTTTTTGTTCATATTCTTAGACAAATTGTTATCTTTAAGTGTTTTATGTGCTATTATTATTATTATAATTATGTTGTACGCTGTCTATTATAGAGAAAAATGTGTGGGGGTCGATGTAGGAAAAGATTGGGAACCCGTGCTCTATACCTTAATATCAGACACAACATACAGCTAAAAGTGCCTGATACTTCTGTTCTATATATGTACTTCTCATCAGATACTAAACTCACGTATATATGCTACACGATAACATACAATTTTAAAACACCATAAATAAGTAAATGGACTGCATCTCATTAACATTTTCGTATTTTGAAAAATCTATTTCTGTCACTTGGAATAAACTGAATTTTAGATAAACGCTTCGTAGAAAATGAACTTAAAGAACACGAATACCTCAAAAAGCTATGGGAAATTTTAAACCTAAAGGAAAATTAAATTGCCCCTGTCTTCTGACGGAACTGAATTTTGGCATTTTCATACCTTGTTTTATAATAGAAAGAAAAGGGAATGGAGCTGTAGTATAGCCTTCTGATTAAATTTAATATTTTCGTGGTATAATATGAATAAAATTAGCATTTGGAAATTCTTTATAAGTTCTTTGCAGATTTGCTCTTCTATATTCAATATGAATAATTTTGATTTTTTTTCGAAAACTGATATTAACAACCGCTTAATTTTTTTCATCAATAACCTATGTTGTTAAATGTGTTATGTTACTACCGGAATTGTTAAGTGTTTCCTATATTATTAGAATATGTGTTTAAAATAGAATCTAGTTGGAAACTTTAAACACACGCATTTTACATTTATTATTAGAATAAAAAATTTAAAAAAATTAAACATTCGCCATTAAATTTGATGTTTATTACATACAAAAATTATCGATTGAAAAGAAATTGCAAAAAACATTAAACTAGTTGATATGCTGGATATTTAAAAGAGTAACAGCTGCTCCTTTCACTGCAGATTTAAAATCATAACTGGACTATAAATAGCATTTATTTAAATTAACGGCTGCAGCTTTTGTGTTTTCCCCTAGTGTACCTGTATTTCTTATCAGCTATAGAACTGCTTTATGTACAACACTAACTTTCCAAATCCGTACAGCTGACACAGTTATCAATTAACCTAAATGGAACTGTCATTGCCTTGAATGAAATGTGATTTATAAACAAACATATGAGGGTTGCCCAAATGAAAATTGGATAAGTTGAATGAAAAGAATACCTTTATTGGAATACAAAAGAAATCGCCATGGGTGTTGTAACACAGGTTCCATCGTTTCGGCAGTAAGTCTATCCCTTTGCTGTAGACAGATCGTTGTAGATTCTGGAGGAAATCCTGCCCAGCATTCTTCATCGTCCGATTGGAAACGTTTCCCCTTTAATGCTCTCTTATGTAGCCCAAAGATTTGGAAGTCACAGGGAGACGAATCCGGACAGTACGGCGAGTGTTCCAACACTTCCCAACGGAATTTGTTTAAGGTGGTCTGGGTTTCACGGAATACGTGTGGGCGGGTATTGTAATAGAGAATGAACTCTTGTTGTGTGGGAAGGCCTGGCCGTCGGATTTTGATATTTTCCATAGTTTTGTAAGAATACTGCAGTATTGTGTCGCCGATGGATATCCGAATTACGCCCAACTTTCGCAATCAGAAACCGTAATACCGCTCGTTGTACCGATCTGGAAGCATCCGTGTATAGCACGACTTTACTTTCGATCAATTTCCTCTACCGCAAACATGTATCACTGTTGAACATCGTATGCGGTGAACACTTCCTACCGCCCTTTATCCCTGTTCGGTAGTAATGCTATAGCTGCAGTCATTCGGGCGTGTTCATTTTTTTCATTTAGGCAACCCTCATATAAACCCAAGATCTATCTTTATGTCGGCTACTACATTTTGCTGATATTATCCAAAACTCACTGCCCAGCATTATTAAAGCTCTTTTCATTGCATATTTGAAATCAAAACTGGGATATAAAAAGTTTCAATTTATATTTAACTGTTATATTTTTTTATTTGTTCCCTTGTGTTCATACGTTTTTCATCATTTATCTGACTTCTTTATAAATAACACTAATTTTCTACGTCTGGTCAGCTGATATTGTTATCAGCTACATTCAGTGGACATGTGATTGCCCTGAATGAAATATGATTTGATAACAAACATATAAATCCAAGTTCCATCGATATCTCAGCTATTAATCTTTGCTGATATTATTCAAAACTCAATGCCCAGACATTTTTAATCCCAGAAAAGATGTCCTCAAGCTAGATGTGTTTACTTCAATATTGAATGTGCCTTAACTCTGTAAATCAGTCGAACTGTCAAATAGTCTTGACAACCCAAATCATATTTTAATAATAAAAAAACAATGATCAAAAGTCTTCAATTTAAACTTAAACTTTTTCCTCTTCATTTCTAACTGAAGGAAGTTTAAGTAAAATATAGTTAGGGGGAAAATATTATGAAACTAGATGTGTCTAAACAAGCGATTTTTCATAGTATGGTAGGCTTTGAAAAATTATGTTGGCATTAAGTTTTCGATAAATTACTGTGAATCTCCATGTCTCTGGGTCTTAGAAAGATAAATTTATTATATTTTGTCAAATTACCAAGTTTTGAATAGGGATGATCATATAATCATTTAACCCATCTAGTACATGATTTTGAAAAATACCTTTTCTGTACATTTGAATCATAAAGTTTAGAATATAAGCCTCATTATGGGCACTCTGCAGATAACGGTATATTTAAATACCACTGTATTAAATTTACATATTTTTTTTAAATGACTCACCTTCGATTCAGGGAATTGTTAGACATGTTCTAGAGGAAACTTACGACAGAGTAATCAAGAGTCGGTTTGTTTTCCGTAAGAGATACATCTCCATCGCAAAAATTCCACTCTGCTATCTGCTGCTTTAAGTTTTAATCGAAGAATTAAAATTCCAATCCAATAGTTTATCCCAGAGCCATGAGTAACTGGAATTTGAATGAATCAAATTTGATTATTTGCCGCCCACATGGTGTAAATGTTAGCATGCGGTGAGCTACGACGCAGTGGACTTTGGTTAAAATCCCGAAAAATACCTGGGAGTTCAAGTGTTGTCCCCTCATAGGGAGCAATGGTGACTCACCTAAATGATGATCCTACAATAAAGTAACCAGCAAAAACTTCGGGGTGAATAAGAAAAGGCGAATGTGTCACGGCAAGTGCTTCCGCATAAAGGAAAAAAAATGAAGAGTTTTTTTGTTTTTTCAAAGTAGGCTTTTCCCTTGTTATACGTTTCTCAGAAAGGTATAGCCGATATATATATATATATATATATATATATATATATATATATATATATACTTTTTTAGCTGAGGCACTTGTCGTGTAGACATTCGCCTATAATTCACCGTAGGTTCCTGGCAACTTTATTATGGGGGCATCATATAGGCTGACCAGCATTACCCCCTATGAAGGGACGACAGAAATGCAGGTATTTTAGTGGCCCGATGCCGGGATTCGATCCTAGCACCCTCAGCACCGAAAGCCAACGCGTTTTACCACAGGGCCACTACTAAGCCCTATACCCGATAAATCCATCGCAGGTGAAAAAGTGTTCCAAACTCGAAAATAAATCTCTAAATTTCCACAAATAGTAAACAAACTGAAGTCAGTGATCTTACAGTGAAAATTGCCATAACAATCGCAACTTGCGGCGTGAAATTTAGGCTATTTGAAGAGAAAAAAAGCATGATAAACGCTCCGTGGGAGTATCCAGAATATAAAATATAAAATGCAGTCATAGAAACAACAATTGCAAATATATTTATCCAGGTGTTAACCTTACATTTTGTCAGTACATTTTTTACTTTCAAGTTCAGAGCGTCCTTGAAACTGTTGTCAAAATCCTAAATTAACTTGATTGTGTTAATGCCATAGCATTTGTCCTGAAAAGAGGAATCTTAGATTCTTAAATCGGGATTAAGAAAATATATTTTATATTAAGTAGCAAAAATAATTCTAAGGCCACCTAAAATGTTATTTTCCAGTTCAAATCCACGGTATATAATCTTTTGGAAAAAGGATATTGTATCTGTATATTGTATCTGTATTTAAATAAGAAACGACCATAATACTCTATATTTAAATATAAGTTCGACTTTTAAATTTTAAATATACTTGGGGATAACGCAAAGCATTGTGATCATACAAGTGTAAATGCAATTAGAAAGTAAATTTTATAGTTTTCATGGCTTCCGGGAAGGCAAATAGAATGTTAATTGCTTGATGGTACATTAATATTCAGTACAAGGCTGGTTCTCTCTCGAGAAATCATTTTCCTTTAGTTGATTGGAAAGTTTCTGAATATAACTTGCCGCCTATAACTAGGATAGTCAATGAACTTCGTACAATTTATGTCTCGATGTTCAGAGATAAGACGTTAGTACGTTTTCTTATCAGACGTTCATTGCGGATACGCGAAACTTTTAAAATAATTCCACTGAATTGTCTGATAATTGGAGAAAAAAAATCCAAATGAAATATTAATGTACTTAGGACAACATCATTTTAAGCCAAAAAACAGAATGTAGATAGGGAGGAAAGTGATAAAAATTAGCTCTTTTCTATACTGGTTTTATTTTTCTAATGCAGATGAACTTCGAGGACATGCGCAATTTATCCTCGAGAGTTGTTGATTACTTTCAATGAGGATACCGTGAATGTGAACGAGCACCACCCCCTAGTGACACCTCAGTTTTGACCAGGCATCACAAGAGACGATTTCTGGAGGTCTCGGATATTCCAAAACAACTCCGACCCCATGGAAGGACTTTCCGATCTACGCATTTAACGTGCGCATATCCAGACAGGGCACGGTTTGATTTGGTTTAGAGCGCTACGGTCAAATTTGCTACATGAGGGCTAATTTGACCGGGACCTACTGCTTAAAGCCGATTCCGAACTGCTAGAAACGTCCATGCCAAGAGTGGAATTCGAACCCTCAGAATTTGGTACCGAATTCAAGCGCCCTAACGGAGGTACTCATTGACGCTCGTCGGAATTCGAACTGAGTACCCTCCATCTGAAGACCAACATTCTACCACTAGGCTACCCTCCAGCTTTATTGGAATTTTATATTATATTATTATTATTTTATTTTATATTTATATTATTGAAAATATAACATGTTACAGTGGAGAACTACCAGACGAGATTTAGATCCAGTTTTGACCACTTATCCCACTATCATTAAAAAGTCATTCTAACCATGTAACTTTTATATTTCTAGTATAGTCCGATAACCTTTACAAGATAAATTAAATTATTATGCAGCGAAATAAATGTTTCACGTCTCTCAATGTTTCTAGTAAGTTTAAACTCTCATTTGATCCTTTTTCAGAAATTATTGTCATATTTAACTAACATATTTTCATTAACTATATACCCGGAAGTTTACGCATTGAAGAATACCTTCAAAGCACTTTTGTAATCATCATGAAGCAAAAAGGGAACTTTCTACATAATATTTGCGTAACTAATTGTACGTTTCTGTAAGTGTTTTCCTTTCTCCGATTTTAATTACATCTACAACTTGTTTGTAAGTAAACGAACTTATGATTACGCTTTTGTATATGTAACGGTAAATAAACAAGAAAGTGTGGTTCCGCTCCTTTTGTGTGGAAAGAATAAATATCTAACGAACTGGAAAAGTAATTTTGTGCAAGAAGTACATTTATGTTTACTGATTACCCGTATTAACTAAAACTAAGAACCATCTACAGACTAAATATATTTATTGCGAATAAGAAAATTTTCTAATGTCTCCCTCTGAGATAAGGGGTATTTACTTAATATACCCAGTTATCTTTATCTAATATTTACGTTGTTGCTTATGGGCAGCAAATAATTCAACTGTAATAAAACTTTAGCTTTATGATAAATAATGTTACTTGTTCTTTTATTACCATGTGGCATTTCTTTTAATAGAATAATTAATATATATATATATATATATATATGTGTGTGTGTGTGTGTGTGTGTGTTTAGAAATTTTTCTTTATCTTATTATGGCTCTCTTAATATGGTATATAATCTACAAATATTAACATTGTAATAATTCTTTGATATATAAGGCGTTAAGTATTATTAATTTTTTTTAGACCATAAAGCATAAAGTCTGTAAAAGAAAGGTTACACAAGGGCATAATTAAAAAGAAAGCAATGTAAATAAGATTTTGTTATAAGGAGATGAAAATGATATGATTGCAATCGTGTAAATCAGCGGTAAATGAAACCAAACTATAGTTAAATGTTTAAAACATATGTAGTAAAATAAATATCATTAGTTCACAGTTGTAGGATACATGAAAGACAGAGATATTTTGAAAGTAGTAAATACACTTTATGTTCACCTAGAACTATGACAACACTTGCCGAAGACAAAATAATAAAAAAAATCCATCTTCATATATGATATACGAAATTTTTTTTTCTAAATAAAAAATTGAACGTACTTACAAAACACAACAATAAAAATGATTTAACTTTTTTAGGCCTAAAAATATATATATGCCATTGATAACTGTCTGCATCCTAATTGATGAGCAATTTTAAAATAGTTCTAAAAGTCTGCTGGTATTCTGTGAAACATAAAACATTTACTTTACTTGAAATTTCATTTCATTTTATTTTAGTTGATAGAGGAGCGAGAAAGTTATCAATACACTTCAGTTTAACAGGGATAAATTTTCCTTACATATAGTCTACCATACATAGCATAGGAGGAAGTTTCAGAATCTCATGTGTTGGCCAATAACAAAATGGATAATCGTCTGAACCTAGGCATTGTTGTCTTCAGCTGTTTTCTTCCAGTGGCAAGGCAATACAAAAGATAAAAGTACAAAATAGCTTAAAAAAAATGACCGAAGTCATTAAGAGTTCTCTAGCTTCCAGTACCTCGCCGTGTCAGAGTCGCCATGAAGTTACAAGCAACGATGGAGGTGGGCTCGGCTCATCATATTACAAAGTTTGGTTGTATCATATTACAAAGAGTGCGGTTTGGCTGGTCGAAAATCCAAATGCGAGGGATCTGTTCTCCCAGGTAGTCGTGACTCGTCAAAATACGGAACAGGGCAACAGCTTCACGATGAGGGCCATTGAGAACGGTGAAGAGATACTCAACTTTCCATCGTTTTGTCTGTATTTGGTGAAGCAGTTGAACTTTTAAAATTTCGAGTCATAATCTGCTTAATGTATAGCTTTATGGAATGATACGATAATGTTGAACATCTTGACTGAAACTCTTTTAGTCGGCAGCTGTTTAGAATCAGATTTAAATTTTAATTCCCTGTCTAATTCGGTCTCGCATAGTGAAGTTGACCTTGGTGACTTCAGCTTGTGAAATTACAAGTCCTTGATGAATTTAAGCCGACAATTGACCTTCAGATTGACATAAATAAGTCCCCAAAACGATTTTTTTTTATTTCAAAAAATGATTCTGCAACTCACCAGCTTTAAATAAATAAAAAAAGTGTATGTTAATCCGATCATTATTAACCGAGTTATAAGTATTTTTTTCAAAAGTAAACAATGGAAATGATAGTCAAATTAAAACTTTAAATGTCATTTTCTCAAAACAAGTTTTCATGTCGTTTCAGTAAGTTCAAAATGTTCCATGCGTCATAATTTTTCTTGAATTTTCATAAATTTTCATAAAATGATTATTTATATATGTTAGAATAAAACTTAGTAATCAATTCATTATACTATTTTAAAACAACTTAGATTTTTTTCAATAAAAACATTTTTTTGATAAAATTTTGTATAAAATGACCTATTTTTATCTATTTCTTATCTAGTTTTTATAAATATGACTGTAAATCAAATATGTATATAAAGCTAGCTTAAGAGAGAAAATTTGATATCTGAGACAAAAATTAATGCTCATGGTGCAATTTTAAATAGAATAATTATCAAACTGATTTTAATCAATATCTTAATTATAAGTATACAAAATTTCATAGCAATTGATTAATAAATAAAAAAAAAAGTTTTTCATGATCTATTGTCACCTTAATAAAAATGCACTTTAACAATTTTAGATTAAAAATAACATTATATCGAAAAGTTTGTAAGACTTTTTTTTTTCAAAATTCATCAACAGAAACGATAAATAAGTAAATTATAATGAAGAACGGTATAAAGCTCATAAATCAGAGTTTAAAAGCCATGTCTTCACGTTACCCAACTGTCATTTCACTCTCATTGTAGGATCCCTAGCAGGGCTGATGTGTTAGCGGGGTGCATCACAATTCAAAATTGCTCCAAGTAAATATAAGTGTAGGAAATATGGAAAAGATGACTAGATTTGTGGCTTAATATAGTGTTGACCGGTTCCGTGTAAACTCGTGATTTAACAAGCAAGTGTTTAACAGAATTTAGGATAAAGGAAAGTCATGTGGTAGATTTTTTTTTTTCAACTTAACATTGCTTTGCTTGAAAACTACCTTTCCTATGACATTTATCAGGTTCACTTGAATCTTCCTATTTTATCATTTAAGCAGCTAATCTCAGACCCTTCATATAAAAAAACAGACTTTATATGGAGAGTATTCGGAGAGTAAAAATGCAGTACTCTCGTCCAAGTAAAGAATAGACGGAGGTGGTTTTATTTTGAACTGTGACCCTCTTTAAAAATGCTTATTTTATGATCTTGTCTAAAATGGTTTTTCTTATTTCATAACACTGTATAACAGATTTAACTGCCTTATTTTTTTCTTTATTGTTATACAGTTAAAACACGTAAGAAAAAAAAATATTGAAAATGGCTATTTCTCTGAACTTAAGTGTTATAGAAACAAGGTTTCTATAATACCCACAATTTTGAAAAGAGAAAAAAGAAAAATCAAAGCATTTAATAAATTCTGAACGAGGTTAATAATTAAAATAACTTTAAAATAACATCTCATGAACATATAGCTCCGATAAAAGGATCCAATGTACATAACAAACTAACCTAACGAAGAAAAGGGACGAAAAGTGGAAATAATGAAGAAAATTGCTGTATATTTTGGTCGGTGTGTTGATGTGTTTATAAGCTTTCCGTTTTCCTGAACAAATGGTCCGTAACTTATCATCAAACGTAAATATTTAGAAAGAAAATAGGAGTAAATGTTCTGGAAGTGTCCTCCAGACAAAAATGTTTCAATTTTATCGTCTAACAATAGTTTTAGGCTAGACACGATATAAAACTTTTTGATGCACACATCAAATGTACCAAATTATACACACACACACACATATATATATATATATATATATATATATATATATATATATATATATATATATATATATATATATATATATATATATAGGGCTAAAAAAATCCTCCTAGGCGAAAAGTCGAAAACAGGACGCGCACAGACCTTTTATATACTTAAGAACCTTTGAATGAATACCTTTGAATGAATGAGCGCATGCGTAGAACAAGCCACGGATGCAAGATTGACGGTTTTAATAGAGGACATTGTACCGTTTTTCGAATAATGGCATGTTTACACTGAATCCGAAGCGTTACGTAGCGTCAGCATTCAAAATTTTAACCAGTCACAGAGCTCAAACTATTGACCACGTGATATGCCAGACTAATATCAGGGCGTGTGAATAATATTTGAGCTAACGTTGTAATGTGAGGCAACGCTCAGAATGCAGTTTGAGCAGACCTTTTGCGGTCACGCAGTGGATGTGTAGGATGAGTTAAACATGAAAATGGTAGTTCACTGAAAGTTTACTGCGAGTATGTGCTAAAAAATGTTCGTGATAATCTACGTAGAAATTTTGAAGAAAATGTATGAAAGACACCAAAACATATATGAGGTGCTTTGTAGTGCACCGCGTCAAGTTTAGAGGAAAACAGATTGCTGGGAGGGGGGGAAAGGATCAGCTATAATCAAAGTGTGATTAAGCTTTTACCGAATTACAGACCGATAAGCCCGCAACATTGATGCCCTATCACCACCGCACCACGTATTTGAGAATATTTCCAGCAGGTTGAACGATTTTTTCAAACCTTTGGACGAAACGTGAGGAAAACATTCCAGCTTCTTGTCAGAAAGGACACTTAAAATCGCACTGATTCTAGAACATTTATTTTTTGTTGCTGAATAGAAATTTGAGGACCCAAAGGCTTAATTTTTTTTTCAAAATAAAATTGAAAAGTCTGAGGACCCCCCCCCCAAAAAAAAAAAAAAAAAAAAATGAAAAACTTTTCATATAGCCCTTTCCATACATTTATTTGTATTTCTATAAAATTTAATGTAACATATAATGTTGTATTATATTTAAATATATTTAGAGGGACTAAATATTACAAAATATTTAGAACAATAAACATGTGTCTCGAACCCTGCTTCACAGTCGAAAAAAGGAAGTTAGTTTGAACAGAAAAATATATATTTATAAAGTTTATTCATGATGTGAGGAGAAATTTCCCGAGAGAAGGTCCCCAGATGGAAGTCTGTTCTGGATTTTTTTTTCCTGCTGTATGCATAAAATAAAATCCGATGTGGTATAAATCTTCATTTTATTTTTAAAAGTTTTGTTAAATGTGCATGTTAGTTATATCCTTTGTTTTCAGTAACTTGTATGTGTTTCTATATATCTGAGCATTTTGCATGTATTTTTAAAAGTCAAATTGGTGTATTATTTTCTTTTCTTAATTTTTGAGAATTTTCTATGTATTTAATTACATGGTACAGAGACTTTATTTTAGGATGAAATTTGACTCGTGGAGTGTTTTCCAAAACTGTACGAAAAAAATGAAATTAATAGTTTCTGTATAGTAGAAAACACTAATGAAAAACTAGTATATTTAAGCATTAGTATGTGACAGGTGATATTTTATACAATTTTTAGCCGCAGCTTCCTTCATCGTTTATACTTTATGAGCATTCTATACAATCTGAGAAGATTAAGAACAATTTAGATGAGTACTTCCTACAGTATGATAGCAATTCGAAACAGTCTCTGGTTTCTTTTGGCATACATGCCCTTTTCGAGATCTGTCGAGACCAGCTTTGAAGAACAAATTACTGTGTTGTTGCTAATGACCCCCTGGCCGGAAGTGTTCCAAACTAAGTCCATGTAGGCTTAGCGAGGTGATTGGTGCGTCTCGGGTTTACAATAGCACCACAAGAGTCCGTCTTAGCTATGTTCCACCCAAATTTTGACCAAGCACCCCCAGGGGTGGCATATGGGTGGATCATACACTCCCCAACCCACTCTTACGTCATTGAGGGTCTTTTCAGTCTACGAATTTCACGTGCCCATATCCGGCCCAGAAACGAAGGCATTTAATGTCACTTATCGAGATTCGAACTGATCACACTCGACGCCGAAATCCGGTGCTCTACTACTAGGCTACCTTGTGCCCGAAAAACATAACCTATGAAAATTAGGTTAACCAGGTATATGAAACCATCTTAATCCCATTGAACACCTATAGGACGCTGAAATAGTCTGCGTCTTATAAGGCACACTACTGAAAGATTTCAGGCAGATTTTTTTTTTCTTATCGAGAATTGAAACGTATTTCAGAGCACAGGTACCAGAAATTGATCGAAAATATGCCCAGAAGACACCAAGCTGTAACTGCAGCGAAGAATTGTCCAACAACATTTTCATATATGGTTACCTATACATGGTAATTCAAAACTCCATGTACAAACTTTTAAAGAGGTAGAAAACTAAAAAAAAAGAACTTAATCACATAGGGATGTATGACCAGAAGCGCAATCCTGACGTTGGAGGACGCTGTTTAATTAATCGGTCCATACCTCATACCAACCCCACTGGATGGCCGGAAATATCGCATTTTTCTGGAGGAGGTAGAAAACTCTAATACAAAACAGCATCGCTCAGGAATGTAAGACCAGACACATTTCTGCATCTTTGTTTATCCTCTAGCTGCTCAGGTTAGCGTTTCCGGTCATACATTCCTACGAGATTCTGTTTTGTTTTAGAGTTTTCTACATCCTCCAGAAAAATGCAATATTTCCGGCTATCCAGTGAGGTTGGTAAGAGGTATGGTCCGATTAATTAAACAGCGCCCTCCAGCGTCAGGTTTGCGTTTCCGGTCATACATTCCTATGTGATTCTGCTTTGTTTTTCAGTTTTTTACCTCCCCTTAAAGTTTGTACATGGAGTTTTGAATCACCCTATATATCCTAGTGTTTATGTGCAAGACCTATATATTGTGATGTTTAGATGTTTACGGTGTATTTGTTTTCTGTGTTATTGGGTGTTTAAATATTTAGTACGCACAGAATAATTTCAAAATATAATTTAAAAATCCCCTGGATAATTATTAATTCCAAACGTTAAACATATTTAGTGTTACCAATAAAAGAAACTTCTCGGGAATTTCTGAGAGAAAAAAAAAAAACGAAGCAAAAATTCCTATTTCTAAATGTACTATTAAAAATGTGTGAAGTGCGATAATATAAAATCCTAATAGCTGCGAGCTTCGAACATCATAATTATCCACCATTCAATGAAAACAAACTCTGAATACTTGAAATTCAAGTGCGCTTTTTTCGATTTCCCTTGCTTTTTTTCGCTTATATATCGATTTCTGAACTGCATGTAATTAACGCATTGTTAAAAAAAAGAGAAAAAAAGTATCTGGTCATAATGCCAAATGGAAATTGGCAAGTCTGAGCTATTCTTTCTCATTACTGAAACGCTGCCGTTTTACTTATGGTTAGCAATCGATCGGGTTCCAGTCATCGGGGTTTAATGAAGCGATACAAAATGAAGTATTATACACCAAGTCAATTACTTTCCGATAATTAAGTATTTATCTTTGTTTACTATAATTGCCCCCTGGAATCAGATAAAAGGCGTGTGTGCTTTAGAAATGCTAATGTCCAGAAGAAATTTTGAATAGAGATTCACCTGAAATGCATATGATAATTTTAATTTTAGCGGCTTTTATGGAATTTTTTTTCAAATTTTCAAACAGCGTTTTCTTTGTCATTTCCACAAAATTAACAAACTCCTTATTCACACAATAATTATAAAATGCATTATTTATGAACGAAATGTTTTGAAGTTTTGATTAAACATTAATAGTTGAATCATGGTTCCGATGTACATTAATGGTAGTAACGTTGGTTTCGGTCTGGAGGATGTTCTGCTTGAATGCTGACGGACAGAGTTAAATACCTCACATAGAATACGTGAGCGTAGGGTTACGCGTATTGAAATATATTTAACAAATTACAAACATCCAAACGATTAGCCACAAAAAATGTTAAACTCTGCGACTGGTTTAAAATATGTCAAGATAGAAAAGCTGAAGCTGACGGACTCTATGGTCCTGCTCGAATAGATTCCGTCAGCGCCGGCGTTAAAGATTCCGTTGAAGCTGCTTGAATGAATGAGCCAAGGATTGGTAAATGATTGGTTGGATATTTTTACGCTTACGCTAACGGATTCTATGTGAACAGTTCCTTAGTGTCTAGGACGGATATCGGGACGTTAGTTCCATAGACAAACACCAAATATACATATACACACATTATATATATATATATATATATATAGTGGACGCTCCTGAATTCAAACTCGGTTAAATCGAACTTTCGGTTAGTTCGAACTAATCCAAAAACCTCCAAAAATTTGTATTGGAATTAATGTTAAAAATATCTCATTACTTCGAACGAAATTTTTATCACTTCGGTTAATTCGAACTAATATTTGACAAAAAAATTCTTTTCCCTCCTTTAACGGAGAAAATAGATGCTGTATTTTTTATTTTTGTGTGTCAAAATCATCTGTATTTATTTTCTGTGTAAAGAGGCACATGTCTGCATTCCTATACTTTTGCATTTCAGATAAACGTTAGTGGCTATTGTCCTTCTTATCAGTGCTTAACGGACAAAGCGATTTTCCGTTATTTGTATGGATTTTCTTAGAATTTCAGAAAATCCAGTCTTTAATACGGATTCTAGGGAGCTGCGGCAGTTATGTCTAAAGTGCAGACAAATAAATGTGATCTAGTTTTTCTTCATCAGTCTGTGGTGTGAACGTGTAAAAATCAGGATGTCTACACGTGGAAAGTACGAAACCCTAACTTCGGAGACAAAGGTAGAAATTTTAAAGAAAGTAGAGAACGACGAATGTAAAACAAAGTTAGCAGCTGACTATGGGAATAGAAAAAATACATTGTCAATTTATTTAAAAACAAGGAGTCAATTTTAAATTGATGGGGAAAATCAAAATTTGCTAGAGAAGCTGGCAGAACAATGGTGGTATCATAAACAAAACCAAACATTCATTATACTGTTTTTCCCAAATGTGTAATTCATATTTTTAATTAAAATTTACTTTTTACAGCATATATTCTGTTTTATTTTATGATTAAGGTAAGTCTATATAGCTTTTTAATATGTTAAATTTTAGATAACATAGTATAATTAATTTTCTGGGGTCATACATACTAGGAGATTTTTTTTCTTCAGTGATACAATTTTAAACTTATATATATATTCTCTTAGCATCGGATAATTCGAACTTTTTTCTGAGAACCTTTGAGTTCAACTTAACGACCGTCCTATATATATATATATATATATATATATATATATATATATATATATATATATATATATATATATACACACAGCGGAGGCAAAAAGTCCTGAACACACTCATTTTTTGGCTAATTTTTGTCTTTTACTCAATTGTTCGTTATGAAGTTATCGTACCAACTAAACTATTGTTATTGATTCTAATCTATTTCTTCATTCTGATGTCAAATCTATATGTAGATTGCATGTAAAGTAAATAGTTTCATTGATATTTTGAGTTAACCATGATAAGGAAGGCACAAAATAACTGTAATAAAGAGTGACAGTTTTTTCAACCAATGAAATGCTCCGTTTTTCCAACCAATCAGAGAGCAGTACTGAGGAAGGGTTGAAAGCAGAATATGAAGCATATTTTAGTGTATTGAAAGCAGTTGTGTTTTGCAATTTGAAGTGTATGTGTGAAAACTATTGGAATTATGGGTAAATTTTCATTTCTGCCTGATAATAAAAGGTACAAATTAATACTTTTGAGAGAAGAAGGTTAGTGTATAAAATATAACTGAAGAATTGTAATTTTGTTATAAAACAAAAAAATTATATATATATATATGTATATATATATATATATATATATATATATATATATATATATATATATATATATATATATATATATATATATATATATATATATATATATATATATATATATGTGTGTGTGTGTGTGTGTGTATTAATATTATTGGAGTTTCGGTAGCTCGAATTTGATCATGTTTACGGTCATTTCAGTATAGTCAAAGGTACTGTTCCACCTTAATGGACGATGATAACAAATACAAATACATAGAGGACACATAATCCGTTGGTCATCACATTACATTTACTACGTCTTATTACAAACAATAGCAGCGTATCTGCTGCGTCATTAAGGCCTTTAACGATGTTGCGATCTCATCGCTTCTTCGCCAAACATCATATGCGTCTTTGCAGGCGCTTTTTCAAACAGCCACTGTTAAGTCCTTTGCACCGTCAGGTCCCGCCATCTGGTTGTGGTGTTCGAATGAACTTCACACACACACACACACACACACACACACACATATATATATATATATATATATATATATATATATATATATATATATATATATATATATATATATATATATATACATATATATATATATATATATATATATCTGACACTTACAAGAGGATGTACCCAATACTTTCTTTGGCTTCGGAGAGCAATTGATAAAGCACATAACATGTTAATAGCATTTTTATTTATTTAAAATGGATTCATGTAGCACTGGGGAGCACAAACAAACGACTGAGCTCGCATGAAAGAACACGCACGTGTGACCGGATTGTGTAGATATTCAAGCTGCGTGAAAAGAAGTTGCGTTTACACATCATGAAATACGCTCATGTGGCCACTGGTTCTAGTTGAACTTAGTTGTCTTTGATGTCATTTGAAACAGTTTTGTTAGATTGTTTTGGGAACAGCTGTCATATCAGCTTGAATAATAATTAAAAAAAAGAAAATAAAAAAAAAACTAACTTATGGGAATTAGTGATCTATTGTGCAGCCGTTTTAATATTGAAGATGAGAGAAAGTCACTAGCATTTTCAACGTGAATTGTTATTTCAAGAAATGCACAAAAGCTATTAAAATGAAAAAAAAGAAAGATTTGTGTAGTTTATGTTGTGTTAAAATGAAATTGAGAATTTCCTTGAAAAATTGTTTAAGGTAGTGGATCAAATAAGTTATGCTGTTTTCAATACAGTAATAGGTGAACATAAAACAATTGTAATTTATTGTTACTAAAAAACGAACAAACTTTTTTGCTAACGTAATAATAACTTTATACAATTATTACAATGTGCGTTGTAGAAATTGTAGAATGTCTGGTATAAACCTAACTCAAACTTGTGTCAACATTTAATTGTACTATCTCTGTTAGAGACATATTAATTATAATAAAAGCATGGTTTCTACAATTTTCCCAATGGAAGCTTTCTACCACCTCTGCGGGCATTCGTGGTGTCGAGTGGTTTTGTCATTCTTTTACTCAAGGAAGCTATATGATTGGTATTTTTTCTTTTTCTTTTTACTCTGACGCTACGTTAACGTTCCGGATTCATTGTGAACAGCTCTTATCACACTGAATGTACTACCTTGGGATCTTCCAATTCTTAACTATCTTCAGTCGACTTTATATCTCCTTAAGGGGTCTCACCTGTCCCTCCAGAATTTGTACTGAGGCCACACACCACGATGGCCTGTAATCTACTACAGCTGCTTTCTCCCTTTTGTCTAATATGGACAAAACGCTTCTACGTGACCTCTATTGTTCTTCACACTTTCTATACCAGGAATTCCCAATGGGGTCCAGGTGGATCCCTTGGGGGAGTCGATGGAAATTTAAAAATGTTCTATAGTATTCCAGGGGTCTATTATGGGTCTATGATACATTTTTCTGTTTTAAAATTTAATTTAATTTCTTAGAAATGTAATTATTAGACAATAATATCCGTTTTGATATCTATAAATACAGATTTGCATAGGGCGCAGAGATCCGCGCATCTAAACTCGAATGTCATGACGCTTATGTATATGCCTCGAATGTCACCGTCAGCTTTTATTTGTGTACCAAGACTGGTCAGAACTGGGGAAATCCACTAGACCTTAAACAGCACTTGGGTCCAACAGATGCAACTAACCAGAAGCAGTTTATTTTTTCCCTTGGGGTTTTTGTGCAGTTATAATCTGCGTTTCTTAAATCTTGTTTATATTTGTGAAATTAAAAAGGAAAATAGTTCAAAAATAATAAAACATAAACCTAATGAACCACTTTTTCTAATTTTTTGTTCGTATTCTTAGTCAAATTGTTATCTTTAAGTGTTTTATGTGCTATTATATTATTATTATAATTATGTTGTACGCTGCCTATTATAGAGAAAAATGTGTGGGGTCGATGAAGAAAATAATTCTTTTAAAAGGGGTCGATGTAGGAAAAGGTTGGGAACCCGTGCTCTATAACCTTAATATCAGGCACATCATCCAGCTAAAGGTGTCTGATACATCTATTCTATATATGTACTTTTCATCAGATGTGAAACTCACGTATATCTGCTACACGATAACATACAATTTTAAAACACCAGAAATAAGTAAATGGACTGCATCTCATTAACATTTTCGTATTTTGAAAAATCTATTTATGTCACTTGGAATAAACTGAATTTGAGATAAACGCTTCCTAAAAAATGAACTTAAAAAACACGATTACCTCAAAAATCTATGGGAATTTTAAACCTAAAGGAAAATTAAATTGCCCTGTCTCCTGCCGGAACTGAATTCTGGCATTTTCATACCTTCTTTTATAATAGAAAGAAAATGGAATGGAGCTGTAGTACAGACTGCTGCTTAAATTTAATATTTTCCTGGTATAATATGAATAAAATTAGCATTTGGAAATTCTTTGTAAGTTCGTTGCAGATTTGCGCTTCTATATTCAGTATGAATAATTTTGATTATTTTCTAAAACTTATATTAACAGTCACTTAATTTTTATCATCAATAATCTATGTTGTTAAATGTGTTATGTTACTACCGGAATTGTTAAGTGTTTCCTATATTGTTAGAATATGTGTTTAAAATAGAATCTAGTTGGAAACTTTAAACACACGCATTTTACATTTATTAGAATAAAAATATGTTTTAAACATTGATAATTAAATTTGATGTTTATTACATAGCAAAATAATCGATTGTAAAGAAATTGCAAAAAAACATTAAACTAGTTGATTGCTGGATATTTAAAAGAGTAATGTGAGTACAGCTGCTCCTTTCACTGTAGATTTTAAATCATAATAAATAGCTTTTATTTAAACATAACTGCTGTATTTTTTAAATTTTCCCCTTGTGTACCCATTTTTTATCATGTATAGAACTGCTTTATGTATAACACTAATTTCCAAAGTCCGGGAAGCTGACATAGTTGTCCATTAACTTAACTGTACATGTGATTGCCCTGAATGAAATGTGATTTAAAAAAAAAATATGAGGGTTTCCCAAATGAAAATTGGACAAGTTGAATGAAAATAATATATTTATTAGAAATAAAAGGAAATCGCCATTGGCGTTGTAACACAGGTCCCATCGTTTCGGCAGCAAGTCTATGCCTTTGCAGTAGAAAGATCGGGGTTGATTCTTGAGGAAGTCCAGCACATCTTCCTTTATTTCGTCGTCCGAATGGAAATGTCTCCCCTGTAATGCTCTCTTAAGTGTCAAAAAGATGTGGAAGTCACAGGGTGACAAATCCGGACTGTATGGCTGTTGTTCCAACACTTCCCAACGGAATTTGTTTAAGGTCGTCTGGGTTTCACGGGAGACGTGTAGGCGGGCATTGTCATAGAGATTGATCACTTGTGTGGGAAGGCCTGACCATCTGCTTTTGTTTTTTTTCCGCAGTTTTGTCAGAGTACTGCAGTATTGTGTCACCGATGGACATTCGCATTACGCTCACCTTCCGCAATCAGAATCCGTACTACCGCGTGTTGTACTGATCTGGACGCATCCGTGTATAGCACGGCTATACTTTTGATCAATTTCCTCTACCGCGAACAGGTTTCACTGTTGAACACCATATGCGATACACACTTCCTACCGCCCTTTATATCAATGTTCGGTAGTAATGCTACAGCTACAGTCAGTCTGACGCAATCGCACGTGTCCACTTTTCCTTTGGGCAACCCTTATATAAACTCAAATTTTATCTTTATCTCGGCTATTGCATTTTGCTGATATTATACAATCTTCATTTCCCAGCATAAGCTGTTTTCATTGCAGATTTGAAATCAAAACTGGGCTATAAAAGGTTTCAATTTATATATAACTGTCATATTTTTTGTATTTTTTCCCTTGTGTACATGTTTTTTTATCATTTATCTTACTACTTTATGCATAACACTAATTTTCTACGTTTGGTCAGCTGACGATGTTATCAGCTAACTTTAGTGGACATGTGACTGTTCTGAATGAAATATGATTTGATAACAAACTTACAAATCGAAGTTCCATCGATATCTCAGTTATTAATCTTTGCTGATATTATTCAAAACTCAATGCCCAGCATTTTTAATCCCAGAAAAGATGCCCTCAAGTTAGATGTGTTGACTTTAATATTGAATGTGCCTTAACTCTGTAAATCAGTCGAACTGTCAAATAGTCTTGAACCCTAATCATATTTTAATAATAATAAAAAAACAATGTTCAAAAGTCTTTAATTAAAACTTAATTTTTTTTCATCTTTATTTCTAACCGAAGGAAGCTTAATTAAAAACTAGTTAGGGGGGAAATGTTATGCGACTAGATGTGCCTAAACAAACGATTTTCATAGTATGGTAGGCATTGAAAAATTATGTTGGCATTAAGTTTTCGATAAATTACTGTGAATCCCCACGTCTCTGGATCTTTGAAAGATAAATTTATTATATTTTGTCATATTACCACGTTTTGAATAGGGATGATCATATAATCATTTAACCCATCTAGTACATGATTTTGAAAAAAAAAGCTTTTCTGTACATTTGAATCAAAAGTTTAGAATATAAAGTTTAGAATATAGTTTAGCCTCATTATGGAAATTCTGCAGATAACGGTATATTTGAGTACCACTGTATTAAACAAAAAAATTTAAAAGTCTCACCTTCGATTCAGGGAATTGTTAGACAAGTACTACAGGAAATTTACGACAGAGTATTCAAGAATCGGTTTGCTTTACGTATATCTCTATCGCAAAAATTCCATTGGGCTGCGAATGTGTGACGGCATGTGATATATATATATATATATATATATATATATATATATATATATATATATATCTATATATATTCCTCGGGATTAAGAAAATATATTTTATATTAAGTAGCAAAAATAATTCTAAGGCCTCATCAAATGTTATTTTCCAGCTCAAATCCACGGTACATAATCTTTTGGATAAAGGATATTGTATCTGTATTTAAATAAGAAACGACCATAACACTCAATATTTAAATATAAATTCGACTTTTAAATTTTAAATATACTTGGGGGATAACGCAACACATTGTTATCATACAAGTGTAAATGCAATTAGAAAACAAATTTTATAGTTTTCATGGCTTCCGGGAGGGCAAATAGAATGTTAATTTCTTGATGGTACATCAATATTCAGTACAAGGCTGGTTCTCTTAAAGAAAAAAAATCATCTTCATCTAGTTGATTGGAAAATTTCTGAATATAACTTGCCGCCTGTAACTAGGATAGTCAGTGAACTTCGTACAATTTATGTCTCGATGTTCAGAGATAAGACGTCAGCACTTTTTTTATCAGACGTTTATTGCGGATACGCGAAACCTTTGAAAAATACTTCACTGAATTGTCTGATAATTCGAGAAAAAAATCCAAATGAAATATTAATGTACTTAGGACACCATTTTAAGCCAAAAAATAGAATGTAGGTAGGGAGGAAAATTATAAAAATTACCTCTTCTCTATACTGCTTTGTTTTCTAATGTAGATGTACTTCGAGGAAATGCGCAATTTATCCGCAAGAGGTGTTCTTAACTTTCAGTGGGGACATCGTGTATGTGAACAAACAACTCCCCCTAGTGAAACCTCAGTTTTGAACGAGCATCCGCAGGGACAATTTCTGGATTTCTGGTACCTTCTACCATACCTCCGACCACATGGACGGACTTTCCGGTCTACGCATTTAACGTCCGCATATCCAGCCAGGACACGGTTTGATTTTATTTAGAGCTCTACGGTCATTTTTTTGCTACACGAGGGATAATTGGACCAGGAACTACTGCTTAAAGCCGATTCCGAACTGCTAGAAACGTCCATGCCGAAAGTGGGATTCGAACCTACAGACTTTGGTACCGAATGCCAGCGCCCTAATGGAGGTACTCATTGACGCTCGTCGGGATTCGAACTGAGTACCCTCCATCCGAACACCAACATTCTACAACTAGGCTTACCTCCAGCTTTCTCATATTATTGGGAATATAACATGTTACACTAGAGAACTACCAGGGAACATTTAGATCCAGTTTTGACCTCTTATCCCACAAGACTATCATTAAAAAGTCATTCTAACTATGTAACTTTTATATTTCTAGTATAGTCCGATAAAATTGACAAGAAAAATTAAATCATTATATAGCGAAATAAATGTTTTACGTCTCTTATTGTTTCTAGTATGTTTAAACTCTCCTTTGATCCTTTTTCAGAAATTATTGTCATATTTAACTAACATATTTTCATTATCTATATACTCGGAAGTTTACGCATTGAAGAATACCTTCAAAGCACTTTTGTAATCATCATGAAGCAAAAAGGGAACTTTCTACATATTTGCTTAACTAATTGTACGTTTCAGTAAGTGTTTTCCTTTCTCCGATTTTAATTGCATCTACAAATTGTCTGTAAGTAAACGAACTTATGATTACGCTTTTGTATATGTAACGGTAAATAAACAAGAAAGTGTGGTTCCGCTCCTTTTGTGTGGAAAGAATAAATTTCTAACGAACTGGAAAAGTAATTTTGTGCAAGAACTACATTTATGTTTACTGATTACCCGTATTAACTAGAACTAAGAACCATCGCCAAACTAAATATATTTATTGCGAATAAGAAAATTTTCTAATGTCTCCCACTGAGATAAGGGGTATTTACTTAATATACCCAGATATCTTTATCTAATGTTTACGTTGTTGCTTATGGGCAGCACATAATTCAATTGTAGTAAAACTTTAGCTTTATGATAAATAATGTTACTTGTTCTTTCATTACCATGTGGCATTCCTTTTAATAGAATAATTAATAACTATATATATATATATATATATATATATATATATATATATATATATATATATATATATATGTATGTATATATATATATATATATATATATATATATATATATATATATATATATATATATATATATATATATATATATATATATATATATATATATATATATATATATATATATATGTATATATATATATATATATATATATATATATATATATATATATATATATATATATATATATATATATATATATATATATATATATATATATATATATATGTTTAGAAATTTTTCTTTATCTTATTATGGATCTCTTAATACTCTATAAACTTTGACAACATAATAAAAAAATACATCTTCATATATGATATACGCAATTTTTAATTTTTTCTAAATAAGAAATTGAACGTACTTACAAAATACAACAATAAAAATGATTTAATTTTTTAGGCCTAAAAATATATATATATGCCTTTGATAACTGTCTGCATCCTAATATCCAATCAATTTAAAAATAGTTCTAAAAGTCTGCTGGTATTCTGTGAAACATAAAATATTTACTTTACTTGAAATTTCATTTTTTTTAGTTGATAGAGGAGCGAGAATGTTATCAAAACACTTCAGTTTAACACGGATAAATTTTCGTTACGTATAGTCTACCGTACATAGCACAGCAGCAAGTTTCAGAATCTCATGTGTTGGCCAATAACAAAATGGATAATCGTCCAAACCTAGCCATTGTTGTCTTCAGCTGTTTTCTTTTTTCAAAATTTCCAGCGGGATGGCAATACAAAAGAAAGAAGTACAAGATAGATCAAAAAAAAAATGACCGAAGTCATTAAGAGTTCTCTAGCTTTCCAGTACCTCGCCGTGTCAGAGTCGCCATGAAGTTAGAAGCAACGATGGAAGCTGATGTAATTTAAAATTTCGAGTCATAATCTGCTTAATGTATAGCTTTATGGAATGATACGATAATGCTGAACATCTTGACTGAAACTCTTTTAGTCGGCAGGTGTTTAGAATCCGATTTAAAATTTAGTTCCCTGTCAAATTCGGTCTCGCATAGTGAAGGTGACCTTGGTGACTTCAGCTTGTGAAATTGCAAGTCCTTGATGAATTTAACCCGAGAATGGATCTTCAGATTGATAAAAATAAGTCCCAAAAACGATTTTTTTTAATTTCAAAAATGATTCTGCATTTCACCAGCTTTAAATAAATAAAATAAAATATGTTGATCCGATCATTATTAACCGAGTTATACGTATTTTTTTCAAAAGTAATCAATGGAAATGTTAGTGAAATTAAAACTTTTAAAGTCATTTTCTCAAAACAAGTTTTCATGTCATTTCGGTAAGTTCAAAATGTTCCATGAGTCATAATTTTTCTTGAATTTTCATAAAATTCCATAAACTGATTATTTATATAGGTTAGAATAAAACTTAGTATCAATTCATTATACTATTTTAAAACGACTTAAAAGTTTTTCAACAAAAACATTTTTTTTGATAAAATTTTGCATAAAATGACCTATTTTTATCGATTTCTTATGTAGTTTCTATAAATATGACTGTAAATCAAATATTGCTACTAACTTTTATTATAACTATATAAAGCTAGCTTATGAGAGAAAACTAAATATCTGAGACAGAAATTAATGCTCATAGAGGAATTTTAAATAGAAAAATTACCAAACTGATTTTAATTAATATCTTAATGAATTACATTCTGTTTTTTTTTATTTAGAATTTTCTTTTCTGAACAACACTGTTTAAGGGGAGTGGTCACTTTTACGTGCCTTTAAAAGTATCATTTTTAGACCTATGTTCGATTGTATGTACTACACATGATTTTTGCTTGATTTGCATGAAATTTTTTGAATAACTGCCTATAATACTGTTTATTATAGATGCATTTTGTCAAGGTAATTAATAAAAATAATAAAAATGACTTTTATGCATAAAAAGTGAATAATTTATTTTAAATCGAGCGTTTTGCAGTCAACTACTGTGCGCATTCTGTCAAAATACATTATTAAGGTACTTAATAAATTTTTACTATATGTGATTACAATACTTCAGGCAACAATATCCAGCAACATTATTCAAAAATATATTAAAGCATTTTAGTACGTGCTATTTTTAATTAGAAATTTTGAGAATGACTGAGTAAAAGCTTATAAAAAAATTCTTTAAAAAAAGTTAAATATATTAAGGTTCAAAAGTTTTGGTGGATTTTGTTGTCTAAAGTGTTGTAATCACATATAGTAAGCAATTATTAATGTACCTTAATAATTTATTTTGACAGAATGAGCACAGTAGTTGACTGCAAAATGCTCGATTTTTTAAAAATATTCACTTTTTATACATAAAAAATCATTTTATTTTTTGTATTAATTACCTTGAAATATTGCATATATAATAAACAGTATTATAGGCAGTTATTAAAAAAATTTCATGTAAATCAAGCAAAAATCATGAGTAGTACATACAATCCAGCATAGGTCTAAAAATGATACTTTTAAAGGTACGTAAAAGTGACCACTCCCCTTAAGTATACAAAATTTCATAGCAATTGATTAATAAATAAAAAAAAAGTTTTTCATGGTCCATTGTCACCTTAATAAAAATGCACTTTAACAATTTTGGATTAAAAATAACTTTATATCGAAAGGTTTGTAAGACTTTTATTTTCAAAATTCATCAACAGAAACGATAAATAAGTAAATTATAATGAAGAACGGTATAAAGCTCCTAAATCAGAGTTTAAAAGCCATGTCTCCACGTTACCCAACTGTCATTTCCCTCTCATTATAGGGTCCCTAGCAGGGCTGATGTGCTAGCAGGGTGCATCTAAATTCAAAATTGCTCCAAGTAAATATAAGTGTAGGAAATATGGAAAAGATGACTAGATTTGAGGCTTAATATAGTGTTGACCGTTTCTGTGTAAACTCGTGATTTAACAAGCAAGTGTTTAAGAGAATTTGAGATAAAGGAAAGTCATGTTGTAGAATTTTTTTTTCCAACTTAACATTGCTTTACTTGAAAACTACCTTTCCTATGACATTTATCAGTTTCACGTGAATCTTCCTATTTTATCATTTAAGTAGTTAATCTCAGAACCTTTATATAAAAAAACAGACTTTATATGGAGAGTATTCGGAGAGTAAAAATGCAGTACTCTCCTCCAAGTAAAGAATAGACGGAGGTAGATTTATTTTGAATTGTGACCCTCTTTAACAATGCGTATTTTATGATCTTGTCTAAAATGGTTCTTCTTATTTCATAACACTGTATACCAGATTTGACTGCCTTAATTTTTTCTTAATTGTTATACAGTTAAAACACGTAAGAAGAAAAAATACTGAAAATGGCTATTTCTCTGAACTTAAGTGTTATAGAAACAAGGTTTCTATTATACCCAAAATTTTGAAAAGAGAAAAAAGAAAAATCAAAGCATTTAATAATTTCTGAACGAGATAAATAATTAAAATGACTTTAAAATATCGTCTCATGAATATATTGCGCCGATAAAAGGATCCAATGTACAAAAAATACTAACCTAATGAAGAAAAATGACGAAATGTGGAAATAATGAAGAAAATTGCTGTATATTTTGGTCGGTGTGTTGATGTGTTTATAAGCTTTCCGATTTCCTGAAAAATGGTCCGTAACTTGTCATGAAACGTAAATACTCAGAATGAAAATAGGAGTAAGTGTTCTGGAAATGTCCTCCAGACAAAAATGTTTCAATTTTATCTTCTAACAATAGTTAGCGGCTCGACACGATATAAAATTTTTTGATGTGCACATCAAATGTACCAAATTATACATACATACACATAAACAAACAAACACACACACACACACAGACACACATATATATATATATATATATATATTTATATATAAGGCTAAAAAAATCTTCCAAGGAGGAAAGTCGAACACAGGACGCTCACACACTTTTTATATACTTAGGAGAAGTACTTTGAATGAATGAGCGTATGCGTAGACAAAAGCAAGTACGCAAGATGGACGGTTTAAATAGAAGATATCGTACCGTTTTTCGAATAATTGCTTGCTTACACTCATTCCGGAGCGTTACGTAGCGTCAGCATTCAAAATTTAAACCAGTCACAGAGCTCAATCTATTAACCACGTGGTATGCCAAACTAATGACAGGGCGTGTCAATAATATTTGATCTCACGTTGTAACGTAAGGCAACGCTCCGAATGCAGTGTGAGCAGACCTTTAGCGGTCACGCAGTGGATGTGTATGATGAGTTAAACATGAAAATGGTAGTTCACTGAAAGTTGACTGCGAGTATGGGTTAAAAAATGTTCGTGAGAATCTACGTAAAAAATTTGAAGAAAATGTATGAAAGACACCAAAACATATACGAGGTGCTTTGTAGTTCACCGCGTCAAGTTTGGATGAAAACAGATTGCTGGGAGGGGGAGAGGGAGGACCAGCAATAATCAAAGAGTGATTAAGCTTTGACCGAATTACAGACCGGTAAGCAAGCAACATGGATGTCCTATAGCCACCGCAGCACGTATTTGAGAATATTTCCAGCAGGTTCAACGATTTTTTCAAACCTTTGGACGAAACGTGAGGAAAACATTCCAGATTCTTGTCAGAAATTACACTTAAAATCGCACTGATTCTAGAACATTTATTTTTTGTCGCTGATGGGAAATTTCAGGATCCAAAGGCGTTATTTAAAAAAAAATTAAAAATTTGAGCCTTCCCCCCGAAAAAAAATTCAGATATAGCCATTTCCATACATTTATTTGTATGATTTTACTTCAGTGTAATATCCATGAAGTTGAAATTATGGCAAGCCAAATTAAATGTTTAATTTTTTTTTGCATTTTGAGACGCTGACCAAGCACAATTCTAAAAATGTTATAAAATATGCAGCCTTACTTTCCGGTTTAGTTCAAGAATTTAAAATTTATTTCAGGACGTTTGGGAAAATAAACAATTGTTTTTTTGCATGTTTTCTACTCCATTTACAGACAGTATAGATATAATGCTAGCAAATTGTCAAATGGAATGCATAGAGTTGCAATATGACATCTAACTTAAAGAGAATTTCAATCGAGTCTCTTTGTTGTAGTCATAAATCATACCTGCCCAGATATAAATATCCTTCACTGCATAGTCAAGCGTTATTCTGGTCAACAACGTTTGGAAGCACGTACATCTGTGAACAACTATTTTCAATGATTTTGGTTCTAATTTGACTCTTAGAGTGAAGCACACTAAGAGTCAAATTAGAACCAAAATATCGGATGAACATCTTAACAATAGCATGATAATTGCAACCACTTCAATCGACCCAGATACTGAAGCTTTAATTTTTCAAATTCAATGCGAAATATCACATTAATTTTATGACTCCTATAGTTATCTTTTTAATTATAAATAAAATGTATAATGAAATAAATACATATGTTAACTATACATTATACTTTTTTTACCCATCAACAATTTTTAATGTTAGGTATATTTTTGTGTGGCCCAAGACAATTCGTAATCATTCAATGTGGTCCAAGGAAGCTAAAAGGTTGGACACCCCTGCTTTAATACTTTATTTTTTTGTTATTGAATTATTTACATTTTACTTAAATTCAATTCAAGCAATACTTTATTTATACTGTGTTTATATTTTCATGCAGAGTTCACAAGGCAAAAGACAATTTGACACTTTTACTTTTCAGCTTTTAGTGGTGGTTCAATGATGAAAGGCTGAATCTATCTAAATTCTGAGATGTGTATAACATTTCACATGTTTTTTCCTATGCTATTTAGACTGTGTTTAGTTTTTAAGTTGACTTTGGTTAACAAACATTCATATTGAACCCCGAATCAAGAAACGAGAAACATAGTTTATGAAGGTACTTTGAGATAATATTTGGATGATTTTAATTGAACAGAGATTTATATGGAGTTTAATAAGGACAAGATGTTTCTATTATTGCTACAGAATCTTGCATTTATGGTGCGTGTAGCCCAAATTGCAGATATCTGTTAATTTTTTCGTCAGTCAGTGCCTTTACCCAATACATTAATACTTTTTTTTTTGGGGGGGGGGCTACAGAATCCTGCATTTATGGAGGTATTTATATGGATAATTAGACATTTTTACTTTTAAGCTTCTAGTGATTTATTATAAATGTATATATTTTATGATATTTATACTGTTATTAAACTATGGTATTTATACTGTGTTTAGTTTTTAAATTATTTTTTGTTAATAATCATTAGAGAATTTGGCATTTTTACTTTTAAACTTTTATTGGTAGAATAATGAAAAGCTGAATCTACTAAAATTCTGAGATGTGCATAACATTTCACATGTTTTTTTAAAATTTTATTTATGATGTGTTTACTTTATTGTATATTTTTGAAGGACAGTGGATTTTGTAGTTATTTGGTGTTATTTAAAGTTAATTTTCTAATATTACTCCTTTGTTTTCTATTTTTAATTAATCCTCTTTTACTGGGTTAATTCCCAGTATACGGATTACCGTTGGAACTCTTTCGAATATTTCTGTGATAGTCATGGAATATTGTTATTTTTTAGTTATTTGGTGTTATTTAAAGTTAATTTTCTAATATTACTCCTTTTGTTTTCTTTTTTTTTCATTAATCCTTTTTTACTGGGTAAATTCCTAGTCTATGGATTACCGTTGGACCTCTCTTTGGGATATTTCTGTGATATAATTGTGTTGAGCTTTGATTTTAGATTTGATTACTACTATTCCATGATTGCTGAAGGGAGCGGGTCCCTAATCCGACCGGCTAGACGAGCGAAGCACGGCCAAGTAAATTTGACATTTTTACTTTTCAGATTTTAGTGCTACAATGATGAAAGGCTGAAATTCTGAGATGTGTATAACATTTCACATATATTTTTTCTCTGTTATTTATACTGCGTTAATTTTTAAATTGAAAGCAGGAAATTTTTAAATTGAACGCAGGAAAGTCTGCAGTGCAGACTTTTTCACTGATGCATCAAAACATCCGACCAAAATTGGTTTACAGAGACCAAGAGTTGTTGCATACAGATAGATTCTTATACCTGGGAGTTTTCTTTGAGAATAGGTTAAGCTGGAAACTGCATATTGAAAGTGTGATCGAAAAGGTTGAAAAACGCCTATACATCCTTAAACGCCTGGCTGGTTGTCATTGGGGGTGCGCCCGCACTACATTGGAAAACACCTATAAAACATTTATTTTACCTGTTATCAATTATTGTTGTGAGGTTCTTATCTCTGCCCCAGATAACCTGATCGATAAACTGGAATCAATACAAAACCAGGCCCTCAGGCTGATCATTGGTGCAGTGAAGACTTCTCCCATCGACTCACTGCTACTCCTGATTAATACTAGACACATTAAGTCAATTATCGAAGAGAGGGCTCTTATATTTTATGAAAAGTTAATCAGACTAAATGTACCGTTTTGGAACTGTTATGAAATTGTACCAAGATAGCTAAAGACCCAAAGTGCTTTTTTACAGAGAGTCCTAGAATTAAGAGCAGAGCTGGAACTTGATGATGGAATTGCCCAGGGTTTCTTGAGATCCCCTAACCCTGTGACCTATGTTGAAAAAACTACCAGGCTGGACCTTGCCCAACCATTCCTTAAGAGCCAATTGCCTCAAAGCAGCTTAAAGATCCTTGCACTTGAGACCATCCATAGCCTCTACCCTGAGCCTGAATGGTTACATATTTACACCGATGGTTCTGTGACTGAACTCTCCCCATTTGTCGGAGCAGGAATATATTCTTCTATCTTTTCCTTTTATTTGCCTGTTGGAAAACAAAAAAAACGCCTTTGACGGGGAAGTTTTGGCTATATATGTGGCACTGGAGCAACTTGTCCCCAGACACCTTTATAATAAGGTGGTCATCCTATCAGACTCCAAGGCTGCCATTCAGGCTATCGGAGCTAGGGAAATACCCATATATAAAAATATCCTAGATTGTCGGGTTCTTCTGGATAAGTTGAAGGCAGAGGGATAACAAATAACACTGAAATGGATTCCAGGACACTATGATATTTATGTCAACGAACAGGCAGATATATTGGCTAAGAAGGGCACTCAAATATTACAACAGCCGAATACTTTTATCTCTTTCCATTCCATAAAACTGTACATCAAAAATCTAATGAGACAAAACTGGAAAGCATTGCTCACTTCTCGCATTTCTTCAAGAAGTTGGAGGAATAACTTAGGTCAAAACATTTCAGATAAGCCCCGTGAAAAGGCTGTTGCGGAATTCAGACTTACGGTGGGCCATGACTGTCTGGCGAACCACCTTCACCGAATTGGAATTTTTGCGAGTCCTAATTGCCCACTTTGTGGGAAAGATGAAATCATGGACAGGAACCATTTGTTGGGATGCTCGGCTCTGCGTGGAGACTCCGAGGTAAAGCGATATTGGAGCGCACGACATCTGCTGATGGGACATTGACTTTTTTCTCTTACTGTTCCTTTTTTTTATATTTCATGTTCCTTGTTTATCTTGTTAACTTGCAAGAGTCTGTCATTTTCCTTTGCCATTGTAAATTTTAAAAAAAATTAAATTGATTTTGGTTAACAAACATTCTTAAAATCCCGGGCATCTCGCCGGGTACTTCAGCTAGTATATATATATATATATATATATATATACTCATTACTTCGAACGAAATTTTATCACTTCGGATAATTCGAACTAAAATTTGACAAAAAAATTTCTTTTCCCTCCTTTAACGGAGAAAATACATGTTGTATTTATTCTTTTTGTGTGTCAAAATCATCTGCATTTATTTTCTGTGTAAAGAGGCGGATGTCTGCATTCCTAGACATTTGCATTTCCGCTAAACGTTAGTGGTTATTGTCCTTCTTATCAGTGCTTAACTTACAAAGCGATTTTCCGTTATTTGTATCGATTTTCTTTGAATTTCAGAAAAAACAGTCTTTACTACAGATTCTATGGAGCTGCAGCAGTTATGCCTGAAGTGCAGACAAGTGAATGTGATCTAGTATTTCTTCCTTAGTGTGTGGTGGGAACGCGTAAAAATCAGGATGTCTACACGTAGAAAGTACAAAACCCTAACTTTGGAGACAAAGGTAGAAATTTTAAAGAAAGGAGAGAACGGTGAATATAAAACAAAGTTAGCAGCTCACTATGGGAATTAAAAAAATACCTTGTCAACTTATTTGAAAAATAAGGAGTCAATTTTAGATTTATGGGAAAAATTAAAATTTGCTAGAGAAGCTGGCTGAAGAATGTTGGCATCATAAACAAAATAATACAATCATTTTACAGTTTTTCCTAAAAGTATAATTCATGTTTTTAATTAAAGTTTACTTTCTACTGCATATATTCTGCTTCATTTTAGGATTAAGGTAAGTCTGTATTGCATTTTAATATGTTAAATTTTATAAAAAATAGTATAATATATTTTCTGTGGTTATACATACTAGGAGATTTTTCTTTTTCAGTGATACAATTTTAAATTTATATATTTTCTCTTAATATCCGATATTTCGAACTTTTTTCTGAGAACCTTTGAGTTCGAATTAACTAATATACATACAGTGGTGGCAAAAGGTCCTGAACACACTTTTTGCCTAATTTTTGTGTTTCACTTAATTGTTCATTATGAAGTTATCGTACTATCTAAACTAGTGTTATTGATTCTAATGTATTTCTTCATGCTGATTTCAAATCTGTTTGTAGAATGCATGTAAAGTAAATAGTTCCATCGATATTTTGAATAAACCATGAGAAGGCCGGCACAAGGTAACTTTAATAATGAGTGGAAGTTTTTTCAACCAATGAAATGCTCTGTTATTCCAACCGATCAGAGAGCAGTACTGATGAAGGGTTGAAAGCAGAATGTGCAGCATATTTTAGTGTATTGAATGCAGTTGTGTTTTGCAATTTGAAGTGCGTGTGTGGAAAAAATGGAATTATGGGTAAATTTTCATTTATGCCTGATAATAAAAGGTACAAATTTATACTTTTGAAGGAAGAAGGATAGTCTATGCTCCAAACTGCTGCAAAAGTACCATTTGGTCTTTCTACTGTCGTAAGAACATTGAAAGATATTCTGAAACAAAGTCTATTGCGGACAGGGAGCGATCTGGATAACCGAGAAAAACAACTTTACATGAAGACACGGTATTGCAAAGGATTTCACTTTCAAACAGAAAGCTTAATTCACAGCAAACTTTGAAACAATGGACTTTGACATCGAATGTGAATGTGTGCCCAAGAACTGTGAGAGGAAGACTGCTGAAAATTTGATTGCGAGGCTGAAAAGCTCTCCCAAAACCATTACTGACCGATTTTCAATACAAGAGGAGATTAGTGTGGGCAAGGGATCGTTCATTATGGACTATTAAAGACCGGGAAAAGACAATATTTAGTGATGAATGTCAGTTTTGTATTTCTGGTAACCAAAGTCGTACCTATGTAAGACGATGCACTCATGAGGAATTTAGTCCTCAATGTCTGAAGCCCACACTAAAGCACCCGACGAAAGTGATGATATGCAGCTGCATGTCTTCTCGTGGTGTTGGAAGACTTCACATCGTGAGCAGAACAGTGAAAGCCAGGGATTACATTTAAATACTACAAAATAAATTGCTACCAATAGCGGGAGATTGTTTTAGGGATCAGTCATATATTTTTCAGGACGATAATACTCCCTGCCAGTGTGCAAAGGTACTCCAGAAATGGTTCGAAGATAATACTCTGAATAGGTTAAATTGGCTAGAACAGTCTTCGGATCTTATCCGATACAGAACCTATGGCATAAATTTGGTTATGATATTTCAAAGAATAAACCTTCAAATAAACGTGAGTTAATTAACGCTTTAATATTTCCTTCAACCATGTTGTCACGAAAGAACTTCTTGTGAAATTGGTGCATTCCATGCGAAAAAGATGTAGAGCCGCAATTAAATCAAACACTTGGCTATAAAATATTGATTTTCAAACATGTAACATCGAAATTTTCAAAATACATATTAAATGTACAGAATTTATAATTTTTGTGTGATATTCTACTACGTATATTATGTTATTTTATATCGTTTTCTTCTGTACACGCTACACATTCCGAAAACAGGTATAACTAAAAATCGTCGTATTTTGAGATATGACGTATTATATATATATATTTTTTTATAGACAAGTGCAGGGTATCCCCATGGGAGGAGGATGTTCCTCTGCACTTGCCGACATATATCTATATTTTTATGAGAGAAAAGTAATGCTCTTAAATGAACTCCTATATTTCCGATATGTTGATGATGTACTGATTGTATTTAATGAAAATTTTACATCACTGAGTTTTGTGTTTTTTCCCTGAAGGTTTAGAGCTTGTGGAGTCTAAACGAGACAAAAATGGTAATGTGGTCTTTCTAGACTTGAGTTTAAACATCGATGATCAGAATAACTTAATTTAAAGTAAGTATGACAGACGTGATGATTATGAATTTGAGCCAGTAAGAATCATGTCATGGGTCAACAATATACATAAAAATATAAAACGTAATATTATTATGAATCACATAATTAGAAGTAGAAGGTTACACTCAAATATTGTAGATTTTAACATCAATATTGACAATTTCATGACAAGGGCATGTGAACGAGCATTTCCATGTGTATTTCTAAAAGACATTTTGAATAAGTTTTTGAGCGCAAATGACTGTGACCGTGATGAGAATTGGCTGAGGCTGGTGCTTGAGGTATGTGTTGACTTTTATATTTGTAGATTTTGTGAGTTGTTCATTTGATGAGGGTTTGCATTGGGGTTTTGACGGGTTTGGCAGTTATGCTTTCTTTTGCTGTTCATTTCTAATTTTTCCTTTTATGTATGTTTTTAACTCCTGTGAGGTTTCTGGAATTGTAGTGACCTCTGGGAGTGTTGTCATGGCTTGAAAACATGCTTTAACCGGAGAGGGGGGTCACAACTCCCCCCGGACATTAACTACAAGGCCTTCATGTTATGTTGCACTATTGCTGTAATACCGGTACTTGCTTTCTGTCCAGAAATGCTTTATCATACTAACTCCTTTATTACTATATTTAATTGCTTATATAGTACATTTTTTACGAGCAGCTCTGCGCAGTTAATAATGATTACTCTTATTAATTTAATTCTCTTTATGCATTTGCAACGTTTATATATATATATATATATATATATATATATATATATATATATATATATATATATATATATATATATATATATATATATATAAATTTTTCTTATACTTCTGCAGAATATGCGGTAATAGTAGAAAAGAAATAAATGTCCCATGGTCTAATTCTGAAGAGTTGTTCATTTTCAGAATAGAGTATAAAATATTTCCTCCTATTTGAAAAAATTCATACTCTCATATGACTGAGTAAATACATTATACCAAAAATTAAGTTTACTCACGTTTGAAAACTTTTGGAAAACTTTTAGTTAATACCCCATACCTGTATACTATAATGTTGCATACATTACGTAGACAACATAAATAATATTTAGAAGAAAAGTACTATCGATATGGTTATTGTAATACAAGTCTTTACTTTTTCTTAAGAACACAAAGTATTTTTTTATTTAATTTTTCTTTTTGCCATACATGTGCAGAATCTGAGATAATATTAGATAGGGAAAAAGGAAGAAGGAAAAATCCATACGACAGGTGCATCTCTGTAAGCCAATTACTTTATCTAAAAGAACAAGAAATGCATGTATGAAAAATGAGTTAGAGAAGAACATTCATATACGGGATTGTTTGTTTATTGTTTGCCTGTGAATTCGGGATACAGGAATAACAATATCAACCGAGTTACGAACGAGCAGCGAATAACAAAGTTGGGAGCGAGTGTATCTAAGCGAAGTTGCTTATTTATACACAAATGTACAGTTCCTGGAGGAGAAAGTTGCAAAAATGAGTTAATATGAAAGTTTCATTTCTTTTTCCACCGTTCATATCTGGGAATGTACAAGGGAAGATAACTTGTGTGTTTTCTATCATAACATCAAAGTGAAGTAAGAATGAAAGATTTTTTTTCTCTTTTCGAAAATTCGATTTCGGTCTCTTTTCTGAGAAACGTATTCATTAAATAAAATACTTTACATGATTTACGATACATGCTTTGGATACATAAACAATACGCCCTATTTTAGAAATAAATAATTGAACAGTGTTTTGCCCTTAAAGTATGAGTACTATATAGATATATATATATATATTAATAGATATTTAAATAATCATGGTATATATATATATATATATATATATATATATATATATATATATATATATATATATATATATATATATACATAAGAACATATATTAGTTTACATATATTAGCTTTTCTTATACTTGTGCAAAATCTGCGATAAAATAGAAAGGTAATAGCCCATTTAAAATATTTTGTATCATTATTGATATTCAGAATAGTGTATAAAATATTACCTTCTATTTAAAAGAAAAATCATTGCCTTATATGACTGAGTAAATACATTACGCCAAAAATGAAGTTTGCTTATGTATGAAAGCTTTTGGACTAAGTTAATCCTCTATAAAACACACATTTAGGGAACTTAATCGGCAATAATTTCGTCTGAAAATTTCTTAAGTAATTAAGCGTTTGAAAAATGAAATTGCTTCCTTTTCGCGTTTTTTTTTAATAAGCAGTTTGCATCCACATTTATTCGGCTGTTATATTTGCTGTAATAAAATTCTTCATACGTTCCTCAAATGTTACTAGTTTCCCTGTTTTAATAATTATCTTCAGACACAGAACAGACTCTGAAAATTAAAGTGTCCATACATAGTTGGGAGATCAAATATTAAACTTTTTAATAATTGCATTTGTCACTGGATATTAATTAAAATATTTATAAATTTTTGATTACGGTCTTATAATTTTGAGCTCATAGGTTTCTATGTGTAGTAGCATTTGAACCAATAATTGTTTTGCTTTATACTGCTTATTGAAGATAAGTTATAAAAAATATTTTTTGAGGAAAGCAAAATAGACTAACTAAATATATTTGCTTGAGAAATACCAATCAAAGCGTGGTTTACTTATTAAACTAAAAAATATAAATTTTAATTCAGATACATACATTTATATACACCTTGAAAATTCCGTAATGGTTTACATGCATATTTAAATCTGAAGTGCTTATTAAAACTACAACATAAAAATTATTCATCATTAACATCTTAAAACGTTTTAAAATTAGCGTTTTACTGAAACTAAAAAAACTAAAAAATGTAGAGTTAAATTTATTGTGAAAAGTCTGGCAGTGTCTCTAAGTTATTAAATTTTGTCCGGTAAAGATTTTAGATATTTTTCATATTGATTGGATAGACTAGATTGCCACTGAAAATCTATTTATAGCTGGTCCCTATCAGACCATCGCTCTCGGTCAGCAAAATATTTCAATAATATATCAAAACTAACCAACTCTTCAAAACAGATAATTTGAGCTTTTGAAAAATTGAACCAATGATCAAGTGGTGATAGAAATGTCCCTTGTAGAAGTTAATATTTCTTGATTGATTTGAATTTTAGAGAGAGGAATTACTAAATAAAACTTATTCATCCGTATAGTAGTTAAATATTAACTTGACATTTCATATAACAACATCCAACATTTAATTATACATGAACATCATTATCCCTGTATCAAATCGATAGTATATATAACTCTACGGACGATAACCAATAGATGTAATATTCCTGTGATTACGCCTATTTTCTATTTTAGTACCAAGTTAAAACTTATACATTTGACTAATATATCTGTGGCTACCACACTGGTGGGAATAAAACTCACGATTTACCCAGCCTTTGTAGTCGTTACTTATGATTCCAGGATCCATATTATATTTAATGGAAACCTTAATAGGTTTAACTAGTTATATTTACATGCATGTAAATAAATGTTTTTGGTTGTTATGCAAAAATTAAAACTACCTAGTTAGCGATTTTGTTCTTGAATAAGATGTGACGAATTTAATTTAAACCAAGATTTTGGACACTGAAATAATTTACACTACCAGTAACATGAAACGTAAATTAGGAGAAAATGATATTCACTAGACATGGTGAGAAATTTTCTATAATTTTTTCTTGCATTTTTAACACATATAACTCTTGTGCGAACGATTCATCTATTATTGTTTAATAAAAAACCTCAAAAACGTTCTGTCATAAATAATACACATTATTCTTGATAGATCTGCGGTTACGTATTTTTAAATTTTAGCTCTAAGTTACAACCTTACAATTAAGGACATGAAACTACACCTCTAATTATTCTCTCTGTGCCTATGCTATTGGCGGGAAATAAAGGAACTCACGGTTTTTCAACTTCTATAGGGATTGGTTATGATTTCCATATATAGATTCTATCCAATTGAAATCTAAATAGGGGTATGTAATTATATTAATAAACACATGAAATGACAGTATTTTTTTCATTTGCAACAAATAAATTTATCTAGACAACGAGAAACTGATTTAAATGTCATGATGCGAATCTAAGCTAATATTTATTATAAGGAGTTAGATAATTTAACCCACCAACAGTGAGAAACGTGGAGAAGAAAATATTACCTAGACATAGTAAAAATGTTTGTATATTTAACCCCTAAAATTATTGTCCGAACAATTCACTGTTTTGTTAATTATACCCCTAACCGGAAAATTTTAAACCAGGTCCATATAGGCTGCAAACTCAGAGATGCTACTCGAGTCGGATTTAGCCAGGTACCACCAAAGTTTTGACATAAACCTACTAATAAAAAACCTATATAAAAAGCTTGAAGATTCCACCAAATTTTCAGATTTTTTTTACCCCGCATTGAAACTGAGTGCATATCCATTATCTTTCACAAACTTGACGATAGCTTGCATACCACATATTGTTCTCCGCTGTATAGTATGGACTTCTGATGGGTTCGTAACTTATCCTACCCACTGATATCCTAGTAGAACTTTCTGATCTACTAATTTGACATGCCATATCTTGCTAAGATACGTAAGTATTTAAACCTCCAGCGGGCACGACCGTGTACAAAGTTCAGCATTTTCGTAATTTTGAATGGTTTGTTTTTAAATGTAATATTTGAACGCTTTAAGCAGTTTCTATTTATTTGTACACCCTTTCGAATGCAGGTCTGTTTTTCTGACCTTTGTAGTCCTTTCCATTAATTTTCAGTCGTGATTTAACCGTGGTAACCCAGCGATTATACTGGATTACAATGCGACAAAAACTGGAGTTGATGTAGTCGATCAAATGTACAGTTATTACACGGTATCCCGCATATCACGAATTTGGATAATCTCACTGTTTTTTTAGGTTTTTGGACACAATAGGAATCAATCCGCAAGTTGTCTTTAGATCCAATAAACCGGACAATTTTGAAATAAGGTGATTGCATCTGCATTCTTTGGCCTTTAATTATAAATATATCTCAATATTATCATCATTTTATATGTTGTCATAAAACACAGAATTATTATTTTCAATTTGAAAAAAATATTATTAGAAAAGGAATAATCAAGTTTGAAAGAGACGTTGGCTCTTGTGCCACGTGCGCCTGCTGGTGTTCCAAAAATTGGCGCACCCGCTGAAAGGTTAATGACGTTCTTCGGGATTCGAACTGGACCACCCTCCCCCCTTTTTCTATCTCAACAGGCTACCACTGAGGCACCTCGGGCCACAGATTCACTGATTAATCTTTAATCGAAACTTCAAATGCTTTCAATTCATAAATAATGCATTTTATGATTATCGTATGAATAAGGAGTTTATTATTTTTGTAGACATGAAAAAGAAAGCATCTTAAAATAAAATTAAAAGAAAAGCTTTCTCTAAAAGCTGAGAAAATTAAAATTATCATTTACATTACAGGTGAATCTCTAGTCAAAATTTTGTCTGGACATTAGCATTTCCAAAGCACACACGCCTTTTATCTGATTCCAGGAGGCAATTATAGTAAACAAAGATAAATACTCAATTATCGGAAAGTAATTGACTTGGTGTATAATACTTCATTTTGTATCGCTTCATTAAACCCCGATGAATGGAAGCCGATAGATTGCTAACCATAAGTAAAACGGCAGCGTTTCAGTAATGAGAAAGAATAGCTCAGACTTGCCAATTTCCATTTGGAATTATGAGCAGATACTTTTTTCTGCCTTTTTTTTCACAATTCGTTAATTACATGCAGTGTTGAAATCGATATATATGCAAAAAAGGGAAACCAAAAGAAGTGCACTTGAATTTAAAGTATGTAAAGTTTGTTTTTATTGAATGATGAATAATTATGAAGTTCGTAGCTTGCAGCTAAAATATCTTTATTTCATCATCCTTCATTAATTTTTAATAGTGCATTTTCAAACAAGACTTTTTGTATTTCATTTTTTTCTCATAAATCCTCGAAAAGTTTCGAATTATGTTTGACATTTGCAATTAGTTATACAGAAAATTTTGCAAATTAAAATCTTTCTATGCTTATTAAATTTTTAGATACCACCTAAACAAGAAAGGTGTATATTCTACCTTGCAAAAAGTTATAGTTAAGATCCAAATATATCAACATAGATAAACTGGAAAGTAAAAATAAAGATTTGCAACATAAAAATGTATTTTTAGCTGTTCATTATAAGATTGTGTATTTACTACTCGGTCAACAAAATATGTTATTAATATATCAGAATTAACCAAATTTTCCAGGCTATTTAGAGTTTTTTCGAAACTGAATTAATGATATTGTTGATATAATTTCCCAGACAAGAACCTCATGTTCTCTGATTGCTTTCAGTTCTGGAATATAAACATCTGAATAAAGCTTTTTTTCTTTCTTTAAAATAACTTCTATATGTCATCTTGACATTTCGTATAAGTACAATATTATACTTTGAATTATATGCATGAATATCATTAATGCTCTCTTTACACGGTAATACATTTGAAGCGTGCACATTAATTTCAAAATATGAACACGTTGTTGGGACATACTTGTCTGCAATAACTGTTTCAACTTTTCTTGGCATGATCCGACCAGTTTTTTGTATGTAATTTATGGGATATGTCTCCGTTCCCCTATAAAACCCCTGTTCTAGAGACTTTGCAGTAGTGGGTGTTTTCAGTCGGTGACGAATTCGACGTTCTAGCTGGTCCTATATTTGTTCTATAGGATTGAGACAGCCAACATTAAAATGTTTGTTATGTTCAGCAAAACAGGCCTTAATATTTCTGTAGCGGGGTACCATGCTAAAAAAATCCATTGCCTATTTTATAGTGCTTTCACATTGTAAGAAGGACGCATCAAAAATGTTTATAATCATCTCAGAGTATAAAGCTGAGGGCAAGCAATCAAGTGTTTCAGCTGAAACTGGTCAAGATTATCAAAAAGAAACATCCGAATATAATAGTTTGGACAAAGCAGTGCAAATGAAAAACCTTCCCGTGCAAACGTCATACCGAAACACGTCTATTCAATTGGAAAAGTTCGAAGCTTCCCTCCTCTAAAACTTTTGTCCTTGAGCGACGTGCTAAACACCATTGTAATCTCTTTCTGCCAGAAGGACGAGTGTTTTAGGACATGTGAGAAGTTATGTATCTTATATTATCGGATATTATGTAGTTCTGATACAATTGTATTCCTGACAAATATTACGGGTAATTAATCCTGTAGTTTAGGATTCTTATTTCTGCAGTCAGCAATACGGTGGGAAAGCGATTCTTATTTAGATTCACCACTGTACTCTCTAGCCTAGATCATTGAATTTGTGGAGCATCTGAGATGAGATTTGCACCATGATTCGTTAGTATCCAATTTTCAAATAATATCTAAAATGTTTATAGGTTTCTCGGATTATATAGCTATAGGCACAACAAGCAAATGTCTCAGTCCTTCCTAGCTGAAACAGGTCAAAATTATGACAGTTTCTCCCGAATATAACATTTTGGACAATGCATTCGAAATGCAAGATCTAGCTGAGCAAACGGCATACCCAAACACGTCTATCCGTATGAAAAATTTTGGACCGTCAGTCTACACCCCACTTAACCTCTTGTCCATTAACGACGTGCTAAATACCATTGCAGTGTCTTTCTGCCGTTAAACATAGTGATATGGGACATGCGTGCAGTTGATGTATCACACATTATACTTTTCCAGTCGTATTGTGCGGATAACTGATCCTGTGGCTTGGTACACTTACTAGTATTGCTGTAGTCATTGAAAAAGCAGAATAGGGACTCATTTAAAGTTTTCATTATAATATATTGCCTCGATATCTCATCGAGGCAATGTTCATCCAGTTTGCGCCACATCCGAGGTCAAACAGCATGTATTTTTTTATTGGCATAGTTAAGGCACTTGTCCTCAAATATTCGCACTTTATACCGCGAAATTATACATTACCTTTTATCTTGGAGCACTATACAGGTGAGTCAACATTGTGCCCTTGGTGCTACCTCAATTTTGATAGACTACTACCAGGGACGACAGCTGGGGGCCTTGAACCTTCAACCCCCTGACGTTGGGGAAGGGCTTTCCGGTTTACGGATTAAACGTGTCCATATCCGGCCTAGACAGTTAGGTAGCGAATAGCGCTTATCGGGATTTGATCAGAGGACCCACCTTTCAGATAAATCTACGCTATCACAAGGATACCTTAGATCCAAATGGCGACGGCTACGGTTGATTACCGGATAGCAAAAGACCAGCAACTGCACGCAAAGTTTGTTATCTTTAGTATCATTGTATGACCAGACATCTTAAAATTGTCATTTGGTGCCATAACACAGTTGAATGAAATTTAAATATATGATTTGTGATTACGTTTATTTTTATCACCTATTGCGCAATGCGCATCTTTATTAGACGTGTAAATCTGCATATGTGTCTGATTATTTTTGCAAATAATTGCACTGCACTTTTACACCTAACTTCAATCTTAATATAAAGGTTTTGTTAATTAAATAATTACACACTTTAAATAATATTGTTTTTTCCTGTCTGGCAGAAGAAAAGAAATTCTCTTCAAACTGCATGAAGTTTTAATAACGCAATTATTTTCATGAATAGAAATATTTCGAAATGTTTCCTAAAAATTTATTCATCAGTTCTAAATAGAATCCTCTACTAGAGGCAAATCATTGTGCCTCATATATTCTGAATTCTTCGTCAGAACAGGCTTTAATATCCGGAACGCGTAGTAACCACTTGGGTATTGAAGAAAACATTTCCAGAAAATGCCCAGGAAAAAACTTCCTGCCTGTATTCAGCATATTTTCTGATTTCTTTTATCTTTCCTCTGAGTCACCTTTTTAACAGGTGCATGTATTACAATGCATTAGGTTTTCAATGGCGTTATGTATTCAAATTGAGGCTTTCCCAAGGGACTCGAGAATAGATTGCCGAGGTAAAGATTTCGTTGAATTTAGAATAAAAAATTTCTATCGTAATATAAGAAAATGGAATTATTTTTGAGTAAGAAGTGAAGCGTTAAATTAGATATGCAACAGGTTATTTCATTTGTGGAACTAACTTGTGTATTAGAGGTGATTTATGAATTTTGTTATTGCAAAAACTGCATTTTGAGAGATTTTTGAAAACATAAATACTGGTTTTTATTATTATAGTAGTGGCGATGCATATTTTTAAAGCATGATTTTATAACTTCATTTAGGTTCACACTCGGGTATTGTAAGCTAGTCATTGTAAATTTCCTTGACATTAAAAAAAAATGGGGTATATATTTTATAGCATTTCATTCAATGCTTTCGATTGTCAAATACACAAATATTTCGACTCGTTACCAGAGATAATAAATTCAACCCCCCCCCCCCCCGTAGTACACAAGTATGATATATATATTTTTTATTTTATTTCAGATTTTACCATCCAAAAGTAGAACTATATGATATCTGTCAAGGCTTTTTTCCCAAGGCAAATGTATTATGTAAGACAAAATTATTTTTGATGAGTCTCAATCGTCATCAAAACCCAAGCGAACTATATGAAACTGCTAGATGAAGTTAAATTATCCAATCCGTGTTTACGCCGAATACTGATACGTTAAATCCTCAGACCTGAAAATCCTCAGACCAGAGGGGGAGGGTACAATCACCCCAGATGTCGCCCCTGGAGGGGCTTGGTCGAAATTGGGGTGGTGCCTGGCAAAATCAGACTCCGACCCTTGTGGCAGTGTTGCCAACTTGGGGGTTTTCCCCCTAAATTTGGGGATAAGTTAGATGAAAAGAGGTGTTTTTAGAGACCACATTTTTTAAGGGGCATTTTGTGGGGGGGGGAGCATTTTTTAGTATTTTGTACAATCGAGACGTGTTTTTGTTTTATTAGATTATAAGTTCCATTCATATGTCAAATGTAAATAAACCTCCATTTCATTATGTAAGTGTGTATTTTCTATTTATTTCAATTTATCTCTCAAACAGGATGCCTATTTGGAACCAGAATTTCTTTTCGGAAGGTCTAGGGCAGGGGTCGGTAACTAATTTTAAGTGGGGTCCGGATACTATTAAATTTTTTTATCGAGGTACAGAAAAAAAAACTCATAATACTTACTAGTTTTAAATTTTTATTATGACTCATTTAAGTAATTATATAAAACACAATAGGTAGGTTTTCTTAAAAATCAATGCGAGAAATTATATCTGCGGTCTTGAGCCAATTTTTTATAGTTTGGTTCACGCGGGGAAAAGCTAATGCGAAGAGTGTCTCCAAGGTGGGCGTCAGTTAATGTCGAACGATATTTGTTCTTCAAAATATTAATTTTTTAAAAAGATGATTCACATACATATGTGGAGCCAAACATAGTAACCAGGTTGATAGCTAGTGTTTTTGCAATTTTCAAACATTTCTGAAACATGTTTATCCCAAAATCCTTCAGTGGATGCAGTTTTATACATTTGAAAGGAAATATCTTCTTGCAAGTCAATTATCACCATTTGATGTAAACGCTTTGAAAGACTGAACAACTTCGCAGTCACGTTAGTCCATTCTGCCGCTGCAGCAAATTTCATAAGGATATTTAAAGAATTGAGACAGCTTCTCTATCTCTGCAAAGTCTTGGAATTTTGCAGCAAATTCCTTTCACAGATTTGATATAAACCTTAAAAATACTGAGACGTCTTCTTCAGAGTTCTTCTTTTTATATGTAAGAATTGTTGGGAAATGAATAAATTCTTGACTCGCAATATCTTTTTCAAAGATATCCAGCTTGCGACGGAAAGCAGACACACTTTGTATCAGATCATATATTAATTTTCCATTTCCTTGTAACTCGGTGTTGATCACATTTAAATATTTCAGAATGTCTTTTAGGAAAGTCACAGCTAGCATATTACGCTCGTTTGTTATGAACTCCTAGTGATTCCTTGCTTCCTGCGTATCAAAGATTTTCAAGAAGAAGGTTACTTGTTCTTTTATTTACACAAACGTTCAGTGACTTGACCTTTACTTAGCCAACGAACATTGTTGTGTTGCAGTAAGCCAGAATACGCCGAACCACATTCAGAAAGAAACTCCTTGAACTGTCGGTGCTGAAAAGCAGAACGAGATCTTATAAAATTGATCAACTTGACCTAGCTGTCCATTACTTCTTTCAGAGTAGCACTAAGTTTTCCACAAAGGACTGTCTGGTTAATTATGCACTGATAAGATATTAGGCCTGCATTCTTATCCCTGATTCACTTTACTAATCATTTTTCTTTACCAATCATCGTTGTGGCCCTGTCACTTGAAAGGGACACTGTGGTGAGGCAATGGAGTTTTAACGCCTATGATTGGTTTATTTTCGTCTCAACGTCATCTTTCCCTTAACGCTACGCAACGGACTCCTATGTGAACAGGCCCTTACTTTCAATGTCAAAAAATCTCACGAAAATAGACATTTGTTCATCATCAAAAATGTCACATGATTCATCAAGTTCTATGGCGTAGCAAGGTGCCTTCTGCAGAAGTTCGAGCAAACTACTTTTGTTGTCAGCAGCTAAAATTTCGGTTCTTCTTGTATTACTTCTTGCCGACAATGGAATACCTTGAACTACACTTTTTTTCTTCCAAAAGTGGCGTGGCCACTTTCAACATGCATTCTTTTACTATCTCAGAGTCTGAAAGTGGCTTCTGGTGTTTATTAAGCGTCGAGCACACACGCAATGCTGCTTCTGTGGATTTTTCTTGCTCGCTCACGCAGCGAACTAGTAAGAACGTGCTTTTTTTGTAAGAAATTAGATATGCTTGGAGTTTTCCTTTACGAGCTTCACTGCCAAGAGGAAAGTTTTTGTGAAACTACTGATGAGTTGTTTCGTAGTGTCGCTTTAAATTGGCAATTTTAACAATAGCGACAGTTTTGTTGCATAAGAGGCAACCTGGAACGGGTTTAGGCCTATCAGGCAGCGTAAAACAATATTGTTCAGTCCACTCAGTCAAAAACTTTCTATTTTCACTGTCAACTTTTCGCTTTTTAAGATCCATATTGATGGAGGTACGAAACGTTTTAGTACACGACAAATTATAACACAAATCAGCGAATGCTCCTCACAAGATCGCAACGCAACTACATAATAAGTTACGACGTGTCGAAACATGTCGTCCAGTACGCTCCGTCCCGCACGCACCCTCGCACTCCAACGCACTCTCTTGTGCTACACAGTACAGCATAGCAACAAATATTTATCTGCCTACTAAAATTAGTTATATAAAAATATTAATTAAATTGAATAGGTAGGTAAGTTATTTAACAATAGGTAGGTAAGTTATTTATTTAGCGGTCCAGGTTTCGACCTTCCGCGGTCCGGATACGGACCGCTGTCCGCCTGTTGCCGAATGCTGGTGTAGGGGATCTCAAGTCGGTGTTAGGGGGAAGCAGGGGGATTTAGAGTTGGCGCTAGGGGGAGGCGATTCGTATATGTTGGCAACACTGCCTTGTGATGTCATTATACACCGTAGCCACACCCCTCAGCCCTCAAGTCTATATGGACCTTGTTTGGAATAATTCCTGCGAGGGGGGCATTAGAAAAAACAACAACAGCAAACTATCCGAAGTAAAATTACTGGCAAAATATTTAAACCTCCAAGTCTGCCGATACTGTACTGAAATAGTAAAGCTGTTGATAACTGCTCTTTAAACCCGTTCTCTTTGTATATTGGACGCAAAAAGACTTATTGCTTCCCTTTTCATTCCTACTTTTCCCCTAATCCGATTTTAATTTGTTTATTCGAGATGCTCTGCCGACCACAGTGTGAGCTTAAACGGCGTTTATACAAGAGCATCCTCCTCTGAAAGAGCGACTACCTGTAATAAAAATTTTAATTCTTACTATCAAATCCCTTTTTTATTTTTTAAATCTATTTCAGTGGCAACGATTTTAATTCCTTAATTAGTTAATTAATTTATTTGTTAATTAGGTGCTATAACATAAAAATTTCTTTAATTTCTTAAAGCGGCATTTCTAATGACAGCTTCATAACTAATTTCATTTTTACCGTGTTCCAACTGGACTTATAAATTTGTCCTTATAATATCTTATTTAAATTCGATTATACATTTCTTATCAAATTTTAACACACATTTTAACACAAGGAGTGTTCACTTAGCAAACCGTACAAAAAAGCTTTTATTATTTTTTACAAACAAATTAGATTTTTATTTGCTTTTTTGTAATGTTGTCTTTAATTCGTTTTTAATGTACCTCAAGCTAGCTTCTTTTGAGGGCGACCCCAGTATTCCTTTGCATATGAATTTAACAGCTAAAAGTGAATTGAAGGGCGCGAATCAATTTTTCGGTTTTGAGAATGCCCCAAGTAAAGTTATAAACGATTACTTCAGTTCAAGAACTCACATTTTTAGCGATCCTTATTCATATGAAAGTAAAGTATTATTCATGTAATGTAAATAATTGTTTTATGCAAACAATATTTTAAAATAAATCAATGAATTTTGTTTTGTGTGTATTAGAACATTTTCTAAACTTACCAACAAATTTATAACTTTTTACAATGCAGTCAGACATATAGAAACTTTTATGTTTAGTAAGACCATTAGATAAGATCCATTTATATTTACCTTAATAGTAAATGCATATTTTCCTTACAGGGTTACTTTATTTACATGAAATTATAAGATAGATACAATTTAGAGCAAACATCTCTTGGAACATTTATTGATTTATTTCAGTCCCTGAAATAAGCAACAGTTAGGAACATTCTCTTAATTTCAATCTACATAAATGGAAGTGTAAACCATTAAATAAATTCAAGTGTAGATCATTATTTACAAACGTGCCGGTAAATTCTGTATACACAGAAGTGTACTAGAAAATTAAATTGCTTATCATTTCTCTCAAGTGTCTTTTCTTGAAGCGTGACATTTATACTGAAACAAATTAGCCCTCTCTTTATTTTCTGGGAGAAAATACGTTAATCAGTGTATTTCATATACTGTTTCCAAGTGCTACAGTGATAAACAAAAATATGACCATTAATTTTCTCGAAAATGCATTGGATAAGAAACGCTGAGTTTAGTTTCTGCATATGTGTTAGAAGCTCTGTAATAGGGAACATAAGTTAACCTTTGGATTCACTAATGATGCACTTAAAGGGAGAATTTTCGTGAGAAATGTTACATTTTCTCACTTGTAAATAATTGGGTGACAATACGCCCTTAAAGAAATAAGCCATTAGAATGCATGCAATATTTTTTTTGTCCATAGCATATTCAGTGGTAGACCTTTAATCTCTGCTTCGTCCTCGTTTAAAGAGTCACCAGAATTCTATAACTAGATACATTACTGGATATATCACTATTCAAGTATCAATTTGAACTGTATAATTTATCTATACCCGTATCATCTATTGCATTAAATACATTTTTTGTCTGATATCATTTATTGCATATAATATCAGACTTTGCTTTCAACCTGTTGTCCATTATCCTCTTCCCGATCATTTCACTTTTCCCAACAGTACATCTGCATATCAATCCCACTGTCCTGCTAGCCAATCGATGGCCGAATGGCTAGGGTTCTGGCATTTGGTTCAGGTCCTGTAGGTTGAAGTCCCACTGTTGGCATGGATGTTTGTAGCTCTTTAGAATCGGCTTTAAACTGTAGTTCCCGGTCTAATTAATCCTTGTTTAGCAAAAAGTGGACCGTAGTGCTCCAAACCAAACAAAACCCATTGTCCTGCTACGTGAAACGTAAAAAAAATACATTTTGCATTAATTCTTTTACCTTTTCTTAAATTTCGAAACCAAATAGATCACGAACATCTGAACTCATTAACTTAGAAAAGCTGATACTATTCATAGCTCCGTATGCCGTTGCCTGATTTTGGTAAGAATCCTCAGAAGACAATACTTTTCCAGCATTAATTTTCAATTAAATTGTTCCCGGAAAGCTGTAATGTAGCATATGGGGTTGTGAATCCTTTATGATACATAACCCTATACTAATGGTGTAACCCTTAGATTACACAACCCCATGCATTGTGTAACACTTAGGCAATCTATGGTATAGGCTTATCAGTGGTAAGGTATGGAGTTATCTATGATATGGTATGGGATTATCTATGAAATGGTATGAGGTTATGTATGGTATAGTGTACCCTTAGGTAATCTAGCGTATGGGGTAGTGTAACCCTAGGGTAACACAGTCCCATGCCCTTGGAGTTAAAACAAATAGGGGACAAGTAGTGTGCGTAAACTGCTGGCCATTTTCTGACGATGTTAGATGAGTATTTTTGTTAACAACCGTTCTGACTGACCCTCTTATTGGAAAATAATGAAGGCAAATTAGTATATGAAAGCTCTGTTTTCAGACTTGTTCGAAATTTACCACACTAATATCCTCCTCATTTTCGGGACCCAGTACTAGGTTCTTGAAACAGATAGTTTAAGTACTGAAACGGCTACTACTCGGACGAAGAGTCCGCAAATCTATTCCGAAAGCAGAAGTTTATGAATTCCGTTTACTGCTCACCAGAGGAATTTCAAATAAACCAAAAATGGATAATTGCAAAAATTCAAGGCTTATATTTTTCTATCAGCATAAAATACATGTTAAAAGCATACAAACTGAAACAACCCCAAAACATTTTTTTCCCAGAATATATTGTTTAATATAACCAACATATCTTTTAAACAGTAACTAATACTTCCAAACTGTCCCATTTTCTTACAGACATCACTTTGATAAACCCATCTGAATTTTCTACTCATACTTTAAAAGTATTAAAATGCAATAGCAATACTTTACTAATTTTACACTAGATCATCTGAATTATCTATATATATAAAAGAGTTCCATAACTGACTGACTCACTGACTGACATACAACGCACAGACAAAACCACTGGACCTAAAGGGCTGGTATTTTGCATGGCGATTCTTCTTATAGAGTAGAGGTGCACTAAGAAAGATTTTTGAAAAATTCTTCTTAGATTTTTTTAAATTAAATTTTTAAGCTGTTTTTAAAACTTTTTTTACGTTTGCGTTTAAAATAATACATTGAGGGTTATAAAATTTATATCACGAGAAAGATGGTAATAATTCCTTTAAAATGAAAACTTTTTCGAATCTTTACCTCTATTTTCTGATTTTAAATGAATTTTTAAAGATTAATTTTTAGAATTTAATTTATTAAATGCTGATCACGTGTTTTCTTTTCTTTTGGTGATACTTCAAATTAATTTTGCGTCACGTGCATAACAACTAAATAGACAAAAAAATTGTATTTCCTTGCTAATGCGGCAGACGATTGGAAATTTTCCAAACAAATATTAAAATACAGTAAAAGATATGATCCTCAAACTGTACTATATTAACTGTACTATATTCTTTAGTATGTTCTATTAGATTTAATTTGAATATTTTTTCTACATTATTTTGTCTATAAAAATATCCCTTACGATATTTTTATAAATATATATACATTGGCATTAATTGCATACATTTACCGTTGTATTTAACTTGAATGTACTCCATAGAGATGTGCGGGTTTTCCGTTAGTCTAGTCATACTTCAAAGGTATTAAATTATAATTGCAATGCTTTATTCGTTTTACTCCTGGTTAGTGATATATTGAACGACATTTTTTCTATGTGTTTCCAAATGCAAAAGTAATCTTTTAAAATTAATTTCTTAATTAAATTTCTTAAAAATGAATCTTTTAATTCTTAGAATGAATTGTTTGTTGAATATGCAGAGAAAATTTATCATAATAAATTGACCTTGAACAGTCAGTCTTAACGCCTGTAAAAATGGGTCCACTATGTAAATACTTTCCCTCTTGTAAGAATGCATATATCTAAAATTTAACTATGTTGAGAAAATATAACAAAATAAAATATATTAAAATGCAGCATAATTATTCAAGCAATTGTGCTTGCAATGTTTGCTTTAGGAACAAAATGGCAATGTCCTGTAATAATAATTTTGTATACAATTCGAAAAACAATGCGTAGCATGTGAATAGAAACTATCAAATTATGAAACATAAAAGAGGAAATTTCGTATAAAACAGTTGAAATGTTTCAGTAATTAAAACTACCATTGAAACTTTATCTAGAGCATTAGTGTTTTCTTCATGATAAAGGGGGTCTATTTGAATGTTTTCCACATAGAGAATATAATTAATTACCAAATACATACATGTTAAAGAGGCAAGTCTAAAACAGCAGGAGTAAATGTACAGAAAACAATCAGGGATTTTATTTTCACTTCAGTATGCACAATCCTAAACTAGAACTATATAGTGACAAAAGAAAGATTTATTTGTGAATTGATATAATAGAAATTGAAACGGTTGTTAAATATCAAAAGAAACATTTTTATAACTCGGAATAGTTTTTCATTAAAATCCAATATTAGCTTTACTAAAACTTTGCAAATCTGACTTTATTAAATATGAATTACAGGATACTTTGGTAAAAAATAAACGGGAGCGCACAAGATCTTAAAATCCCCAATATAATTAAATGGATGGCTACCAGTTTCCACTTAATTAATGATGAAATATTAATGACGATATTTCGACAATGAACGATTAATTAGTTCGAAACATATAGTCATCCTTTTAATTACTATATTGAGGATAATAATAAGTTGTGCGCTTCTGTTTCAGTCTTAAATACTTTACATGACATACACATAAGTACTTGAGGAAGTGTATGCCTTCCTCAAGTAAGGCATACAAACAACTATATGTTCATTCTTAGCAAGACTATTGTATAATTGCATTAAGCAAGCTTTGAAGAGGATAATTGTTAAGATAAACGGAAGTATCAGATTAGGAATATTTGTTTGTTATTTTTGTCATTGGTTCACACCAAAGTTGAAAATATTCTGCATAAATGTAAATTTTACGTTTGATCTCATGAAAAATACAGGGCCCCAGGACTCCCAGCTAGAAGAATTTAATAAATCCAGAATGTAATAAAAAACCAGCATTAAAAAAAAAAAAACATTTTTTTTATTAAAATGGTTTTAAAACATACAAGTAAGATAATACACACCACATTTTCTAAGAAAACTGGAAGTTAAATGTAAGTTATTTTTGTTGGGATATTCAATGCTCATTCCCCGTTTGTCGCCAAAGGCTGCTATAGAGCTCAGCCACCGCAATGGTTGGCGCACTTATATCTGCACTTCGCTTCTTGTCTCTCTGGCTTGCGGATGTTTACATGAGGGGTCAGTAATTAAGCGCTCCTCGTTTTAAACCTTTTACTAAATGTGTATAGTTGCTGTTGTAAATAAAGCTTGATTTTACAACTCTGCTAGTCATTTTTCCTAATATCCTAACAATTTTATATAATTTTCTAACTGAATCCCTTTCATTATTAACCTTCATTTTTTTAATGCGTGCGTCACATCGCCTGTAACAGTCATGTTCAAAGTTTTTTATGTATATTATGCTCCTCACTCCCCGGAGCATTAAAAGTATAAGTAATGCGGGTAAAGTACGTTGTACAACTATTTTTTGGCAACTATGTGTACCTCCCCCACTTAAATATCACTCATATCCCCCGAGGGGTCACGCTCCCAAGTTAAGTATAACATGCTACTTCAATTACGTCTTTGCAAAATAGATATCGTCAAAACCGGTGACAGTTTTGACGATATCTATTTTGTTGCCTGTTTTGCCATCATACGATCGTTTGCGTTTTGAGTATTAAGGTGACTGCCTATGTTCCGAGCAATTTAAAACAAAAAAAAAACATTTTTCAGGATTTTTTGGTCTTTTATGGTAAAAAAAACATTTAAAAATTAAAAAATACACAAAATCTTACTTGTAAATACCATACTTTTTTACAAATTCAATTTGAAGTAATTTTTAATGAAATTTAGCTAAAGCGCCTATCACTCTGCACAAAATTCTAATGCTACTATTTTAATTTCCTTCTCCCACATGATACATATGACAGTTATCTTCACAATGACCCTCAATCTAAGAGAAATTGTTGAATGCAAAAATAATACAGACAATTTTATGTCCCAATATGAAAATTTTCCCTGAATCGTCATTCCTTTCCTTTATAAAAATAGCCCCAAATAAAAAAAAAAACTATTTATTATACACCAATTATTGTGCGTCATTTCATTAACAATAGCCTCTAAAACATTTCCTAAAAAAAGTATCAAATGTTATGCATTATTATGTGAAATATCATGATAACGGTAGAGATTTCTGTTAAAAAACAATTCTGAGAAAAACGTATTTAAAGTTGTTTGTCACTTCAATTTTGTAGCAGACGATGTTTTTTCTAAAATAGCCATAACTCTGCTTCTAGTGTATGTAGAATGAAAATCAAAACGGTTTTGAAAAGAGAAAAGATTTAATTACACGATTCTTGCAAAAAATAAAATCGACCAAAATAGTAAAAAAAATGACATTTTCAATGCAGGCAGTCACCTTAAGAGAAATTGTGCCTTCCTCTCTGATTCTATTATCTCATGGGAAAAACTCTTACTACACCCTGAGAAGGAGGGATTAAAATAGTTGAAAAGGTTGTGAAGTTTGAAAAGATTCACTATGTGAGATTATTGAATCCATCTTTAATATTATGTAACACATATGAAAATTCTGGGATCGTCTCCTAAGATAGAGACAAACTCTGCTATTCATTCGGAATGATCTCTACCTATCTTTATGCATTTAAATACATACTAATGTCATTGTGAGTTATATTTTTTATCGTATTGTCTTATTTTAATTAATTATTAGGTCATCGCATAAGTAGTGAGTTTTGTTTTTTTTTTTATTTGTCAAAAGGCATGATGCAATGTTTTATATTGCATCATATTTTGATCTACACTTTGTGATCTTGAAATCAATATGATTCACTATATGTATATTTTTTTGGCTAATGTCAATGGGGGTTGACGACATTACACCCCAGTCCGGTTTACATATGAATATATGGAAATAGAAACACACAAATCACAGAAGAATTTTTATAAACAAACGATGACACCGGCGATGGTCGATGTGGTTGCAGATCCCCTTTCTTGACGGGGCTCCTTTTGGAGGTTGAAGACTGACCGGTTTCCCAGAATACAACCACCTCTTATGCGGGAATCGAACCCGCGACCACGGCATGGCAGGCTTATGCCTTAACCACTTAGCCATTTGGGAACACTTTTTTGGGAACTCCATAAGAAAGTCAAAATACAAAAAGAAGAAACTAAAATCGTAAGGGATATTTTTATAGACAAAATAATGTAGAAGATAATATTCAAATTGTATCTAATAGAACATACTAAAGAATATAGTACAGTTTGAGGAACATATATTTTACTGTATTTTAATATTTTTTGGGATAATGTACAATCGTCTGCCGCATTAGCAAGAAAAAAAATATTTTTTTTGTCTATTTAGTTGTTATGCACGTGACGATAAATTTATTTAAAGTACCAGAAAAGAAATCACGTGATCAGCATTTAATAAATTAAATTCTAAAAATTAATCTTCAAAAATTCCCCAAAAGTCAGAAAATCAAGGTAAAGGTTCGAAAAAGTTTACATTTTAAAGGAATGTTTATGATATTAATCATGATATAAATTTTTAACGCTTTAATTATTATTTTAAATGCAAACTTTAAAAATAACTTAAAAATGTAACTTAAATTTTTAAGTTACAAAAACAGCTTAAAAATTTAATTAAAAAAAATCTTAGAAGATTTTTCTTAAATCTTTCTTTTAAATCTTTTTAGTGCACCCCTACACCATAAGAAGAATCGCCATGCAAAATTTCAGCCCTTTAGGTCCAGCGGTTTGGTCTCTGCGTTGTATGTCAGTGAGTCTGTCAGTTACGGAACTGTTTTATAAATATAGATTGCACAAACCTTCACATAATTATTCTTTTTCACTTTCTTTTATTTAATTTGAATCACTTTTTAGTCCTATCCACTATCCACAGACTTTATAAACTGCCAACTTTTATATATATTTTATATTTTTTCTCACAATATTTTTGGAAACAAACTAAATTCAAATGTATTATGTTTTCAAAATCGTCAAATGCCGTTACGCAAAACTGCAAGCATTGAGTTCGATCGAAGCGCCACCTTGCGGATTTTTTTCCGAACAAACTTTCCATACAAAACAAAATTAATTGAAAATGAATTCAATCCTGCTTAAAGATGGCTAAAAGCATTAAAAGAATGCATTGTCATCGTATTCTGAGCTATTCTAAAAGCTTCAAATCTGTACCTACTAGGGAAGTTAGTTAAAAATCGATTGCAAGATTTGTACTGGACAAACACACAAACAAGAAAGCAGGTTAATAAAAACGTGGTAAAAAAGGAAAAAAAAAACAATAATCAAAGGAACCAAAATTAAGCCAAAAATAAAGAGATAATCGACCGGTAACTTCATCACCCGAGTCGGTGACCTCAAGAGGGAACTTTCTGAATTATTCATCATATTGGTTAACATTGTATAGCAATAATGAATGTGAATCGAGTACCAGGAAAATGAATCTAATGTACCATTAGGATTGAAAAATCACGAAATACATAAAACGCATTGCATTATTCATTTTGATCAATAAAAAAACGCACTAATTATAGGATGACCCAACACATTATGCTTATAATAAAAAATAAATATTAATATTTTGGTATATTTTTATTTACAAGAAAAAATATCCAGTTAATGAGATATTTTTGAAAAATATAATACCATATATCCCTACGGTTAATAAAACTTTCAGACATGTTAGCCCTACATAGCACATAAACTGATATGCTATAATTCTCCACATGCTACAATTAAAAGTAAAATATAACTTTAAACTATTAAATAAATATATTTCTTTTAAATGGACAATATTTATGATTAAATAACGACCATTTTAATTATTTTAATTTGTAACTTAGAGATTAAATGGTTTATCTCAAATAAACTTACAAAAAAATTTATCTCGTGTTAAATTACCTAATGGTAGTATCTGTTCAATCTGTTATAAAAAAAACACAGAGAATTCATCCATTTTATTGTGTTTAGCAGTTGAAAAAAATAACGCACTGCGTTTTTTTTACATGCATCTGTTAAAGAAGTTAAATCGGTAAAGATATGAAAAAAAAGGAAAGAAAAATGATGAAAGTCATGCAAGTTTTTCTCTTCTTGTTTTGAAGACAAATTTTTTCAGTACCCGGGTGGTAACTTTTCCGTCCCGGATATTAAATTTCGTCTTCTGAAAGAAAAAAAATACCCAAAGTATGATCAGATATTCTTTAGATTTAAGATTGTAGGATTCTAAGAAGAAAAATCAAATTTCGAAAATGGAGAGAATCTTTTTTTATTTAACAAACAGTGGAATGATGCGTAAAATTGCACAGTTTCAGAATATCAGAGTTATTTGAACAAACGAGAAAGTAAGTCGTCACATTTTATATTAAGAGAGTGTTGCTCCCTATCATATATATATATATATATATATATATATATATATATATATATATATATACAGTAAAACCTCGAGTATCAGGCCCTTGTTGATCCGGATCAGATTTGTATACTTCTTTTTTCTATTTAATGTTCACATTGCATGATAATTTTTAACTATAATAGCAAGAACGTAACTACAAGTACACCAAATATTCGCTTTTTAGTTTTATTCAATGTATAGTTCCTGCATAGATCGTGTAATAAATTATGGTAATAAAATGCTTTTTGTTGAGTTTAAGAAAGCTTTGCTAGACTTACCAATTCTTTGCTAAGACATGATGTGATAAGTTATTTTTAAACTTTTTAATTTCTTGTGAGAAATACTATGTAATTATGTTACAAGACTTAGTTTTTCATCGTAATAAACGGTAAGTATGCTTAGTTAAGGATTTTGTTTCGCTTATTAAACATATTACCCGGATTATCTGGATTTTCGATTATCCAGATCGCCTATAGTACCAGTTAGTCCGGATAAACGATGTTTTACTGTATATATATATATATATATATATATATATATATATATATATATATATATATATATATATATATATATATATATATATATATATATATATATATATATATATATATATATATATATATATATATATATATATATATATATATACGCATACATGGTGTCCCAAGTAAACGTTCGAGAACTTCTACGAGGGGTAGGTTGCATCCTGACGACTCGAAATCATGTAGCAATGTGGGGTCGGAAATGCTTTCCTGAAGCGGCGGATGGCGTTGCGGGAAAGTTCGGAAGGTTCGTGCAGGGAATCGTCATTTTGCACAAGGTCTCAGAGTTAGTAGGATTGCTAATAATACGAACGCAGAGTAAGCGGCAATACATTTGGAGTACGAGGCAGCAGATTGTAGTGGGGCAGCCGCCGTAACTACCTAGACGTCATATATAGCCAGCAGACGTCAGATTTGGATTGGGGGTGGTGGTTTCATGCGTTGGCCTGCTCGGTCACCAGGCCTAACATGTCTTGATTTTTATTTATTGGGGCATATGAAAACACGGGTTTACGACACCACCGTTGAAAATGCTGAGGAGCTGGTTGCAATAATCGCAGTATCGGCCGGAGAAATTCGAGATGAGCCTGGATTATTCCAGAATGTTCGGAATTCCATGCGCCGGAGATGTGAGGTCTGCATTGCAGTCGGCGGAAAAAACTTCGAACACTTACTTTGAACCCTGTACCTTTTGTTTTTTTACGTTTATTATTAAAAAGATTATCCACTGACGGTCTCTTTCTTTATGGTTTTCTGTGTACATCACCACTTGAGGAATACATTTCCGACCCCACATTGCTATATGATTTCGAGTCGTCAGGATGCACCCTACCCCTCGTAGAAGTTCTGGAACGTTTAACTGGGACACCTGTATATATATATATATATATATATATATATATATATATATATATATATATATATATATACAGTGGTGTAAATTGATTTATGAAAACACGATCTTTTAACAAAAACATTTTTAATATTCATTAAAAATGAATGAAATCTCTTACATTATACATGCTATGTATAACAAATGAATTAAAAAAATAAAATTTCATACATAATAATATACAAAAGCATAAGGTCAAAAATTATATTTTCGTAACATACAGACATGGAAATTTATTTATGAAATATCACATTTCTTTCACATTAATAGATAGTAAAGCCGTCTTTCTGCATCAACGTTGCTTTTATTCTAGATGACATTGATTAAACAAGAATTTGAATGTACTTGTGTTGAATTAGTTTCCAGTTTTGACATATTGAAGCTTTCAATTCTACAAGTGATGTGTACTGCATCCAATCTGCATAAACCTTTGGAACAAGCTGTCCCCAAACCTTGTCGGCGGGGTCCAAATCAGGACTATTAGTTGGATGATTGAAAAGATCAATATTCTGTTCGTCAAACGAATCTTTCATTGCATTTTAAGTATGAATACTTGGATTGACTTGCATGGAGATGTAATCTAAACTATAATATTTCCATGCAAATGGAAGAAGTGAATTTTCTAAAACTGAGCTGTAATCAAGTAAATTCTGGCAACCATTTAAAAATACAATTTCACTTCTGTCATCATAAGCAATCGCTGTCCAAGTCATCAAACTTCCACCACCAAAATTTCTGCTAAATGTAGATTTTGGTTCTTTTTGGAGGTCCTCCCAGTAATACTTCAAACCATCGGGGCCATACAAATTAAATTTCTTTTTATCGGAGAAAACGACCTTCTTCCAATTGTCGCCCATTGCCATGTACTTCTCGCAATACTGAAAACGCATCTGCTTGTGACTCAGAAGTATCTTTCCAGGCTTCATCTTCGACCATCTCAATCTCCATGAAGAATCTAAAATTTGCCTAACTCTTCTAGAAGTAACAGGAAGGGATAAATATGCACAAATCTGCTTTGAACTGTGGCCGGTTTTTGATAGAAGAACCCCCTTATATCCATCTTAGTTAAACGTGGATTACCTTTTTTGTTAAAATTTTTGACATAATTTTCTGAATATTTTCTATAGTTATATATTACACCAACTAACCTTTTAATTAAATTATAAGTTCCGGAAAATATTTTTCACATTCTAGATATGCATCGATTTTAACTCTTTCGTCCTCAGACAACACCTTTCATTTACCCATCGTGAAAAGTATGAATGAAACGTATTGCTTTCAATATGTAACGCTTTTTATGTCTACTGCGCATGTCACGTTACTTGCAATTATACAAATTGCTGCCATATTACTTCAGAATAGCCAACGAAATGTGATATTTAATAAATCAATTTCCATGTTTGTATGTTACGAAAGGTCTAATTTTTGACCTTATTTTTTTGTTTATTATTATGTATGAAATTTCATTCCTGTAAATCATTTGTTATACATAGCATGTATAACGTATGAAATTTCATTCATTTTTAATGAATATGACAGAAGTTTTTGTTAAAAAACCGCATTTTCATAAATCAATTTCCGACGCTGTATATGTATATATATATATATATATATATATATATATATATATATATATATATATATATATATATATATATATATATATATATATATATATATATATATATATATATATGTATATATATAGATATATATGTATATATATATATATATATATATATATATATATATATATATATATATATATATATATATATATATATATATATATATGCGCATGCAATATAGGGGAAAGTTGCAAAAACCGTACCAATTAAGAATTTATGCGTGATATGGAGAACCGGTATGACTGTTTATAAATCTAATTTTGCTAAATCATAGAATGACATTTTACCTAAACAGCTTGAAAGAGTAAATACATTTGTAAACATTTTTTGTTTACGTACATGCACCAATTTTAAATAGACCCAAATGTATGATTTTGACAACCAGTACACTAAAACGTAATGATTAGGTTTTCAAAATCGTACCAATTTTTGGTTTTCTAGTAATAATACCTAATTACTGAAGAAATTGTACATTTATGAAAAAGTAGTACATTTAGTACAAACAATATGTTTAGTGTCTTTTGAAACACCTTCGCAAGCCTCACGTATTAAAATTTTACATCCCAAACAGGGAATTATACTTTCGAGACTGATTTCTTCACATGAAAAGCAAAACCATTTCTCTTCATTTGTTTATACAATAATATTCGGTGATCTACTTCTAGAAAAATTATTTAGTAGAACACCTTTGCGATTTCTTTTTTGGGTGAGTTTTCTTTATTTTGATTTTAATGTTTCGATTCCTTTTTCCTATCTAACAGCGTGTTTTTTTCTTATCTTCCAACTTATGATGATAATCTCTACTGCTGAGCAAAATTTGTTTATTAGCAGTTTTTTTTATTTATGAGATACCGTGGGAAGTGGAGAATTTTCCTCATTTGAAAACAAAAATTGCATTAGCAACTACATTATCAGAAGAATTACGAAGTTGTAGCATAGATTCATTATCATTGTCTTCTTTTTCTGAAGTCTGAGGTTTATTTAAAACATTACTCTCCACAAAATCTACATCACTAAGAACCAAGAGATTAACTTGTCAAGAAGCAAATAAAATATGTTTTTAATTTTTCATTTTCGGAAGTTGCTTAATCGTATTGGTACGAATTGAGAAACAACAAAGAAGTACGATTGAGGCAACCCTTTGGCTTCCTAGAAAATGATCCATTTGATCCCAAAATGAATGTTTACTAACTTTGTAGGAATATTGTAAGTAATATATGTAATCTAAGCTTATATTGGTATTGACACAAGTAAAAGTCAACAACTTTTAGAATAGGTAGAGCATATTTACAATTATTAAAATTTTACATCATTCTTACCTACTTTTTATAAGTCGGCGGGAATAGCATATAATCACGTATTACACATATAGGTTATATAGTAATATAAATCACTTAGCTATAAGCTCTATTATTAGATGTCGCCACAGGTAAATATTAAGAGAAGATTGGATGTGGTACAATATGAGAACAATGTATATATATAAAACAGTTCTGTAAGTGACTCATTCACTGACTGACATACAACTCACAGACCAAACCGCTGGACAAAAAAGGTTGAAATTTTGCATGGCGATTCTTCTTATAGTGTAGGGGTGCACTAAGAAAGATTTTCAAAAATTCTTCTTAGATTTTTTAAAATTAAATTTTAAAGCTGTTTTTTTAACTTGCTTTTTACGTTTGCCTTTAAAATAATACGTTGAGTGTTATAAAAATTATATCACGAGAAAGAGCATAAAAATTCCTTTAAAATGAAATTTTTTTCGAATCTTTACCTCCATTTCCTGATTTTTGGTGAATTTTTAAAGATTAAATTTTATAATTTAATTTATTATATGCTGATCACGTGAATTATTTTTCTGGTACTTTAAATAAATTTATCGTCACGTGCATAACAACTAAATAAACAAAATTTTTTTTTTCCTTGCTAATGCGGCAGACGATTGGACATTATCCAAAAAATATTAAAATACAGTAAAATAAATGTTATACAAACTGTACTATTTTAATTGTACTATATTCTTTAGTATTCTTTATATTAGATTTAATTTGAATATTTTCTTCTTCATTATTTTATCTATAAAATTATCCTTTACGATTTTCTGATAAATAAATATATATATATATATATTTTACATCAATTGTATACATTGGTCGTCGTATTTATAATATATATATATATATATATATATATATATATATATATATATATATATTTGGCATGAATTGCATACATTGACCGTTGTATTTAATTTGAATGTACTCCGTCGCGAAGTACAGGTTTTCAGCTAGTATATATATATATATATATATATATATATATATATATATATATATATATATATATATATATATATATATATATATATATATATATATATATATATATATATATATATATATATATATATAGGTGTGAAATGTCCGGAGTGGACATCTCGTGATAATACTGCAATCGAGGCCGTAAAAAAGATTCCAAATAATAAGCAATTAATTAAAATTTATTGACGTAAAGATTAACACATCTTACTCAGTTCGGAGCCAGCCCGCGTCTCTCCAAAAAAGCGCGAAAAATAGAATTAGGTGAAAGAGGTTGCCAGAATTGGCGGAGGAAGTTAGTATGTGGAAGGCGGAGCGTTTACGTCAAGACAAGAAGGACGGGTTACCATGGCAGAGATGAAGTACAGAATGGGCGATTATAGATAGTTAGTAATATTATCACAGAATATCCCCCCCATCTAAAATGGATTGGAGCCGCGGCCGTCGACTCCAAGACACTCCAGATAGTGAGAACATGAAAATTAGTAGTTAGAATATTAAGTTGAAGCTGGCTCGAAACTCACAATTTTTTTTTTTTTTTTTTACACTTTAAAATGAAACTGAAAGGCTTGTAAATATGGCATAACATTATAAACAAATAGCTGGAGAAAAATAAAAATGGAATCGTACACTAATAAAAACAAGGTTATTTTTATTCACAGTCTTTATCGTGGAGTAGGGATTTAGTTCTTTTGGAGATCTCCTGGGTTGTAGTCACTTTTTTTTTTATATACACAAATAATGGTCTTTGTTGTTCTTTGTCCGTTGCACGTTAGTAATTGACTTTTCTTTGAGCAAAACACTATCTATATTTTATTTATTTATTTTTTTTTCTAGATCATGTACACAAAAATATTAAAATTATTCTTTCAGCAATTAGTAGAATAAATTTACCAAATGCTGTCAAAATTAACTTTCAGCATCAATACAACAAGTCTGGTACCTGATGTTGCAAAAATTCGAACAAAAATACAAATTCCTACAATTGACACTAACATTCAATTATTGTGAAGAAATAAAAAAGCAAGACAATACAAACATAAATTTGAGGTATGTGACCGTTTGTGAATACATCCTCGTGAGCGTTTACCAAAGGGAAGGTGCTTCCAACCTGAAACTCAAGTTGAGCAAACTGCACAAAATGAAAAGGGGCAGGCAGTTTCTCAAACATGAGAGGGAAAACCAACTGTTCAAAGGGAACATTTGAAAAGTGCGAAGAGACAGGGAGGACAGTGAGTGGAAACCCCAGTATAAAAATCAATAATATTTATCTAGTACACAGTATATTTCATATAAAATGTAGTAAGCTTCAAAAAGTTTTTAAAAAATATATGTGAGTTTCACTTACACTCACGGGGTTTCTTCAAAATTAACTAGGATGGCGATAGGACAGGAATGCTAAAAAGAAAGATTAAGGATAGCTGAATGATTTACATATTGGTGACTTATATGATCATTTCATTACTTAAATTTAACTTCTTTTTTTTTTTCGATTTTTAATTTTCTTCTGAAAAATTTCGTAATTATCATCATGTTCGACATTTATTTTGGCAGTTTTCATTTTGATTTTACTTTTACAATACCAGAAAATTACAAAAATAATATAATTACTGACCTGCTTACACACCAATTTTTGTACTGTAAATTGCAATACTTGATGAGAAAATTTTGAGAGTAAAAACACTCTGATGGTGATCTTGAAAATTTGTTTTTATGAGCTTCTTTGATTTTAGAGCAGCGTTCGGCGTTCACTCTAAAATCGTAATTATTTTCTTGACTTTACGATGGCGTAGTCCAAAACGGAAAAAAAAAATGTTGAGGTCAGGCGAAAAAAGAAACTGGATCGAACCGGAACAATGGCATCTTTACTTGCTTCGATGTAGTAGGTTTCTGTACAAATTTCATGATTTTGGATGAGGAATGTTTTACCTTTGGTCATTTCAAGCTGGTTAATTCAGGAACGCATGCGAGATTCGAAACCAAAAACTGTAGAGCAATGGCGTCTTTATTTCTCACAAAGCAGTCGCAATCTCAGGCGTGACAAAGGTTGATTTCTTGATCCAAACGCCAAACTTGGTTCTCCATCCTGTCGAGCTGGTGTGAAATGTCCGGAGTGGACATCTCGTGATAATACTACAAACGAGGCCGTAAAAAAGATTCCAAATAATAAGCAATTAATTAAAATTTATTGACGTAAAGATTAACACATCTTACTCAGTTCTGAGCCAGCCCGCGTCTCTCCAAAAAAGCGCGAAAAATAGAATTAGGTGAAAGAGGTTGCCAGAATTGGCGGAGGAAGTTAGTATGTGGAAGGCGGAGCGTTTACGTCAAGACAAGAAGGACAGGTTACCATGGCAGAGATGAAGTACAGAATGGGCGATTATAGATAGTTAGTAATATTATCACATATATATATATATATATATATATATATATATATATATATATATATATATATATATATATATATATATATATATATATATATATATATATATATATATATATATATATATATATATATATATATATATATATATATATATATATATATATATACATATATATATATATATATATATATATATATATATATATATATATATATATACATATATATATATATATATATATACATATATATATACATATAAATACATATATATATATATATACATATATATATATATATATATATATATATATCTATATATATATATATACATATATATATATACATATATATATATATATATATATATATATATATATATATATATATATATATATATATATATATATATATATATATATATATATATATATATATATATACATATATATATATATATATATATATATATATATATGTATTATACATATATATATATATACATATATACATATATATATACATATATATATTATTAAATACAAAAAAAAATGTCATCATATCTTACATTGTACGCTTTTTTAATTTTATCTTTTTATCTAAAGATACGTATGATGTAATTCAATATTCTCCACATGGGAAATAAATGTATTTGGGTAATTCCTAATTTTAATGAGAAAAAAAATGACAGCTAACCGTAAAAAGTAAGAGTATAGAGGAAATAATTGTGTCAACAAATTATGGGAGTAAATTTATTTTCAGAACAAACGATGAATTTAAAGGGTAATCAAAATTTTTTATGCCGCTTTAAAGAAGTAAGTTTTTCAGCTAGTCAAAAATAATTTTTAAAAAATTATAAAAAGTTTGCTTTATTCTGTATGGCAGATATTATTAAGATAACGTTCTGTCTACTTCTAATTTGAGAAGTTTTTTTTTTTTTTTAATTCTTCTAGAAATTCAGAATTAGAAATAATTAAACCTTTTTTATCAAGGTGACTTTTGACTTTCAGAGACAAATAATACTGCGAGACATTGCAGATAGTGAGTTTCGCATAAAAGCCTCTTTCTCACATATAAATAAATGTGTCTGAGGAAAATATAAAGAAACTAGTAACATGTCCTTTGAAATAGAGATATTTGTAACAACTTATGTGAAAGACTAAGTCTATAAGGCTGTTGCATAATAGAAATTAGTTAGTTATCATACATTAATATGTGAACGACACGTATAATGGGTACTAAGGCTTAGGAATGATTTGCTTGTAAATATAGATGACAGCGGAAAAGTCATAAACGCGTTGTATGATGACTCACATCTCACTGCTCCAACTTTCTCCTATCGTGTGCAGGGGCAGTCCACTTTAGCTCCCCGGCCCCATCTTGCATTGGTCGTGTCTAATCTCCTACTTGCATTTTTAATTAACATTGGCGTCCGTTCCGTCTGGGATATATTCCCAGGCACGGCTGCCCCCGCTCTTGACTTCTGACCCGATTTATGATCGCCTAACATTTTAATGTTGTGAAGTTTTATGATGGCGACCTGCCGGCGTCCCTAGGCTTTGTGTTCTGGCATCTCTGTTTTCATGTTGGGTGGTCCCTACCCGTTACCTAACTACCTAGCGATTCGTATATTCACATCCCGTTTATTACAAAGTATATCCCAATAGTAATATTTTATGACAGGGTAATATGCTGAAAAGAAGAACAGGGTGCATCCGATAAGAAACTAAATTGCGAAAGTCGCAAGTAGACTAGAAATAATACCAATTTCTTGCAGCTGAAACTGAACTTCTTTTTTTTTTTTCTTTTTCAATGTGACAGGCACTTATCTGCTGATGTTAGGTGCATCTTCTGACATTGGCCCATGAAGATCGACGAAGTTCTGCTGGTTACTTTATTATGGGAGCATCATTTAGATACGCTAGCATTGCTCCCTGTGATGCCGACGACACGGAGTCGTCCAAGCCCTTTTCGGGATTTGAACGCAAGCCCACTGCGGAGTAACTCAGAAAGCCAATCACTGTACTAAATGGATGGAGTCGAAACTGAACTAGAATCTGTGAGGTATTGAATCAAAATTAACCCCCCTGGTTAAATAAATTGCCGTTTGAATAGGAAGAAATGCCTTATGCAAATGAACGGTGCTTTTCTACTAGACGGGAATCCCCGTAGGTAGCATACACGCTTGACATTGAGAGAGAATACAATACGAGGCGAGGTCGGACGGAGGCAAGCGGCGAACAAAAAACAATTGGAGTGAAAATCGCCTTGTCGTACAGCAGCCGGACATTATCAAGTTTACCGAATGCATTTTGAAGTTAGCTATCGTTCAAGCGATCTGGTGATGAACTGAAGACAGAAAGGTTAGTGGGGCATATGTACAAGCAGTTGCGTGGCTGAATTCTGGGAGGGTTTCCGCAACTTAACTACCGGAATTATGACACGCCATAAATAATTCTCCGTTGCCTGTTAGCAATTGAGTACGGTATTTATGTAGTCTATTTATCTTGTAATAACTAGTTTAGTGTAGAAAACCTCGTCGGTTCTTGTTAATGGTGAGTTCATTGTTCAGTATATACATTACCTTAAGGGTAAAGGAAACAGTGAACTTCACAAACCACATAAATATCTAAATGCATCATCATAGAGTTAAAGGGAACTTAGCTTGATCTTTAGAGAATTTATTGTTTGTAAAACAGACATTAGCGCCCTTTACACGTACGCTCTTTCCCGCGTGAAACCACAATCCCGCGCGATTGAGTGCACGTGTGAAGGTGTCGGGGAGGAAGGGGGAGCTGCTTTTGAGCATACTGCAAGTTTTCCCTCGGGCAATCCCGTACGCTTCAAGCACTTGCGAAAGAGCGTATGTGTAAAGGGCGCGAATGACCATATCGGAGATGCGATAGATTGTGACAGTTGGAATTAAAAACAAAGATAAATTAATGTGAGATTTAAATTTCTAGTGATTGAGATGATATATTATTGAGTTGTAAATAATACGCAATAGGAATCTATTCCTACTAATATGAGACACATTTTAACTGCAAATGGACATGAGATGAATAAACGATTAAATTTCGTATGAAAGTGTACAAACCGCTGATTATACGTATCATCCAGAAAAAGAGATTCCATGTGAATGTAAACTGGGAATTGTCATCTAATTTTTATAATATACGCCAAAAGATTATGACAGAGTGTCGGGGTTTCGGAAAAGTGCTGTAAACATCATATTTTCCTCACACGGGGGAATCAATGCAACAGGACAAATTAATGTTATGAAATCAGTAGATTTAACGTGAATAGTAATAATTCGAAGCAAAAGTACTTTCATCATTACCTCAAATTTAAGTTGTCCTAGTGTTTGAATTTCAATATAATGTAATTTTTAAAGGTTTTCATGATGTAATTAAAACAACGCAATGGTTTTCGTATGAAAAATTCGATAAATACTCAAGTAAGATTATGGTTATAAATAATTCATGAAAATTATGTGACAAGTATTGATGAAATAATTCATACATATTAGGGCAAAAAACACAAAATTATTTTTCAAAAACCTTAATGTTGGATATGTGGGAATTAATAAATTTAAGCCTTATTTATTGTAATGGAATATGAAAAAACACTTAATGCAATGTAAATAACATATAAGAATAACATAAATATCATATTATTTCTATGTTAATACTATTTACAGTACATTACAATAATTATGCTGTGGAATTCTAATATATTTTCAAGCGAAACAGTCATTTCAACATCTTTTATACATTCAAGACATATGCTTCTATTCAAATTTTAAGTTAAGTATTTTGTTTAACATTTTCTTAGAAAAGAATTGCACACTAGTAAGTACCTTACAAAAACCTCTATTACATATATCAGCACAAATATTCCTGACATTTCTACAGTGCAATTTCCTACATTTGCTAAGCTGAACACAAATATATACACTGTAAAAAGTAAATGCTGCCTTTGGCAAATTACAGAAAGAAAAGTATATTTTTAAGGGTGAGAAATAGATTAAGATACAAATGTGTGATACACATAACATGTAAGCTTCTTACTCAGAAAAATTAAAAGTGAAACAGCTATCTTTTTGAGCCTCAGGCAGTATTTCGTTTTTAAAGTGTTAATTATCTACATTTAACATACAGGCGATAGGTCTCAATTTCACCTTAAATTCGTTCACCTTGGCATTTGCGGCACTTCGCATGTTTCCGTTGACACATAAAACAATCCTGATGTAGACAAACTGTGGGTACCCAAACTGCGGGTCGAGACCCGCAAAGGTGTCGTGACCAAAATAGGAGGGGTCGCAGAGAGTTTCAAGTAAATTTATACCACTGGATTATTTAATTAAAATTTTCTATAATTACGTATGCTTCATAAATTTTTATTAATTATTTATGCGTTAATAAAATATATATTACATGAGATTCTCTATATGATGTCAAACAGACTTGCAAGGCTATACTCATATCATTTCTATTCACTTCTACCTATCTATATGAAACTGAGTTTTCAAAAGGAGTTGCTATCAAACCGTACAACGATTAAGACTTAAGACAGGAGATGATATGAGAGTAGCACTCTAGAATGGAGGCCTTATTTGAAAAGTGGGCCAACTCCAGTTTTAGAAAAAATGGAATTATCCCCACTTTTATGTTCATACAAGTCATTTCTATCTTATATTGAAACTGCTTATTTCTTTGGCAGCTTGTTTCTGCTGCCATCAAAGGGCATTACAAATCAGACTTCAGCAGTCATTTCTAAGTACTCATTAGACTTAGTGCTCTGTATCTCAAAATGAACAAAAATGGAGTTGTCCCAATATTGAAATAAGGCCTTCAAATATTTCAACAGATATTGAATAAATATTGATCGAGATCTAGGCATATCCTTTTATTTTTCTATTTTAGTTTTATATACAGGGTGATTTTATTGAAATTGACACTACTCAAAACCCTCGGTAGCGCGATCTATCAGCCGCAATTCCACCAAAATTCATAGAGGAACTATGGGCGACATGGGAAAGAGTTTCCGTGGAAAAAAAAATAGTTCCAAAAGTCGCCGATAGGGGAAGATATGGCGCTCTTGTTGTCGGAGGACCCGAGAATTTGCATAAAAGACAAGTAAAACATCAAAATACAAATTCACGAATATGTAGACAACAGCAGCGCCAGTATTTCGGGCAATAAAGTTCGGAATCTGTTGCACCTTCGCTTTACAGAAGAAAGGGTCATCAGTCGATTTTTTCACTTACATGGCCACCTCGCTCCCCGGACCTAGCCCATGTGACATTTTTCTGTGGGATCATTTAAAGTCTAAGGTGTATGTTGGTGGAATCTCGAACTTGGCGGCCGAAAAGGATAACATATCCCAGACTTTGATGAACATTCCTGGTGACATGTTAGGGTCGGCCGTCGTAGTGTTCAGGATGTAATGTGCCATCCACCACGACTGTGGTCACATTGAAGAAGGGAGAAGTGAATTTGCTGCATAAAGGTGTGTTGCAGTGAAATTTCTTTGGTATTTATTTGTCTGCTTACAAAATTTTCCGTATTTATCCCTAATCTTTATAGTCCGAAATACTTTATAGCCCGAAATGCGCTGCTGTCACGACTACATAGTCGTGAATTTGTATTTTGATGTTTTAATTGCCTTTTACGCAAATTTTCAGGTGCACCTACAACAAAGGAGCCATATCTTCCCCTATCGGCGACTTTTGGAACTATTTTTTTTCGTGGAAAACTCTTTCCCATGTCGTCCTTAGTACCTCTATCAATGTTGGCGGAATTCCGGCTGATAGATCGCGCTACAGATGTCTATGAGTACTGTCAGTTTAAAAATATCACCCTGTAAAGAGACGAAGTTTATAATTTTCGGGGGTTTTAATATGTGGCTTAAAATTTATAAATCAATCTCTTTTTTAACTTTAATGCTTTGAAATTATTCAACTAAAAGAAATACAAATGCATATTGATGTTTCAAAATGAAGTTTTTGTCACACGAGATTTGGTAAAAACAAGTGTTGAAGGTAGGCAAGACTTTTTTTTTCATCATTGATATGCAAAGTTAATATACACCTACAAGCTACAGTACGTTGATTTTAAAAATAGTTTGCTGAAGTTTGTTTATTTTTTATTTCTATTTTTTTGTGAAAATTTTCCTAGTTTAAAAAAAAATACTTTGACGAATATATAATCATTAGGGGTCGAGAGATTTTTTACTTAAACAAAATGGGTCTCGATACCAAAATGTTTGAGCACCACTAATATAGACGATTTGTTCGAAACGTAAGAATTATATTAACTGCTGATTCCCAAATACCAGTCAATATAACTTCCAATAGAAAGCACGAATCGCATTTCAAATTTTAAAGTGTAAAATCCTCATTGAGAAAATAGGATGAAGTGTACCATAGTAAGAGAAGCCTCCATGCACATATATTTATTGCTTCAGTAACCACTAACCTTTCAATGTTCAGTTTTACTTTACAGTCTATTCACTTTCGTTCCCTTTAATGTGACAGGTTGTTCGTCATATGATAGGAAATTGTAACAAATGAAATATCAGGAACGATGTAACGATAAGAACTGAATAAATTGAAAAGAAATTTTAGCGAAAACAATATTGCCTGATCATGGTGGCCAGACTAACAAATTTATCTAATTGGAACATTTTTTTGACTGAAATAAAATAAATTACTTGAAAAACTGCAGTGGGAATTTATAAATAGCGTACACATAAATAATGACGAATCTGCTACAAATTGTGGTATTCTTGAATTTATCTGCAAATAAAACAATCCCATCTAGACGAAACAGAGTACAATTCATTTTGCATTTATCAGAGATAATTTGATTATTCCGAGACCATGTTCTTAAAGGTTCTTTATTCCTCTAATAAAACAAGAGCTTTCTAGTTAGATACTGTTAAAAATGTTAAAGAAGAAAAAATCAGGTAATTTAATGCATCGTCCATAGAATTTATGTGGGAACTTCAAGTCATTTCCCTTAAAAGCAATGCTTTATACTGTGAAATTTCTCTATTGTGACCAGTCGTATTTCCGAAAAAAAGTAGCCGTTTCGAGGGGTGGCCGCCGAAAGAGGTTTCTTCCATAATTTTCGGTTTATGGAGTGTTGAGTAGGCTATGAACAAAATATGTCTGGTTAGAGGGATGCCTCGTTAAAGAATTTTTATTGTACACACACACGCAGTTATATATATATATATATATATATATATATATATATATATATGTGTGTGTGTGTGTGTGTGTGTGTCAGTCAGAAATTAATTGGGAAAGGAATAATTAAGTAAAATTTAAAGGGGGCTGAGTGATTAATTCCTTTTCGTGGCGCGAAAATGCCACTAGAATTCATATTTACAGACGCGCGGGTAGAAAAGTAGGTTTTTACCCGTTCTGAGATTGACCTTTGATTTGCAGTGGAAGGGATTCTCGTAGAGAGAATGTAATTTTAGTTCATGTACATGAGTGGGCGTGAAGAGAAAGTTCGAGAAAATTCTAATTTGGGCTCTGCGCATGTGCAGGGAGAGTGGACGCGACGTTTGACCTCGAAATCGGCAGAGCTTTTGATAAAACTGAATGCCGTTGGAAGTGCGGCCGCCGGGTCGTAAAAATGTAAAAATGGCGAGCATTAAAATGGATGATACTTGGATCAGTGGTCGTGTTCGAATGGAGAAATAAATAGGATTAACTCGAACTGATGCCTGATGAATGTTTACTGGATTACTTCTTGCTACACCACCGGATGACCATGACTGCCATAAATTGTAATATGGCGGGTGTAATAATACGCTCGTCAAAGAGCCGGTAGTGAAGAACTGCAGAGAAACCGACAATGTACAGTGGATTAGCACAAAAGCGCAAAGTTTTGCACAAAAAAAGCTATCTTGATTAAACTTTCTACTAGGAAACTCTGGTATGTGATTTTCTGGATCTTCTGAGCCAACGACCTAAAGTGACAACCCTACTTCTTTCATCTTTCAGTAAATTTTCTTCTTCCTGAATGCTCTGTCCCATCACCTACCTCTAATCCACGTTTTGGAAGTCATCCCAACCTCATTGTATCATTCTAAAATAAATTGTACTTCACTTGTTCAGTCACCATGTGCTGAAAAATAATACTTAAGCTAAATGTCTAAAGACAGAACATTGAATGACCGCTCCTTTGCCCTCCCAATTCCTATTTAATACTTCCATAGGCATGACAAACGTCCACTTTTCATATTTCCCATCTTCGTCATAAACAAGATGTTGTTTTGGCTGTCATGTCCTGTGGGAGAATAACGATTGGTCGACGCAAACAACTACACACACTCCTCACTCCTTAGTAGTAAAATTAATTAAGAATTTGATCATAGGGCAGTGTGGGGTACACACACTCCAACACAGGAACACTCTACAAAGATTTTGCTTCTTAAACCAATTGTTGTGGTTAAGACTGTGGGAAATCATTTGCACCTACTCTCCTCTGACCTAACTTGGCAAATTGTATACAGTAAAGGAATGGTACAAGTACTAAAATTGTTTTGTATTTACATAATGAGTCTTATCATTGTGAATATCGAAGTGAATGAAGTGTAAATTATAAAATGATTTGATAAATTGAATCATTTATTCTATTGTGGAAAAAAACTTGTAGTTGAATTGATGTAAAATTTATGATAATGTTGTTCAGAGATCAGAAATACACGAAACACAAATGGGTAAAATGACAAATGTTTATGTTCTCTTCCAATTATTAATGTTTTGTCTCTGAGTTTTCCAGGGTCAAGTATGTCCAGGAGGCCTCCAAACACGTCGGTCGACTGCACTATTTTGTTTTTCATAATTCTAATTGTTATTTTTCATGTATGTCTATTTTCATATTCCACCATAATTTTGTGTAAGTAAATTAAATCCTTTGTAAATAATTAAACTGGAACTGTTGCGAATTAGAAAGTGAGTGGACAGCTTTGTAGGACTGTCGATTACACTACCACTCAAGAAAAATTAATAAGACAAATGGTAAAGCATGGACTTTATATTGAAAAATACTGCTGACAGTCTACGTTAATGGTTAACATATTTATTCTGTTAATTTCATTTAATAATAAATAATAAATAAAAGAAAAAAAATGTTCATGAATAAGATTTTTAAAGTGATATTATTTTCAGGTGATGTCTTATTAAGTGATATTTTTTATACTTAAAGTGATAATATTAGAAGTTTATAGAAATGATGTTTTATATGTTTGAAGTGATATTTTTAGGCATTGTTTTAATGTCTTCCTATTTGTTTCTATTAATAAGTGATAATACATTTTATTGTACCAGGTCAAGACTATTTTTGATATAATCTATGAAAAATTGTAAACTGTGTATTTTTAAAACCACTGCTCCAAGTCTTACAGAACAGAAATAGATAATCCAGGGATTGTTAGGGGAACATTTCATTTTAAATAATTATATATATATATATATATATATATATATATATATATATATATATATATATATATATAGAGAGAGAGAGAGAGAGAGAGAGAGAGAGAGAGGGGAAGGTTGAATTATGGACCCTGCATTTATTATGGACCTCCTTAATATCTGCCCTATGCGCAGGTGCAGCCGCTAATTATAGTTGTGGTATAGAGCCCCTAGCTGGCTGCAATAGATAGTCAAGGTAATTGACCCCAGTTTACTCGAGAATGACGCCCTATGGCCAATTGTTTGTTTTTTGTGTTTTCAAACTTTTTCTGAGGAAAGTAAAAGTGAATATTTTATATATCTACTAATATGTTTTGTAAAAACTGATTCCTGTGCCTTATTCTACACGACATGAAGTTCCATTTGAGCTAGTTCGAAAGTAAATTCGATGTAACTCATAATGTGAGAATTCATATGTGAGAATTCATAGGTGAGAACTTATATGTGAGAATCGAGTTTGTTTCCAAGATGGCGTTGTTTGAAATATGGACCGCATGGGTGCTGGTATTATTGACCCGGGTCCATATTACCAACAACCCGTTTCGATAATGTAATAATAACGTTTTCGTGAGAAAATACGATTCCACAGATGATTTCATTATGATACATTTTATTTTCATGTTTTGTAATACTTTTCGGTTATTCTGGAAGCTAAGAACGCAAGTTGAGAATAAATCTCCCGCTAGCAAGGACGCTGTACTGCGCAGAAGTTGGGATAGAGCGAAGATGGTTGAGGCTATCCAGAAACTAAGATGCGGAAAATGGGACAAAAAGGAGGCTGCCAGAGTGTTTGGTATATCAAGAATAGCTTTAAGATTATTGGCTGCACAAGTGGATAAGCCATCAGCATATTTGGTTATACAAAAAGTAGGGTTTGTTTTTGGTTTGGAGCGCTACTGTCAACTTTTGTTAAACAAGCGCTAATTAGACCGGAACCTACAATTTAAAACCGATTACGAACGGCTACAAACATCCATGCCATCAGTGGAACTCGAACCCACAGGATCTGAACCAAATGCCAGTGCTCTAGCCATTCGGCCATCTCCTGGCACAAAAACTAGCGAGGAATGCTGTTTTACCAGATTACACTGAAAAAGAGTTAGTGGTCTATTTGCTAGAGATGGAGTCAGTATTTCACGTTCTCACTCGACAAGATGTGAGGAAATTGGCGATACAATTGGCTGAACGCAATAATATATCCCACACTTTCATAAACGAACCAGCAGGGAGAGACTGGCTAAACCGATTCCTTACTCGTCAGACAAATTTCGTTCAGAAAACCTACAGGAACGTCTTATGCACCTGCAGAAGGATTCAAAAGTGAGCAGGTGGCTGGGATATTTTCATTTTCCGGAAGGCTTGTGTTCTGGAAATCATTTCCAGAATAATCAATGTAGATTAGACTGGTTTAAGTGTGGTTCATTCAAAAGTTTCCCAAGTCATCGGGTTGAAGAGAAACGTCAAGTGGGAGCTCTGACTACAGCTGAACGTAGAACTGTGGTAACTGTGGTTTGCTGCATGAGTGCTGAGGGAACATATTTTCCACCAATGATGATATTTCATCGTAAAAACTTAATGGATCAGGTTATGAATGGAGCCCCATCCTGAGCAATTGGAAGAGCTCAACCGTCTGGGTAGATACAAGCCCATATGTTTACAGAGATGGCCTAGACCAGCTAGAAGCATCGTGCATCTTCTGGGAAGGTGCATTCAAAGATGACACAGGATGAGAACTTTGGATTCGTTGTGTGATGAGCCTACAATGGACTCATTCTGTGTGCACCGGTGCCGAAGCTGAGTTTTATATTCTCGACTTTTGATGGCAAATTAAAGGTTTATTTATACAGATAATATTTGATGATCCAGCTGTTTAATAATATATTATCTTTCTTTCACTTTTTCATTTGAAAACTTTTCTGTTTTTTGTTTCCAGCTGTTTAATAAATAGATAAATGATTATTTTAGGTAAAAAAGGTGGGGGTCCATATTACCCTCCACTTTGGGTCACTTGCAAGTTTTGACTTTTTTCAATTATGTGACTGCATACATCTTAAAATTTGATTTAACGGCAAATCCATTTAAGTATGTTTAGATGATGAGTTATGGAAGAGGTTAGAGCCTTAAAATATGAAAATCAGTCTTCGGTATGAACACAGTGAGCAAAAAACAAAAGGGGGGTCCATAATCCCACCTTCACCCCTATATATATGTATATATATATATATATATATATATATATATATATATATATATATATATATATATATATATATATATATATATATATATATACGAGGGTTGATCCAAAAAAAAGTTTACAAGCAGAAGCATTTGAAACGTAATACCTGTGGAGCGAATATTTCCACCCAGGGTGGTTGACAGATGGCGCTAGTTGTCCTACAGCGGTTCTACGAGTAAGTAGTGTCAGTACGCAGTCACTTAAGAGCGACAGTAATGGAACGACGTCTAGAAAAGTGGTCTCGCATAGAGGTGCGAGCCGTAATTCGATTCTTATGGGCCAAGAATGTGGCCGCATCCGAAATTCACAGACAAATCGTTGAGTTATACGGGGGCAAAGCAATGAGTAGACAACAGGTAGCGAAATGGTGTCGTTCTTATCAAGCGGGCAGGAAGCAAGTGGAAAACCACAATATGGAAGCTTGCGGCCGTCCAAGATGTTCAAGGACGGATATCAACACGGCACGTGTTGAAGAAATCATCCAAAGGGATCGACGAGTAACCGTGCGTGAGATTGCCTCAGAGTTGGACCTGAGTTATGGTAACGTTCAGCGTATCGTAACCGATGAGTTGCGATGTTCCAAAGTTTGTACCCGCTGGGTTCCACGTGCGTTGACCGAGGAGAATAAAGCCACTCGAATGATGTGCAGCCTCACATTTCTTCAGCGATACCATTCAGACGGACAACACTTCATTGATCGCATCATTACCGGTGATGAAACATGGCTTCATCACTTCACCCCCACATCCAAAAGAGCCACGATGGAGTGGAAACACGCTGGATCACCGACGAGGAAGAAGTTTAACGTTACACCCTCTGCCGGTAAAGTGATGGCAACCGTTTTCTGGGATACGACTGGTGTTATCCTAATCGAGTATTTGGAGCGTGGCCATACCATTAATGCCGATCGTTATTGTGCCACCTTAACGAAATTGCGTGAAACCATCCGATGCAAACGGCCTGGATTACTGAGCAAAGGCGTTATTCTTCTGCATGACAATGCCAGGCCCCATACAGCTTGCCAGACTCAGGAATTGCTGCAAAGGTTCAAGTGGCAGGTCTGGAATCACCCCCCATACAGCCCCGATTTGGCTCCAAGTGACTATTTCCTTTTTCCGGCGTTGAAGCGAAACTTATCCGAAACACGGTTCACCTCAGACGATGCAGTGAAAACAGCTGCCGAGAAATGGCTCAATGAGCAGGGCCCTGATTACTACCATGCCGGGATAAACAAGCTGGTCAAACGTTCTGACAAATGCCTAAACAAGTTTGGCGACTATGTGGAAAAGTGAAGGCCAGATGTGTCTCTTGATTCCCATTTGTATCTTGTTTCTATTGTTAATAAATACTTTTTCATTTGCCTTGTAAACTTTTTTTTGGATCAACCCTCGTATATATATATATATATATATATATATATATATATATATATATATATATATATATATATATATATATATATATATATATATATATGCCGCTCAAAGAAAGGGGGAAGGTACACAATTTTTGTAGGTACACAATTTTCTTTGTATAAAAATAAATACTAAATACTATGCTTAGTCTAAAACTACTATTATTCATGCAGTATAAATATTTCATGCAATCAAAGGATGTTTTGTAACATAAAATATGGTTCACACATCTGAAAATTAAAATAATCCTAAAATATATATTCATGAATTCTTCATACTATTCAGAGACGTGAAGATATCTTATTCATTTCTCGGAAAATTCAATTCTGCTTCTCGAAAAACTTCAAACAATTTCTTAATCCAAACCATATAAGCTCATCCACTGAGCATTACATATCTAAATAGAATATAATTTAATATTTTCTTGCGGTGAATTTATGTCTCAGTAGTGTAATAAGCTTCTATTTAAAATTCAGAGAACAAACTTTTTTTCCGAGTTCTGGATAGTTCTGTTTTATTTTATCTATCAAAACAGCGTTATCTTCTCAGCACGAAGGGAAAAAAGTACTGCATTATATATCCGCGGTAAAGTATAGAATTTGATTTGGTCTCAGGGGGTTTATTGGATAAATTACTGAGATAAAAGATCTCGAAAACTGATGAATGACTGTTTAAAAATATTGGTAAAATAGTCTTTGAAGTGAAAAAAAAGAATTGTAAGATTAAAAAAAGTTACTTATGATATGTCTCTACACAACCTAATGTATTCAGGTGTGTAAATATTAAGTACGTGTTAAGAAATACCGCGTAATGCGTTTATTAAATTCACTATTCAAAATATACTAGCCCATTCAAAATATAATTAGTCTGGGAGAAAAATTTATTCCAGGTTTCGAAAAAATTATTCCATGGATGCAATTGCATTTATTGTTCGATATTAAAATAGTTTAACTAATTATATGCACGATGAATTCATATCTGTATCCCCATCCCAGATGGATATCTCTTTTTATTTTGAACATTAAGGGAATATATATATATATATATATATATATATATATATATATATATATATATATATATATATATATATATATATATATATATGACAGAGACACTTTATATCTTCAAAATCACTTTTTTGAAGTTAACTGAATAAATAATATGATTTTAAATATATAGAAAATTAAAGATCTATGATTATGACTTGCTTCATAATTTTTTAGAAACAAGCTCTTATTGTACAGTGTAAATCCATTCAAGGTACAGTTTAAATTCCATTGTTCAGCTACGACAGAAAACTGTCTTTATGAAACTTTGCAGCAAAGTTTGATCTCTGAAGGCCACACACTCACAAACAATATTTACGTAGACCTTATTGACGGATTTGAGGACATTATAGTAAGTTTCTTGGCAGCGTGTGTTAATACAGTTTATTATGCAGAGAACCCATGGGAGGCTTTTGCTTCTTAAAATATTCGATATAATCCTTATCACTCATTACCATGTTTTTATTAACTCGCTTTCTTGTCTGTCCAGTATAAATCATAATCGATTTTTAACTAACTTCCCGACTAGCTAGACATATGAAACTTTCAGAATAGCTTAGAACACGATGACAATGAATTCTTTTAATACTTTCAGCCATCTTTAAGCAGGTTTGAACTTATTTTTAGTTAATTTCGTTGTTTGAAAATTTCTTATAATTGCTCTCTTTATTACGCATTTGATCATTTTCTTTCAAGTTGTTGGGATAATTCATCAAAAAAATTTAAAAAAAGTATTTATTAATACATAGAATTGTCAAGTTTATATGATTCAACAGCAAATTTAAAAACGTGGTATATAAAAAGTTCTTTTTATCTTGTGATTATTTATATTATAGAATTAGAAAAAGAATTGACTAATTAGTTACATTTTTTTCTTTTTCTTTTACGTGTCTGTAATTTGTAGCTAATTTATTAATATTTAATAAAAATATCGTAGAATATTTTAATGGGGAATGAATAAAAATATAAAAAAAAAGATCTTTGGTACTTAGTATTGGATAAAATTAAACTTTAGTCCTAAAAAATCTCTGAACAAATGCATTTATGCTTCATTAATTTTAATAATTTAATAAATACTTTTTAAACCAATAAGAACAAAAAGCAATTTATTAAAAACTATCCTTATTATATTTTTTTCAAATATACATATAGTAAGAATTCAGTTTAGTTTGAAACTGTTTAAAAATTGTTTATATAAAAAAATAATAACAAAAATAATTCATTCTTACATGCAAATGATTTTAATGTATTTTTTTTTATCTCATATTAAATGGAATGTCATATTCATTTTAAGTCTCATATTAAATGGAAATTAACGACATTATCTGATCCAGGAAGAAAGTAAAAATATATAGAAAATTAAAAAGTCGATTTAAAACTGTTTTATTTTCTGTCTTGTTAGATAAAAGAAAATTTATTGTCCCCTTAAACTTTCGAAATGTCAATTTCAGAGAGGAACTTAGTGTGTGTTTACTTTGAAGCATTATTGAAGTCATTTTAAAGCACTTTTTCTGTCTATCAACCATTTTTTTGTGTCCTTCCACAATTTTAAGACGTGATTAATTACTTATTTCCTAAATAAGAAAAATACTTAGATAAGGGAAACAATAATAAAAAAAAGATGACTCAGTTCTAATTTTATCGACAATGCACTACTGTGCTCTTTTCTTTCGAATGACTTGAATTTTATTACTTACTAGCTGAATACCGGTGCTTCGCTATGAAGTACATTCAAATTAAATTCAACGGTCAATGTATGCAATTAATGCCAATATATATATATATATATATATATATATATATATATATATATATATATATATATATATATATATATATATATATATATATATATATATATATATATATATATATATATATATATATATATATATATATATATATTTATAAAAAAAAGTAAAGGATAATTTTATAGATAAAATAATGAAGAAGAAAATATTCGAATTAAATCTAACATACGAAAGAATATAGTACAGTTAAGGGGACAGTGGACTTTCGAAATTGCAAAATTTGTCTAAAAATTCGATTTTTTTATTTTATTGAAATGTGAAACTACGGACGAGTAGGAATGTGTTGCAAAAAGAATTTTTAATTTATGTGATTACTTTCCTAGTTATAGGCATTTTTATTTAATTTAGATATTATGTGGTTACTAACGGCAATAACTTTAAATGTGTTTTTCTCAAAATAAAAATTTTCACGTCATACGAATATCCAAGCTGCTCCGGGCGCATTTCTAATGATCGTACTGCTTTGAAATTTAAGTTTTATATACTTAAGTGTATATCAAATAAATCTTATTGAAAAAAATTTGGCTTCGTAGCTCAGAATTTCTAAATTTTGTACTCGAAAAGATGATTTAGAGGTATTTTGCGTCATAAAAAGGGTGTTTTCGCTATTATTATTTTTTTCTCTTTATATTTTTAATGACTGCTTAAAATAAGCGATAAGTTTCATTGTTAATTATATAAGGTATCCTGTAAATAAAAATTACCATTTATATGCAAAAGAAATGCGCATGGAACATTTTTAATGAGGCCAATTTTCGATATAATTTATAATTCATAATTCTTAAATTATTAATATTTCATCCTTAAATTTAACAACTTTTACATATCTATGGTAGTAATCACATATTAACATTTCAAGCAAATCTATTCAAAACAAAAAAAGCTAGGTTTGATGGTCCACTGTCCCCTTAATATAGCAGAGTTTGAAGAACATTTCTTTTATTGTATTTAAAATTTTTTTTTGGATAATGTCCAATCGTCTGCCCCACTAGCAAGAAAAAAAAAATTATTTTTCCATATTTCGTTGTTTTGCACGTGACGCAAAATAAGTTTAAAGTATCACAAAAAGAAAAGAAACCACGTGATCAGCATTTAATAAATAAAATTATAAAAATTAATCTTTAAAAATTCACAAAAAATCAAAAAATGGAGGTAAAGATTTCAAAAAGATTTCCTTTTAACGGATTTTTTATTATCTTTCTCTTGATATAAATTTTATAACCCTCAGATTATTATTTTAAATGCAAACTTTAAAGAAAGTTACAAGAACAGCTTAAAAATTTAATTTTTAAAAAAATCTAAGAAGAATTTTTCAAAAATCTTTCTTAGTGCACGCCTACACTATAAGAAGAATCGCCAAGCAAAATTTCAACATTTTAGATCCAGTGGTTTGGTCTGTGCGTTATCTGTCAGTCAGTGACTCAGTCAGTCAGTCAGTCAGTTACGGTAGTGTTTTATATATAGAGATAAGTATTCTTCAAAAATGGGGGAGTGTTAGCAAAATTGTTTTGGAATAAAAGTTAATATGTAGGTAATAAAAGGTAGGCAGATTTTGTAAGTAGATTCTTTGCTACTCCCAGATATTAGAAATGTAAATAAGGGATTTGTTTGTACTTTTACAATACTTAAATTATTACTAATTATAATAGACTCATGGCACAACAGCCCGGAGGTAGATTAAAGCCGGTGGTGCCCATCTCCTTTTCTTGACCGTGGGCTTGGGGTGCCATACAGCATATGTCTCTGTCAGGTGGTCAACCTGATGCGGATCTTCAGATTTAGTGTCCTAGCATGCTTGGTCCTCATTTTATCGACCCCCTCAAGGGATGAAAGGCTGAGTCGATCTTGCCCAGTCGCAGAATCACACCCTGGACCTGTGGTGTGGCAGCTTAAAGCTTTTAACCACTAACTAATTATTATAAAATTTATTATAACATGCATATGTAGATTGTATCCACTAATAGCTTAATACATATATTTTACATCTTAATATTATTATATCTTAATTTATCATATAATATTATATATGATACCATACAAACTTATTTTTTTTATTTTTAGTCAATTTAGTCTTAAAGAAACAAAAGACCATCAAAAAATTATTTAAGACTTAAGATTCATACAAAAAAAAAATCATTGCACGATTATATTTGTGTACATATGGTAAACTTATAATGAAAAATACGATTTTTAAAGAACATACCGCTGAGATCTTTTTGAAAAATTTTGGATTTTTTTTTAAATGAAAAAACCGGGATTATTCTGACAAAATATCGATATTTTGATTTCTGGGGGTCTTCAAAGTGGAAAAAAAAATACTAATTATTCTCATTCAGTATATACTGTTAAAAATTTAAAATTAAAATATGTTAGGTTGAAGGTCACTTGTCTCGTTAATCAGAGTGTCGAAAATGAAACATTTTTTGTCGAAAATGAAATATATACGCTAAATTTAGATCCATCTCACCTGAAAATTTTGACAAATGCATTATCTCTAACAAGGTACATAACATCTTTGAAATGTCATTTAGTTGATGTTGTTAACAAGAGGAAATTAGCCCTGGACTACCCTAACAAAGTTAGTATAAACATCTAGTTTTAAGCTGCAATCGATTGGTGTATACAAAAATATTGTCAAGGAGGTTCATACTGTTCGGGAATAATAAATATAACAGACTTTGAAATTTCCGGTTGTTAGAATCTGTCTAAATGCATATACTCTTAGTCATACGGTTGAATGTTCAGTTAGCATACATGTAAGATTTTAAGATGTTTTCAATAAATGCGACGAATATGATATACTAGCCGCTGCGCGACGAGCATGGTCGCTTTTAGCTTTATATTTTCTTTTGCAATACATCTCAACTGAAAGTAATATATGTAAGGATTGTTACCATTACCTGTCATCATAAATATACGTTATTATATATGTTGTTAAGGGGTATTCTCTATAAAGCTGATTCTAAAACATAGTGATTAAAAAATGTGAATTTCCATTACTTCATAACTGAGTTAAAGATAAGACTAAGAAACACAACACCGATGATTTTAAAAATTGCCTCCCCCTCTGTATGTACTACTTTTGAAAATTAAGATATCTACACTTTACCATTATATCAAATAAGAAATTTTTTGGGGAAAATATTTTACACTTAAAAAATGGAGTAAAAATTCAGCAGGTACTAAAATATAGTGTGGATTACACCACTCTCTGTATATACTATTGTTCACAATTCAAATATCTCCACTTAATCATATCAAATAATAAATTGTTGGGAAAATTTCTTCACTTATAAAATGGAATTAGCATTCAGCAAGTACTGAAATACAGTGTAGAAAATTTACTATTACTGGCTGTCGGTTGCTGTACCGGCGACGATTAAGCCTAACCTCACGATAAATTATGCTCTCTCTTTCACGCCTCTCTCCTAATGAATTATTTCTTCTCCTCTTTCATTATTCAGACCGTTCCCGATTTTCAATTGATCGTGTAGCTCGCTTTCGAACATTCCTGATTTCAGCGCTTTAAATCCACGTTGACGCGTGGTTGCAAATTGCGGACGGCCGCTAATGTTTACATCTGGTAGTGGCAGCCGTTGCGATTCTGAATGTAGAAATATCGTCGATTTTTGTGCCGCATACCTGCACGTTTTTTATATATAGATGCGACGAATATCAATTTATATCAATGTTCCTTTAGGAAAGGTATTTTCTATTTCCTCTCTGTCTCCAATATCGCGATTCCTGCAAACAAAAATACAGGCTGCGGAAGAATGGGCTCAGGCATTTCTGGAGGTCACTATTAAGGGAGTGGTGGGAACAGAATGGCGTGGGAGGTGGCAAGTTCGAGCGGAATTTCAAGTTGTCAATAGACACTATGAGTTGGTCCAGTGAACATCGTAGTTTTGTTATCGAGACGTTCTTTAAAAACAATAATTTAGTAACTGTGGCACAGAGGGCATTACGACTCGCTTCAGAACCTATGCAAATGGTGTCATTGCGGATCGAAACCATCCTGCGATGGGTTTGAAATGTGAGACCTTGGGTATTCTCCATTACCAAGCAATCCAGCTGGAACATAAGAACGCCTTAAAATGTGCAACGTGTCCATGAGACCACTATTCGTGAGGAAGTTGTCAATATATATATATATATATATATATATATATATATATATATATATATATATATATATATATATATATATATATATATATATATACATATATATGCTTTTTTTGAGATCCAGAGCATCATCGATAAATAATTTATACCAATATTATATGAATAATCTGAAAGTATATTCGAGCGAAGTTTATTAAGGTGGACAACCGATAACGAAGTATAATGCTTGAACAGTTTATTTGAGCTAAGAAAATAATTATATGAAAGAAAGAACGACTCTAATGCATTTCAGATAAATAAAACATCATACCTTAAGACCTTTTGAAGAAAATTCTTCAGCAGACATCACCTAGACAAAATTACTCATTTAATTTACATACGACTTTTGAACTTTCATTACTTTACACTATTATCTGAATAGTTTTAATCCAAGAACTATGCTAAAAGATGGCTAGTGGAATAAAAGAAAAAAAATCTGGATATTTTAAACCTTAATTTACTTTACAGCTTTCATTGAATACTTTTCCTTTCCTTTCCTATTTAAAAAACCGTAATTTTTAAACTACATGATTTTTTGACATGATAGATGATTTTATCTTTCTTTGATTACTTTTATAGCGTACTAAAACTTCGTACCCACTCTTTTCCAATCCACAAATTCTCTTTGGCCGTTCTATCGCAGGAAGTTACGAGAGTTCTTAAGATGGATAAAAACACTAAAAGAAGTATAAAACGGTGATTTGGCTGAGTAAAACAGATCTTCTAATAGAAGTTTCACTAGCAAGGAGCTTATTGGAAGTAATTTTCTTGATTTACGGTCTTCGTTATATTTTGGATAGGTCAGAATGAATTTTCTTTTGAGTAAAGAATTAAACAAATAAATTTCGTTTAATCGACGATTCAAAATCTTAAAAATAAACAGGTTTTTTTTTGTGTGATACCTTGGCAAATATTCTTCTCCTTACATTGGTTCCGTGAAATTTTTTTTGCAAATATTCATCATAAAGCATGCATTTACTATGAGTATTTTAGTTCTAAAATGCACATATGAATTTTAAAATATTTATTTAAAAAGTATTTTTCTTATGTATTATTTTTCTATTTTAGGGATATATATATATATATATATATATATATATATATATATATATATATATATATATATATATATATATATATATATATATATATATATTAAATTAAAAGTAAATATTATAATGATTATTTGTATAGCATTATTTGTAAAGTCTTACCATACTTATATTATTAATGTCTGAAATGTGTTACTACAGGTCAGTAATTTTATTAAGTGTCCATATTTTAAGAAAATAAACATTTTTTTCAACACTGTGGAAACTGTTATTCTATCTCTCGGGATACATGAAACGTTTTTGAGGATATTTTCTAAATAGCATGTATTTCTTATAAATGTTTGAAAATTCTTATAAGTTTTGAAACTGTTTTCCTATTAGACAGTTTTTTCATTTATTAGGAAATATGTAAGGGTGGCCCAAATGAAAAAAGAAACTCTTTTAACTTTTGTATTAGTGGCAGTAATTAAATACTCAGAGTTTTGCATTTTCGCTGATCGACAGTATTTTATGTCACGAAGGAAAGCTTTTATCGACGGAAAGTGTCAGCATGATGCTTGCACGTGATTAAGGAAGGTCACTGCGTACCGGGTTTCTTCCAAACATACCCAGTGAGGGGTTATTCAAATTTTGACGACAGATGATGTTAGGGAAGAAGAAATTTATTGTCGTATGAGGGATGTGCATGGGAATAAAAGTATGTGACGGTATAGAGAATTCAGATGGCTTATTGGATTTTGTAAAGGAATTGTGGGCACGGGAAACACACTGAGGTCTGATCGAGCTCACTTAGCTATCTTTATGGCCAATCGACTTCTTTCTTGGACAAGATTGTCTGCGGTGCTTCCTCTGGGATGTCCCCGACTATCCCTCCTATAGACCCTACCTATCGCTCTGTGTTACTACATCTTCGGGTGACAGAAAAATGATTGCAACTGCCGGAAGTTCGATAACGATACCCAGGATCATGACGCCGTACGATACTGGATCCACAGACAACCACGGGCGTTTTCTCTGAGGGTATCCAAAATCTTGTGCAGCACTGGAAACCCGCTGATCCGACATAGCGTTTATGTGTAGAGGATATGTTGTTTTCTTGTTCCTAATTTCCCCTGGCTGGAAGTTCGAAACCGAGTCCAAATAGGCTTTGGGCTGAAGTATGCGGCTCCGGTTTGATTAGCACCACAAGGGTCCGAGTCCGTCTTAGCCAGTTGCTACGTCAATTTTGACCGAGCAACACTACTGGCGACATCTGGGGGGAATGTACCCTCTCTCACCCTCCCTGACCTTCATGGAGGGACATTTCGGTCTGCAGATTTAACGTGCCCATATCCGGCTTAAATATAGAGTGTTTTTTTAATGGCACGCACCGGAATTCGATCCTAACACCCTCAGAACCAAAAGCCTGAACGTTACCACTTAGGCCACCTCGATACCAGAGGATATGTAACACTTTTACTTCCAGTATGTTCACATATTCGAACCAATAAACCCATTACAGAAAAAAAGTCTGACTTCCATTCGGGCCACCCTTATATCGTGGGGTTACACGTGAAACACACTAAGTCTAAATTATCAATTTTCGGATTTTCAGCTTTTCTTGACCAGAAAAAAAGAGTTGTTTCTTGTTTCTACTGGTGAAATCCACTAAGTAAACTCTTTATTTATTTCAATTTTTTTAAGTTTTGTAATCACCTTAAGTACTCTATCCTAGTAGTTTGTATAGGTGAAACACACTAACCATCCTGAGGATAATAATATAAAATATGCATATAAGAGCCAAGACTTGTTCGTAGTTAGCAAAAAAAACGCAAGTGCTATACCTTAATTTGATTTAATAATGTTAGTATTAAATAATTTAAAAGAAAAAAAATCTTTGATCAATGTTTTCTCAAAATCATGATTTTTGACTTAATGTGTTTCACCTGTAACCCACGATATATTTAAAGTTAACATGATGACGATCATGGATATAATGCGATGTGACCTAACTCAGTATAATGAAATCTCAAATGTGTTACAATAGGCCAAGGACTTAAGGTATCCAACTACAATCGGATCAGTTTATTTTTACAAAATCTGTACTTACGAAAGTTTCCGTCTTATTTTTCGAATGTATTTAGAACCGAAATTTGAAAATGAGGAAAAAATAGACCATAACTATGCAACATTTTTGCAAAATGATTTTTGGTCGAAATTGAGCAAATCATTATATAAACGGTTCTAGTTCTACAGTAGAAAGAGTTCTGCGTATATTATCAATTTCTTTTTTGATATGCATGCAAACCACTCGTGAGTTTAAGGAACTAAAAGCTAATCCATATTTTGAAATCCAAAAGAAACGGAGGCGTTTATATGCAGTTACATGTAAAATTTCAGTAATTTCTCAGAATATTTCTTTTATAAATGTAGAAGCTACAAATGACCAAATAATATACCTAAAAGTAAATATGTAATTCATTACACACTGAGTATTATGAAACCTTACCTGAACAAAATTTTTAGCCATATCATAATTATTTTTGGGTTAAAGTAATCGTCGTTTACGTTTTTGATGAAAAGCAAGTTCGTCAGAAATCACAATTCAAATTTGCACTTGTATTTAAATTTGCAGATTTTGCTGTTTAAATCACTACAGTTTCATTTCTGATGATCATCCTGTAAAATGAAAATCAGATTTAGAAATTAAAATTCACATTCTTTAAGAAAAAAGGAAAAAAAAATGGAATTTTCAACCAAATTGACATTTTATACGCAGTCGAATACTTTAAATAAGATTCCATAATATAAAATTTAGCAGTTATTATATTACTTACAACTATTCTTCTTCCTGGGGTTCCATGAGATGTTTTCACAATGTTTTATAATAAAACATCGGTTTTCTGTAAATATTTTTGCTCAATACATTTATAATGTTACAATATTTATTTAAAATCTGATTTCATAATACAGTTTTTCCATTTTTGGAGAAATATAGAAATTAAATTAAATATGAACATGGTGACGAGTATGGGTATAATAAGATATGACCAAACTCAACTTAATGATATCTCGAAAGTTTTACGTCATGTTTGTGATTTAATTACGTTTCTTAAAAAACAAAAAATATGAAATCCCGGGATTCGAAATTTATCATTCTCAATTACATCATATTTAAATTAGAAACAAGAACGTGATAAAAGTGTTTACTTTTACACATGTTTAATACTGCAAATTGGATTGACAGAATGACTTCTCTGACAACATGTTTAATTTAGTTGAAATAAACAAGTGGGTTGTTTACAGAAGAGAACATAAATTTGAGGAAGAATCATCGTAACTTTCAAATATTATGTTTTATATCGAGATTTTATTAAGTAACATTATATGGAATTATGCTTTCAGGAAATATCTATATATAGTATTTTCCCACAATCGTATTATGCTAACTGTATGTAATACTTTTAACTGCAAAGGAACAAAAGTTTATATCTGATAGCCACAGCATTACGAATCTCTTTGAGTTTAGACTTTTGGGATCTCTGGGTCTGATCTTCTTGGGTGTAGATGCATAGAATTTTGGCTTTTCAGCCTATGACCAAGTTTCCTCGTTAAAAGTAAAACTATAAATGATTTACATGTCTACATAATTTACTGAAGCATAAGTCTTCATATGGGAATGATCAAGGCACATTATAGGTGAAAACAAAAAAAAATTCTCTACAGTTTACTGCAATTCACAGTCCTCAAATAGTGAAAATAATCTTTCTAAAAATGTGGACATTTTTCTTTATTGTTTCGAACATTGGAACATGATACGAAGCTACTACAGTACAGATAGTAGAAGCAAAGGGAAGAAATGTAAGTATAGCCTTTTGCTGATGAAGTCTTTTTGATACCTGTTTGACACCTATTAAATACTACCATAGTATATATTTTTAACATATAAATTAAATAAAAATATTTTAAATCTGTAGTAATAGAAAAATCAAAGCATATTGTTTAATTAAATAATTTAATGTTATATATATATATATATATATATATATATATATATATATATATACATATATATACTTTAAATAAGATTATATATATATATATATATATACATAGTATATATATATCTACCCGCTAACGCTTAAATATTTTTTATCGACCCTCCCTTCCTACTCTAGTTCGCGATCTACAGTTTGCGCACCACTGCATCAGAGCATATCCTCACATGTAAAAACGAATATGTATTATGTCTTTAATAATTAAAAAAATTAGCTTTAGTTTCTCATGATTCAACGACATTAAAAAACAAAAATATACTTAAATCAGATTGACTCAAAAGGGGATTTTAAACGCATAATCTAGTAAAAAAATACACTGCAATGTTTTATGTGCAACATCTGTGGCGACAGTCCTTTTTTTTCTCTCTAAAATATGTCTCGTTAAATGTGACACGTTGAAAATACTTTACTAATGTTTCCTGAACATATCCTGTTAAATAAATCAGTGAAAGTTCTTACTAAAGCTAAAAAATAAAAACAAAGTTATGGTTTTATAGAAAAAAATGGTGGGGCAATTTAAAAGAGAACATACGTATAGTATTTCTCCCGTCATCTGCTTTAGTTGGCATTTATTTCTGTATGCTGGGTTGAATGGCTCTCAAATATGAAACACTCTGACACAAAATATATTTTTTTACAGACGCATATAAATCTCAGAAGTACCTCCTCAGACATGTTAAAATAATTTTTACCTATCTGATCTTTGCATTTTCAATTTATTCTAAATTGATTTAGAGCTGAATTAATGTATTTCCAACTTCAGAAACCGTAAAACTTTCATATGTTTGATAAACATTTCGTTTCTCAGAGGACCACTAAAATTTTGTCATGAACAAAAAATATATAAATGGGAATTTTTCTATTTAGATTTATCTGAAAGGTTTATCTATTCAAAGACACGCTGAAAAAAGTTTATTTTAACGGTTTTAAAAGCGACATTAAATATTTCACTTTTACCAGCTTCTATATTTCTATAAAGGAAAAATATTTTAATATATTTTATGGTAGATAAAGACGCATATTTAGATGAGAAGTCATTCGTTACTAATTTTATCAATGATCAATATAAAAAAGTTTCAAATTACTCTTCAAAGTAAATCCACACCAAAGTATTTGAAAATCAGTATAGATAAGTATCGACCTAAATAGAAGATTTAAAAAAAGAAAAAAAATAAACTGATAAAAATAAGTATGCAACATGTACTACATATCTATGTAAGTTTTCATCTTAAATTAGATCAATGAAATATAACATGCAATTATTCGTATGTAGATTTTAATGATTAAATAATAATTAATGATTTTAATGGTGAATTTTTAAAAAAAATTGAAGTATAGATAAATATGGATATATATTAAAGAAGACTTCACTGGGAAAAACTATTTCTCGTATGATTTTTGTATACATTTCACAATAAAATATGAAAATTATTTTTGAATATAAGTATTCAATATGTAATACATTTGTATGAATAATTTCTATCTTAAAAATTAGACATTCAACGTTTAATATATTTATATGTAGATTTTAAAGATAAAAAATTTGTGCATGAATAGAAAACATATAGCGAAAATTTTTCTATTTAAATTTCCTCAGAAGATTTATCTATTCAAAGACTCACTGAAAATAATTAATTTTACTTTCTTAAAAATATGTTTTATAAGGTCGGAGCAAATGAAAATGGAACAGTGGTTATAATTTAGTTCATTTTTGTATAAGTGTGGCGACAAATTTGAGTAGAGGTACAGAATGAGGTAAGGAAGGCAACCCCTCCTTCGGAAATGGACCTGCCCTAGGTAGTCGCGCAGATATACGCTGGAGGTCGGCCAACAGAATCGTTCTGCAGGCAGTGGATTGTTATTCATCTGCGTCTAATGTTTGCCAGTAAAGGATAGCAACGTGATGTTATTCATTTGTTTGTGGCAGAAGGAGTTGTATTTAACTCGCATCGACGAATAAAGGCAGTGTACGTAGAACATACACTGTCACTGACTCGTGTGCAGGACTGGCACAAGCGTTTCTGCGAGGGAAGAGAATTTGCGAATGATGATACGCGACCTGGTCAAGATCACCTCGTCTTCACGGACGGTATGGTGAAAGTAGTCGACCTGATTATCGGGGTCAAACGAAGGACGCACTATAAGGAACATCAGCAAGGTGGTGGGAATGAGTTTCGGTTCCGTTCGTTCCATCATTACAGAGAAACTCTACTACAGGAAAGTGAGGGCACAGTGGGCGCCACACAATCTCACAGACGATCAGAAGTAGCTTCTCGTGGGATTGTCTTTACATCATCTTCACAGATATCGTGCTGAGGACAATTTCTTGTACAGAGTTGTGGCAGGTGATGTATCTTAGTGCCATGTCTTCCAACCAGAGAGCAAACGGCAAAGCCAACAGTGGAAACATCCTTCTCTCAATCGCCAAAGATGTCCAAGATGATGCAGATAACGACAAAGTCATACTTATGTGTATTTTCGATTATGAAGGACCGCGTGTCCCTGAGTTCCTGGAAGGTTGTCAAACGATTAACACTGCTCAGTACTACAATACCTTGCACCGTTTGCGTCTACAAATCAAATACAAATGGCCTGGCATGTTGTCCTCTGGAGTGGTTTTCCTGCATGACAAGAATGTAGTCTGTCATATGTGGCGCTGCCACATATGGCTGACCTTGCACAGAACATATTGGCGAAGTTTCGGTAGACAGTATACAGACTACACCCACCGTGTAGTCCGGATCTATCACCGTGTGACTTTCACATCTTTGGTCCGCAGAAAAAGACTTAGAAGGGTCGCCGTTTTTCCTCGGACAGGGAAGTCCTGGACAATGTTGCAGACTGATTCAGATCTCAGCTAAAGGATTTCTATGAGAAGGATGTTCACTGCTTGATGAAACAGTGGGACAAGTGCTTATGTAACTTTCGAGATTACGTTTGAAAACCACTATGTGATTTGATTCTGTGGCTCCTGTTCTGATTCCCTTTGATCCACCCTTATATATTACTCCGAAACCATCTTCTATCTTTCTGTAAAGAGGAAATATTTTAATATGATTTAATCCTGTTTATAGTAGATAACTTTTAAAAATTTTGTAAAAAAAAATAAATTGGCAAAATAGACAAAGTCTGATTCTACTAATTTAAACAATAACAATAAAGGAGGTCTCTAATTATACCACAAATTAATTCAAGTTTTAAAAAAAATGAAGTATAGATAAACTTTGATATATATTAAAGTTGACTTCACTTTGAAGGAAAAGTATTTATCTTATGATTTTTGTTTAAATTTCACAATAAAGTATGAAAATTACTATTGAAAATAAGTATTCAATGCGTAATACAATTATATAAAAAATGTCCATATAAAAAATTAGAAATTCAACATTTAATATACACTCTGTCACAAAAAAATATATGCACTCAGAAGAATTTGAGCTACTATCATGAAACTTGGCAGGAATATAGTCTGGTAAGAGATATACAAATTATTAAAATTTCGACGTCTATGAGACAAAGGTAAAAGCGCTATGCGCATATGAGATGCGCAAATGGTAGAGTTTAAAAGCATGATTGCTTGTGCCATAGGGTTATTAAAACAAATCTGTCGACTTGGATGGACGGTATTTTCTCGTATGCCTCTGACGGTATGCCTCTGAGACGTATCCGGCGACAGTACGAACAATTGTCGGACTTTGAGAGTGGGCGAATTGTAAGTCTCAGAGAACAGGCGTATCGGCCGCCCCCTCGATCGGAGCGATATGGTAGTTGCTTGGTATTGGCAACAATGGATCACGGAAGGGATAGTCTACCGTCGCGGAGGGTCAGGGCGTCCCAGGAACGCAAATGCGCGCGAGGATCGCGCAATCATAAGAGCGGCCACGTCCGCACCAACAACGTCACTAGAATCGGTTCGACGCCATTTACCACCTTCTAGATATCCGGTGGTATCAAGAGAAACCATTCGGACACGACTGGCCGACGCAGGTATAAGGAGCCGATGTCCATTAAGACGTCTACCACTGACCCCACATCAAAGGCTGGAGTGTGACCGACTGGAGGCATGTGATCTTCAGCGATGAATCCCGATTCAGTCTCAATACTGATGACCAGCGCATACGCGTGTGGAGGCGGCCAGGTCACCTGTCAGATCCGGCATGTGTTGTCGAGAGGCATACGGTGATAACACAAGGTATGACAGTGTGGCGAGCGATTTGTTGGGACACACTGCTCGCCACACTGAAAAGAGTTGTCTTGCTGATAAATGACACCTGGGCGACTTGATAGAATAGGCAGTACCTCTAGTCGTCCTTCAACGCACTTTGACGGCACGCAGATACGTGGACGCCAGTGGTACTGCCTATTCTATCAAGTCGCCCAGGTGTCATTTGTCAGCAAGACAACTCTCGTCAACATACTGCACGACTCTCCCTACAAAGTCTTCAAGGATATGACGTAATCTCATGGTCTGTCAGGTCACCAGACTTATCGCCAATAGAGCACGTCTGAGGCGTGCTAGGAAGGCAACTGCAGCCGTCCCGGAATACTGGTGAATTAACTGCCCAGTTGCAAAGATTATGGCATGATCTTCCCCAGGAGGTCATAGGTAACCTCACTGATTCGATGCCACTCCGTGATTCGGCTTGTATAGCTGCCAGAGATGGATTTACTACTTACTGATTTGTAACCGTTTTCATGCCATATCTTCTTAATAAAACGGTCTGTTCTTCTGAATTTGTAGTCGTTTGCTTCTCTCCTCATACACTACATACATGTTAAGTTTCGTTATATTAGCTCGTTTCCTTCTGGGTGCATATATTTTCTTGTGACAGAGTGTATTTATATATATATTTAAGTAATTAAAACTTTAGTTATGAAAGGATGTATATGATAGAATTTTTCTATTAAAATTTCTTCGAAATGTATATGAATTCAAAGAATACCTGAAAAGAGGAATTTCTTTGGTTAAAAAAGTATATTATAATATTTCTCGGAAACCAGCTTCGAAAATTCTATCAAAAGATGAATATTTTAATACTATTTATGGCTTTTTGTGGCAGAATAAGTAGTAAATTTATTTAGCAAAATAAATTAGTACAGTTTATTTAGCAAAATATGTAAAGCAATTTCTTACTGAATTAAATATGATCTATATAATAAATTTCTAATTGACTTTAAACAAATTCATTCCATGGTATTTAAAAAACCATTTGATAAACATTGAGAGATATTACAGTTAATTTCACTGTGAAAAACGGAAATATCTTTTGTTCATTATAAAAAATTCAAAAATAAAACATGAAATGTAATATTAAAAATAAGCATTCCACAACTAATATGTTTGTACATAAACTTTGATTTTTAAAATTAGATCTTTGAAATCAATATGTAATACAGTCGTATGAAGGTTTTAATCTGCAAAAGTTTTGTCCTGAACAGAAAATATATTATGGAAATTTTCCTAATTAAATTTCTTTCAAACGATGTATCTTTTCAAAGACGGAATGAAAAGATTTTATTTTAATGGTCTTGAAAAATATATATTTCTTGCAAACCGGTTTCAATGTTAGTATAATATAGAAATATTTTAGGGTTTGAGGTGGTCTAATGGTAGCGTGTGGGCTTGAGGTGCTGAGGGTGCTCGGATAGAATCCCGACAAGCAACTTTAAATAACTCCGTGGATAGGCCGGATATGGGAACGTTAAATCCGTAGAGTGGAAAGTCGCTCTCTGACCTCAGAGGGTACAATCGAGGGTACAATCCCTCCGGATGCCGCCCCTGGGGTACTCTGTCAAAATTGCGGTGGTACCTGGATAAATTGGACTCCGACCCTTGTGATGCCGTTATAAACCGAAACCTCATTCCTCAGCCCACTAGCCTATATGGACCTGATCTGGAATGTATTCTGGCCAGGGTGCATTAGAAACAACAACGACAACGACAGAAATATTTTAATATCGTTCACATTTCAAAGTTTAATAAAAACGAGTGAAAGAATTTAGAGTAAAAAATATGTCAAAAATCTAACAAGCAAGTTTTTATTCACTCTTCATGGACCCTACGACCTACAAAACATTTCAGAAACACATTAATTCAGTGTCACTGGTGTAATCTTTGCCCGGTAGGTGGTGGGAAATACGATTACAATATCACTCACTTCGCGTAGGTATCGGAGCTCTAATCGTCCCCTGCTGTCAAAGGGTTCGATTCAGAGCTACATACTGTGTACTACGGATTACACCGACTTTCATACCCGCAAGGTGATATCGAATATCTTTACTACAGTGAATATCTTTACTATATATACGTTTTATTCGCATCGGGATCAGAAAAATTGAGAGTTTTGAATCTAATATGAGGTCACCGTTTTGTCGGATAAATACAGAAACTGAGACCTATATTTTTTTCGTGAAATGTTCACTGTTCATCGACCCTAGTTTCTACAATACCATTCAGAAAAACTTTTAACGGTGTCAGGGGAGTGATTTATGTCCGGTAGTTGACGGGAAATGCTAAAGCAGACCATCTCATTGTGTCCACTGACAACTGGAAATTCCGCCTGAACTGTTGCCACCTTACGCGTCGCCGTACCTAAACCACTCCCTTTCCAGTGACCTTCAAAAATGTGGGAGTCCATTCTGTCGCATCCTAGAATTACAACTTCATTAATGATCCTTCAAATTAATTTATAATTATTACTAATGCAATTATAATTAAATATAATTATTACTATGCAATATGACATTAAACAATTTATAGAAAAACACTAACTAATATTAAAGTTGATTTCACTGTGAAAAAATGTAATTCTTTTAAGTTTTTTTTTATATATATTTCTCTCTATTCTGAAAAAAAGTAGCCGCCGCAGCCACTGTCAAAAGCTTGTCACGCTATCTCCTCCGAAACCGCTGATGGTATGGGGTCGAGACCGATACCATAAGATGCAAAAAAATGTGGCGAACAAAGTAAGACTTGTCTCATCTTTGTCGGACTTTAAGATTTTTTTTTTATTTTATGTTTTGTAGGAAAATATTGACTTTTTCATATTCAGATTACGATAACTCGCCGAAAAATTATCGTAGAATTTTGATCTTTTTACAATCTAAGACTATAGACATTTCTCTTTCAAACTAGATCTCATTTGTTTAAAAAAATTTAAAACAGACTAATATTTTCATCAAAAAATGACACACGGTTTTTAAAGAACTATCGTCCCCAAATTGGATATAATATCGGTGCTCCTCTAGTTTTTATATTAAAAAAAAATATTTACATCAACTGGAATCTGAAAGCTTTCTTATTCATATAAACCTCATTTCAAGTCTATATTTTGAATCTGAACCAGTGATGATTCTACAGTGATTCTCCTTCGCATAAGGGTGACAACAGTAATTGGATGGAAACTGTAGCATTGCCCGAGAATCACCTCTATGTATCTTGCTATTAGCAACTTATTCATTCAACTTACTGTCCCATGATTGACGCTGTGCTAGATCGCGCTGCTAGTATGCGATAGTCCCCGGTTCGATCCTGGTGGACGCTCATTTTTATTAAATATTTGAATTTTATTCTTTTAATTCTTATTATATTTTTTATTTTACTTATCTTTTACTTATCTTTACTTATCTTAATTTTTATATTTTTATTTTACTGCTGAGCACATACAGAGGCTGTTCAAGCATTTTTTTAGACAATGTATATTGTATTCACAAAACTAAATTACATAAAATTCTTGTGTTTTAAATGTTCTATTTGACATCCCTCATTCTGAACTATCTTTCGACACCGCAATTCCCAGGATAATAATGCCTTTTGAAGTGTCAGAAGAGGTATTCTATCCCATTCCTCCTGAACTGCTTTCCAGAGTCCTGTTAGGGTTTTGGGACGACGTTTGGATAATGCAGATTTTAAAAGTCCGAAAGCACAAAAATCCATAAGTGGTACATCGGGAGATTTAGTAGGGATATCAGTGAAGGGTTATGGCCTTGATACCAGTTTTTTGTTCCATTTCTTTTAGGAAATTTACAGTGGATTTTCATGTGTGACTGCTAGCTTTGTCCTGATAGAGTCTCACAGATTGATGGCACTGTGGGTAAATCGATGGTATTTCATTCAGAAAAATCGGCGATAAAATATGTTCCTGATAGTATTTGGAATTAATCTCGACATTTTTTCCACTCTCTTTATTTTTAACTTGCCATTATCAGAATAACCAGCAACAATCATGAATCCCTTAGAAAAACTTTCTTTCGATACTTTGAACCATGTACGTTAGTTTTTTTCTCCCATTTTATGATAATAAATGGCTCTTTTTTTGTTGCAATCATTTGAATACACCCATGATTCATCTATTGTGATTTGGAAGAAGACGATGCACATTGCGTTTTTTCGCTTTCTTAAGATTTAAATCAACGTTTATCATTTTGTTTACAGTGGACACCGAGCATTTTGATGATTTTGCAACTGTCCTTTGACTAGTTAGATTTTCTTTTAAGATTAAACAACGTACCTTTGCAATAGTCGAAGATGTCCGTTTTTTCCTTGGATTCTTGTTTGGAATTTTTGTCCCACTTGAGGCTCCAATTTGACCTTTTATTTTCCTTTCTTGTTGACGATATTACTTATCGACGCTTTAGATATCACAAAACCATTACTCTCACATCGTTTTTGGATAACGGAGTATGCATATTTATCTTCGGGAAGAGCATAAATGTAGCCTTCGAACCACTGCTTTATTGAAAACGCCATTTTGAATAAAAACAAAACTTTCAAGCCGCAGACGATAATTTTAACTTTTAAAAACATAGTACAATTGCAATTATTTCTTTTGCAGCAAACGATTTTTTATTACCGCTTACCAAAATCGTCTAAAAAATGTGCGAACAGCTTCTGTATTTTCTGATGTACATATCTTGCTACTGGCGGTGAAGTCGTAAAACCATGGCACTCCAACAAAATCAATATACCTTGACCTGGACCCTAACAGAGGAGCGAGAGTAGCGAGCCTACGGGCGAAGCCCCTATTATTTTTAAAAAATGCATGAAGTATACTTCTAAAAGTAAGCATTGAACTGTATGTGTTTTCTCAGAATTAATCTTTAGATCTCTGTATTTCATTCCGAAATTTATTATTCTGAATAATTTAAGCAAATGATTTTAGTTGCTTTCTAGATTAATGGAAAGTGAAAATTATAAATGCCAAACTTAAGTTATCGAAGACTCAATAAAATAAGTTTATTTTACGTTTTTTTAAACATATATTATAGTATATTACTCCAATACCAGCTTCTATATTTCTGCAAACATGAAATACTTTAATATGTAATTTTTTTCTAAATTTTACGCAAATTTAGTAAAGCGATTAAAGTCGAAAAATATTCATAGTTAAGTGTTACATTTATATTAAAACATCTTTATAAAAACTATGCAAATATTAAAAAAAATTAATCCACATCATGGTAATCGATAGAATGATTTGTAGATAAACCTTACCCGATATCAAAGATAACTTCATTTTTAAAAATTTATCTAAAGATTTTTGTATACTTTTCAAAATATGCGGAATATACTATTAAAAATAGATTCAACATGTAATGCTTTTGAATGTAAATTTGAATAGATCAGAAAAATAAAAATAACTGATTTGTTGCTACTAGATAGATAACATATTATTTTATATTTTATCCTTTTAATATATGTATATAATAATACAGAAAGAAATAAAGTTTCCAGCAGACTTCTTACTATGCACAGAAAAAAACGAAAACTACTTTTTGATGACGTCTTGATCCAAACGAAAGCATACAAAAAGAAATAAATTAATTTCCTTTCAGTTAATCACTGTCAAAACCGTAGTCATTAGTTTTATTTTGCTTTCAACATTAGTGGATGTTTTCTCAAAAGTAACCTTTAGCTTTCTGTAGATTCCTATCAAATTCATTATTCTGAATAATTTAGGTAAATCCTTTGACTTTCTCTCTAGACTAATAGAAAGTGAGAATTATAAAAGTGAGATACAGAGTTGCAGATATACACTGAAATTAATTTATTTTGTGTTATATATATATATATATATATATATATATATATATATATATATATATATACAGGTGGTTATCAAAATAATGGAAACACTAAGAAACATCATGATAACCTTTATTAATACGGTACAGGATTACCTTTGTCAAGTAATACTACCTGATTCACCTTGGAATCGGATTATACAAGTCATGAATAGTGGTTATTAATATATTATACCATTCTTCAGGGAAAAATCATGCAAGTTCCTGTATAGATGCTTTGGTGGATATCGATACCTGGCTCTATCCGCTTATACAGATCACAGTGGTTGGATGATATGTAGTTGGGGGGGGATTGTACAGGGCAAGTTAAGATATTTGACTTCTTTTTCATGCTTTTCAAACCAATACTTGATAGATTTAGCTGTTTGTATTGGGGGAATTATCATCCTGGGGAACGCCATCTCCTGCAAGAAACAATGTTTGCACCGTAGGATGGAATATCGAGCTAAAATTTCGACATAGTCCTTCCCATTCGGCCTCCCCTTTAGGGTTACAATAGGGCCTGAAGAAAACCATGAGATCACTTCCCAAACCCTGATCTACTTACCTCATTGACAATTGTACCAGCCAGAATCTTACGCTTGTGTAGGTGTTCTCCAGACATACGTGCGTCCTGTTCCGAGGAACAATGTGAACAATGATTTGTCGGACAAATGCCGTTTTTCGACATATTACTCGACCAGGATTTGCGCTCGTGGAACCATTGTGGACGATATTTTGTATTGGCATCTATTACGAGTGGCTAGGAAATAGCTACTCTTCAGCAAATGCTTTGTTTGTGAAGTTCCCTTCTACTTCTAATGGTTGATACAGGAACATGCAGATGCAGATTGCGCTCTTCGGTCATTTTAGTTGCAGTTGTTTTCTTTCTTCGTGTCACAACCCGCTTCCATACCTTTTCCGTCTCTTTCTCTCAGCTCTCCCTTTCGTCCACTATTATGTTTGGCAAAGGATGTTTTTCCGTGCACTCTGTATGCTATCATGACTTTAGATACCATAGCTCGAACAACAGCCATTAGCCTGGGGGTTGCAGTAACAGATATTAAATTTTAAACGCGCTCCAACAATTTGCACTTTTCGCAAGATCTGCAAGGTTTGACATTTTACGCTGTTCCCCCAAAAGCACGATGTCTTTAACTTCATTACTGCTACCTGGCAGTAGAATAATACATACACTATATTATATAAAATAATATCGGTGACCAGACTGTTTTTTTAAGGAATACGAAGCACATTCATAAACACAACTAATATTGATAGGTGTTTCCGTTATTTTTATAACCACCTGTATATATATATATATATATATATATATATAATATATATATATATATATATATATATATATATATATATATATATATATATATATACTACTCGCCAAAAGTATTGCAAGTTTGAGAAATCTAACATTTTTTCAAGACTAACCTTCCCCCCCATCCAAAATAATATTTTTTTCAATTAAACTAATATTTTTTAAGTGCAAATCTGGAGAAGTTTCAATTCATTGCGTCATACTTTGTGATGCAATGTTTACCAAATATTGGGTCATCCCGGATGTTTATTATAAAAAAGAACCGACTGCGTAGAATTCCATTTGGTTTGTTGCGCTGTTGAAGTGCGTACCGCTGCGCATTGCTTTTAAAATAAAACTGTGTTTAAAATAAACTTCTCTTTTAAATTGTGTGAAGTAACTCATCGGAAGCGCCAGTTTATTATTTTATTGCATGAAGTAAGCATTTCAAATTTTAGGATTGCTCATTGATGTTGCTGCAGTGAGTCGACTGTTTCATGCCTCGTGAAACAGAAGGAACGGTGGATAAGAAGACTAGAAGTGGTCTTTCGATGTTATCTTCGAAACGTGCTGATGCTTAATTGACACGATTATGCCTAAAAATAGGTTTGCAAGCTTTTCTACACTTTCAAGAGAATTGAGTGAGTCGACTTCTGTCATTGCCAGTTCCAGAACAGATCTCAGGAGGCTCCGTGAAGCTGGTTTCAAGGCAGATGTGCTTAGGAAAAAAGCAGTTCTGAGCAAAGCAATATGGAAAAAAACGATTGGACTGGGCCAAGGATCACAAAATTTGGAGTACTTCGAAATGGAGACAAATTTTGTTCAGCGACGAAAGTTGATTTTCTTTAATGTCTGACATTCCTGCCCACGTTTGGCTTAAAGCAAAAGAGAGCATGAATCCAGACTACCTGGTTCGTCCAGTAAAACATCCCGAAAGCCAAATGGTGTGGGGCTGCATGTTATATAAGTCAACTGCACGACTCCACTTTGTACAGGGAAATATGAAGAGTGGCCGGTAGATTAGTGTGCTGAAGGATCGATCGCTTCATAATTCTCATCACATGTTACCAAAGCAGATAAGGATATTTCACTAAGACCTAGCACCCTGCAATACATCGAAAAAAGGCAAGAAAATTACAATTAAATTAAATTTCGCTAGAGTTCCATTCTTAACTCTAAATCAAAACATTCCTTATTTGTGGTTAAGGCTGAATGTGCCAAAACATGGTATTAGTGTTCTCCCATGGCCAGGAAACTCACCAGATTTAAATCCTTTTGAGAATTTACGGAGTTTAATTGGAAGGAAAATATCTCAAAATCGTCACAGAACTAAAGGGGAGCTTCAGGAAACAATAATTAAAATTTCGCACCATGAAATTCCGAAAGATGTGTTGCAAAACCTTGTGGATTCCATGCCCAAAAGAGTGGCTGCTGTGATCAAAGTCATATGCGGCTCAACAACATACACTCATGGACAAAAAAATTAGCGCACCAAGAAATAATTGCGGGATCGTAACGAAACTTGCAATGAAGGTACATGTCGGAGAGATATGCAAATGATTAGAAATGCAGCGTGATTGCGCATTACGTATAGCCGGTAGAGGGCGTTGAACATCGTACTCTATGGAGTATAAAACAGGTAACCAAAGCTTGTTACGGTGTGCTGAATCATTTACAAAGGAAGAGCTGAGATAGACATGCCATTACGCCGTGTTCGAAGACAATATAAGCAGTTGTCGCAGTTTGAGAGGGGGAGAATCGTCGGGATGATGGAAGCTGGGTGGTCAGCTAGGCGAGTAGCTCGTCAATTAGGCCGCTCTTATTGTGTTGTGAGGAGGTGTTGGAACCAGTGGACCCGAGAGATGTCATGTACACGAAGACCAGGCTCAGGACGCTCTCGACAGACCAGTCGTCGAGAAGACCGCCACATCGTAAGAAATTCACGCGTACAGCCAACTGCTTCATCGGCCACCATCCAGGCACATGTAGCATATTCACTAGGGGCCTCTGTGTCTTTTCGAACCATACGAAGGCGCCTGGCTGAAGGACAGTTGGTATCGCGCCGCCCATTACGTGTGCTGCCCTTGACGCCCACCTATCGACGCCTCCGTTTGGAGTTTTGCCGCGCACGAGGAAACTGGACTGCAGCGGAATGGAACCAGGTCGTCTTTAGCGACGAATCCAGATTCAATCTCGGCAGTGATGACAATCGTGTTCGTGTGTGAAGAGCCCGTGGTGAACGCTTCAATCCCGCCTTTGCTGTACAGCGACACATCGCTCCCACAGCTGGTGTGATGGTATGGGGTGCCATTGCGTGCAATACATGGTCACCCCTAGTATTGTTCCGTGGCACCATGACAGCCCAGCGGTTTGTTCATGAAATCCTGCAACCACATGTGTTGCCACTAATGCAACGGCTCCCAGGAGCCATTTTTCACCAAGACAATGCTCGGCCTCATACGGCAAGGGTGTCACAAGACTGTCTCCGCACTGTTACTACCCTTCCTTGACCTGCCCGATCCCCAGATTTGTCTCGAATCGAGCATATCTGGGATCATTTGGGACGACGAGTTGGGCATCCCACGAGTTTGAGCGAACTAGAGGCAAGGTTACAGCAAATATGGAACGAAATGTCTCAAGACATCATACAGAACTTGTATGACTCAACGCCCGATCGTATCGCATCGTGCATTCGCGCTAGAGGGGGTACAAAGGAGTATTTACTCCTCCGTTCTTTTGCCTTTTTCTCTGAAATAAATTATCCTTTTTCTTTGATTTTCTTATCATTTACTTATATCAAAGTAGTCATCACTTATGTCAAATTTCGTTTCATTTTGTCGACTCCTTCTTGGTGTGCTAATTTTTTTGTCCATGAGTGTATTAAATGCTTTTCAGTTCAATTGCACTCATTTATTATCATTTCTGCTCAGAAGAACATGAAATTGTTTATTTATTTCCTTTTATTCCGAGGAACCGAAATGGATTCCGATTTCTGATAACCTGTACATTTTTTGTAATGCTATTTTTTATAAAATTAAATAATTATTTTTCTTCAATAAATTAATCATATTTTTTCTTTAAACTAATTTAACATATTCACATTTAAAAATATCAGTTGCATTGAAAAAATATTATTTTTGGTGGCTTATTCTTGAAAATCTGTTAGATTTCTCAAACTTGTAATACTTTTGGCCAGTAGTGTACGTATAACTACAACCAAATTACTAATGTTTGCATTTGGATATTGTATATGGAGGCAAATAAACGATATGCTCCTTAACACGTCTTCTACCAACATTTCTTTTGTAACACTGAGTACCATCGGGGTCACCAGTGACTCCATTAGTTTTTTTATTTTTTTTTTATTCAAATGCTTATAATTCATGACAAACATATTATTTAAAATAAATTTATTAATTAACAGACACATTTTATACTGTAATCAATATATTGAACCTTTAAACATTGTAATTAGGCACAATTAGTGAGGGTATATTGAAATGTGCATCATGCACATTTTGGACATAAAGTGTTAGAATGTTGCTTACTCGCAAAAACTGAACATTTACTGCACTCATCACTATATTTTCGGTTAGCTAAACCTTCACAATAAAAATATCTACATATTTTTTTTTCCCTTTCACGCTCATGCCTGCTTCAAATGTCTTTGGAACAGTTACCCGCTTATGCAGTTACTTTTCAACTAAAGACTTGCCTAATTTCAAAAGAAACATTCTTCTCTTATATTTTGTTTTTTCTTCCAACTTTGGGTTAAGATGTAACCAAATAATAAAGTCATTCAATGCACTTATATCTAACACATTTTAAAAGCTGACCATTGGCCATCTTCTAGTCATTCGTTTCGTTGTATATGTTCGCACTAGCTCATCCATCGTATCAACTCCTGATTTTGTGTTATTTTAATCTTGAATCATAGCTAGTTTCGCTGTCTGTGTATTCTCAATTTCGGGAGAAAAATGCAATGTGCTCAAAATAGTTACAATTTTTCTTTTCTTTGGACAGTAGGATACAATTGTCGCTGACTTTGAAATACAAATATTAAAGTGTTGTCCTGTCTTTCTTTGCATGTGACGAACTCCTGAGGTAATTCGGATCAATTTTTTCTTATCGTACACAAAAGTGTAAAATTTTTATTCTCTAGCTCTTTTGATAGATTTAAGCTAATAGAAGGATGTCTGCTGTGATATTTCTTCCACTTTTCTCCATTCCTTTCACCATACCAAGAGTTTCAGCCAGAACTCTTTCCTTGATTAACTCTAAGAATATTTTGTCCTTTTCCTGTGTATACCTGAATATTGCATACATAAGAATTTTTACTGTCACAAGCAGCCCACAGCTTTATTCCATATTTTTCTAATTTTGACGGGATGTACTGTCTAATGGGCACTTACACTTAAAAGTAACCAATTGTTCATCGACGGTGATATTCTCATGAGGAATGTAAACATCTTGTAAAGTGACTATCCAAATCTCAGATATATTTCTGATTGGTGACAGCTTATCATCAGATCAATTTTTGCGCCTATTCTCAGCATCATAAAATCGAATGAATCGGGATATTTCTGTAAATCTATTCCTAGCCATAGATTTATTGAAAATTTTGCGGCCATCATTTGCATTCCACAGGTTCGATATTGTTTCATTATGTGCTTTATACACTCCAGCAAGTATAAGCAGTCCTAAAAAGCACAAGATTTCTTCTTTAACTGTGTTAGCCAAATTATCCCACTATGCTATTTTTCCTTCTTAATTTGTTCTTTTTAGAATTTCTTCAACGATATTTGCTTTTATGAAGAGTTCAAAAGTTGACTGTATAGTGTCTACATTTCTTATCAGGGCCGTGTAATGTGTAGGCCCTGGAGGAGAATTCATCACATTCTGACCCGGCTGTCTAACTTGTGTGTCTCTTTGTGGAGTTTCATACCATATTTCATTTTTAGATACTTTTAGATACTTTTATATATTTTTAGATACATTTTATTTGAAACATTTTATTAGAATTGTATAATTATACAAAAGAAGTTTTTTTACTTACACCAAGTATTCTTTTCAGCGACATCAGGTTCTTTTGTATTTGATGATAAGTCATATAAAAGATCATTGTCATCGTCAATATATTCATCAAAATGGACCACTGCAACATCATCTGAAACTTCATTGGTGTCTAATTTTTCAGCTAATAATTCAGAATCATTTTCTTCATTCATAATTCTCGAAATTTCTTCTACATTCATATATTTCTGCTTCATGCGTTCCATTTTGAAACACTTCTAACTGAACATGCTATAAAACTTTCTATATTGATTCAAATTGTTTTTACCTGATTAGTGCTACCATCTACAGACAGAACCAGAAATCTGTTATAAATATCCCTCAATTATAATATTACTCTAAATAAATTTGGTTGCTCTATAATTTCATGCTAAATTTTTTGTGGAGTCACAATTGACACCAATGGTACTCAGCGTATAAATTGGCAAAATTATTTAAAATGAGTAAAAAAAAATTTTTATGTATGTATGGGATGTTAGGGTCTAAATGAGAAAAGTCAATTTTTTCCAGAATTTAAGAAATCATACAGTTATCACAGCTGTTTGACAAAGACACAGTGGGGTCACTGGTGACCCCATGGTATTAGAAGGATTGATCTGAGTTTGAAGAATTGATCTGATTATAGTCTCCACACTTAATTTTTTCTTTGGGGTCTTTAGAAGCTGTCTGTTTTTGTCATGTTATTACTAATTGCCTAATAGTCTAATGATGTTCATTATATATATATATATATATATATATATATATATATGTGTGTGTGTGTGTGTGTTTGTTTCAGAAAAGAAATCACTTGCCTTAAAGCCGCAGTTTAGCAGACACGCTGGAATCGCCGAACTCAATGCTAACCTACACAGAAAATCTTTCCAATGATTGCGATCTTGGATTTAATTATTTTTTCTTATTGTGCTATGTAATAGAGACGGATTTTTTTTATTCGGGTCCACAGCATATCTTCCATTGAAGAAAATTACATGCACAAGGGATTATTTCTCAGTTCTTAAATGATTAGTAAATAGAATAAGTGACCTATATTCAGAGAATTTCCATACCAGTACAATTATGTGCGAGGTAAATTATTATTAATATATAGTAGTGAATGTCACATTTTCAAGAATTACTTTACGCTGTTTCAATATGGAAATAACCTGCAAAAGAGATTATTTCCGTAGTTCTAAAATGAGTAATAAATAGAATTATTGAACTATGTTACCAGTATTTCATTGCCAATACCTAGATATGTGAGGTAAATTATGGTAAATATAAAGTAGAGAATGCAACATTTTCAAGAATTCCATCGATATAGAAATGACGTGCAGAAGAGATGCTTTCCTGAGTTCATAAAGGAATAATAAATAGAATTATCGTGCTATGTTACCAGTATTTCATTACCAATACCTAGATATACGAGGAAAATTATGGTAAATATAAAATAGAGAATGCAATATTTCCAAGAAATACATCAATATAGAAATGACGTGTAGAAGAGATGCTTTCCTGAGTTCATAAAGCAATAATAAACACAACTATCGAGATATGTTACCAGTATTTCATTACTGATACCTAAATGTGCGAGGTAAATTATGGTAAATATAAAGTAGAGAATGCAAAATTTTCAAGAAATACATCAATATAGAAATGACGTGTAGAAGAGATGCTTTCCTGAGTTTATAAATGGGTAATAAACAGAATTTTAGTACGATGTTTCCAGTATTTCTTTACCAATGCCTAGATATGCGAGGTAAATTATGGTAAATATAAAGTAGAGAATGAAAAATTTTCAAGAATTACATCAATATAGAAATGACGTGCCGAAGAGATGATTTCCACAGTTCCTAAATGAGTAATAAATAGAATTATCATCCGATGTTACCAATATTTCTTTACCAATGCCTAGATATGTGAGGTAAATTATGGTAAATATAAAGTAGAGAATGAAAAATTTTCAAGAATTACCTCAATATAGAAATGACGTGCCGAAGAGATGCTTTCTTGAGTTCCTAAAAGAGTAATAAATAGAATTATCTTCCGATGTTACCAGTATTTCTATAAAATGCCTAGATATGTGAGGTAAATTATGAAACTTATAAAGTACAGAATGCAACATTTTCAAGAATTACATCAATATAGAAATGACGTGTAGAAGAGATGCTTTCCTGAGTTTATAAATGGGTAATAAACAGAATTTTAGTACGATGTTTCCAGTATTTCTTTACCAATGCCTAGATATGCGAGGTAAATTATGGTAAATATAAAGTAGAGAATGAAAAATTTTCAAGAATTACATCAATATAGAAATGACGTGCCGAAGAGATGATTTCCACAGTTCCTAAATGAGTAATAAATAGAATTATCATCCGATGTTACCAATATTTCTTTACCAATGCCTAGATATGTGAGGTAAATTATGGTAAATATAAAGTAGAGAATGAAAAATTTTCAAGAATTACCTCAATATAGAAATGACGTGCCGAAGAGATGCTTTCTTGAGTTCCTAAAAGAGTAATAAATAGAATTATCTTCCGATGTTACCAGTATTTCTATAAAATGCCTAGATATGTGAGGTAAATTATGAAACTTATAAAGTACAGAATGCAACATTTTCAAGAATTACATCAATATAGAAATAACGTGGGGAATAGATGCTTTTTTTGAATTCTTAAATGATTAGTGTATAGAATTATCGACTTACATTCCCAGCATTTCATTTTCCCATACCTAAAACTGCGAGGTAAATTATTGTAAATATATATAAATTTAACATTTTCAACAGTTTCTTAAAGCCCTATCAATATTTATCATATTCAGCATCCTTCACGGGAGTAAATTACAGACTACTTATGCATAAAATTCAGACAGAAGAACAAAATCCAGTCTTTCCCCATGAAACTGGGAAACACTTTGCTCAAGAAAAACGCAGTAACGTCTTACTTCCTTATTAATATTCATGTCCGCCGTCGTTCCAGACTTATTCTTTTCGAGGTATTAAGACATCTGTTATTAGAATTAATTTTCATGATAAAAATAGGAAATTGATTTGACGGGTTCATTAGCAAGTCATTTTCTGCGAAAATAATTTGAAATTCTGCTCCTACAGAACACTTCTTCCTGATAAGTTACAGAACATTAAATAAACATTTCATTAGATGAATCAGTTTAGAAATGTCCTCCAAAACATGGTAATGAGTGTACAATCGACACATAATTAATAATAATAAATAATAATTCATATATAATGATTAACATAATGTGATTAGTTATTTAAACACGCAAATTTTCATGAAGAGATCATATATCAAAACCACGACGTATTTGACCGGCTATGTATTATCTCTGAAAAGACGTCAATGTGTAGGCAAAAAAGTTCATTTTACAATTTTTAACTGAGATATCAATATTACTAACTTGTATTCCAGAAATCTCATCAATGCTACTTCGAGGTTTTTCTAATCTACACACACACACGCACGCACACACACACACACACACACACACACACACACACACACACACACACACACACACACACACACATACGCACACACACACACACACACACACGCGCTCACACACACACACACACACACACACACACACACACACATATATATATATGAGGGGTTTTCGGAAAGTAAAGATACTTCACCGATAACAACAAAGGAAAATTTTATGTGAGCCCGTTGGTAACACAGACTGTAACCTTGAACATTTTGCTTTCCCCTCAAGGTCATTTCTTATTTTTACGGTGAGTCTTGTTTGGGCAGCACGTCTTTATAATGTCTGAGTCAATTCAGAATCCCGCCCAATGTGGGATACAGGATCCCTGCCAATGAAATCATGGCTTCTGTTTTCTGGGACAGACAAGGCATTCTTCTGGTTGACTTCATGCCAACCGGCACCACAATTAATGCTGTTTCATAGTGTGAGACTTTGAGACTTTTCAGACGGGAAATTCAAAATGAATGTAGGGACATCTTGACAAGAGGAGTTTGCTTGCTGCATGACAACACTCGTCCTCACACATCGCTTCAAACCAAAGCGCTACTCGAAAGTTTCGAATGGAAAATTTTAGATATTCTGCCATACAGCCCGGACCTTGCACATAGGGACTTCCTTTTATTCCTTTACCTGAGAACACATTTTGCAGGGCAAAACTTTCCCGACGATGATGAGAACAAAATTGAAGTTGAAATGTGGTTCCGACAACAGGCTGCAAAGTTCTATGACTGAGGAATATAAAAGCTTGAACTCAGACTTAACAAATGCTTTGACAATGGCGGCAGCTATGTCGAAAAATATGACATGTACCAGTAAGAAATTTTTTATGTAAATTTAATCAATTAAAAGTTTTTCGATCGAGAGTGCGGCATTGTATCTTTATATATATATATATATATATATATATATATATATATATATATATACACTAGCTGAAGTACCCGGCGTTGCCCGGAATTTTAAGAAGGTTTCTTAACAAAAATCAATTTAAAAACATAACACAGTATAAATTGCATAGCAAAAAAAAGTACTGGGGTGCTGGAGTTACATAGCAAAAAAAAAGTACTGGTAGCTAGCTGAAGTACCCGGCATTGCCCGGAATTTTAAGAAGGTTTGTTAACAAAAATCAATTTAAAAACTTAACACAATATACATTACACGGCCAAAAAAAAGCATGTGAAATGTTATACATATCTCAGTATTTAGGTAGATGCAGTCTTTCATCATTATGTCACTGAAAGCTCTAAAGTAAAAATGTCAAATTGTGGAATGTTTGTTAACCAAAATCAATTTCAAAACTAAACCCAGTATAAATAACATAAAAAAGCATATGAAATATTATACATAAATAAAAAGAAATCCCAATATTAAAATATATAAATCTATAATAAAGTCCTCAGAATTTAGCTAGATTTAACCTTTCAACATTGGAGCAAAAGAAGCTGAAAAGTAAACCATAAAATATATACATTTATAATAAACCACTAAAAGCTGAAAAGGAAAAAAATGTCAAATTGTCTCTTTGAAAGTAAAGAGTTTTAAAAAGTATAGCTGAAAAGTAAAAATGTCATTTTGTCGAATGTTTGTTAAACAAAATCGATTGAAAAAGTAAACACAGCATAAATAACACTTAAAAAGAACATGTGAAATGTTATACACATCTCAGAATTTTAGTTGATTCAGCTTTTCATTATTCTACCACTAAAAGTTTAAAAGTAAAAATGTCAAATTGTCTAATGTTTGTGAACAAAATTTAATTTAAAAACTAAACACATTATAAATAACATAGATTTAATAACAGTATAAATATCATAAAATATTTACATTTATAATAAATCACTAAAAGCTTAAAAGTAAAAATGTCTAATTGTCCATATAAATACCTCCATAAATTCAGGATTCTGTAGCAAAAAAAAAACAATAAAGTATTAAAGTATTGGTTAAAGGCACTGACTGATGAAAAAATTAACAGAAATCTGTAATTTAGGCTACACGCAACATAAATGCAAGTTTCTGTAGCAATAATACAAACATCCTGGGCTTATTAAACTCCATATAAATCTCAACTGAATTAAAGTGATCCAAATATTAACTCAAAGTACCTTCATAAACTATGTTTCTCATTTCTTGATTTGGAATTCAATATGGATGTTTGTTAACCAAAGTCAACTTAAAAACTAAACACAGTATAAATAACAAAGGAAAAAAACATGTGAAATCTTATGCATATCTCAGAATTTAGATAGATTTAGCCTTTCATCATTGTACCACTAAAAGCTGAATAGTAAAAATGTCAAATTGCCTATTGACTTGTGAACTCTGCATGACAAATTAAACACAGTATAAATAACATAGTATAAAAAAGGGATGGGAAATGTCATACATATCAATACTAAAAAAACAGCGAATAAAGATATTTAAATTTTGTGGATACGCATCCCACGTCCTGCAAACAGTGTCAAGCAGAAGAAAAATTATTTTCCTTCCTAATTTTGTTAACAAAAATTAATTTATAAATTAAACTCAGTATATATAACATAGAATAAATAACACAGTATAAATAAAAACTATACAAAGTATTGCTTGAATTGAATTTAAGTAAAATGTAAATAATTTTGGGGCTTTTTAAGCTCCCACTGCTTAAAAAGCCCCAAAACTCTGAAAGATTTATCTTATATAATTTCACAGAATAAGTAATTGAAATACATATTGTATGTTAACTCTGTATCGCGAACTTTGAGGAAAAAACCTGTAGAACTCTTAAATTTCTTCCTATTTTATGATCCTCAAACAATTAATATATTTAGATCAAAAGAAGGCTTCCAAAAAACTGGCCATGGGACAAACTTTTTCTTTTTCTTTTTTTTTCTTCCTTTTTTTCCAAATTTTATTAAGTTCTATTAGTTTGAACGTCATTGTCTAAAATTGTCTAAAGCAGCGGTTCTCAACCTTTTTAGACTCACGACTCCACTAAACGTAAGAAAAATAAAATAAAAACTTCATCCTCCCCCCCCCGTCACCTCCAAACCAACTCTCAAACCACCCCCTAATCACCCCTCGAAACAAACCTCTTTTCCCCCGCGTATCGAATTTCACTGATTGTGGTGAATGGGCTGTGTCCACATCTAAGAGGTGCGCTTAGGGGCACAAAAATCATTAAAAAATTAATTTAAAAACTAATTGATCCCCAAATTTCGTTTTTCCCGATTTAAGTTTCTCGGGTCCAAAACATTATCTGTGCCGAATTTGGTCCCGGTGGGTGAAACAGTCTATGATTCTATAGCGGACAAACAGACAGAGAAGCTCTTTTATATATATATATATATATATATATATATATATATATATATATATATATATATATATATATATATATATATATATATATATATATTTATATATATATATATATATATATATATATATATATATACATATATATTTCAAGGGGGGGTCGAAGATGTCGTAGTCGGAGGTGAGAGGTTTTAAGTGAAACATTCGAGGACCTCCCGGAGGAAGCGCTCTGCAATATTTGTCTACGCAGCAATCGTTTCCATTGTGTTGGCCAAGTGTAATTGAGCAGGTTTCAGCATGTCCCGTGCTCACACTCCCTTTACGAAATTCACTAAAGCATCTGAATATTGTGCACTGTGGGGGACATTCATGCCATTCATGCCTATACAAATCTGTATTATGACGATAAATTTCCGTTTCACTAACACCTAATGCCATCCAAAATAATAAAATGGAATATCTATGGATTCCATTAGGTCAATTTACTCCACGACCCTAAGTAGCCACCTTGTAGTCACCTAGAAAGTCCCATTGTAAGTGTACCTTAATTGGTACACTGACTATTTCCAACGATAGCTGATTTTTTTTGTATCGTACGTACACTGTCACCGACCGGCTCAAAAGCAATGCTCTGAGTATTTAACTACTGTCTCTAATACGAAATTCTCACTTTCATTTGGATTACTCTTATGCATATACAAGGTACGCCTATAAAGTAACCGGTCAATTTTTTTATAAATAAGAAAAATATTTCTCACCATCAAATGAATTTATCGCATTAAAAATAATCGCCAATGGAGTCTATACAATTTTTCCAACGTTTCTTCAATTCATCGAAACGCTGTTCATAGGCGTTGGAACTAACCGTTCGCAAAATGCACGTAACATTTGATTTACTACCCGAGACGTTTTCAAATCTTTGTCCTTTCATGGATTTTTCATTTTCCGATTACAAAGGACTTATCCACAGCGAATTTGTTCCTCAAAATCAAACAATTAATCAGTATTTTTACGAGGAGGTGCTTTTTCGATTAAGAAACAGGATAAGACGAGTTAGGAGGGAATTGTTTGTATCTGGGCAATGGTTTCTTTCACACGATAATGCTAGGCCCCAAACAGCAATTTCTATACAACAATATCTTGCTAAGTATTCAATTACAGTGATAAATCACCCATATTTCTCCCAACTTATCGCGAGCTGATTTTTTAGTTTTTCCGAACTTTAAGATAGCCAGGAAAGGACAGGGATTTGAAAACGTCTCGGATATTAAATTCAATTTTACGTGTATTTTGCGAACGGTTAGTTCCAACGCTTATGAACAGCGTTTCGATGAATTGAAGAAACGTTGGAAAAATTGTATAGACTTATTTGGCGATTATTTTGAAGGAGATAAATTCACTAAAAGGTGAGTAATATTTTTCTTATTTATAAAAAACTCTCTGGTTACTTTATGGGCGCACCTTGTATATTTGTTTATTTATACTTCTATTTGAAAACACTTCTAGCAGTATTGCTGATATAGCATAGAAGAATTTACATATATTTTTCGGATTATTTTTACATGAATATAACATACATTTGCAACTTTTAAAATATAGACAAAATCACAACGAAACTTGAAAACACAATTCTTATATATTAAGTCTGCTAGCGAAATGAATTTGCATTCGGTTTGCGAATTTAAAATATTTTCCCACATATCATATCTTTATTCAGAATATAAATAAATATTTTAGTCTACAAATTTCATAATATTTAAAGATTTGTATCGTATTCTAAAGATTTGTATTGTATTACTCAGCGACATGCATGCTTCAAAAAATTTGGAAACTTCCGTATCCAAAAATCCCGGATTCCCTTGGTAATAATGCACTGAATACTTGCAATTCCAGATCATTCCCTGTAAGGTATTAAAACATTCCAGTATTTTTGTCTATAAAATTTCGTGTAATTTTGACTGTGAATATTTTTTTTCAAGGGAAATTGACAGCAATACATAGCGTACATACATATATACATATATATATATATATATATGCACTGGTGAAATAAATTAAGAGAATTTGCAGACTTGGTCAATTATCTCTAGAACTGCAGTACCGATTTTAATGAAATTTGTTATGTACATACATTGATACAATACAAAACAAATAACCATTCAATAATTGTAATACACACGCATGATCGTGCGTAACACCCGTTGAAGTCGGAAGGTATGAAACAGCGGTTGCAAAATGAACAAAAAATTGGTTAATACATTGTCTAATAGGGGGTATGGTCGCCTCTTACAGATATACAGGTCTCGCAGCGTGATTAGATATTTGAAATAAGACATTTTATCATTTCCTGTGGCAATTGGTCCCACTCGTTCAGCAACGCTGTTTTCATTCCCTGGATGGTTCTCGGAGTGGAGTTGCGAGTTGCAATTGCCCTCCCCAGAGCGTCCCAGAATGCTCTATAAGGTTAAGGTCTGGAGATCTGGCTGGCTAATTCATCCGGCGAATATCCTCATTCTATAGAAATTCATCGACCAGAAGAGTTATATGTGGCCTCGCGTTATCGTCCATTAAAATGTACTTAGGGCCAACTGCACCCCTGAAATTGCGAACATAGGGCTCCAGGACCTCATCCCTATACCTCACACCAGTCACAGTGTCTCTTTCAAAGACATGGAGAGGTGTGCGGCAATCCAACATGATGCCTGCCCAGACCATTGAACCTCCTCCGCCATATTGGCCGATTTCGCGGACATTGGAGGGTAGGTAGCGGGTCCCTGGTTCTCTCCATATGCACGTACGGCGGAAATCGGTGTTTAGGCTGAACCGGGACTCATCAGTGAAGAGAACGGTCGCCCATTGATCCATTCTCCAATCTCTGTGCTCTCTGCACCATGATAAATGGATTCTCCTGTTCGTTGAAGTGAGCGCGACACAAACAGCAGGTCTTCTTTCAAACAACCCTCTCTCATGAAGTCTTTTGGATAAAGTCACCCTTGATAAACGGGTTCCTGTGGCTGCATAGAAGTCATGAGAGAGCTAAGAAGCTGTAGCACTCCTGTTACGTCTCGATACAATCGACAAATGGCGATCTTCTCTGGCCCTCGTGGCTCTTGGACGACCTTGCTCAGGCTTTCTCACGATGGATCCGGTATCCTGGAAGTGTTCAATAAGTTACACACGGCGCTGGGCGTTAAATTGAAATCTCTACAAATTTGGACTTGAGATTGACCTGCTTCTAGCCTCCCCACAATTCGCCACCTCATTCCATTATCTAAACGTTAATGGGTACACATTTTGGCTGTTACAATTTGAAATTAACCGATTGCTGCAAAATAACACCAAGGAATTCGCGGAGGTGTGCTAGCGAATGAAATGCGTCTTAACTTACGCGCTTATAAAGCATGTTTCTCTACTGGCTCCACCTACACACACGTGTACGCTTACGTATTTGACGTAAAAGATTTCCAATTTTGTCTAGAAGCAGTGGTTTTACATTCAATTCAGTTCTTTTCATGAAATTCGATAAAATATGCAAATTCTCTTAATTTAGCAGATTTCAGAATTAAGCAGATTTCAGTCAAAGCATATTACATCAGCAGTAATTACCAGATTGTAGACAGAGAAAAACCATATATATATGTACCACGACAATATAATTTTACCTTTTTTCGCATAGCGCCGGACTGCTCTTTTCGATTTTCAATGGTAGTTAATCATTTTAGGTAAAAACTTTCATAAAATTGGAAACGAAATGTATAATATTGATAGTATAAAAAGAATATTTTGTTTTTCAATCTTCAGAATTTAGCAGAATATGGCTCGAAGATTTTCGTTTATATAAATGTGCAATCTATGTGATAGTACATGTTCAGGCTATCGATCATATGTATCACGTATGCAAAACAGCCATCATATGATGACTGTTGTATGATGGCATATTAACATTCATATGATAACACGTTAACTATCTCACTATGAATTATTACCCTCGCAGCTAAAACATTGAAGTTTTATGCCTACACATTAGTTTGTTTTAGGTGATAATATATATCCATATAAACACTCCGTGATTGTGATGCATGACCTATTCATGAAAATGTGCTTATTTGAATTACTAATTACGTTACGTTAATCGTTATGTATGGATTATTATTAATTATGTGTCTAGAGGAAACTTATTACGATGTTTCCGAGGACACTTATAAATAGAATCATTTAATAGAATATCTATTTAATCCTTTGTATATTTTGAGAAAAAAAATCATGTTGTGGCGGAATCAAAATAGTTTCGAATAATTTTCTCAGAAAATAATTTGCTAAGGAACCCGTCAAATCAAGTTTATATTTTTATCATGAAAATTAATTCTAATAACAGATGTCTTAAAATGCAGAAAAGAATAAGTCTTGAACGACGGCAGACATGAATATTAATAAGGAAGAAAGACTTCACTGCGTTTTTCTTTAGCAAAGTGTTTCAAAGGAGAAAATGCTGCATTTTGTTCACTCTCAATTTTATACATAAGTAGTGTGTAATTTACGACAGTAAAACAGCCTGCATATAATACTTATCGATTAGGGAATTCTTAAAAATGTTACATAAAATATTATATGTTTACAACTAGCTGAAATCAGGCGCTTTGCTACGGAGTACATTCAAATTAAATACAACAACCAATGTATGCAATTAATGCGAAAAAAAATAAATATATATATATATATATATATATATATATATATATATATATATATATATATATATATATATATATATAATAAATGCAATGATCAATGTATATAATTGATGTAGTATATATATATATATATATATATATATATATATATATATATATATATATATATATATATATATATATATATATATACATTTATAAAATATCGTAAGGGATATTTATTTTTATTTGATAATATCCAATAGTCTGCTGCATTAGAAAAAAATATTTTTTTTTGTCTATTTAGTTGTTATGCACTTGACGATAAATTTATTTTAAGTACCAGCAAAAGAAATCACGTGATAAGCATTTAATAATTTAAATTCTAAAAATTAATCTTTAAAAATTCACCAAAAATCAGAAAATTGAATCATGAAAAGTTTCGAAAAAGATTTAATTTTAAACGAATTTTAATGATCTTTCTCGTAATATAAATTTTATAACCCTCAAATTATTATGTTAAATGCAAACTTAAAAAAAGTTACAAAAACAGCTTAAAAATTTAATTTAAAAAAATCTAAGAAGAATTTTTCAAAACTCTTTCTCAGTGCACTCCTACACCATAAGAAGAATCGCCATGCAAAATTTCAGATTTTTAGGTCCAGCGGTTTGGTGTGTGCGTCGTATGTCAGTGAGTCAGTGAGTCAATCAGTTACGGAACTGTTTTATATATATAGATTTACCTCACATACTGAGGTACTTCTAATAGCATTCTGGGGATATGTGTCAGTAATTATATTTATTACACATTTAAGAACCCAGGAAATCATGCCTGGTGCATTTTATTTACATATTGATACAGCTTTAAGGATTTATTAAAAATGTACAATAGATTTACAATAATTTACCTCACATATCGCACTTGTGCTAGAAGAGTGTTAAATCTCAAAATACCAACATTTTCACGAAGAACTAAAGAAGATATAAGTAATTCCATTTCTTGTTTTATGAATGCCTGTGATGATTTTGAGAAAATTTACTGTTCAAATTACTTCAGAAGGCAAAACTATATACTATTAAAGTAGTTTTCAGTTTTTAAAGCATGATTTTCACTCTTAACCTCATTTGCAAATGTAACCTCATTTTGTCAAAATGGACTGAAAAGCTTTAGGAAATACTGTCGTATCTCTATGCTAATGTACAATCTATATAAACGTTTCACAGTACAAAGAAAAAACTCTGATAACATGAATAGCAGGTTAGAAAAATACAAATTTAATTTCCAAATAAAAACATTTATTTTCCAATTATATTTTAATGAACATTTTTATTACAGGAATATTTTAAAACAACAACATTGGGCACTCACAAAAATCTTATTTTCATTCGTCGCGCATGAGCAAGTTCCCCCTCGTAGTTGTGATAGAGAGTAATAAGCGCCATCTTGGAGATTGTGTTGATACTAGTCTGATAACAATATTCGAGAATGAGAAGCACTTCTTTTAGAGCATTGTGGTGCAATTATCTTAAAATCGATAATTTCGGAGATGTAACACGCTTCTAGCAGATGTACGATATTTGTGTATTGGTAATAGCATGCTGGGGACATAGGTCGGTAATTTTACTTATTAGACATTTAAGACCTCAGGAATTCATCTCATGTGCATTTTATTTAGATGTTGATACGGCTTTAAGTGATTATTGAAAATGTCGTATTCACCACTATATATATTTCAATAATTTTCGACACATATATCGGTATTGGTTTTGAAATACTGGGATTGGTTTGGTTTGGAGCAGTACGGTAATTTTTGCTACACGAGGGCTAATTAGACCGGGACCTACTGCTTAAAGCCGATTCCGAACGGCTACAAACGTCCATGCCAAGAGTGGGATTCGAGCCCCAGACTCAGGTACCGAAAGCCAGAGCCCTAGCCATTCGGCCACCGTCCGGCCTTGAAATACTGGGAACATAGGAAGATAATTATATTTGCTACTCATTTGAATTACGTAATCAAAGATAGTTTTGATCTCAATGAGCGTATAAACCATTTAACTTTTAAACTGAATATTTTTCAAGTTATAGTAACAAAGTGCTTTCACCGGATTGCGTTAACAGCTTTGAAAGTTCTCCTCTTGTGTGTCCAATTAAAAAAATTCAGAATCAACGAAAATGTGTACTTTATATTATGCATGAAAATTTAAGAACTTCTTATAAAAATTTCAACAACATTTATTTTCATAAGCATTATTTCCAAGTAAACAACGAAAACGTAAATATTAGGCCATGAAATCATTTTACATCTTTAGCTACAATAGGTCCAAAGATAAAAAGTAATATTTTACGTAACGTTGCAGTTTTTAGGTCGTTCTCTAACCGTAATTGATATTGTAAAATTGCACATCGGTAGGCTAAGATTACCCATTGAAAAGAAATTAGATTATGGGTAAAATTTAGATGAAATTCATTCGCTGGCATTCAAAATTATTAGTTATGGCTGTATTTACATCAAGAGAATCAGATTTTCCAGCAGAACTATTGTAATAGTTGTTCATGACAGTTCCTCCTGGGTGTTACATTCTTCATTTGCAGCGTTAAGACTTTGAATCCGTTAGAATGCCACTGCAGCATAATTTATCTTCCGACGTAAGCTAACAGACATGCAATTTAAAAAACTCGTATTGTAGAAATACAATTCACTTTTTTAACTCTAGTTCTAAAAGTCTAGTCTTGTAACTCTAGTTCTAAATGTGATGGAAATAAAATTGAAACACCATTAAAAATATACAAGATTGAATTTTAAAATAAAATAAAATTCCGAAAATCGAAAAAGTGACAAAAATGTGATTTCAAAAGTGTACCGATACCTTAAGTATTCAATTGAATTTATTCTTATTGCTATTTACCTCAATATGTAGATTTTAGTAGAGATCGTAGACGCGAACACTAGACTACAAAAAGGTATATTTGATCTAAAACTATGTGAGCTGAAGACTGAAACTGTACCATTCATTAATTGAACACTGTTACACAATTCACTAAAAATTATAATTTACAAGCGGACGCTCCTACAGGCGACAACTACAAGTCTGCAACTGGCACTGCCTTTTCCCGCCTCCCCTCATCTACGAGTCACAGGCCACCCTCCCATCCCCTAGCTATTATACCTGCTTGTTTTTCGGCAATGAAACTTTCTCCGGAAATCACATCAACGCAATTAGAGCTCTTCTGTTAAGCAAGGATTTGAGTTTATTTTCTGTAGGGTAATTAATAGTTTAATAAGACCCCACCAGTATAAAAAGAATGTGATCTGATGATATTTAAATTTTATGTTTTTATTTAAATTTTTATGGCACTATGAAATTATAAAAAAGATAATATTTTCAATCCCATTTTTCCGCCCGGGGCAGTTGCCCCCCCTCTCCTCAGTCGGTACTGGTGACATGTGCACAAAGCTGTCCCTCATGACAGTATATATATATATATATATATATATATATATATATATATATATATATATATATATATATATATATATATATATATATATATATATATATATCACAAGAAATTTCTAATGCTTTTTATTTCTATATATATATAGACTGTATATAAGAATTACTCACAGAAACATAGTTCTATTAATATGCAGTTAAGAGAGAAGTTAGAAGTTCTAGGGGAAAGTTTCCAGACGGTCATTGGACAATATATAAAGTCCCCTGAGATAAAATTTCTGTTAATGGTTAATCATATGAGCCGTAAAGAGCTCCTAATTTTTTTCTTCTTTAACTTAGGGAAAAAATAAATTAATTCGTTTTGACAGAACAAATGACACATAAAAGTTTTTAACACTTACTTAGTTAAGAAATAGAATACACCAAGAATGTAGTATTATCTTATTTTTCGACTTTTTTGACCTAAAAAATTGGCCGTCGGGAAGTGGTGGTTGAAAAAGGGTTTCTTTCATACCACTTGCTCTGTGGAATTTTTAATTGTTTCTGAACGAAATATGTCCGTTTAGAGCAGTGTTTCTTAACCCGTGGGTCACGACAACCTATCGGTCGCCACGACTTTATTGAATTAAAGTAACAGTTCAGAGATATTCACTAAAAAACGTTTTCAATACTTGTTTACCATTGTTGATGAGATAATGAAGAATACCTAACAGGTATTTTTTATCTTCTGTGCATATACACGGTTACTACAAAATAATCATGCATTTTCAAAACCCGTTTTATTCAAAAGTATTATACTTACAAATATGATTGATATATGAAAATAACCACAAAATATTCTAGTTTTATGCTCACTCTACAAATGTTCTATGTGTGCCCTTTTGGTTACTAGTGTTGCCACGCCACCTGGTGTATAAACTTGAACTACTGACTTCTTCCTTTGGAGACACATTAACGACATTGTTTATGTACCCCCACTACCATAAACAATAGAAGAGCTGAAGAAACGGATCAGTGATACATTGATGAACATTCACGCGATCACGATACAAGATGTTTGGAATGAATTGAACTACCGCCTGGACGTGTGTCGTGTGACCAAGGGGGCACACATAGAACATTTGTAGAGAGAGCATAAAACTTGAAAATGGTTATTTTCATATATCAATCATATTTGTAAGTATAATACTTTTGAATAAATCGGGTATTGAAAATTAATGATTGTTTTCCTGTATTATAATCCGGAAAACAAGTAGCGATGTTTCGTACACTGTTTCGTAATAGCACAAGACATGTACTGTAGAATTTTACAACTTTACATTTTTTACGATTTTTTTTTGTTGTTGTTCAGTTTCGTAGATAAATTGGTTCATAATAATCAAAATAATTAAATTTCTATCCATAGCATTCTGAAGTAACAATTGGGAATTTTCGATAAGTTTCCACATTCTCATCATATTTGTTTGCTTAAAAATTCAGATTGTTTTTAGATTTTATGTGGTTGTAGTCTCTTTTAATTGACTTTAAAGGAAATGCTAATTTCATTTTCCACATTCTTCAACATTTTAAGATCATTTAAAATGTGACATTCACATGGAACGTTAACGAGGCACTGGAAAGCAGAGATCCATATCCTCAGTAAGTATAATTTTTGTGGCTACATTTCTTTTCCTAGGAATAAAGGAAAACTGTTGACATTGAATGTAAAAAAATTAACAATAAAATACTTACATGATTAATACGAGATCATGGGTAAAACGTACAAACTGTTTTAAAATATTGGTTTGTGGTGTGTAATAACGTTAAATTCTATGCTTTATACGAGGACATTCACGGATATTACGAGAGCTGGAAAGTATAAACCTTCAGAATATTTATAAAAATATTAATAAAGCTTGTATTTGTACATAATCAATTTTGTCCTTTGAACTTTAAAAGACAATTAAATATTTTAAAGATAAAAGTTAATGATTGATCTGTGGGGTGTTCCAAATTTTGTTTAAAAACTAGAGCAAATACAATTACACTGAAGTAAAGGTAAGTCATTCTAATTATTTAACTTTAATGTGTAGAAAATTATTTTAAATTTTTTTAAATTAATTATTTTTATATTTTTAAAAATTTTCTAGGATAAAAGGTTAAAATTTTTTTATGCCTAATTTTAGTATTAAATGATCACTGTAACTATTTATAAAACTTCGTGAAATATCGAAACCTCGATTGATTTGGGATATCAGTTGACTGAAGTGTGATCATTCTGAACCTCTGTAGCTTGCAGTCTGCAGGCCAGGTATCATCAATTCCCACTCCAGAGGGAGGGGCCAACCGGCGCTTTACAAATTATTAGACAAATAGATGTCAAATAGTTGTACTTCATTTCGACGTCTATTAGAGATCTAAGACGTATTATATACATATATAAGTCCTCTAAGTTTCGATCTCTAATAGATGAAGTCTCTATGGTCGACGTCTATAAAAGATACTGATATAGACATCTTATGGAGTTCTTTTAGACCAGCTCAGTCCAAAAGCGCCATGATGAACAAACTACACTGCTGCTGTGTTATTTGTTAACGAGTGCACCTGAATACTTCATTTGGATCTATAATCACAGCGGAATATTGCGGATATCCTTGCTCAACAAGTTTATATCGACTTCCTTTATTTGTTTTAAGGTAAGTTGTAATGAAACGCTTTAAAAAAAATTAAAATTCCTATTTTAAGAGAAAATAAAAACTTTGAAAGCTTTGATTCATTACATTTTGTGTTAAAAGGTCGGGGACGTCTTTAATGCTGATACAATTATACAGCAAATCGTTTGTCGGCAACGGTAGCAAATATACAAAAGTTTTATGGGCCTAGAGTGTGTGGGGTCTTTTAGATGATAGACGCAGATAAGCAAGGATGGCACCATTTGTGACGTTATGTTACAATGGATTTTTGTGGATGATTGATTGGAGGGGATCTGTAGAAAACCAGATGGTTTGGCAGTGTTGCGGGTGGTCAGTCAGCTGTTTCGATCATTGAGTAAGAGGGGCGTTTTTGATTAAGAAAGAGGGTAGCAAATGAGAGGATTTTAGGTGTTGAAACTTAACAAATATAAAGTCGAGTGTTTCCTGAATGGTTGGTGAAATGGTTCCGGAGGCTGTAACGTTTAAGGAATTAAAATATTGGAAGTGAGTTTGAGAGAAGGAAGTCGGGGTCAGTCGGAGTCCAGGAGGTCTTGCCCTGTATCGGCTGAAAAAGAACCTGCCCCTGTTTGATTGCCTCAAAATTCCGTTCGAATATTTCCGGAGGAAAAATAAAATTAAGGAGGATTGATGCGCAACTCGGCTGATCTTTCCCGAGAAAGAAAGCCTGTGTGGAGAGACGAATGATAGCTGATCCCGAATCCGAAATAAAAAGGGATAGCAGAGAAGATTGCCTCCAGTCAGTCTTCAGTGACAGATAACCCCAGCGTGGAAGAGTCATCCATCAAACTAAAGAGAACCTACAGATTTCAAACTGACGTCACGGAAAGAGTCCCCTACCAGAGTTATCACAGAACCCGAAAGTCGCTCTCAGCTAAAACACGTGAGTGTTTTTATTTGATTTTGTTTAGTTCAGATCCCACGTTTGCTTTTGATAGTTAATGCGAGTTTTACATGTGTGAAAAATATAGTGTATTAAATTTGGATAGGAGTTTTAGCATTTTTGTATTAGTTAGTATTTTACGCTCCCTGAATCAGAAAGTCAAACTGAATAGGACCCTGTTTCAATTGCTCGTGGTTTTTGATAGTGAGCAGAGCAGCTTTGATGTTAATTAAAATTTGATGAGATGAGGTGTAAATATCAGGACAGTGTAAATAAATAAGTTTTTTGGTTTTAAACATTGTTTCAGTAATTATTTATCTGCTGGGTGTTTTTAATGTGGAGCAAAGTTGATGTAGCAGATCCATCAGGTTTAAAAATTTGTTCGTTAATTGCTAATTGCGTCCAGAGCTTTGGGTAACAAAATAAATAATTATAAAACAAAGCACCCAAATACCCCTTGTCATAAGATAGATAATCTTTGTACTACCAACAAATAATCATGCCCTATAATTAAAATGGACGGGCAATACGACATAAGTGTTAATTCTTAAATAATTTATGCTTAAGGTATAAGGACACCTTTAAAACGTCAATTTCTGTCAAAATATCGATTTTTTATTTTAGCTATTTTATGAATGATCTTTTACTTTCAAAATCTGTTTGAATTTTGTTTCTAGCTAGTCTAGAACCCAAGTTTTAGATATTTTAATATTGCTTGGCTGTGAAATTGTACAACGGAAAGTACATTTCTGCAAACCGGCAGTAAGCAAAAATGTTTGTTTACATTGCTGTTTTTCATGATTTTGTTAGGAAAACTCATTATATACGCACATAAAAACACAAAAATAGTTTTTTAAGCATCTTAATAATATTAAGAATTACATCTGGCAACGTTATTTTCCGAATTTTGTTTTAGAAATTGGTATTAAACTGTGCATTCTAAATCATTGTTTACGCACGAGTTTGCTCTTTGGTCTAATCATTTGAAAGTCACTAAATCCATTTATTTTTCTCGATATTTTTAGTTTTTTTTCAACGAAAATGCCGAAAAGTACTTCTAGAAAAAGCAAACGTAAGTTTTATGGTAATAAATTTACAAATAAATAATAGTCCTGTTGAAATTGAAATGCATAATGCTGCATCTGTTGGTGATAAAAGTTTTTCTTCCAGTTTTTTAGAGCTACAGACGGCTAGTTCTATATCAACAAATGAAAACTGTGGTTCAATGAGTGGTTTTAGAATTTTAGATATTGGAATTCTTATAAATATACTAGCTGAACTCTGCTTCCCAAGCTGTTTTGCAGATAAACAAGCATTATGTGAGGAATCAAGATATGGGCTGTGCTCACATTTTTATATTCAGTGTAAAAACTGTGACTTCCATAAAGGTTTGGCATCTTCAAAAAAAATGTAAATTCTTCTGAAATAAATACCAGACTAGTGTATTGCATGCACCAGATTGGTAAAGGTTTTGCTGCAGCATATAAATTATGTTGAACGTTGAATTTACATGCACTGACTAAAACAGCTTATAAAGCTTTGGAAGGGAAACTTTCAAAAGTTGTTGCAGAACATATGATGAAAAAATGCTGCAATTTATCTTGAGCAGAAACAAAATCATGAATCTGGAATGCTGGAATATGGGGTTTCTGTGGATGGCACAGGGGAACGCAGAGGCTCCACATCTCTGAATGGATGTGTTGCTGCTACTTCCAATGATACCGGTAAAGTTCTGGAAATTTTATCTTCCTACTGTCCGCCATATAAAAAATTGGAAAGACTACCTAAAAATTTAAAGTTTGAAACATTAAAAGCTGACCATATATGTCAATATAATTTTCAAGGCTCTGTTTCAAACATGGAAATTGTGGGTGCATCACGAATATTTGGTCGCTCAAAGGAAAAATGCAAATTGCAATACACAGGGTATTATGGGGACGGTGACTCGAAGAGTATTTTTAATGTGAAAGATATGTATGGAGAAAATAGCGTAACTAAAATGGAATGTATTGGACATTCCCAAAAAAGAGTTGGCTCACGTCTAAGAAAATTAAAAGCGAAAACTAAAGGTTTTTCAGGAAAAGGAAAAGTGAGCGATATATTCATTGATCGCCTACAGAATTACTATGGTACGAAGTAATGGTACGAAATTTAAAGGGAATGCAACAAAATGTCATAGCTGCACTTTTTCACTGTACTTCAAGCACGTATAACCCGAACGAATATCACGAATAATATAATTTGAAAGGCTATAAAAATTTGGATAGTCTTAGAATTCATAACTCAATACTTCAGAGTCAAATGAAATCAAAGACACGCAGGAAATTCCTGAGAGCATCTAGAAAGACAAAAAATTACTGTTTTGGAAAGTAAAGAAGAGGAATTTTACAAAACGGAAGCATTTTAATGTGTAATTTGTTGTTTATAATGCAAAAAAGTAAGGTAAAAGTTATTGTTGCAGTTTTCTCAAAATATAAATTGCTCTTATTTTAACCATACCCGCAACACTATGTAACAAAATATAATGTTAAATTAAGAAATTGTTAAGAAAAGCTGATAAATCGTTATCACAGATAGTAAATAGGGTATTTGAATTGAGAAATAGAGTATTCGATCAGTGAAATTGTATATCAGTAATATTTTCCTCCTACTAGAGTTCATAGAAAAATTTTATGCTATAGAAGTAACATTAATTGTTCATTTTAATAGACAAGTGTTTGAATGTTACAAAATTTATTCTAGTAAATATATTGTGTTGTTAGTGGCAGGTCCTTGTTGTATAATTTATATTTTAGTTTACTTATTATCATTATATTTTCAATTATATTAATGCATTATTCATGATTTGTTTGCTTTAATTTAAAAGTTTACAAACTGTTTTATCTCTGGAAGAAGCTCTAAAAATCGTTCTAAGACTTCTCCCTTACTAATCCACCTTATTTCACAATGCAACATTAAAGTATCAATTGAAGCGGAAGATTATTTTTTGTAATATAATTTTTAATATCTTGGTATATATCAGACCCACGTGTATTCCCTTTTAATGGTAAAACTGACAGTATATCTTCCTTTGCTGAGAAATCTTTGAAAACCATCCTTATAAAAATATTTATTTGTGCTACATTACATATATCTGTTGATTCATCACCTGTAAACTTAGAAAAACACATTTTTGTAAATCAACTTTTAGTTGTTCTCTGATATTCACAGATATTGCTTTTATTCTACGAGTTACTGAATTTCTGGATAATGGAACTTCCTGGATAGCTAACATAATTTCATTCTTATTTTTAAATTCTTGAAATAATATCTCTGATGCAGCAAGCATTAATTCTTTAATTATGTTACCATCCTTAAAAGGTTTTTTGTGCATTGCAAGTATATGTGCAATCTCGGGACCCGGTACTCTTATATTGAAGAAAATATCGATTTTTCAATTTTTTGTTAAAAATAGACTTTGACATCTCTAGTATATTGGTACGAAGTTTTGAGTTGATCTGACTATTGTAAGTGCATCAAAAATACATTTCAGTATCTTAACCCCTTCAAGCCCAGAATGTTCTGCAACGACGCGCTCCCACCAGCCCGCGCTCTTCGCAGACGAGATGTTTCCCCCGGCCCGGAGAGTTTTTGATGTTAAGCCTAATTCAGCAAATAAATCGTAAAAATTCAATCAAATTAAAAATTTTAATTCAAAACGTGGAAAATAAGAATATTATGATGGTAGCTTAATTACATATCAATAACATTTATAAAATATTAAAAAAATATGAATAAAATACTTTTAACTTTTTAAATAAAAATAATAACACAAATACTCTAACTACAAAAGAATAGAAGTACGAATATAGAACTATACACAAATATAAAAATATATACTAAATGCAATGCTTTCAACACTATAGGAAATTTAAAACTTAAAAACCAGGTTATTTTAAAAGTTTTGCAGAGTATGATACTTCTCAAAGCACTCTTCTACGCATAGCCCGACTCCACAAATTTTGCATTCATAATACGTTCTCTGAAACCGGCGTTCTTTCACACGCGTTCTTCTCGAATCACTCTCCTCATTCATCATACGCGCAATTTCACTTTCCGTAAGATATTTCACTCTTTTCGCCATGGGTGCATAAACGAAACTAATAGAAAATAAACCCTCATGCACCCTCTGTACTACCGATAAACAAAAAAACCAACCCATTCTCTATCCCCCTATTCGTCCTAAAATCCAGTGTCACAATAAAAAACAAAAACATTAATCTCCCCACAAAACACGCCTTTGAGATCAGCTCTTTAACTTTACTGCTACTCCACAAAGCAATCACGTGTGTTTGTTTATGTTAACTCGTGAGTCATTCCCAGCTGTAGGAATTCCGATAACAGAAACACAGGCTGAAAGTTCAGACCTCATATGACCTCCACAATTCAAAATTACGGTATAGTATTGCCATCTAGTGTCATTAAAAAATTCTAAAAAAACGTTCCAAAGTTTGGTTCCTTATACGGAACGATGGGCAGAAACAAGCGTTCGCAACGAGTTCCCAATACGGATCGATGGGCCGGTGAGAGCATAATTTTCCCGTACCGTATAGGGTACGATGGGCGCGAAGGGGTTAACAGCCATTTAAATGCCACGCCCACTTCAGTGTTTACATTCCTAATACTCTGAAATTTCCTCCCTGAATTACAAATATAATGCGTAATAGAAGAAGCATGCGTTTAACTGTGAAATTAACTCTTAGTAGATAACTGTTTAATGTGCTACGCTGTTTTCAACTTGTGATTCGGCTAATTTATTGTTTTAAAAAGTCTTTTTAAAGACTAAATCTCCTTGATTTCCTTTAATTTCTTGCTTATATATTTACCAATAAGTGATTATTTAGTTTTCTAACGATTTTTATATTAATATTTGCATTATTTATATTGATATGGTTAGTAGAAAGCGTAAATCACATTCATCTCGTATGAACAATAAAAGGTGGTGCTCAACGAAAGATGAGATTTCAGGTTCCAGCAGTGCCACAAATGTGCTAAATTCAAATCTCAGACTCCAGAATACATCTATTATTGATGATGATATTAAAGACTCTCATTCTGAAGATTATATTATGGTGAACTTTGATCAAAGCATTAAGTTATTTTTGAACTTGAAGTGTCCAGCCTGTGAAATGCAAACATTAAAACTTGAGCTAGGCACAAAATTGGGATTCTTATACAATCTGAATTTAACTTGTGATTCTTGTGATAAGAAAGTAAATTCTATTAACTCATCTTGTGAAAGAAATGACAATACTATACCTGACATAAATTTGAGAGTAACGCAAGCTTTTTAGAGACTGGAAAAGGATATTCAGCCATCGGAAAATTTTACATGGTCATGAATATCCAACCTTTTTCATCAAGGAGGTATGGATTTACACAAATGGTGCACATATCACCCTAGTTTATTAACAGATCCATCAAAAATTGATCAAGAATATGCTATTAAATCATAATCTGAATTAGACGTGGTAAAAACAATGGGTATGCTGTGGAAACCTAAAACTGATATTTTTACATACACGACTAAAGTTAATTAAGCTTAACACGACCAAGGTTAAATTGAATTACACTAAATCAGAAGTGCTTTCACAAATAGCCAGAATATTTGATCCTCTTGGTTTAATATGTCCTGTCATTGCAAAAGTTTAAATCTTCTTGCAGCAACTGTGGTTACTGAAAATTGCTTGGCATGAACAACTTTCAGAATCTTTAGCTAAGGAGTGACATGATTTTCCCTTATCACTTTGGAATCTGAATGAATTAAATATACCTAGATATTGCCTGTCCAAGACACCTTTACGAATATTTCTACATGGATTCGCAGACGCCTCAGAAGATGCGTAAGTGCAGTTATCTTCATATAGTCTATAGCGTATGGCAACACTGTAAAAAGTCAATTACTCTGCAGTAAATCAAGAATAGCACCAATTCGAAAGGTAACAATCCCGAAGTTAGAACTAAATGCTTTTCTACTTGTATCTCAACTTATGAGAAAATGTTTAACAACATTAATAATACTTCAATCCGTTATAAATGAAAAATTTTGGAATTTCTTCTACTCATAAAAATAATATGGGAATTTAACTTAAGGTAATGTCAAATTTATAACTTTTAAAACGCGTAGGATATATTTTTTGCCCTTTATCGAATATAAAAATGTTTTGAGAGAGACTCCTAGTTTAAATTCTGCATCACTCAATTAAACAACGTCAAAATATATGCAGGGGCATAGCTTTCCATTTTGTTCTGAAACCTGAAATAAAATCTTTTATTCAAGTAGCATTTAAAATACTTCACTACCTCTATTTGCATTGCTCTGCTTTCGGAATTCCCGCACAAACTTAAAATAAGAAAATTAATCGAGTAGTAATCCTAAGAGAAAAACATATTTCAGTTTCAAAAGAAAGTGAACATCGGATTATGTGATTGGATTGTATAGCATGAAAATTCGTTGAAATATAAAAGGAAATACAAAATTTTTATCGTACGTTTATTACATAGCACATTTTATCCTTCTTATTTATGCAGTGGCGTATATCTTGGAATAAAATTTAGAATAAAGACTTTCACTGTTTATTTATATATACATCTGATAGTTTTCGCATATTGCTAGTAAAGTATGCCAGTTTTTTTTCAATTATGGGTTTAACGGTATTCCTCACTTGTCTGAAATATTATGAAAGAAAACCGTTTGACACTTTAAATATCATTATAAATTGGAAAGAATTGTAAAAAAAAAACGAAATTTTCGAAACCAGTCTTTATTTCTTAAATATTTTGTAAGTTACATCTCATTAGCAGTGGGGGACTCAGTAAGTAACATAATATGCTAAATTTAATTTACATTATTTACTGACATAAGTATTAAAGTAACATAGCGTACTTATGTCAGTAAATAACATACTATTCAAATTAATCATAATATGTTACTAACTGATATAATATGCATAATTAGTTTTGAAGATCATGCATAATGTGTTATGCTAACAAATTATGAATAATATATCTTGACCGTGAACGCCCCCTTTCCTCAAACACAAGGTAAACCTCTCAGGACATGAATAATGCCATTCCCAAAGATTTCAAACGCTTATTCTTATGTAAGATTCAAAACTGCACACTTTGGTATGAAAGATAAACGCCCTAATAATTCCTTCGGTCACCTTCAGATCTCAACATTCTTTAATCTTCAATTTAGATCCGATTACAAAAGGTTTTACGTACGCTTCGCCTCTCTGTCCAGGTAGGCTACTCTGCTGTTTTTGACGAAAGCTGCGCGGCCAAATTCCACTTGAATATCAAAGTTTATCTTATATGCTTGGATTTTTAATATATTATTCTAATAGAATCAAACTATAGAATCTCTAAAAATCATATGATTAAAATGTACTAAACAGTCAAACTTTGAAATTTTGCAAAAACTACTAATTTTTCTAATTTTGTACTATGTTGCGCGACCGGACGATATGAAACAAATGTATAATAAGTGCATATATATTGATTTTATATACTTTGAGTAGTTAATTTATGGTATAGGAACACAATTAAAACCATCTGGCGTGCTTAAAAAAATATGAAAAATTAAGGTTTTTCACAATTTTTTGCTAACTTTGATGGCATTGCGCTACCGGAAGGCAAATTAATAAAAAAATAATAATTAATGCTTTTTTTGCGTCTATACAAATGTCAACTTTTGTGCACTATAGCTATCTAAAATACAAAAATAAAAGGTTTTTTCGAACCACCCTATCCTCCATCAGTAGCGCATGCAACAATATTAGTTAAAGGAATATTATTTTTGGTAAAGTATGATTTCACAGTATTAAATATAGGTAATCCTCTTGTATATGCAATGAGATTTACTGGAAATTGCATTTCTTCTCGTAATGTATTGCTTTCATCAAAATAACGTACATATGCCATCAATAACGCATTATTATCTGCAATGGTAGACTCGTACAATTGCATGGAAAATGAAGAGTTTTGGAGGAAACATATTTTTTTTTCAACATTAACTGTCAATTCTTCAATCCCTCGCTTTACTGTGATGTCGCTTAGGGGCACCGTTTTTAAAATTTGACGTATATCCTGATGCATTACTTTTGGGAAAAATTCTTTTATAGAGGGTATTATTACAGTTCTCTAATATTTTAACTCTTACTACTTTTTGCAATTAATTGTGAAATGTGATAAGCGGCAATTAATCCATTTTCACTCGCTGCACGTTGTTTCTTAAATAATACAAGGAATGTTGGACGATTTTGAAGTGTTTTATATATTTCCTGAAAATATTCAATCGGCTTTTTCTCATCATTTGGATGATCTGTAGAAAGAAGTGCTCGCAATCAACGTGGCTTCATTGCCTCATTGGATAAAGTTTTATGACACAATAAACACTTTTTATGTTGCTTATTTACAACAGATTTTATGAAACTCATCTTCAGATTCTCTGGAAATTAGCCATGAGCTTATATCATTTTTTTGAGACATGGGCTCACAATATTTTACAAAATTTTGTTTGAAACTCTAGGCACGTGCTTACTCTCACATATCTAACTGCGTACTGACTAATCGCAGCAACGCTTGGTTGCTCCATATTTATATCATTCGTGATGTCGCAGCTTCATGCTGATGACGCATCTACCCCGAAACTTCGTTGTAGGATTGCATTATTTTGTGACTTGTTATAAAATATAAACACTATTTTATATTTTATAACGAGTTAGTTATTAGAATTTTTTGAAAAACTAATAAACATATTTTTAAATAATACTATGAATTTTTTTAAGCAATTCTTTAAAAACATTCCATTTCAATGTTTTTAAAATGTCTATTAAATTAAAAAAGGAAATCTCTTCAGTATCGAACAAAAGCCCTACCGCCCACCATGCAAGTTGGAACTCCCACTAGTGGGCGGTTTGGCCCAGGTTGACTACCAATGCAGTAGTATCTAATGAAATATATACTTCCCGTAATAAATAAATATTTCTCTAACATATGTAAAAACCTTACAATGTCTAAGATTCAATTTCCTTTGTAACTTAAATAAAGTCCATTTTTCGACCTTAAACAACATGATGCATACATCAATGCACTTAAGTTCCAACCTTTTACAGGAAGTGATCAAACAGAACGTGATTAATCACCTGGCAGTTCCGAAGTGTGTTTTATTCAGATCGAGTCTTTCAAAGGAAAACCCACTTTTATTTTTTAGCGACAACTTTTCTGAAAAAGCTATTTGTAAAGATCACGCTAAAGGGTAAACAATAGAAGAAAAATCAGTAGGATTGTTTTGAACTAAATTACTGGCATTTTTATTGAAATAGGTGATGCAAAATCCATGAAATGAATTCTATTTGAGAAAACTTCGAAACCTAACCAACTTGTGAATCAGATTTCCTATGGGATCCGTCTAAAAACTTCACTTACAGGAAACTTGTGGAAACGCTTAGTTTTATCTATAAAGGTCTTTTAAACTTTTTTTCGAAACATTTAGAGTAAACTAACTCCTAATAAATGTAGGAAATAGTTTATTGTTAGTGTATAATAATGTATGTAAGAGTTAGTAATATATGGTGAAATATATAATATATATTAAAATACATATTTTCCGTTAATATATAATTAATTTTGATTGCGACTTTATCTTGTAATATAGAAAAATACCATAATACTTACGTAATATGCTCCGATCTGTAAGTATTTTTTCCGACCTTGGAAAATATCATGCATACACTTAAACAAAAGCAGTTTGGAACATGTATGAGTGGTTATTAAAGAGAGACACGATTTACTAATTTCAAAATTATCTCCATTTAAACTGAATCTTTCAAAACAATTACATCTTCTTTTTTAGACACTGCTAAAAATTTTACTAATGTTATTTTACATTAATTTTGTCCGATTTCTGAAGCGTATCCACTTCTTCAAAAGTTGGTAGCAGGAATAATAAATAAACTGCCTTTGAAATAGATGGTAAGGCAGTACATATTTTTTGATATTATTCATAAAGTTGTCGAATCGGTATTCACTATTTGGACAAATCCACCACTCATTCATATTTCACGCTGATATAAATCATTGCTTACTTGCAGAAATATATGGCTTGATCAAGGTTTGTTGACTTAGAATGATATAGTAGCCTTCCAGTAGAATGATAATTGTCTTAATCTGCAAGAGAAAGTCTTTATAAGTTCCCTTTGTTTCTATTGAACACTCAAAGAATAAACTTGAGAATAGTGAGAAACTTCGAGATTCGAAGAACGTTTTTGCAAATGACTTATACAGTTCTTAAAGAAGTATAATATCAAATTGCTTGCCGGGAATAGGGTACAGTCTCTTGAATGGAAACGTTAGAGACAGCAATGGATCTAATTTTAAGTCTGATGTGTACTAACCCTAATGGATTAGCTCACCTTAATATTTACCTATGAAAAATTTTGTCAAAGCTTTGCCGACTTTGATTTAAAGATTTGTTTTTTAAATTCTACTCTGTGATAGAGAAAGAAATTTTACACCTTGGGATATTTTGCGTTTAAAAGAAAGGAAATAATAATTATTATAAACATTAAATTATTCGGGGAAAAATGGAAAAGTGTGTTTTAAACGAACCTAAATTCGTTTGGCGGACGGAATTTATAAAATGAACCCGGTTGCTAGGCGCCAAACAGTTCAGGCTGTCCGAAAATACCATTTTTATTGGATTATCAGCGTTTATGTAGCTGTCAAAAGTAGGAAAATTTCCCCATAGGTGAACATTGAGGCGAGTGAATTCAATAAAGTTAGTACACCGCAGCCTTAATGAAACGACTTTAAATGAAAGTAATGCTTACTCCACACCAACGGCAACAAAGACGAAAATCATGTATCTTCGTTGTTGCGCATGCGTATTACAAAAAAAGTCACTCCCCCGGTTCGTCTCCGTCTCTGGTCTCTGCGGTTTCAAGTTGGAAAAAAGTTCAACTTTTGTCTCTGCCGCCATGCTCAACAGCCAATCAGAATAGAAAGAGAAGATTATGCACATGCGCAAATAAATTGCCTCTTCTCCCCGTCTCCTACCGGTGGCTTTTGTGACAGCCACAGAGACAAGTGGTAAAATGTGTTTGTCTTTCGTTGCTGTCGCCGTTGGTGTGGAGTAAGCTTAAGACAGATCGGAGGGGAAGCAAAGATTTTATTTATCGCCATGTGATTTTTCAGGAGAATAGTATACTGGCGGGTGGACAAAACTCGTCGAAAAACAGTAAAGTCAAATAAAAATTTTAGCATTCTCTAAACATTTATAAAACCTAATATAAAGATACCAATTATTGAAACACGAAAGAAAACGATTGCTTCAAGTATAAAATTCAGCAATAAATTTTAACCTTATGAAGTAAATTTTTATATTTCCATTAAATATTGGTATATACAATACCATTGTACAGGTAACCTTTTACCTAGATTTCGCACTCATTATGTGCTTTTCACCAAAGTATAATTTATGAGTGCACTGGAGGGACAAAAATTTTTAATGAACGGTTTCTGAACATTTTTACTAATGACTGACAAAGTGCAATCAAAGGGCCAACACGTGGTACAAATTTGTAAGAGGATAATATGCATAAAGACTGCCAAAAGGGACGAGCTTAAAACAAAAACTACTCAAAGGTCCAAGGGTGTTTTTATATGCTGTAGATGTATATTTTTACCACGTTTCTATTAACACTCATTCTTGTTTGTGTGTGTTGTCCAGTACAAATCTTGCAATCGATTCCCGACTTTCAGACTAGCTAGACATTTGAAACTTTTAGAATAGCTCAGAACACGATGACAATGCATTCTATTAATACTTTTAGCCATCTTTAAGCAGAATTAAATTCATTTTCAGTTAATTTTGTTTTGTATGGAAAGTTAGTTCGAAAAAATCCGCAAGGTGGCGCTTCGATAGAATTTAGTGCTTGCACTTTTGCGTAACAGCGTTTGACGATTTTGGAAACAGAATACACGTAAATTTAGTTTGTTTACAAAAATATTTTACGCAAAATATAATAAAAAATTATAAAAGTGAGCAGTTTATAAAGTCTGTGGGTAGTGGAAACTACTAAATGGTGATTAAAATTAAATAAAATAAAGTGATAAAGAATAATTAAGTAAAGGTTTGTGCAATTAGTTTATATGATTGAACAGAAAATTTAAAAACGTGGTATATAAAGAGTTCTTTTATCTTGTAATTATTTATTTTAAGGAAGGGCTGTTTGGAAACTTTATAATCATTTTCATATTCTCATTAAATTCTAATATCAATATTCTGATATTCTGACATTACAGTCTTTATCACAAAAAGGCAATAAAATATATGTGAAGTTAGGATTAATTTCAAATTTACAGATTGAATTAAAAATAATTGGAGTTATGGTAATTGGGAGAGTGATTTTTAATTTAAATTGAAATTGGAATGCTATATATGCATCAATTTAAATAAAAATTATTAATGCATCTTGCGAAACATTCTGAAATATAATATTTTTTATATTACCGTAAAATAACAGTTGACAATATTTCTTATCTAACAATTTTTAGAATAATTGTATTTTTAAAACTGGAAAAGATTGTACTGAAATAAAAACCATATAAAATGCTTCCTACCTATATTGAATTTCATTAAATGAGCAATATATTTCAAGTACTTGGAAATTCCTATATGATGTTCTTTTAATATAATTTACTGATGAATATAAATGATTATAATGAAATAAGATATTCCCATTGAAAATTGTAAATAGATAACGGAATGTTAGGAGAAAAAATAATATGCCAACATCAAGTAAACGCCATGAAGTATTCTCAAATTATTATTCTATACTTTCTATTATAAGTAAATTTGATGCAATTATATAAAGCTCATTTTATGCATTATATATATATATATATATATATATATATATATATATATATATATATATATATATATATATATATATATATATATATATATATATATATATATATATATATATACTTATATATAGATAGATAGATAGATATATGTATGTGTGTGTGTGTGTGTAACCAATGGAAAATATTAAACATTTTCTATATCTTGCCAGTTAATTTGTAGGTTGAATAGTTTGGGGAAAATTCTGTTTTGCACACGATTTTTGACCTATGTCTTTTATTTTACTCATATGCTGATCATGAATAATTTATAAACATCATCACTGCATTTCTTTTTCTAGTTTTTTATTTCTTTTCTTTTTGTAGTTATTCGAATAGGAATGTTTGAAACATGAAATAACTGGATTTTAGAGTTTTGAAAGTATTCCTTATTATTTTCTCTATCAAATGTGAAATCAGAATGTTGTAAAATGTTTCAAAAGTGATTAAAATTTCAATTAAATTTTTGATTGATTTATGCCATGCTATTAAGATAATGGAAAATCAGATATATATTGTTATTTATATATATTTCATCAGAGAGAGGGATTACGTATGTAGAAATTGGAGTCTGCTATTCCGGGCTTTAGGTGATTCCCCAAATGCTCCGTAATATGGATTTCAGGATATTAAGATTTCCCGGCAAATATTATGCCTCATCTACATGGCTTATAAAACACTTGTTGAGATGTTTAGCTGAGTGAAGAGATGTAATATTAGCCACAAATCAGTTATACTGAAACTAGTAGTATGTTAGAGATAACGCTTTTATATGAAAACTCTTTTATTTATTTCATGACGTGGTCGCTATCTTTCAGATAATTTCATCAATTATACAACAACTAATTTACAAAAGTATACCAGGTAGGATCAAAAAGTTCAGAAATAATTAATTTTAAATAATAATAAATAAAATACACTTTATAATCAACATATATTATGAAGCCTGATAATATTATTAATAATCGCCGCTAGATAGCATTTTTGTTGCGCATTCCTATAACCCAAAATCGAATGATTTATACAAGCAAGTGAAACTAAAACGGTGGTCTTTGAAAATGTCACAATTTTAGCAGAAGTCATCAAATTAATTTATGTTTTTTAATAAGAAAAAATGCAACATAGACTGTAGAAATGATAAATAAAATATTACGGTGACAAAATGTTATCGAAAGGTTTTATTTTTGAATGGTTTAAACGATTTAAAGCGGTCCGGATAACAGAAAACACACTGGATAGTACAATCTCCCTTATATGGTGACGACATGGAACCCAAATAAGATATGTCCCTAAATATCTTTTAACTCTGATGCATGCACTTTTGTGTAAACCAGTATTAGCGACTGTGGTATCGGACACCAGTCCTTTATTTTGAGATATAATATTCCATTTCTGAACTGTATCAATACATTCTTTTTCTTGTAATTCTCCAGTTCCTCTTTCAATCTTCGGAATTCCAAGGAGCTTCTCTCGACTATTTCCTGAAACAATAGCGGTAACTCGATCAACTTTTTTTTTGATCCATCAATATCTGGTAACATCTGACTATCACAGTGTAATAATAGAAGTTCATCTAGAGTATGCTTATCTAAAGTGCGGCCCAAAAGCCTCTAAAATACGTCCCAAACGCAAATTATGAAAATATTTAAATTTACACATTTTTATTAAAAAAATAAATGTTTGCAATATTTTTCATATTTTTCATATATAAGCAATTTTAAGAGTTTCTTAAGGTAATGGGCACTGAATTTGCAGATGGTATTTATTATACAGTACTAAGATGGCTCAGTAAGGGGAAAATGCTCAAAAGATTTTACGATTTAAGAACTGAAATAAAAATATTTATGGGAACATACGGGAAACCTGTGACTGAATTTGAAGACGAAGATTGGGTTTTAGATTTAGCTTTTTTAGTAGACTTAACAGAACATTTCAATGATTTAAATTTGAGACTTCAAGGAAAAACTCAATTTATTAATAATATGTTCCAAACAATAACAGCGTTTGAAAGAAAATTGAAATTTTGGCACAGTCAAATAAAAGTAAAAGAATTGACACATTTCAGTACTTTGGCTGCACATAAACATGCGAGTTTCACAAAATATACAAAAGATGCTGCATTAATTTTTGATATAATTCAAGAGTTTGAAAGCAGAATTCAAGATTTTCGAAAAAATGAAGAGTATTTCAACATATTTTCTACCGCATTTTCTCTAGAAATAAATAAATTACCTTCAAATCTTCAAATGGAATGCATTGAACTGCAAAGTGACATTCAACTAAAAGAAAAATTTGGGAATGTTTCTTTACTGGAGTTTTATAAAAATTACCTACCCCGCGATAAATATCCTAATTTTCACAATCATGCTTTATTAATGTCTTCAGCTTTTGGCAGTACCTATATTTGTGAACAATTATTTTCAAGAACGAAGCATACAAAAAACAAAAATGGGACAAAGTTCACTGACAAACATCTTGAAAATGCATTAAGAATTGCAACCTCGTCTATTGAACCCGATATCGATTTGCTTGTTCAACAAAAGCAAATTCATCCATCTCATTAATTTGAATTTTTTCCATCTTTATTAAATACAAACTAAATGGAACGAAACTTTTACAAATTTAAAATAAATATGTACCTATACATATCTAATTCAAATTTTAAAAAAATATATTAAAAAAAAGTTAATTTATTTTAATAAAACTACATAGAGTTAATTTTTATTTCAATTTATTGAAAAAATGTTGTATGTGTGGCAAAGCAATTTTTTTTTGGCAATGTGGCCCTCAAACGGTCATAGTTTAGACACCCATGATCTAGAGAAATTATTCCAGTTTCTGCAGTTAAAAAAACATCTTCTTTCTGCTTTTGAAAGAATTCTCTGTCTTCTTTGTTGCTCATTCGGCTGATGGCATCCTTGGCAGATATATCAAATAACTTTTTTAATTTAGCCTTCAAAATGTTTTCTTTAAGTCTATCTTTTCCTGAATTTCAATTTTTATTTTTTTTTAGGCCTAGATATTCTTTATATAGTTTTTTTTAGTTTCCTGATAGATGAGTCTATCTGCTGAGTGGGTATTCTAGCCCTTTGCCATATTTCGGTAACTGCTTCATTCGGGTCTGTTTATAACAATAAACAGACTACTTTAGAGCTTATTTTTAGTAGCTTACTTTTGACATCCAAATGATGGAATTGGACCAATTAGAGCACATCAAGTCCTCAAGTAGGTCTAGCTGTAGACAATTTACACTGCGGTGGACCCAATAACCAATTTTTAGAGCCTGTTCTCAAGTTTTTGGATGTAGAAGCCATATCTAAACTAAAAACAAAAGGAGAGCTTTACCACCGATAGATGAACAAATAAAAATTAATAAATAGCTAGATATAATATAAAGATACAATCGTAATTTACATTAATCGTAAATTTACATTATAAACACTTCCTTTTTCTGAGAAACTTTCTGTCTGGATCAAAATTTAGAATGAAATAAGAAACAAAAGTTCAGGTACAAGTCTGGTAATGGAATGAAATTGAAATATAAGTATTGTAATATAAGTATCCTTTGCTATCTGGTGACATCTGGTGACCCACCAATAAGTTATTACGTTCTTTGAAAATACCAAATGTTGAGCGACCTCTTAATATTATCGTCTTGAACCGAAATTTTATTTACATACATTTTGAATACAGAGGAACAAAATAGGGCTTGTGAAAGGAATATTCTTACACTTTCCTTTTTTAACATTATGTCATGGACCACCCTAATGGTACATTAACGAGGCACCAGAGAACAGGGCTCCATATCCTCAATATGGATAATTGTTTTGTGGGTATATTTCCGTTCTCAGGATTAAGCGAAAAGTGGACATAGACATGGTACATTAACGAGGCACCAGAGAGCAGGGCTTCATATTCTTGGTATGGATAATTTTTCTGTGGCTATATATCCGTTCTCAGGATTAAACGAAAAGTGGACAAAAACATAGACATGTTACATTAACGAGGCACCGGAGAGCAGGGCTTCATATTCTCGGTATGGATAATTTTTTGTGGCTATATTTCCGTTCTCAGGATTAAAAGAAATGAAATTGACTTGAAAGTTAAATAATAATAATAATAATTAAAATAATTATGATAATAATAAGCCAAATAAATAAATAAATAAATTAATAAATATAAATAATACTAATAATATCAATAAATAAATAAGTAAAAAAATATAAATTGGCAACTATTTAATGTGGCAGTTTTAAAGAAGGAAAAAAGAAGATACGGTGGCAGACGTTTAAGCAAAAAACAGTAAGATAGTCTTGAGGTCAATCCATCAAAAAATGACAGGTCAGACCCAGAAGCGCCGTAACTTTTCCTCCAACCTCTTCTGAATTCTACAATTACAAAGTAAAGTGGCCGGCTGGCTACTTCAATAACTGAAGTAAATGTTTCAGCCGTTAAAAGTCCAAAGCCAGGGGCATGCTAGCATTGTTTTTTGATCACAGAGGTGTTGTTTATTTTAAGTTGTTATCTGAAGAACGTATCGTAAATAAGGAAATGTTCAAGGCAATATTAGGGCATCTCAGGGAGGCCATCAGAAGGAAGAAACCAGAATTTTTGAAAGAAAAAAATACCTAGAAATTACCCAATGGTTATGCCCATGCACATTGATCTGCAATTGTGGCTGAATATCTACTTAAACATACTATAACTGTCATGATGGCCTGGACACGTAAAATAGGTCGTGGCTACAATGTCGTCCAAGTTCTCAAATTTACTTCAGGAGGTGCGGGGTCAAGTGTTCCGGTCTCGTCACTTCACTCGGTTCAAAATTACAGAACAGGTCATTTAGCCAAGTCGGACTCCAACCCTTGTGGTGCTTATTCGAAACAGGAGCCGTCCCTTTCAGCCCAATAGCCTATTAGGACCTCGTGAATGGAACATCCAACCAGGGGGCATTAGCAACAACAACAACAACATAACTGTCATGAGACATTATCCATACCCACCTGACCTTGCACAAAGTGATTTCTTTTTCTTTTCCCCAAGACTTAAAAATGTCTTGAAAGGGAACTGCTACTCAAGTGCAGTTAAGCAACAAAGCTAATACGATGGTTGCTGTGAAGGACATCACAAAAAATGCATTAGAAATTGCATTTTCACGATTACCATAAAATCTCGACTATAATACGCATGCTTGATATTGCGCGAAATTTTCGGAAAAAAATAAAATTCCACTACAATACTCAACCATAACTTTTCAATATTTTATTTAAAATTTGCGCAAATATTTATTAACATAAATAAAATTTGCAATAAAACGAAACGAAAAACGTCAAATTCGGTAGAAAAAAACTTAAATTGCTAATTCAAAGCAAACAATGCTGCCAAATTACCAGTCTTAATCCGTTTTACTCGAATACAGCTCATCTATTGTTGTTGCTTCCATGTCATAATTATTGTTGCCGTCGTAATATATGAGGGGTTCACAACCATAGTGGACCAAGTCCGTATTTTTTTTAAATGGAGATAGTTCATGTTGGAATAACTTAAAAACATGTTCTGTTCACTGCCATAGTGGATAAAGTGATTAATACGTTTTCACCAAAAACTTCGTTACACAAAACGTAAAACAAACGTTACACATACGTTACACAAAAAACTTCAAACCTTGATTTCTTCAGTTTAGTTTAGATGGACTTGGTTCACTATGGTTGTGACCCCCTCATATATCGCCATCATCATCCTCATTTGACGATACGAACTGTGAGTTCCATTTGTTTAAAAGGAATACCTGCTTAGTAAACGGGTGGATGAATTATGGAGTGCAGATTCGCACGCACCCGTGTTGCGACACTGTGTTACAGCTGCTGTACGTTCGTTTATCCAATGTTTAAAACTACTTTTTTTTGTACGCGAGTGTAAAGAGCACCCTCATTTTTGCGGACTAAAATGTGAAAAAAACGTTCGTATTATACTCGAGATTTTACGGTATGCAGCCACTGGAATAAATTTGCAAATAGCCAAGGTTAGTATTTTGAAGAATTTGACCTATTATATGTAAGTGTATGACCGATTATATGTAAGTGTTGTATTTTATAAAATAAAAAAATAGTCCTGGAAGTCTTTGACCTTATTTGCATTTCACTAAAAAAAAATCATGACACACATTACTATATATGCACTGAACACTTCTTCAGTTCCACAATAAACTATAAAGGGGTGTTCACGTGTTTCAAACTCTCTGATTGTTCATCATCATACCGAGGAGCATTGGTGGGATTATCGCAAACAGCATTTCACAAATGAAGCATTCATAATGAACATTTCGCAATGATTAATTTACCAATTGCATTTGAGAATTGTTCATTTCGACAATCATACTAACGTTCCCCGTCTTGATGAACCATTGCATAATTCGAAACTTGTAGTAACTGATTTTTAAAAAAAATTATTGGTGAACTAAAGAAGTGCTCATTACGCATTGGTCATTCAGACAGCAAAGCTTAGTGTAAGTCAAGTTGGTATTACATTATTTACTGTAAGCTTACTGTAAGTGTTATTGTTTATTGTAAGTCACATTGGTACGAGGGTCAGTCAATAAGTTAGTTGCAAACGTCCATAAAATTCTCGGAAAGAGAGACATTTAGTTGAAACTTTGTGGCAACACAAATCATCAGGTGCTGTGTAAGGTGCGGTAGTTTCTTCTATGCGGCAGTTTTAGCTCGTTCGCTAATCAGTCTTGAATATGTCCTGCAGTTGTCAACTGCGTCCAAATTTGAAGTGCTTGCAGTAATCCGCTTTCTGTGCGCAAAAAGTTGTGACCGTACTGACACTGATCGGTAGTTACACAAAGTGTACGGTGATAACGCAGCATCGTGCCAAGCCATCGCCAAGTGGTATCTCTCATCCAAGAAGGGCTGTACGGTTATCGAGATTAAGTTTCTTTAATTTCGTCGACAGATGAGAACGTTGCACGCGGGAATGAACTCAATCTTCAAATCAGACGTGCCACAATAGACGAGATCGCCTCGTCTGTTGACTGACCAACACAAAGTGCAATGATTGGACAGTTGATGCAGAGTGTTATTCTGAAACCCTGAAGTGGCTGGTAAATTCGCTTAAAGATCAAGAACCAGGTAAACTTTCAAAATGCATTGCGCTTTTGCATGACATTGCGAAACCTCATGCGGTGGCCCTAACGAGGGATCTTTTTGAAAAGTTTGAGTGGAAAGTGGGGAATCCCCTCCCATACAGGCCTGATATTACGCCATGTGACATCCACGTCTTCGGTCCCATGAAACAAAAACTTGCAACGCAACGATATCCCTCGGATAACTAGGTAAAAGTTGCTCACATTGGACGGCAATTCTTCGCAGAAAGCTTGGGAAAGCTGGAGCCACGCCTCAACAAATGTTAAAATAGAGGAGGTGAATATATAGAAAAATAGCTTCTGTATTATACTTTTATGTTAGTAAAATTTTGTTGTAAAATTTCAACCCGGTTCCGTTTTTTCAAACCAGTGCAGCTAACTAAAAAATCCACCCTAACTGTTGCCACATTCCACGACACCCTACGACCAATACCAGTGACTTTCAGAAATATAGGAGATCACTATGAAGCACTGTTTATTAGTACATATACATTTATTTGAATTATGCTTATAGCAGCATTTTACGAATTTAATTGTAACAGAAATCGGTGATAGTGTTCAAAACTTGAATAAACTTTATTTTCCTGTAATTCAGAACTAGTTACTTTACAGACTAAAGTTGATGAGAACAGACTAAAATTGAGTTTTACATACTAAAAATTATGCTGCATGTTGAAGAACCGATTTTAATCTGTGACTTTCACTAAACTTAATTGAGCGTCACATATAAAATTAGAAAATGATCAACAATTACTTAAAAAGGAATTTTAGAAAACATACTTAATCGATTGGACATCCCACTTCTCTGATTAGTGGTCTCAGTTCTCCCCTGATACCTCAAAATTCTCCTGAGGTGAGGGGGGAAATTTTCCCCTTGTTGGAAACCCCTGTTCTAGATAAAATATTAATGAGCCTATTTTTATATATTTTTAAATATTTTAAAATACATAAATAACATACCCTTTCAAAAATGAAAAGTAAAAAATTCCCTAGAGATAGAATATTATTTTGAAACGTACATGAATAAAGCAATTTTTACCATAGCTTTTATCCGACTCAATAATCTATAGATCGTAAAATCTTCTTTTTTTTATGTAATCGTGCGAAACTGACAGGAGTTTTGACCTGCCAGTAATGTCAAAGGAAACGATTTAATCAAACTCAATATTCTATAGACCATAGAGTATTTTTTTTATGTCTGTCATATGAAAAAGGCAGACAGTTTCGACACACGAGAAATGCCGAATGAGACTGTTTTATATTCAATGAGTTGGTTAGAAAGCATGAACACACATATATTTTTCAAATGTCCATTATTGTCATTTTCCCAACTATGCAGTAATAATGCGCTTTTTTTTACTAAGGTAAAAATTAGATTTTATTTTAAAATTTATTTTATAATTTTGTGTATTTCATGAAATATTATCTTAAAACCGATTGTAGTGTAATTCAATTATAATTTTACCATAAAAAAGGGGGAAATCATTTGTCCTAATACCTTATAATGTACATTTTTGACACAGAATAGGCATGAGTTCCTTAAGGATCAACAAGATGAAAGGATTTAACAGTACATTTAAATACCGTAAGTGTACGATTTTTCGAAAAGATTTGTGGATACGAAAATCTACCTGCACACACACTCACACACACATATATATATATGTATGTATGTGTGTGATAATATTACTAACAACCTATAATCACCCATTCTGAACTTTATCTCTGTTCTGGAAACCTTTGGCAAAACCTTTGGCTTTTGAGAAAACGCCTCGCCTTTCCACACTCTAACTTCCTCCGCCAATTCTGGCAACCTCTCTGACCTAATTGTATTTTGATGCTTTTACGATAGACGCGGGTTGGCTTCGATGCGAGTAACATGTTGCTGTTTTCATGAAATAAACTTCAACTCTTCTTTGTGACTTGGAACTCCATTTAATTTCGGCCTCCATTGTGTTTTTCAAGAGACGACCATTCGAGTCATTTCATTCATATATGCATATATATCTATATATATATATATATATATATATATATATATATATATATATATATATATATATATATATATATATATATATATACATAAAGCCTTCAGCACTTAAAAATATTTATTCAGGTGTATATTTTATTTGAATTATCATCTGAAATATTTTATGTAGTTGTAAATAAAATAACAGGTTATGAAAATTCATGAACGTAATGAGAAATTCTTCGTAATGATGTCTTCACTTTACCGAGGAGGATATTCTCGTATTTTTCTTTGAATCCATTTTTAGGATAAAAATTATATTACTGTGATTCAATCAAGATCTCAGTCTAGGAGATCAGTAGAAGCATTCGAACTATTATATTTATAACATTGATACTATATTGCCAGAGATTTCAACAAAAATTACATGATTTATATAGAGGAAACGCTTCAAGAAATTTATTCAAATATCTATGTAATAAAGGATTTTAACTTACGAATGAGGTGAACATTTTTCTTTTTCATGCTGAATCAAAAAACTCATTTAAATCCTCATCTTTCATAATATATGAAAGAAATTCCAAAAACTGTTCTTTTCAATATCAAACAGAATTCAAGTTTAGTAGATAGAATGCAGTAGATCACGTTTGTTTTTCCCTCGCAATGATGCGATACATAAGACCTTACAATCTATAAGCAAATTACTTATGTAATATTTTTTCCCATTGTTGCAGGCTAGAAAATCGGATTTCGTGATAAAAATTAATTACTACATATTCGTAATGCAGATTGATCTTTATATTATGCGCTGATAATGATATTAAGGAACAAAGACCTATTTAAAACAATGAGTTTTACCATAGGGAGTGCGTTTTGATAAGTGTGCAATGAATTTTCTACGCTTTTGTTTTATCACGATTAGTACAATGTAATTAAGTTACTGTATGCATTGAACCAAAATCAGGTACATCAAAAACTAGAAGAGTTTTATTGAGCAAACTATTATGAATACATGTTATATTTAATATATATTCTAAGTGTTAAAACTATATGTAATTGATAAATTCTATCAGGTAATTAATTCCAGATCATGTGTCTTCATTAGTACATCATTGAAACATTTTCAGAGTTACATAGTAAACTGATAGTTACCTCTTATTAACCAAATACTTATATACATATAATAAATATTTAATAAATTATTATTTTATATAATATTTTAAATACATTTATATATATATATATATATATATATATATATATATATATATATATATATATGTGTGTGTGTGTGTGTGTGTGTACAGGTGGCTATCAAAATAATGGAAACACCTATCAATTTTAGTGGTGATTATGAATTCGCTTTGTATTCCTTAAAAGACAAGTCTGGCCACTGGTATTTTTATATAATATAGTGTATGTATTTTTCTACGGTCTGGTAGCAGTAATGAAGCTAAGGACATCGAGCTTCTGGGGGGAACAGCGTAAAATGTCAAACCTTGCAGACCTTGCGAAATGGGCAAATTGTTGGAGCGCGTTTAAATTAGAGTATCTGTTACTGCAACCCCCAGGCAAATAAGTGTTTTTCGAGCTATGGTATCGAAAGTCATGATGGCATACCATAGGCGTAGCGTCGGGGGGGCACGGGGGGGCACGTGCCCCCCCAACCGAACTCGAAATTTATTAAAACTTAATAGAGTTCAGTTAAAATCGGAAAATTGTAGAAAACTTTTAAGAAAGTTGGGTTTTTTCCCGCTTTTTCAAACTGTGAAACTGAATATTCCGATTATGTCTTTAGCGTTAACATAGATTTTAACAACATATAATCCATAACAAAAATTCGATGCTATATTTTTTCCTCGCCTAAAAATCCTTTGCGTTCAGACCGCACTCTTTACCCCCTTGGGGTCGTTGAACTTACTCCCCCGCACCCCTTGAAGGAATGCGCTACAAAGGGTCGCTATCAGTGTTCCTGGAAACACGAAGCATGCGCTGGGTGGAGAATTTTAATGGTTTAGCGGCTGGCCTACACCACACCACTTTCTATATCCACCTCTACCAGTCAGTAATTCTTTGTGTGTTGGTTTCAATTCTTTGTTTACGTGCACGCTTTATCAAATCATTGTTTTTGTACGTTTGAAAATGTCAAAACAGAAATCAGTACTTTCTTTTTTCAAAAAAGTCGATAGCTCGAATAAAAAAATTTATTTGTTAAACCAACAATAAAATCTAGAAGCAAGTAGTGACAGTAACATTAATAAATGTGCCAAGTCCAACTATGGTGATAATCAGCTGATGCCGATACCATCCTGTTCAACAAATCTCGATGTGGAGGAAAAATGGCCTAGGCCTATGGACGTGGTGGAAAGTAGTGGTAGAGATCCTGCTCTGGGTCTACAATCAGCGGATATTTCTAGGGGTCCATTCCAGCCTGTTGATTGTTTCATGGTAAGCAAAATACAGTTAAAATCTAGACAGTTTAGAAACACGTGGTATTCTGAATTTGGTTGGGTTGAATACAGCCCCATTTTGGATGCTGCATTTTGTTTCTCTTGTCGTATTTTTTGCAAAGATAAAACAGGGCGTGGAGAGTAGTCATTTACTAAAATTGGGGTGACAAACTGGAAAAAAGCATTGGAAAAATTTAGAAAACACGAAAAAAGTGATATGCATCTAAAATCTACCCAATTTCTTAAAGAATACCGAAAATCTGGCAAAACAGTTGCAGACTCTTTGTCTTCAGCACACACTAAAAAAGTTAAAGAAAATTGAAAATATGTAAAATTCATTATTAAAACTATTTTGTTCCTTGGAAAACAAGGTCTTGCCCTAAGAAGACATTGTGAGGGTTCAGTGTCTTTAAATACAGGTAATTTTCAGGAGCTACTTGACCTTAGGTCAAAAGATAAAGGAGAAGATATAATAACACTGATGAATTCATCAATTCATTCATACAGGAGTCCCCAGATACAGAATGAAATTATAGATTGTATAAAAAGTGAAATGATACAATATATCGTGAAAGAGTTAGAAGAGGTTACGGCCTATTCCATAATTTGTGACGAAACAACAGATGTTTCCAGTCGTGAGCAAGTGAGCATATGCATTCGCTACATCACTAACAATGACGAAAATGTCCGAATTAAAGAGAGATTTCTGGGCTTTGTTGATGTTGCAGAAACAACAGGTCAAAACTTACATTCGGTTATTAAAGGGTATATACAGCAAATTGGGATAAATCTTAATAAAATGCGTGGTCAGGCGTATGACGGTGCTAGTCAAATGAGTGGAAAGTTCAATGGCGTAGCTGCAAGGTTTCAGGAAAAAGAGCCTAGGGCATTATACACTCATTGTCATGCCCATTTGTTGGATCTTGCTGTTATGCGGTTTTGTGAAGAAGTAAGACAGTTGCGAAATTGTTTGTCCATAATAAATTCTCTGTATAATATTATCAATGCTTCTGCCAAGAGGTTTTCTATTTTTGAATCTATATGTAAACAAAATGAAGAGGCTAAAAGTAAAAGGCTGATTAGTTTGTCACAAACAAGATGGACTGTTCGTCACCGTGCTATAAGGGTTATCTTAAAGCAGCTCCCAGAAGTTTTGGAAGCAATGGAAGTTGTGGCAAGTGACGCTTCCAATAGAAAGGTTGCAGCTGAAGCAGATGGACTAATAAAGCAGGCTAGTAGTTTTGAATTCATCTTCAGCCTTAAACTCATGTACAACGTTCTAAGCTTGACTGACATACTGTCGAAAGAGCTTCAAAGTGAAACGTTAGACATTTCCAAACTGTTCAGTAAAGTTGAAGCTGTTATCGACAGTATAAAACTTCAACGAAATGATCAAGGTTTCATTCACTTATGGAACGAAACAGAAGAACTTTGCAAAGTTTTTTCCACCAAAGGCTTGTATGTTGACAGACTCTCCTTGCTTCGAAAACGGAAGAAACCAAAACGGCTTGAATATAATGATGCGTCTGAATCTTTTTATCATCACACCTCGGCAGAAGGGCAATGTAAAATAGAAATTTATTTTGCGGGGCTTGACATTGTAGTAAGTAACCCCCAAGCTCGATTTTCTCAGAATGACTGCGACAAAATCAATTCCATTATCCAGCTTTTGTTGGATTGGGATAGCTTAGATGAAACTGTTGTTGGGAAAATCCAACCCTTTTATCAGTTGTCTTTCCTCACAGCTGAAGTTTTTTCACTGCTTCTCTAAAAAAAATTTTATAAAAACAGACAAGAAAACTCCAAACATAAATCTGCAAGAGTTGGCACAGTTTTGCACTAAAAACGGCCTGAAAAACAATGTACCTGAAGTGATACATCTCTTAGAAATTGCTCTTTCATGGCCTATCACAACTACGACCGCAGAGAGGTCATTCTCTACCCTGCGAAGGCTCAAAACTTACTTGAGAAGCTCGATGAAAGAAGAACGCTTAAGTGGACTTGCCATAATGGCAATAGAACATGAACTGACGCAGCTGTACTCTAGTGAAGAGAAACTGGACTTGCTTGTGGAAAAATTTTCAAGGCATTCTGAAAGAAGACTTTTATTAAATTAAAGAGGGCTGTTATGGCCAAGTACGAGACAAGGTTTACCAATGTGTTAAACAGACATTTAAAATACACTGTAAAAACTTGTAGAACTTGCCTAGAATCATTATTTTATATTTTATTTATTAACTTAAGATTTTTCAAAGTTTCAATATTTGTTGTTTAAGAAAAGAGTTTGTAGTAATAAAAGCACTGATTTTGACTAGAAAGTGATTTAACTTTACCATCCCTGTCCTGTGAGGGAACGTAAAATAAAATATTTTTTGTATTTTGAGTTGAGAGCTAATTATAGCAGAGGTGTGATAGGTTTTTTGCTGAATAATTAAAAATCCAATACAGCAATCAAATAACATTTATATTAAAATGAGTTACGTTTAGGAGATGTTGCTTTCGTAACTTTGTTAAAATGATAGCTTTCACTTAACATTTTAAGTTGTTTTATTTCACTTTGCTTTTTACCTGTTGAGTACTTTCCGCCGCTAACAATTTAGGCTAACAACTTAGCCGCTAAGGAGAGCTTAGCGGCCGAAAGTACTCAACAGATAAAAGACAAAGGGAAATAAAACATCCTAAAAAAGATAAGTAAAACTTAGACTTTATTGGTTATCATGTTTTACAATATCCTCGCAAAATTCATTAATCATGTTGTAGAAAAGCTTTTGGGTCCTCAGATAGCCTAAAAACACGTTTTAGGGCTTTCAATTTAAAACAAAAAAATTATAAACTTTTATAGAAACTTTTTAATTTGATAAATATTGTTTATTGAAATGTTATTTCCTTATTGAATTAAATTACGACAATTTTTTTATCGTAGTATTACAATATTTATATATTATTTTACTATACAATCATTCCTTCGAATGCGATTGACTGCTTGGTGAAAGGAAAATGTGTTATTGATATTTTGAAATATCGTTTATATTTTGAAATATCGTCTATATTTTGAAATATCGTCGATATTTTGAAATATCGATATTTTTGTGCCGAAATATTATTGATATCGATATTAATAGCCGATAGTATCATCGATACTCATATCGATATTTTGCTTTCGATATTATCATCGATACTCATATCGATATTTTGCTTTCGATATCCCATCCCTAATTCGTGCCCCCCCAAAATTTAGAAGCACGCTACGCCTATGTGGCATACAGAGTGCACGGAAAAACATCCTTTGCCAACAGAATAATGGACGAAAGGGAGAGCTGAGGGACAGAGACGGACGAGGTATTGAAGCGGATTGTGACATGAAGAAAGAAAACAACTGCAATTAAAATGACCGAAGAGCTGAATCTGCATCTGCCTGTTCCGGTATCAACCATTAGAGGTAGAAGTGAACGTCACAAACAAAGCATTTGCGGAAGAGTAGCTATTTCCAAGCGACTCGTAATAGATGCCAATGCAAAATATCGTCCACAATGGATCCACGAGCACAAATCCTGGTCGAGTAATATGTCGAAAAACGGCATTTGGTCCGACGAATCATTGTTCACGTTGTTCCTTTCAACGTGCGTATGTCTGGAGAACACCTACAGAAGCTTAAGATTCTGGATGTCTCATCTCAACTGTCAATCAGGGAAGTTGATCTATCAGGGTTTGGGATGTCATCTCATTGTTTTCTTCAGGCCCTATTGTAACCGTAAAAGGGGGATTGAATGGAAAGGACTATGTCAAAATTTTAGCTCGCTAGTCCATCCTACGGTGCAAATATTGTTTCTTGCAGAAAATGGCGTTCCCCAGGATTATCATCCCCCCTATACATACAGCTAAATCTATCAAGTATTGGTTTGAAGATCATGACAAACAAGTCAAATATCTTATATTGCCCTGTACAATCCCCCTGACTATATATGATCCAACCACTGTGATCTGTATAAGCGGATAGAGCCAGGTATCGATATCCAACACAACATCTCTACAGGAACTTTCATGAATTTTCCCTGAAGAATGGTATAATATATTCTTTACCACTATTCATGACTTGTATAATCCGATTCCAAGGTGAATTAGGAGATATTACATGACAAAAGTGATCCTGTGCCGTATTAATAAAGGTTTTCATGATGTTTCTTAGTGTTTCCATTATTTTGATAACCACCGGTATATATATTGTTAGTTGCCATCATTGTTAAAATATCTTATGAATATGACTGCAGATTTCCTCGCTAAATTTCATAAATAAAATTAATAAATGATTAATATCCCTAAAATATTAAGTGCATTGTAATACGTACTTTATAATAACTAACAGAATCAAAGTTCAGTAAAATGCAGTAGAATTCCATTTGCTTTTCTCTAGCAATGATGCGCTGCATAGACCTTACAATGTATAAACGAATTCCTTAGGTAGTATTTTCTCCTGTTATTGCAAACTGGCAAATCAGATCTAGTGCTAATAATTAATTACTACATATACGTAATACAAATTGGTCATTCTATTATGCACTGGTAATGCTATTAAGGAACAAAGACTGATTTAGAACAATAGGTTCTACCAATGGGAGTGCGTTTTGGTAAGTGCGATATGTATTTTATGAGATTTGTTTCATGATGATTAATAAACTGCAGTTAAATCACCGTATATATTGATCTATATGCTGAACTATATTTTCAGCATCAGCTATAGATATGTTACACCTTTAGTTTTCTTCCGTGAGTGGAAAACAAAAATTTTAATTCATTTTGCGGATTTTCTTCAACTATAAATTATAAGCAGCATACATTTCATCATTGGAATTGAGCGGCTAATCCAGATGTTAAGATATTAAGAAAAAAAATTGTTTTTTCCCCATTAGATAAAGCAGGATAAAATTATGCATTAAGTTGAAAAGAATTTTATATAAAAACAATTAAAGTGGATTTAAACAGTGGTGATATAAGTTATATGGTCAATATATTGATGTATTATGTAAAAAGTTTCGAGCCTTCGTAAAAAAAAAAAAAAAAAAAAAAAAAAAAAAAAAAGTGGTATTCCTATTCCTGAGAAAACACTTCCCTATTTGATTTGCATACCAAAATTTCGTTTTATACGCAGTAACGTAAGGAGCATTGGTAATAATTTCAATTTCAGGTTAGAAAAGTACTAAAAAAATCCTTAAAATATAAATAAAAAATAGTGCATTCAGGATTATTTACAATAGTATGGAACTTGTGGAGAGCTTAGGTAACAACTTTCTGAACATCCATTCAACACATGCATGGGATTTTGAGAACTTGCTTACAAACATACCAATAACATATTTAAAAACAGTCTTACTAAAAATGTATGACGGTCTTACTAAAAATGTCTTACTAAAAATTTAAGTCAAGGATTTGCTAGACGAAGGATATAGGTATGGGAACTAGTTACTCCAGTACTGAAGCCAACCTATTTTTATTCTATTTTGAGCTCACATATTATATGTCTGATTCTGTCAGCTTGAATTTAAGAAGATTTCGTTACATTGATGATCTTATTATTTTCAATATGCTAGGGAATTTTAAAAGAGAGGATATAAATCTGGTTTGACTAACACTAAAAAACACAAAACATTGTTCTCTTAACTAAGATTTCTCAGATATCAAATTCGAAATAAAAATCAGATATGTATACATGCCAATCTATATATATATATATATAAAACAGTTCAGTAACTGACTGACTGACTGACTGACTGACAAATAACGCACAGACGAAACCGCTGGACCTAAAGGGCTGAAATTTTGCATGGCGATTCTTCTTATAGTGTTGGAGTGTACTAAGAAATAGTTTTGAAAAATTCTTCTTAGATTTTTTTAAATTAAATTTTTAAGCTGTTTTTGTATCGTTTTTCAAGTTTCCATTTAAAACAATAATTTGACGGTTATACAATTTATATCACAAGAAAGATCATAAAAATTCCTTTAAAATTCAACCTTTTTCGAATCTTTATCTCCGTTTTCTGATTTTTGGTGAATTTTTAAATATTAATTTTTAGAATTTAGTTTATTAAATGCGGATCACGTGGTTTCTTTTCTTTTTGTGATACTTTAAAGTAATTTTGCCTCACGTGCATAACAGCGAAATAGACAAAAAAAAATTTCTTGCTAATGCGGCAAATGATTGGACATTATCAAAAAAATAATAAAATACAGTAAAAGATATGTTCGTCCAACTGTACTATATTAACTACACTATATTTCTTAGTATGTCCTATTAGATTTTATTTCAATATTTTCTTCTACATTATTTCTTATATATATATACAGTGAAGTATCGATCTATCGTTTTTCAAGGGACCGACTGAACTGAACGATGAATGCGGGAAAACGATAGATTCAGGAACATAACAAAGCAATATAATCGTCGGAACTGGGTGAAATAAACGACACATACGAGGAAACGATGATTCGGAGAGCGATCGATCGAGATTCCTATATATATATATACATATATATACATATATATACATATATATATATATATATATATATATATATATATATATATATATATATATATATATATATATATATATATATATATATATATATATATATATATATATATATAATATATAATATATATATATACATACAAGGACGCTCAACCAGGTCGAAAATCTCTTAACAGCAGCTGCGTGTCAATGTTACGACCTAATTTCTACCACTTCCATTATTTATAATTTTTCATCATTTCGAAGTGGTATGACGGAGCAAAAATTAAACCCTGCCATCCGTAACATCGAGACCTCATTTTTAAAGACTAAACAACAGTTCAATGGAAAGGATCTTTGAATCTAGTACTAACGAAATCGCATTATCTCGTAATACCTATTATTAATGTGAAATTTGTAATTCTTACACCAGTGGTGTACTAAAGTGTTCCCCAACGTTTCTCGTGTCGCGACACTTCAATGATTTCCACGCATCCTGCACCCCCCCCCCTTCTCATACTGCATATTTCCATTAAAAAAAGTCTTTTCATAACATAAAGAATTTTAACTAAAATATGTTTTCCGTGATTTAATTCCAACCAAATTAATTACAAAAAAACCTTGTTTATCCGGACTAACTGGGACCATAGGCAATCCGGATTAGTGAAAATCTAGATAATCCGAGTAATATGGGTAATAAGTAAAACAAAATCCTTAACTAAGCAGATTTACCGTTTATTACGATAAAAAATATGGTTTGCAACAAAACATGGTTTACAAGCTTGTAACAAGATTACAGTATTGTTTACAAGACATTAAAAAATATTAAAATTACTTTTCCCATCATTTCTTAGAAAAGAAATTGTATGTCTAGTAGAGCTTTCTTAAACTTAACAAAAAGCATTTTATTACCATAATTTATTGTTAAATCTATGCAGGAATTGTACATTGAATCAAACTAAAAGGAGAATATTCGGCGTACTTTTAGTTACTTTTTGGTATCATAGTTAAAGATGATTATCTAATGTGAAAATTAAATCAAACTGATGTCTACAAATCTAATACGGATTATCTGGAGATCCGTATAAAAGCGGATTTACTGAATTTAACAAAATTAAAAGTTGTAAAAAACAAATTATTACAATTAAGAAACATTGATTCATCAGTCAAATATGTATAAAGGCAAGAACGTAACAGAAAAGAACCTCAAGAAATATATGCACCTGCTATATTGACTCAGAATTATATAACAATAAGAACAGAAAAATCTCTTACATAAATAAAATCATTGTATTCCTTTGGGGAAACTATGATACTAATGCCGGAAGTGACAACAGGAACTGATGAAAGACAAACTGATGTCTAGACTTTGTGTGACAGTATCATACTAAGAAACCGTGATTTCCATTTACCGCGAAATAAAGCGGCTTATTTCTAATATACTCAGTTTGCGATTTGAAAGAGACTTTTTCCTATAAACGACATCGAAACCGCCCTGCAGTTTCATGGTATTTAATTACTGATGCGTTTTTTTTTCCGGGAAATACGCAATAAAGTTATTTTAATTGAAGAAAACGGCGTTACCGACAAAAAACTGTCCCCTACCCCCTTGGGCTTCGAAATCACCTGTCGGTTGTTCCACAGTTCGTAAATTATCCGGTTCTTTCATTATGTGTTCCCAAGTGACATAAAAATATAATGGTCGACAGCAAAAATATTGATCATTATTTATTTGAAAATATCTTTCTATAATAATATGCGATCCGAATTTCATAAACGCATGCTACTTAGGAATTTCAAGAAGTTATCATCGCACTTTAATGTTAGGTATACAACAAGTTTCACATGACTTACTTTTGGATTCAACTTTATTTATTTAATAATTTCATTCTTTCTTCATAAAATATATCGGTCATCAGCATATATCATTCGCATTCTTTCTTCATCAAATAAAACGGGTATCAGCAAAATTATTGACCATAATTTATTTGAGAATCTATTTGTGTAATATCCAATCCGCTTTTTTTAAAAACATATCAGTTATGAATTTCATTCAACAAGTTTCACCATACATTCATGTGAGGTATATTTTGCTTCCTTGTCTTTTAGTTATGCAGCAAGTTTCATTGCATTGACTGTATGATTCAAATTGATTTCGTGAATTATTTCAGTCTTTGATCATGGAAAATATCGGTCATCAGCAAAAATATTGCTCATAATTTATTTTAAAATAGCTCCTTATAATTAATATGTCACCTGAATGTTATAAACGCCTGGAGCAACTTGTCCCCAGACACCTTTATAATAAGGTGGTTATCCTATTTGACTCCAAGGCTGCCATTCAGGCTATCGGAGCTAGGGAAATACCCATCTCTAAAAATATCCTAGATTGTCGGGTTCTTCTGGGTAAGTTGAAGGCAGAGGGACGACAAATAACACTATCAATGGATTCCAGGACACTGTGATATTTATGTCAACGAACAGGCAGATATATTAGCTAAGAAGGACACTCAAATATTACAACAGCCAAATACTTTTAACACTTTCCATTCCATAAAACTTTATATCAAAAATCTAATGAGACAAAACTGGAAAGCATTGCTTACTTCTCGCATTTCTTCAAGAAGTTGGAGGAATGGCTTGGGTCAAAACATTTCAGATAAGCCACGTGAAAAGGCTGTTGCGGAATTCAGACTTACGGTAGGCCATGACTGTCTGGCGAACCACCTTCACCGAATTGGCATTTTTGCGAGTCCTAATTGCGCACTTTGTGGGAAAGATGGAATCATGGACAGGAACCATTTGTTGGGATGCTCGGCTCTGCGTGGAGACTCCGAGGTAAAGCGATATTGGAGCGCGAGACATCTGCTGATGGGACATTGACTTTTTTTCTCTTACTGTTCATTTTTTTTATATTTCATGTTCCTTGTAAATCTTGTTAACTTGTAAGAGTTTGTCATATTCCTTTGCCATTGGAAATAAAAAAAAATGTTATAAACGCATATAAGTTATGAATTTCATGCAGCAAGTTTTACCGCACATTTATATTTGTTGCCTTGTTGCATTCATGTTAGTTACGCGGCAAGTTTCACCGCACTTGCTTTTGGATCACACTTGGTTTTATTAATTACTTAATTTTGTCTTTATAAAATATATCAGTCCACATCATATATCATTCGAATTCTTTCTTAATCAAATATATCGCTCATCAGCAAAAATGTTGCTCATAATTTAATTAGAAAATCTCTTTGTGTAATAGGCGACACAATTTTTTTAAGCGCATGTTAGTTATGAATTTCATGCAGCAAGTTTCACCGCACATAAATAGTGCCCTTTACATGTACGTTCATTCTCGAGTGCTTGGAGCTTACGGGATTGCGCGTACGTTTCAAGCACTCGCGAAAGAGCATACGTGTAAAAGGCACTAATAGCGCCCTTTACACGTATGCTTTTGGAGTGCTTGGAGCTTAAAGGTTTGCGGGCGGAAAAAACTTGCAGTACGCTCAAAAGCAGCTTTCCCTTCCCCTCCGACATCTTCACACGTGCACTCAATCGCGCGGGATCGTGGTCTCACGCGGGAAAGAGCCTACGTGTAAAGGGCGCTATTGTTAGTTAAGTTTTGCTGCAATTATGTTAATTATGAAACACTTTTCACCACATTTTTTTTGGATCCAACTTGATTTCCTTAATTACTTTATTCTTTCACCATCCATAATATTGGTCATCGGCATATATCATTCGCATTCTTTCTTCATCAGATATATCGGTCATCAGCAAAAATATTGCTCATAATTTATTTGAATATTTTATATAATATGCGATCCGAATTTTATAAACGCATGTTAGTTATGAATTTTATGCAGCAAGTTTCGCCGCACATTCTTGTTAGTTATGTCTTGATGCATTCATCTTAGTTATGAAACGCATTTCACCACCCTTTTTTTTTTGGATCCGACTGGAGTTCCTTGTTTTATTCTTTCTTCATCCATTATATTGGTCATCAGAATATATCATTCGCATTATTTCTTCATGAAATATATCGGCCATCAGCAAAAATATTGTTTATAATTTATTTGAAAATCTCTTTGTACAATAATACGCTACCCGAATTTTATAAACACGTGTCAGTTTCATGAAGTAAGTTTCACCGCATATCCATGCTAGTTATTTCTTACTGCATTCATTTTAGTTTTGCAGCAAGTTACAGCGCACTTAATTTTGGATCCAACTTGATTTCCTTTATCAAATACATCGATCATCAGCATGTATTACTCGCATTCTTTCTTCATCAAATATATCGGTCATCAGCAAAAATATTGCTCAAAATTTATTTGAAAATCTCTTTGTATAGTAATATGCGACCCAGATTTCATAAACGCGTGTTAGTTATGGATTTCTGTGAAAGTTTCTGAAGCAAAATATCATATTACTTTAAATAAAATGAGTACGTGCATTAGTTTGGAAATGTTCAAACCCTTTACATTGCACATCACGTAAAATTCATATAAATCTGAGCCTTGGGTTATTTTAAAACATAAATAAATTGCGCAGTGTATTTACTGTTATATATTTTCAGAATAAAAATGAGAAATGTAAACTGAATAATTTAACCCTTATCTTTTGTGTTTGTGAAATAAAATTTTGTAAAATAAATGCATTTATTATTTTATTTTCTCAGGCAAATACAAATTCTGGCTGAGAAATCAGTTTTTGTTTGGAATTTTAATGTATTACATTACTATTTCAGCCCCCCGAAATAATAATATCAAGTCATTTAAACAGACTACGTGTGTATTTTGAAATAAAAGGCAGTGCAAAAGTTTGGAAACTTAAAACATTATTACACAGTGCATATTCTTCATATTTTTTATGATATAGTAAAGGACTGAAATCATTAATGTAGAATTCCATTAAATAATGCAGACTCAAAGGATTCAAAAATATTTTTGTGCCGTGAAAATGTGTTCTCTGAAATAATTTTTAGTTTTAAAATATTTTTAAAAAAATAAGGAATACTGGTGTTTCTACAATTAGATGCATAGCGCCGAGATATTTTACAATTATTATCATTTGTTACTATTTCAGTAAAGCAGAGGTTTCCAGCCTTATTTGGTCTACCGTCTCCTTTTCAAACGAAGAATTACTCAACAAACCACCTGCAAATTTTCCTTCCTAAAAGTTCGGTGGGAACACGTTTCTTCCCCCTCTTAGTGGGAATATCTGCCTTTCAGGCAGATATAGGTGGAACATCTCTTTCCCACATATTCCTACCTAGAAATTCAGAGAGTATATGCGGTGTATTATATTTCATGGTAGCCACAATCGTCAAACCATTTATGCTAATTCTCGACCAGCTTCAATTGAACAGAGCTAATTATAGCAGGTTTGTATTGAGGAATGACACCATAGTTAGTGATAGGAAAATGAACGGCGGCAATTCTGTACTAAAGAAGGGAACGGCACACTAGTTTGTAACAGAAATTCGACAACACAATGTTCTTAGAAGGGAAAGACGGCCGAAAGTCTATGATGAATATATCTACGATGTAATCAGTCAATAAGCGTGAATCGTTCCCCCAAAAAGCGAATCATAAACGCTTCGATGAAGGTCCACCGCATCTAGGACATCTGCCAGCCGGAACTCAAAGGAACTGATGAAATGCCCCAGGTACTGTCAGGAATGCCATAAACAATATATGCGAACAAGTCAGTAACGCAATGAAGATAAATACATTCGAAGTCTGGACTCTTCAGTTCCTGTTTGCCGATAATTGATCGTGAAGTAGTGGCAGCGAAGTAATGCATATAACCACAGGCAGCTCCACCGTCGACTACTATCCCGGCAAGATATTAAGTCAAACAAATTAACTACACTTTACTCAGTTTTTCTAGGTGGAAACAAATTTATTCTATTAATTACTAGGCCTTACGTAGTACAAGATTACTGCAGTACATAACGTTACTTCTTCAGTGAAGTTCTCACATAACAGTAAATTCAGTTAGGAGACAAATGACCGTCATGGTCTATAAAAATACATATAAAGAAAATGGTATAGCCTCCTAACAGAATTAGGCAAAAAGGGCCACATTCTGGAGGGACTTCTAAAAGGCAAGAGCTATATATCTAGCAAAAAATCGTGATCTGTATCCAAGTTCTTTCACAGACAGGAGTAGTGCGAGCGAGGGTTACACGAAAGTTGTGTGCCAAGATGCCAAGCGTCGTAGCGTACCTAGTGTGAAGGCAGAACGCGCATTAAGTTAAAAGGCCAATAGCAGGCGAAAAGTTGCAATAATCTGCCTACGACGTGAAGGTGCGGCAAATTTAAAAAGCGGTGATTGGCTGAGCAGGTGAGACCTGGCGACTTTTGAAATTCTCCAAAATTTGGCGATTTATCGACAAAGCGGTTTTCTCAGAAGCTGCACAGATAAAATTAACAGTACTGCCTTTGGGGGCAAGTGAAACGGCGTGCATTATGAATACGTCGCCTACAGCGCCGCGTAAATGTCTAACTGCTTTCGAAAGGGATTTTGATAGATGGTACGCTGTTAGTTAGCCCGTAAACAGGAAACCGTAATTTAAAAGAATCTTTGCAACAAGAGAACCGTAATGGTTTCTTTAACAATATCGAGCTGTTTCTATTTACGCACAGATGTGCAAGAATGAGCAAAGATGTCATTAAGGAAGACCACCCGGAAATCAAAGCAAGGGCTGAGAAACGCACTTGTTAAAGTAAAATATTGCTTGACAAAGTGACTGAATTAAAGTATTTCCTGATATTAAATAAATTCTATATTAAATTGGGGCAAAATTAGCACACGTTAACTGTAGCGTTAAATTCCACGCTACAAGGTTATATTACGGTTCGTTTTGAAGAGCCATTTAGTTAGTCAAATGAGTGATTAGGTTGTGATTTTTAATTTTTGCTCTGATTAATCTAATATTTACCTAAACCACGGAAGGTCAATGTCATGAATTACCCTTCCACACCGAAGACAACATGTTGACACAAGAATGTGTAGACTCACAGTACCCAAGGTCGAAGGGAAGGGGGTCTAGCCCTACTCTTACGAAAGTATACGAGAGCATTGCTGCCTGAGAAGCAGATGTTCCCACCGAAGGTTTAAGCTAACGAAAAAAGACGCAGTGAAAAATTTACATCAATATATGTATATAAATAAATAAATAAATAAATAAATAATATATATATATATATATATATATATATATATATATATATATATATATATATACACTGCTGGCCACTGTAAATGCAACACCCTGAAGGAAACATGCAAATAACATGAAATTTACAACATGCATTAGCGGAGGTGAGATATGCAAATGATTAGAATGTCAGCGCAGACGCAAATCACGCGCGCCTGTGGCTCCACTTCAAAGCGCGATTCAAGGCTTGGAGATTTCGACGATTTCAAGTTCAGCAATTGTGTTTTTCTTGTGGTTTTTTAAAAAAAACGATCAATTATGCCTCGTCGAAAACAGCGATCATCTTTTGATCAAGTATCCGAGTTCGACAGAGGAAGGATAGTGGCCTACCGAGATTGTGGATTATCTTTCAGGGAAATCGGTAGTCGTGTTGGACGAAACCAAACAACTGTAATGCGGATATGTGATCGTTGGATGCAGGAGGGTACGACGGACCAGCGTGTTCGATCGCATCCACCTCAGCGCACCACTTCACGTGATGATAGGCAAATTGTGCGCATGGCAGTGACGGATCGCTCAGTCACATCACGAACCATGGCACAGCACATGCAGTCCGTAACGCATCATCCAGTGTCTGCGCGTACCATTCGACGCCGTTTACAGCAGAGTGGTCTGTCCGCAAGACGTCCATTGCTTCGTCTACCCTTGACGCAGAAACACAGACGTCTCCGCCGCCAATGGTTCGACTACAGAAGGATGTGGACGGCAGAATGGAATGAAATTGTCTTTACTGACGAGGCACGCTTCTGTCTGCAACACCACGATGGTCACATTCGAGTCTCGAGACACCGTGAAGAGAGAATGCTGAACAGCTGCGTTATGCACCGCCACACTGGTCCTGCACCGGGTATTATGGTATGGGGCGGTATTGGATATCACTCTCGCACACCTCTAGTACGCATTGCCGGTACTTTAAACTGCCAGCGCTACATCTCCGAGGTGTTGGAGCCAGTTGTCCTTCCTCACCTTCATGGCTTACCCACAGACATATTTCAACAGGATAATGAGCGACCACACGTGGCACGCATTGTCCAACTGCTCTTCGTCAATCGCCAGATTTAATTGCTTCCCTGGCCGCCTCGCTCTCCGGATCTTTCGCCGATAGAAAACATGTGGTCCATGGTTGCTCTACGATTGACCCAGATTCCATCCCCAGCTGCCACAGCAGATCAACTTTGGCAACGTGTGGAAGCTGCTTGGTCTGCTATACCCCAAGAACTCATCCAAAGTCTCTTTGAATCAATGCCGAGGCGTGTGGCAGCGGTGATCCCCAACAATGGCGGCTACTCTGGCTACTGATTTTGGCAGGAACCACACTTCACAGAAGTATATAAATTTAATCATTTTATACTTGGTCAACATGTTATCTACAAATTAAATTTTGTTGTGATATCTCTTGTCATTCTTGGTGTTGCAATTTGGGTGGCCAGCAGTGTAGTAAAGGAAGATGTCCTAAGTTAGACACATTGAGGCTTGAAATTATAAAAGTATCTATTAAAACCAACCATGATCACATTCGGATTACACACAGAAAATAACGAAGGATATAACGAAGGATAATATTGAAAAAAATAACAACTTATTTTTATGTATGGTTGCTATGTTTATTTTAATCAGTACTCAGCGAGGAGCATAATGAAATGCATCTCTGTAACGAGGAATTCGTTCCAGAAATAGTTAATTTGGTTGGGCTCATAGAGCACGTTAAATTAATGTTATCTCTAATTCTAAATAGTTGTCCCTTAAAATAAAATAGCGTAATTTCTATACCGTTCCCTCGTCGTGTGTGTTCTTGAGAATTTTAGCCGTTGCCCATTTCTCTTGAACCGTAAAACTCCAACTATAACGTGCTTAACAAGAAGTTAGTCAAAGGATTCCCTTGTTACGTTTCACTAAAATGCACTTTTTATGGCTGATAATTGCAGGGTGTGTCATGTGGACATCCAACTAACTTTTGTCCACGCACGCCGTGTAAGTTAGCTCACTAAATTGGCCCCATAAAATCTGTTGTAAGTTAGAAGTATATGGCGTTCTCTCCTTTTTCCTTTGTCCAAGAGGGATTTTTCCAACGTGTGAATTTGGCGACAGTTTGGCGTGAAGGCACTCTCCGGAGTATGCTTTCTCTCCTCGTTCGACCAATCACGCTAAGGCGCGTATTTTCTTCTCTCAGGGCTAAGCCATTCACGGGCCTCCATTTTGGCGGGGCGTTCGGAGTTTCTCCTCTTGGCGAGTCTTCGGCATGGCCGGGTTCTTGTTGTTGGCCATTAAGCGCTCGCGTAGTCTTTTTACGTGTGGCACGGGTGGTCTGTAGAATAATTATTTGGCGCTTTTCTCGCTATGGCAACCTATGCTCTAATTTTTTGCTCTGTCCAGATTTGAAAGAAAAAATACAGACCTGAGATTTTTTTTGAAAACTGTTGGTTGTTTTTGATTGAGCTCTCCCCAGGACGAGCCATTTTGGCTCTTTTCCTGCGGGAGATGCTATGGTTTTTATTAGAGTCTTGGCTATTTTTTGTACCGTTACATGCTATTCATCACATATCATCTTTAGACCAATGCGGTCAATTTTTTTGTATTTTCGCTGCAGTGCTGCAAAATGTATTTAATTTTATTCAAGACAGGCTCGATGGCCGAATAAATTACTTTTTATTATTGCAAAAGAGACTTTGACATATTTTTTTATTTCCTGCTGCTTTCAATTTTAATTTTAACTAGAAGTCTCGTGGGCTCCTTTCATTCAATTACCTCTAAGCCTGATGATTGTTCCTTACATGGGTTCCTGAATCAACCACTATTTTTCATGCACATGTTCGCCGGCCTACAGAGACTAGAGAAGATGTCTCCCAGCAATTAACATCCGCACTTATGGGAGCAGACTATGGTTCAGTCGGGCACAACCTATCGCCGTGAAGAGGGTCTCTACAACTCCGCAGTGGCCCTCATAAATAATCTTGGCATAGCAGACTATCCGCGTAATTTTTAGGTTCCCGTGTGAATCATCTTTTATAGAGACTTATCCACGTGAACTTTTCAGACAATCGCCTTGTTTCACCGTCATAGGTTATGGTGACCAGAACTCTTCATCAGTGAAATAGAACTCTCCAACATAGACATTTTCAACATAAGAGAACTCTTCACTATAATCTCTAAACATTTCAAGTATCATTTTGGTCTCATGACATGCAATTTTCAAAAAAGTTACATACTGAAATAAAAAATATAATTTAAAATAAAACTTATTTTTGTGTATGATAGTTATTTCTATGTTAATCGGTACTAAGCGAGGAGCATAATAATATGTAACTAAAAACATATCATGTATCATTTTGTGATCCGTACGATTAAAGGCCCTATCACACGTCAACGTGTACGCGTTTCAAATGCAACGGATTCAAGATACGATTCCCTTTCGCGATGAAGAACTCACAAATTCCCCGTGTGATAGAGGCACCGGATGAATCCGATTCATTTTCCAACATGTACGGAAAATGCAACGCGTACGCGTTTACAATCGTGAAATCATCCAATCAGCGGCCGGAGAAGTACACCCTTTCTCATATGTCACAAAAACTGTGACATATGAGAATATGGCTGCACAGTGGTCTGCGGAAATTGAAGAATTATTCATAGATGAAGTATATAAAAAAATGCTTGTGGGATATAACATACCCCAAAAATAACAAAAAAACCTTAAAACACCTACCAGTAAATTAGTCTATTGAGGACATCAAAGTAGCCCAGTCACTCAAGTATGTTTACCACTGGTAAGTGCTACTTTCATTGTTGTTAATTTGATTTGATATGTACGAATTTATTTTGTAAATGGCTGTTGCTTCATAATTACATACACTAATCTTTGTAGTCCATATTCGCAGCAATATTTTTGAATGATATCATTTTCTAAAATTCGTGATTTGTGTAACGTGTCAGTTAGTCGCCAATATGGTCGCCAAATAGTAAAATGTAAACAAATACTGTCATTAGACTATAACAAAGTTCGTAAATATCATGATATTTTCGAAAATATAAAAAATATCCGAAATTTTGATATTTTCAATTGTCAACCTATTGTTTAAGATATTAATAATTTCATGCATGACATAAACTTAATTCGCTTAACATAAAAACCTCCATTTTATATGTGTAATTGTATTTATAATATAATATTTTAAAACTTTTTTCATTTGACAACAAAATTATAATTTAAAAATCAAGGTTGACCACTTCAAAACAGAAAAAAATTTCTAAAAAAAAATAAATAATTTGCTTTTGGGGGAAACTCTGTATACACACACACACACACACACACACACACACACACACACACATATATATATATATATATATAATTGTCATGCAATAAATAATCCTGCTATTTGTGTCATAAGACAATTGTTTTGTGTGCACTAAAGATTTTTATTTTGCTCTTGGGTGTTCATATCACAGATTCCATCTCAATGCTTTTAATATTTCGCTTTTTATAGTATAACTTCTTTTTATTATGTTTAATACACATTTTTATATATTCACGATATTTAAATATCTTTTGGTAATTAATTAAATATTTTTGTTAAACATTAAACTCTGTCCTAAGTTGAAAAATAATTTCTCTTGAAAAAAAGACTTATTTTCTTTCCAGGCTGCATCACAACCTGAAGAGGAGTTAGACACTCCTGTAGACACACCTTTATCTAGACACTCTGTAGGCACCCCTAGTACTCCAAAAAGAAAAATAACTGTGGCAGACCAATTAAAAAACGTGTTAAAACAACATCTGAGGACATATGGGAGCAAGTCTCAAATGTGCTGAAAAAGTTAAATACCAATAAAAAGTAGCTTGATGGTGAGGATGGCTATGGTCAATACATAGCGGACTATATGAGATCAATGTCGAGATAAAAAAGATAGAAGGCAAGAATGAAGATTCAACAAATTTTATATGATATTAATTATAATGAAAAAAATGACGATGAAAAAAATAAAATTTAAAAAATTTCATTTATTTCAGAGAAAATGCTGAATGATATTTACACATATCACTTTGCCATGGAACAGAGCCAACAGAATTAAAATATGTGCAAAATATTTCACGCACCTCTTTGGAACATTGAGATGATTTTTGTGGTACTCTCCGAAAGTTATGGAAGCTGATATTTCTATAAGCGTCACTCCATATACGCAGGAGCGATTAATCGCCAATTTCAGGTACGCAAGCGCATTCAAAAGCCAATTCCAGACGTTTGCTTTTGCGATTCAAAAGCAACCCTACACGATGTTTTTTTTTTATCGCGAAAGGGAATCTATCTTGAATCCGTTGCATTTGAAACGCGTACACGTTGACGTGTGATAGGGCCTTAAGAAGTACACTTTTGTCCTCAGTTTGTAATTTGAACGACTGTTATTCTCGTAGGTTAATTAGCTAGCATTGTATTGTGACTTCCATTCAGCTTTCTTATCTGTTTCTAATGTGTCAGAAAGGAATCATTGGCGGCTCCTACGGGGGAGGGGGGAGGATTAATTGCCCCCCCCCCCCAAAAAAAGAAGCTCGGGGTATTTTTTCCCATAGCCTAAAATTATATGATCGTAGATCTAATACTAAATGAGCTTAAATTTAAAATGAGACGATGTTTTATATATATACATATGTATAACCCTAAGCGCCGACGTTGCCCCCCAAAAAAACTCTGGACTGGATTCTTCCCTGAAAGGAATAAGATCTAATGCGCTATGAACAATTCAGGGAGAACTGAAAATCGGATTCAACGGACATGATCGTAGTATCCCTGACTGCTTAGAAATAATGTTAATTCACTATTGAAATATAGTTAATTTATTAAACATTTTGAAATATTTTTAAGTTTCCTTACTTATGAGATAGAAATATAACATAAATATGAATATTGAATGAGAAAACTTATTAAAATTATAAACTAGTTTTATTTTGATTGTATCTTTATTACCTAAATTTTAGGTATTATCATAAAATGCGAATACAATTGATTACCCTTAACTAGTTCAAATTATCGAATCCCGATAAGTTGGAGGTTGGTTAGACCATTATAAAGTTCAAACTCTAAAGAATTTATAATAATTAATTAATTATAAAAAATCTGTATTCACGTGCTGTAGAAACAAATTTTTCTTCGCTGTAAATTAAAAATACCAGATTAGAGAATTAAGTATATCAATATCATACGTTGTTTCAGTGAACGACTGATAGCATGTTAATGTTTTCGTGTTCAATTATTAAACCGATAAAACACATTTTTATAAATAAAATCCATTAGTGTGAAACAAACTATGTATTTTTGTTCCCACATTTAAATGAATTTATGTGTATCCTCCAACAAGAACAAAAACGCCATAACAATTATGTATTAAATCATTAAGATGTAAAGTGGAGACATATTTTCTAATAATTAGGGGCCTCCTTAATGATGCTTTTAATGTTAAGTTGTCTCTTTAATGTTTATAGTTGTAAGTTGTACTCTCGGTATACTATGGGATTATTTGAAACTGAAAACGGTCCCTCTAAAGCATTTTAATTCTAAAGCTTTATTACCCCCAAACACCTCTGGACAGAAACCCGAAAAAATACCGTTTCGCCGATTCCGAATTAACTGTGAAACCAGTGACGTCAGATTACCAAAATTGCCGTTCTTTCCCTTCTGCCGATCCAACAAATAGGACGTTTTCGGGGCGATTTCACGTGTCCCTCCCACTTCGGTAGTCAGAGAGCTGCACGGATCTTCGAATTTGTGAGATTTTTAAAATCCCGAGGAAGACGGGGTGATACGGTCTCCGCCACAACCGCACAGCCAGCGATCTCACCGTATGACGTCATACCGCTGAACATTTCATGAAAGTACTTCCTACAGTTTTATTTTAGTGCAAGAAAAGTATGCTCTTTCAAATGAATGCGAAAAATATTTCAAATTACTCGTGAAACTGATAACGTCAGCGAAACTGTCGTACGCGATTTCGGTACCCCTTTGGCTAAATGTAGAAACAGATACTCAGTTAATAGGTCATTTCTGATTTAAGAAATATATATATATAACTACACCATTTATTTGTCATATCTCTTTGTAATAATTATGATTTTTTTTCTTTTGATTTCCGCAATTATATGAGAGATCTTGCTGTTTTTCATATGTAGATAGACATGTGTAAGACTACGTTCATGAACACTTAAGTTCTATAATTTTTTTTTTCAATTTCTTATCTCGATTGCGTTTTATGTGTTCTATAGTAAAATCATCGTCTTTCCTCAACCTCATACGAAGGGAATAAAAAAATACATGTAAGACGCCTCAGTAGGGGTGGCCACGAGTTTAAAAATATACAGTCCAGATTACCCAGAATCCATGGACAATATTTTTAATGAATTTTTCAGCCATATGGATAATGTTTTGGCATATGCAAAATGCAAAAGTATAAACCTTCGGCATAACTGTTTTGAGAGGGCACGTTCTATGCATTTTTCCATCTTAATGTACTCTAAAATTTGTTGCGCAATAGAAGAGTCAGAATAATTCTTTCTGATGTGGCCTGGATGACAGCGAGTCACCAATAATTATATACAGAAATGCTGTATTTGAAATTGTTTTTCGTACAACGTACGTATTATCTATATATTGCTGTGGAGTTCCTGACAATGTTGAAACCTAAGTCCAAGTTTGATAGGACAGGAGTGCATTTAAAACTATGTTGCTATACTTCTCAAACAAATATTCATGTTATATACAAATTTAACAAAAAAATATTATGAATGATAGCGAAAGCATTTTAAACAAAAATGATTCTTAAATTTCAGTGTATTCTGAAGGTATAAATTTTCAAAAATGTAAAGTATTTTCCTTCATAATGGTTTATAATGGCAGCACAAAGGTCTGATTCTGATTTAGCTAGGTGCGGCCACTATTTTGACTGAGCACTCCTAGTCGTGACATCTGGTGGGATCGTAAATTCCCCAACCACTCACCTCATACAAGGACTTTCCGGTCTACGCACTTAGCGTGCCCATATCCGGCCTAAACACTAAAGTATTTAATTGCACATGTCTGCATTCGATCCGAGCAACCTTGGGGGTCGAAAGCCTACATGCTACCACTAAGCTACCTCGGTCCGGATGACAATGTGAGCATCTAAAATGATAGGTCTCATATTTTTAAGAGATAAAATCCAAAACTTAACACTGTATATTTTGAAAGTTGGCTACCACCTACAAATTGCAGCCAAACAAACGCGTAGTAGTTTCGCGTTATAGATCAGATTTTATTATACAGATGGTTAGGAAAAGACACCATGTGAGTGATAAAATATTTATGATGCATTTATAAAAGCTTTCATCTAAAACCTCACGTTTACCATCTTCTGTAACATTCTTTCTCATCTTTTGTTAAAAGTAGACATGCTGTTAGAAGACATAGTGTCAGTATTCTAAATTTATTTCTTCCAAAATTTATTTCTAATTTTTTTCTTCGTTTCTAGGAAACGTAAAGATATAATTCCAGGTATAATAATCGAAATTAACCGCGTCACTTTTCATTACATGGAAAAATAGTGTACAATGTATAATCAAATGGATTTAAATTTTATTAAATGGATTTAAATCAGACAGTTAGACAATTTACAGAATCAAACTCACTAATTTGGATTCGTTAGAAATGACATCTCTTGTAAGTGGAAAATTTGTAAAGACGAATATTTACTCTTCAAATTTCTTAATTATACTTAATTAACAGAAACGTCTTAATTCATTTAATTATTGAATTTATCATCAAATTCATCTAATTCCTTCCTTTAATATATTTAAATATCAAATTAACTAATTTCTTAGCTAAAATTTCTTAATTTCCCAATCAAACTCACTAATGAAAGGTTTCAGTTTGATATTTTAACTCAATTTTATTGTTCATATGCTTTGCGTGCTGACTGATATTTTGGGAACGTAAATTTCTATCTCACTGTATATTGCAATAAACATCATTTGTATGGCTTTATTTATGTTGCACTTCGGATTTATACTCTACACCGATTTTATAATGTAATACAAAAATGCTAACATTATTTTTAATTTTAGTTTAGAGAGAAATATTCTATTTAATGATCTACACATTATTTAATTCCTTTCTAAAAATTCAAAAAGCCCAACCAAACATGTAGATAGAAAACTTCAAAATTATTTTAAACACATAACTCAAACATCATTGGAACTTTAATTTATGTGAAAGTTCAATAAGGTTTCCTGTGTTACCTTTCCGAGTAACACCACTTAATTTTCTGCATCCAACAGGGCAAGATAAATGCTCCTCCGGTGTAAAGTTCCCCTGAATATTAAATGTGAATAATGGTAGAATACCAGAAATAGAATAATATATTCCGTATCAACTGAACCTCACAGTTACAATCAAAGGAATGGCTTAGTTAAAAGCTTTAATCAATTAAGTCAATATGTTTAATTGATTTACTATATATGTTACGGAGAAGCTGAAACTCGGCAATAAATAAGATCATATTATTAATTTATATATTTACGCAATCAGACAAAGGTAATACGCTAATACATTTATTAAACTCTAATTATAATATCTACCATTTTCTCCAATCGGATATTTAAAATTACTTTGCATGGATTTAACAGTTTTAAGTTGGAAATTTAAAGTAATTTTGATAACTCGGCAATAAATAAGATCATATTATTAATTTATATATTTACGCACATCAGACAAAGGTAATACGCTAATACATTTATTAAACTCTAATTATAATATCTACTATTTTCTCCAATCGGATATTTAAAATTACTTTGCATGGATTTAATAGTTTTAAGTTAGAAATTTAAAGTAATTTTTATAGAAAAAAAGATATTACTTGCGTGCATCATCTTGTAAGTATGAAAATTATAATAGAAGGGTTTAAGAATTATTGCAATTTGTAAACCTGTAACAAAATGAGTTTCCTTAAATAGAAGTGTTGCCATTGAAGTATGTACAAGTAGACTTTAGGATCACTTAATATTCGTATATCGATTTAAATGTACGTTAAAATATACTTTCACGTGCTTTTTCTTATTTGATAAATATTTTCCAGTTTTTTTTTAAACTTTTAAAGATTTTAGAAATTTTATCGCAGAGTATATATATATATATATATATATATATATATATATATACAATAAAAGGAGATTAGATTTAATAAAGGTATATATTAAACTAATTGAGAACAAGTAATGACAAAATTTCTATACATCCTTTTTTTTACCGATGAACACATTTTTCTAGGAGTATGGAGTCCTACATATATGAAGGTCACTAGTCAGTATGTGTTAGAAAGGCGCGGGAGGTGGTATCAGTTCAGGTGGATTTTCTTGTTGTCAGTAGATACCACGATTTGGTCCGGTGAACATCACGGTTTCGTTACCGAAGCGTTCTTTAATAACAATGATTCTGTTACGGCGACACAAGGGATATATAGGGTTCTATGCAACAGATACCGTACCAGATCGATTTAGCCCGGACATTTAGCATTCCTGCGTCAATATATATATATTGACGCAGTATATATATATATATATATATATATGTTCTCAAATTTACCTGTGGGGGTGCTGGGTAAGGTGGTCTGGTCCCACAACTTGACTCGGTTCAAAATTCACTCACCATCAAACAGGAGCAGTGTGGGACCACCCCACTGGTGTATCTGGGGAAGCGCATGCGGCGAAGGGATCTCACGCTTCCGGCTCCCCCCGAAAAAGAGCCTAGGCTCAGTTCCCCCAGTCATTAGGGGAAAAAAAAAAAAAAAATATATATATATATATATATATATATATATATATATATATATATATATATATATATATATATATATATATATATATATATATATATATATATATATATATATATGTACATTGGCTCCCAAAAATGTTCGTATACTTACGAATTTCAATGTTATAGGGGTCTATCCATTAATTAAAACGAATATTTCAGAATGGGTATTTAATAATAAGATCTATAATCTATTCTTAACAAAACTACATGAAATATTTTGAAAAAATAGTAAAACTTTATTTTTAAGAAACCAGTAATCAAAAAGTAACAAAAACTTTATCTCACAAAAGTCATCGTACACTCAAATATTTTCGGATAAATTCTAAATTAAAATTATCGTCTGGCACTTTGTTTTATTTTTCAATTGTGGTGGTATTTAAAATATCGTTTGAATTTAATTTTTGCTTGCCTACTCCGTAATATTCTATTTATTATTTTAAAATGGCTCGTAGTCGTAAAGAAACAACAAACAGCATTCGAAAATTGATTATTTTTCATCATCGTAGTGGTAAATAAGTTCGGTATATTGCTAAATTACTTAATTTATCCCATTCTACTGTGCTGTATGTGACAAAACACTTCAAAGAAGAAAATTGGATCGAAAACAAGGTAAGAAAAGGTCGTCCGGCAAAGTTAACAAAACGTGATCAGAGATTTATAATTAGAAGATTTGTGAAAATTTCACGTTTGAGTGCTGTAAAAGTTTTTGCAGAATTCAATGAAACATTTTCTACTTCAATTTCACCTGAAATTTTTTGACGAGTTCTCAGAACAGCTGGATTACATGGTCGTTCTGCCTATAGAAAAATTTTTTTGAGTGAGAAAAACAGAAAGTTTAGGCTTCCCTTCGCTATATCAATGATAAATAAGCCCCAAACCTATTGGAATAATGTCTTATTGGACGATGAACATTTTTGGTGCTGATGGGCGTATAATTATATGTAGAAGAAAAAAATGAGGAACTTAATCCTAAGAACTTAGTAGGAACAGTTAAGCATGCCGGTGGAGGTATCCTTGTGTGGGGGTTCATGTCAGCATCAGGACTAGGGAATTTGGTCTTTATTGATGGCATAATGAATCATGCTGTTTTTGTAAATATTTTAAGAGACAATTTAAAAATTATCAGCTCAAAATTTGCGTATTGAAAACAATTTTTTTTTTCAAGATAACGATCCTAAGCACACGGCTCTCAACGTTCGCATCTGGTGTCTCTATAATTCGTCCACAAGTTTTGAAAACACCACCTCAATCGTCCGATTTAAACCCAATAGAACATATTTGGAGAGAACTGGAGGTTCAAGTACGAAAACACGACATTCACACGAAAACTGAACTAAAAACAATTATGATGAACATTGATGCAAAAATTACAAAAGAACTAAAGCAATCTATTCCCAGACGTTTAAAAGATGTTGTGGATGCTAAAGGATATCCTACAAAATATTAATTTAACGAAAAATTAGAATATTTACTACTATGTAGAGATTTTTTACAAGTGTACGATGACTTTTGTGAGATAAAGTTTTTGTTACTTTTGGATTATTGGTTTCTTAAAAATAATGTTTTTACTATGTTTTCAAAATATTTCATGTAGTTTTGTTACGAAGAGATTATAGATCTTATTATTAAATACCCATTCTGACATATTCATTTTAATCAATGGATAGACCCCTATTTCATTGAAAATCGCAAGAGTGCGAACACTTTTGGGAGCCACTGTATGTATATATATATATATATATATATATATATATATATATATATATATATATATATATATATATATATATATATATATATATATATATATATATATATATGTCGGACATTGGAGCTTCACGCCCGATCGAAATACATCTTAATCCGAAACTTGAGAACCATGATGCAGTCGGTGAACCGGTGGCGTAGACATTCATTAATTAAATCCATCAAACAGCAAGATGTTAACACAACAGGCATAAAACACTTCAAATGATCTTCCTAAACATCTTTATTAAATTTCTTTAAACCTCTCAGCTCCATAATTATTAAAATTACTTCCCAACCCTTCCCAAAAATACATACCGTCGAGCGGCACGTCCTATCATTTCCTATCCATCCATGACTCTGGCGATAAATCCTTTGTTCATAGCTTTTAACGAACGCTTAGTGACGCTCATTACTTATGCGTGATGTCATGTCGGATCTTATTGCTAAACTCAGCATTTCCTTTCTCTTCGACACTCAAACCACAGATGCGCCAAGATTATATAATGAAAAGGGGAATTTCCCTCTAGAATCTGTGGTTCTTCGGAGATTGAATCAAGCCGACCCATTAATTCCATTTTCACTGCAATACATGCGCCGCTTATTTGAACTCCCAGACTTTTTAATTGCTAAATCCTATATTTTAATAACTAAAATCCCATTTTAAGGTCGCGTGATCGCCCCCCCATATTTAAGCCTCACAACTTTCCCCCCCGTCCCCCTGAAGGCGTGCACACAAGGAGTAGCTAATTCTCTGCAGCACGTCCTCAGAAGAGAAAACACAAAATTCAATTTCAAAGATTTTTTCTAACCCACTGGAAAATATGCTGAGTTGGGACGTCTCCCACACTACAAAAATTAACTAATAACCCTAGCTACTGAAACTCATCATCATCTTGTTAACCCATTTAAACAAACTAAAATTAAATTACATTTACGATTAGAATAGGGCGATCGTTCTCCTGAAGGCGTGCCCACAAAGAATGGCCAGTTCTCTGCAACACGTCTCCAGAAGAGAAAAACAACAAAAAAAACTTAATGACTCATCAACTGAAAATTGCTGCTCAGGGCGGGCCCCCCTCCCCGCACAGCAAACTCAGAAGAAACCCCACAAAATTATTCCTAATTACGACTTGATTCAACCATATTGATATTAACTAAATTTTCCTAAATATTTGACATCTAATTTTTAAAAAAAACTAAAATTAAAATTCTTATTTACTATACTAAATCGTGCACCTAACTCCATGGAGCTGAGAAGATTACATTTTACAAAAATGTCTCCATTCGAGACAGAAGTTACATTGAATCACTTAAAATATTATGACAACAATAGACAGCAGTAAATATCAAAATTAATTGTAAAAGAATATTACATCAACATTATTAATAGAACACTAAAATTAAATTTAATAAACTCAAAATATAACTTGAACTTGTAAGAAAATGGTAAATAAAATTTCCGTGAACACCCACACTATCCTTTTTAGCTCAAGAAAAACAAACCTCGTGCCGAAGCACCTTGAGTCCATCACCTAGAAAATGAGTCCTGACTTTAAAATTGACAAAGTTCAGAGTTCTTGAAATATTTACTGTTCTTGTAAAAAATTGGGGTGTCACAAAACTTCATAAAAATAATTTTATTTATAACACTATTATTAGAATTTAAAACCCTTCCTCAGATGTCTGTTATGGTGGTCATACTCCACAACAGCACTGGGAATTTTATTAAGAGCTTTCAGCGTATCATCGGGGATACCTGATTCCTCCGAAACTTCAAATTTGACACAACAAAATCACTAGTGAAAAACATAACCCTAATACATATTTCAAATTCTCTAATATTTCAAAAAAATTTTCGTTTTCACCATGATGTACAAAATATTATACCTCTGAGTTTTACAAAATAATGAAGCATGTCTCTACACTCATGCTTATCTGAAAATTACAGGGAGACCTCCAAAACTAGTAAATGAAGTGGCGACCAAAAACACACAAGAAATGAATATCAAATTATTAACCAAAAGCACAATAACAATTTTAAAAGATCAACTTTAAATGATTATACTCAAAATACACAATATTTATGAATATGAAAAAGGCAATTAAATCATTGAGGTATGAAATTAACTTTCAATACAACACTTTCCTATACATTTTAATACCATAAACTTTTCATTTCATTCAAAAACCAATTTTAAAACCTACTCAAGTTTGAAGTAAACATGGTTGAACTCATGCTTAGTTCTGCTTCTAGACACAATTTGATAAAACATGTTAATGCTCTCACATTTTGATCAAAACTCACAATTCTACCAATTTCAAAAATGAAAACTTCAGACCTTACATCTTTATCAATACAACTCAATTCCCTACCTCACAAATATCATATATCAAATAAATTTATATCAATACACTAATAAACACTTATAAAATTATATCCAAAATTTATCAATTATATACACTTGAGCACCGATATGCAATATACTGAAAAATAAGCACTTTTAATCAATAAACCTTAAAAATGTTTACAAAATGACGATACTGCCAACAGCAACAAAACCAAAATGAACAATTTAACCCTATTATGTTCTAAAATTTTCCAATAATTATACCAAAACTCATAAATTTTCAAAACAAAATGAAATTACAATTTTCAAAATTTTACCAATATTTGTTACTATTATTCTGCTATCTAGCTTTCCCCCCTCCCCGAAAACCAAATAGGATTGACTGGAATGATCATCCCCAGAAAACAATTTTCAACATGTACTTAATTTTAACAATATTAAAATTTTCATTTTTTACTACCAATAGTTTCAAATTGTCAGAACATTTTTTACTGAATTTTAACTTTTGTATTTTAACAACAATTTCCAAAATTTACAAAAAATTTTCACATTTTACATATAATAGTTACTTATTTCAATTTTCATCAATACAATTTCAATTTTTAAAATTTCAATACCTTAAAGTCAAAAGTAATTCACATCTTCAACTTGTACAATTGCTAATTTAACCAATTTAGTAATTTTTCATATTTCTCATTTTTAATAACATTGTTTTAGAACCATTTGTTTTTAATTTATCGCGACATAGTTATTAACATTATTATTAATTCATGTAACATTACACTTCAAAACTATTTGGCATGTTTATTTTGTAAATTTAAATCAAAACGCTTACCTTAATTTTATCCCAATTTAACTTAATTTAATTTTTTACCTATTTATTTGTTTAGATTTCACAACAATTTTCTTCTTAAAATTGATCCTGAAAACGGCAGACAGTCCCGGAGAGCCACGGAAATCTTGTTTCGCACACATCCTGACGCTGGGAAAATTTTGTGAAGAAAGAAAGAAAAAAAAATACGCTGAAGTTTCACACACAAAACATTTTCGATGACAAAAGATGGCACAACACCGCTGACACATCTCATAACAGCCATGTTGCCGCTTGAGGACAACCTTATTCAATTAATTTTGAAAAACGATGACTAATTTTTAACTGGTTTTTGTAGCACAAAATGTAGAACTCTTTTAATTATGAGCAGCCGACACGACGAAAAATTTTACTAATTTCATAATTTTAAACACAGATGACATCACTGCCTTAATTTTTGAAGCGCAGAAATATGATGACCACAAGCCGAAGATTTTTTCTTAATACGATGAAAATTTTTTGATTTCGTAAATTTTAAAGGCTGGGTTCCCACAGCGAAAAGGTTGCAGAATTGCTGTCGACTTTTGTCGGACATTGGAGCTTCACGCCCGATCGAAATACATCTTAATCCGAAACTTGAGAACCATGATGCAGTCGGTGAACCGGTGGCGTAGACATTCATTAATTAAATCCATCAAACAGCAAGATGTTAACACAACAGGCATAAAACACTTCAAATGATCTTCCTAAACATCTTTATTAAATTTCTTTAAACCTCTCAGCTCCATAATTAATAAAATTACTTCCCAACCCTTCCCAAAAATACGTACCGTCGAGCGGCACGCCCTATCATTTCCTATCCATCCATGACTCTGGCGATAAATCCTTTGTTCATAGCTTTTAACGAACGCTTAGTGACGCTCATTACTTATGCGTGATGTCATGTCGGATCTTATTGCTAAACTCAGCATTTCCTTTCTCTTCGACACTCAAACCACAGATGCGCCAAGATTATATAATGAAAAGGGGAATTTCCCTCTAGAATCTGTGGTTCTTCGGAGATTGAATCAAGCCGACCCATTAATTCCATTTTCACTGCAATACATGCGCCGCTTATTTGAACTCCCAGACTTTTTAATTGTTAAATCCTATATTTTAATAACTAAAATCCCATTTTAAGGTCGCGTGATCGCCCCCCATATTTAAGCCTCACATATATATATACATATATATATATATATATATATATATATATATATATATATATATATATATATATATATATATTCTGTATTATCAAGATTACTTGGTTGTCTGAACGCCTTTTGAAAGACAACTTTTATTTGTCAATTAGTAACTATTTGGTACATTGTTTTCTAGAAGGATGATGGAAATTATTCTTGTCATAATAAAATAATCTCCGGTACGCCTGGTTGCGCATTATCAGCTTACGAACGTTTACGTTGCTGACATAGAAAAATTTGAATGTAATCGTTTCATTTGGACCCCTCCCCCCTCCTATGAGTGGTTCCGAATATTCCCATAGGTGATCTACTGAGTTATAATAATAACTGGTCTGAGGTTCTTCAATCAGTTACACCTATTTTTTTCAGAAATTTAAAAAATGCTACACTGAGATTAGAATGGTTGGATGAGGAAATTGATCATTCATTTAAGCCATCTCCATCATACTTACGCATCATTGTTGGGCCGGACAGTCGAGCTCTATGTCACTTTCACATTATTGTAGTTGGGTTTTACAAAGTACGGATTAGACTGAATGGATGAAACTTATCAAGTTATATTTTGAAAAGCAACCACTTGTCATTATACATATAATGATATGGTCTGTGCCTGTCAAAGTTAGTGGTGGAAGATTGAAAACATTTTCTAGATTTTGCAACATTAACACATATTCCTTGAATTGTATGAATGAAATTAGTTCTGAATAAAAATGGTAAAACCATGTCTTCACGGATGCTATAATTGACAATAGTAAATTGTGGATTGAATAGTAAATTCTTAAAATACAACGTTACACGTCGTAACATTCGAAATATTATTATAGTAAGGTGAGCCTGAAACCGTATAGAGACTTTCAAAATTTCATATAAAAATTTATGTCAGTTCTAAGAAACCAGATTTGCGGATTAAAAGACTGAGAAACGAAGTCATTAGAATCTCTCATGTAACTGATTGCGTGGAATTAAAATATAATTCAAATACTTATTGCCTCATAAGTTTAAAGCGAAATACGCAAGTGAATTGTTTGGAGATTGGGCAAATCTCTGTCTCGCTCTTAATGAATTGGATGAACCTTCCGTTATGTTCGCATGAAATATGTACGTGAATAGAACACAATTCTAAAGTGTGCTATACCATAAGAAAAAGCATGCTGGTAATTTGCTTGTTTGTAATAAAGCCGTAATATCTTGAGACTTTATTACAAACAATAAGAAGTAAAAGAGCATGTGTATTAGAATTTTTAACTTTATTTCGAAAAAAAGTTCTGTTATATAACTGCAGATTAAATGTTTATCTAATGTCTTTGTACATTTGAGACAGGTTAATTTGGAATTTTATTTGCTGATGCTGTTACGACATTCGCATCAAAAACATTTTTCTGATCAGATTTATCTTTGCGTACTCAAAATGTATTTGTAAAATCGGTTTCAGGTGTGGTTTTATTTACTTTTTAATGAGACAAATATGATATCTTTATAGGTTTAAGATGGTCCTTACTAACTGAGAGACATTACAAATGTTTCTCTGCCAACAGTGTTTGAAATTTTAAGATTTAAACGTATGTATTAAACAATCCATAATAACTTTTTGCCTATAACATATTGCCGAAGCTTTCCTAAGCGTTTACATAGCTATAACCACCATATTCCTTTCAAGACTTTATTTATATTGATTTTTAGAGTGCCAAGTTTCAGTGAAATTCAGCACTTGGAAATGCTACATGAAAGATATTTTCCGATCAGCCCGAAATGAAGTGCGATTTTTTTTTTCATCTGAATGGTATGGCAGCTTACCAAAAAAAAAATTCTAAAGCGTCTTGTCTTAAGAATCAGCAATATTGTGCTGTACTCCCATTAAGCGTAGTTAATAAATCAATGAACTGCCCGCTTATCACTAATAAATTAAGTACCGACGTTCTCTTTATCCTTTCTCGCATGACGGAATTTCAATCAATAACTGTCCAGTGTTTCCCGTCACATGTGGGTCTGTTCGGCAACGATCAGGTTGACCTAACAGCAAATAAGTGCTGTTTAGAGGATTCGACCATTTTTGATAATCTCAATCCGTTTTTCAGATCAGGCTATACAGTGTTTGGAGATAGCCTCCTGCTCATCGTTGCTATCCGGCGAAACACCCTAGTATGGACTTGCTTTTTACAGGTCCGAGACCAATACAGTCTACCCTGGGTCGTCTTCGCAGAGGCAATAGAAAAATTATCCGTTTCGTGAACCTTACAAAGGTTTTTACCCTTTGTCCCTCCTCTGCTGCTCCTCCGTATATTTACCTTGTGTATTGGTTATGTATCCCTGTCTGCAGGCTTGCAGACGATCAGGATGCTGATTTCTCCGGTTTGCTCAAACGACAGAGCCTCATGGACCCGATCTAGCAGTTTCTACTTTAAGGGGCTTAGCAACAGCAACAATAAATCAGTTCAACTCATTTTTATTTATAATGTTAATTGCATGAGTTTCTGCGTGCATTTGTCCACCCATGTCTCAGTGTCAAAGCATCATTTCTCGGTGGATTCATGTTACTACTTTTACGGAAAACAAATAAATAACTAAATAAGATTTAACACAAAGCAATTAATTATTATTTACGAAAACGGACATTTCAAATCCTTAGCATATCACGAACTAAAAGAAAACAATTGAATTGTAAATAGTAGTTCGAAAACAGAGGGTTCAATATTCACTGATAATACTAAGTAATAATTTAAGAGTAGTAAAATCAATTTCAATTACACCTCGGATAATTATGGCAATTTCACCGAACGCGGATGATGAATATCTCACACAAAGTACTTAATAATAAGATATTAAACTTCTAATTAATTTCCCGCATGAGAACAAATGTTTCGTTGCCAGACACTATCCTTAACCTGTCACTCAGATGTAACAAGATATGCTTTGTTTTCGTTTAAATTGATAAGGGCCCTGGTGTGAGATAAATTATTGTGCATTTCGTGATCGATAGATAATCCTTACCGTTCGACTGATTTATGAGTGGAACTGCAAGGAAAGGGGGAAATTTTAAATGATAGTGTTGTAAAACAATTTGGGCGGAGAACAAATTCAAAAAATAATCATGTGTGTTGCTACCAAAAATTTTTATGATAATAGTTTGATCTGGATATTGTTTAAAAAGGCATTCTTATTTCTTATGTTTCTTATTAGTAAAATGCTATTTAAGAGATTTGAAGAGTAAATGTTCCTGATAACATTTTTCCGATTGCAAATGATGTTATTTATAACGAATACACGCACGTACCATGCCAATGACACTTCTCTAGTCGGCCAACCCTTTTCGATGGCCAATTTTTATCCGTACAATTTCCGATCGTAATAGAAAAGTTAGAATACATGCAAACACACACACACACACACACATTGGAATTGGAATAATGGTCTACATTTAAATATTAAACGCAATATAGTTACTAACCAGTTAATACGTTGTCAACGTTTACATTCAAACAATAAAACTATGGACGTCAGTATAATTAAATTCTTAACTATAGCTATTGACCAGGGTTTTCCTGTCAATTTCCTCGCATCTATTCTAACCCAGTTTTTTAATTTAGACAATAAAGTTTGTGTGAATCGTTTTAAAATAAGTTGGCAACACTAAAAATGTCCCTAATACGGCGATATTTATCCCTACTATGTCTATAAAAGTGAGTGTGTATGAGTTTCGTGTCTCATTGCTTGGTGGGAGCTAAGTATTTTGTATCTTAATGTATATAGTGTATATGTTAGTCAGTAACTATTTAGTTAATTAGTATTATTCTATTTATGTATCTTAGTATTAAGATTTTTTCATTCTATTCATATTGTAAATATGTTTTAGTTGACTATATTAGTAAAATAATCCGGTTTAACTTATCTATTTCACCTAAAATATTTTTCCTCTTCATAATTGTTTATTACTGTCTTGGTGTTATAGCCGACCTCCGGGAGTGTTGCCTAGCTTAAAACATGTTTAACCGGGGTTGGGGGGTCACAACCCCCCCCCCCCCCCAGTCATCAACTATACCACCTCCAATTCCGTTTTTTGCTTATTTATATATGTCTATCTTATTTCAGGTTATAGGAGTATTAAATGGTCACATCTGCCCTTTTAGTCATCTTAATTTTAAATATCTTTATATATATATATATATATATATACACGGAGTATGACCCAAAAGTTCGGGGAATTGGTGTAAAAGTCCTTACCTTAAAGTTTATATTGCCGATGCACAACCACCTTCAAACTAATCACAATGGGCGACGATACATTTTTGTCAGCGCTTGTATAACTTCTGGAAGCACTGCTGGAAGCCATTTGTTGAAACGTTTCGTTAGGCCTCCTATGCTGCTCTCATCTCATGTGCTGACACAAAACGACGTCCCTTCAAAATGTTTTTCATTGATGGAAACAAATAAAAATAACACAGGGCGAAGTCCGGTGAATAGAGGTGTGTGAAAACATACTCATGTGATTTTTGGCGAGAAAGTGGGTGACCAGTTGGGACCGATGTGCAGGTACGTTGTCATGCTAAAGGTACCAGTCTCCACTTAGCCAGATCTGCAGCCGTTTACGAGGAATGGATTCCCTCAAATGACGTAAAATGTCTATATAATGCTCGTTTTTACTGTTTGGCCTTCGGGAATAGGTTCTGATTGAACAATCCCTTGAGAATAAAAAAATACCTCCATCATGACTTTCCCTTTGCTCTGATTCTGCCGGAATTTCTTCGATCGCGGTGAGGAGGGGGATTTCCATGTTGAAGAAGCACGTTTTGATTGGATATAAAAAAAAATAGCACTACGTTTCATCACCTGTTATGATGTGGTTCAAAAAAGCTAGATCAATATCGGCTTTCTCGATTAAATCACCCGATATACTCATTTGTACTTCCTTTTGTTCAGAAGTCAAAAGCCGAGGAACAATGTGCTGAGACACTGCATGTCTCGATGGACGAAAAATTCGATGCGACAACTGCAATCCGATGGACGAACTCATGGTGTCTACTGACAATTAGAAAATCCGTCCCAACTGTTACCAGCTCTCACATTCTGGATTATCGGCCCTCTTTAAATCACCGATGCGATTCGGACACCTTAGATATCGTCATGGTAGAATCCCCGTACAGCTTTCGTAGCATTTTCAAAGTCTCTGTAGGTATTTTACCTAAACGCTGACAAATTTTAATGTTGCAGCGCTGTTGTTTAAAAACCAGTTTTATTATGTCGCAGAACAAAGGTAACTATCTCCGGAAGAAAACAAAAGCGCGCGTAGTTTAATCACGTGACATGGGCGAAACCAACATGAAAAGATAGGGGTTGTTTGGTAGAATCCATTTCATACGTTG
>OU015502.1:66784989-66842489 GCA_907164885.2 Dolomedes plantarius
ATATATATATATATATATATATATATATATATATATATATATATATATATATATATATATATATATATATATATATATATATATATATATATATATATATATATGTATATATATATACACTCGTGGACAAAAAAATTAGCGCACCAAGAAATAATTGCGGGATCGTAACGAAACTTGCAATGAAGGTACATGTCGAGGAGATATGCAAATGATTAGAAATGCAGCGTGATTGCGCATTTCGTATAGCCGGTAGAGGGCGTTGAACATCGTACTCTGTGGAGTATAAAACAGGTAACCAAAGCTTGTTTGAGTGTGCTGTATCATTTATAAAGGAAGAGCTCAGATAGACATGCCATTACGCCGTGTTCGAAGACAATATAAGCAGTTGTCGCAGTTTGAGATGGGGAGAATCGTCGGGATGATGGAAGCTGGGTGGTCAGCTAGGCTAGTAGCTCGTCAATTAGGCCGCTCTGGTTGTGTTGTGAGGAGGTGTTGGGACCAGTGGACCCGACAGATGCCATGTACACGAAGACCAGGCTCAGGACGCCCTCGACAGACCAGTCGTCGAGAAGACCGCCACATCGTAAGAAATGCACGCGTACAGCAACTGCTTCATCGGCCGCCATCCAGGCACAGGTAGCACCTTCACTAGGGGCCTCTGTGTCTTCTCGAACCATACCAAGGCGCCTGGCTGAAGGACAGTTGGTATTGCGGCGCCCATTACGTGTGCTGCCCCTGACGCCCACCCATCGACGCCTCCGTTTGGAGTTTTTCCACGCACGAGGAAACTGGACAGCAGCGGAATGGAAGCAGGTCGTCTTTAGCGACGAATCCAGATTCAATCTCGGCAGTGATGACAATCTTGTTCGTGTGTGGAGAGCCCGTGGTGAACGCTTCAATCCTGCCTTTGCTGTACAGCGACACATCGCTTCCACAGCTGGTGTGATGGTATGGGGTTCCATTGCCTATAATAAAAAGTCACCCCTAGTATTGTTCCGTGGCACCATGACAGCCCAGCGGTATGTTCATGAAATCCTGCAACCACATGTGTTGCCACTTATGCAATGGCTCCCAGGAGCCATTTTTCAACAAGACAATGCTCGGCCTCATACGGCAAGGGTGTCACAAGACTGTCTCCGCACTGTTACTACCCTTCCTTGGCCTGCCCGATCCCCAGATTTGTCTCCAATCGAGCATATCTGGGATCATTTGGGACGACGAGTTGGGCATCCCACGAGTTTGAACGAACTAGAGGCAAGGTTACAGGAAATATGGAACGAAATGTCTCAAGACATCATACAGAACTTGTATGACTCAATGCCCGATCGTATCGCATCGTGCATTCGCGCTAGAGGGGGTCCAACGGAGTATTAACTCCTCCGTTCTTTTGCATTTTTCTCTGAAATAAATTATCCTTTTTCTTTGATTTTCTTATCATTTACTTATATCAAGGTAGTCATTACGTATGTAAAATTTCGTTTCATTTTGATGACTTCTTCTTGGTGCGCTAATTTTTTTGTCCATGAGTGTTTATATGTATATATATATATATATATATATATATATATATATATATATATATATATATATATATATATATGTATATATATATATATATGTATATATATATATATATGTATATATATATATGTATCTATATGTATGTGTATATATATATATATATATATATATTTATTTATATTGATATATAAAGAACGATAGATAGATAGGGTAGGTAAGGTACACTATACCAACCCTATTATCACACTGTACAGTACGCTGTACTAACCCATTTATTGCATAGGAATGCATGGGAGGCAAAGCGTTGAAGCGTAAACACAGGAAAGAGACATAAAATGAAAAGTAAACTTGTTTATCGACAGCGACGTTGACAAGAGCTATGTTTACAAGAAGTGTTCAAAATTGCTTCCACCAACAGTAATACATGCTTTGCAGCGTCAAAGGTGCGATTGGCGTACAGTTTAATAGATTCCTGGTATTTCACGCACACGTGCATCGGAAACGGATATTCGTGCGACAAGACCCTCAACAGATTCAACTGGAGTCGCATAAACGAGACTCTTAGATGTCCCCACACAAAGTAATTGAGTTTCGATAATTCGAGAAATTGGGGTGCCCAAGCATGCACAATCCATCGCGTCCAAAAAGTGGCATCCAAGTAATTGGGTACAAGAGTGCTGGAATGGACTGGCAACTCATCGTGCTGTAACCACAGTCGGTTGGCACTATTTCATGAGGCAAGATCTCCTGATACATTCGTAGCGCAGCTCTGCCGTTACCTATCGCACGGCCGTACATGAGATGTATGTCTGCTTTTTCGGCATACGTAAAGTCTTCCATCACGGACGACATTACAATTATGAATGTCATGATCCCGCAGATGCGTTAAGTTTATGTACTGTGAACCACCACCTCCTCTCTATCGTCAATGGAACCAAGCAATCAATCTTTTTATCATGTCTTTCCCTGTGCTTTAACACTTCACCTACCCCCATACATTCCTATATAATAAATGACTGTTACAGCGTACTGTACCAACCCTTAAAGTTTGTAACATAAATTAGGAATCACCCTATATATATATATATATATATATATATATATATATATATATATATATATATATATATATATATATTTATATATTGTTGTTGTTGTTGTTGCGTATGCTCCTTGACCAACATGTAACATCATGACCAACATCAGAACAAGTCCCGAAGGCTATGGGCGATGAAGGTGCGGCTCCGGGTTTTAATAGCACCACAAGGGTCGGAGTCCGACTTGGCTAAATAATACCGGTCCCGTAATTTTGAACCGAGTCAAGTGACGAGACCGGAACACTTGACCCCGCACCTCCAGAGGTAAATTTGAGAACTTGGAGGACATTGTAGCCACGCCCTATTTTACGTGTCCCGGCCACCATTAGTGAACACGGTAGTAGATTTGCAGCGACGAGCATCGAACCACGGACGTTCAGATCTCTGGCCCGCTGCTCTTGCTAACTTGTCTACCGCACCCCCCCTCTCTCTCTCTCTCTCTCTCTCTCTCTCTCTCTCTCTCTCTCTATATATATATATATATATATATATATATATATATATATATATATATATATATACATACATACATACATACATACATACATACATATATATATATATATATATATATATCCATCTACTGTTAAATAAATAATTTAATTAATATTCCTATTAATGTAGTTGGACACGAACTATGTTTATTCTGTGTAAGTATCCGCATCATTGTTGTACACGAGATGGGAATAAATAGTATATAGTCTAGTTCCATATCAAATGTACAGGCCTGTTTATTACAAAGGTATGTCTTTTCCATTTAGTTTGCTCACATTTTCCGTAGACAATTTCCATATTTTAGATAATATTCATTTGAAATACGTCCGGTAGAATAAAATGCATGTTATATAAATATTAATATAGCTTTTATGTAAATATATAAATATTCATTTAGCTCTTTTGAATGGGTAAAGCTGTATTAAAACTTATTAATATAGCTTTACCGTTTGAAAAGATAATTTTATGGCTAAACACATGTTGGCTGTATGTCTCTAACACGGCAATTCCAACATTTATTTATTTTAACCTTGCGGCGAAGAATTCCGGGCATTCTAATTCTTCACGACCCATGCAAATATGCAAGCCGAAATATGCAAATTTTTCTTTGTCTCACAACATTTAAAGGTACCCATACACGTAGAGGAGTTTCTTGAGGTTTTGACTGCACAATCCAAACCTTAAGGATTCCCCCATCGTCTGTGGGGTAGCCCGTATAGAAGGCCGGTAGCGGACATCACAGTCCCTGAAATCCCGATTGGTAAAATTTTCACATTTGTGCTCGAGGGGTCAGTTTAGGATATCCTCTAGGAAATCCTGCAGTCTGTTTCCTTGAGGATTTCCTGCATGTCTATGATCAACTAAAGCTCATGTCTAGATAGTTCGCCGATGGAACACTATCACAGTTCTCGTGCCAGCTGCACTGTGTTCTCGAGAATTAACTCGACCAACATTGTGCATTCTTAGCTTGTGTTATAATAACTGGATTGTTATTTTCTTATGCAGTTAATATTGTTCAATTAAAGTTAAGTTTTTAGTTTAAATGCTTCATTCATATTCAAGAGTTCATAACATCCACAAACTTTCACCGGTATTGCACTCATTTTTGAAACCACATAATGAAACTATTAAATAAAATCACGTAAAAGCAAATATGATGATTTTCTGTAAGACATAAATAACTATAAACTTGATCAATATTAACTATTAAATTCTAACTCACTTCAATTTTAACATTAATTAGTGAATGTGTTTCATCTTATGCTGAACAAAATTACAACCCATTGAAATGTGACTTTGAAATAGATATTGATTATTGATGTGTAGAAGTCGTTTAACCTTTTTTTTAACAATAGATCATTTTAGATAATGGCCGTTGACGTTTTGACAGGTACTTACTTATTATGAGCAATGCTATTCGATAAGAATATCCATCTGTATTTCTAAAAGATATTACTTCGATCTAAAAACTTGTTGTAAGTACCAGGTAGCGGAATAGCTTGACATGAAATACGACGTTTGTAACAGTTGTTAGAATTATAGATCAAGCATCTCAGGTGCTTATGATTAATTTTTGTTACCGAAAACGTGTAATTTATTTCTCATGAATCATAATTTGATTTTATATATTTTTAGTTATTTTGTTATGACCCTTTTAATATGTATTTCGTTATTGCTTTCGATGAATTTCAAATACTGTTGCATTTGTTCTGTCGAGCATTTCGGTTTTAAAAATTCCCAGATTCCCTCTTTAAAACGATTCTATTATTTTTAGATTTATCATTTAAAAATAAAAATAAAGTTGAAAAAGTGGGGTCCTTAAGAGTACACAGTTTAAAATTCTGGTATAGAATTCTATCATATTTTAGACGTTCATATATATATATATATATATAGAGAGAGAGAGAGAGAAAGAGAGGGCGCTTTGGAAATCTATAAATTTAACTGACATTGGCATTGGAACTCAGTTCAATTTACAGGTGAGAATTGAATGTGTTGAAACTGCGTTAATTGCCGTGTATTGTATTGAAAATTCTGGTATCCTGACTTGTGTTTTTAGAATTTTCTACCGTACAGAAGACATTTGTTACGTGCTTTATGTTTCAATTTGTGTATGCGCCTGAAGAATTTACAGAATAATAAATTTATTTTATGTGAACTTTCGCCTGAACATTGGCACTATGGATTCTTGAACTGGTTCTGAACAAAATATAGCCGTCGAATAAGGGTGACCCGTTCATGAAGTTTCAGTGTATATGTATGTATAAATTCTAAGGTGATTCTGATGTTCATAAAAATATATTAATAACGAAAAATTAGAAAACAAACATGTATCTTTATCATTTTAAAAGTTGTTTTAACTCTTTATATGTTCTAAAATAACAAATCAAATTCTTCAATGTACCATAGAAAATTTAAATTATAGAATTTTTTTCTCGACGTAAGGGTTTACAAAATATTCCCTATTTAGTTGTAACAACTTTTGAACATGATCCTTGAAGAAATTACAATATTTTCAAACATTTGCCAATAATTCTAATAAATTATGTCATATGCTGTGAATGTTTGAATTACTTACGAAGGAAACGATTTACCTTAAATGAAAAGTCTTAATGCCTGTGATAACAGGAGATATAAATTTTACATACACAATCCCAAATATTATTTGACGGAATTACCTTAAGGAATATTTTAAGTGGTATTTATATGTTCACGTATGATAATTGAAATTCGTTCCTGTTATAATATATAAATGCTGCACCTTTTAACAATAGTATATGGATAACATCAATTAACTTAAAATAACATCAATTAAATTCCTTCCGTAATTTAAGGGAAATAAACAGTGTAATATATTAGAGAAATATTTCTTAATATTCTAAATCTTCGCAAGCTTTGCTCTCTGTCAGTCTCTCTCTCTCTCTCTCTCTCTCTCTCTCTCTCTCTCTATATATATATATATATATATATATATATATATATATATATATATATATATATATCGAATATTTGGTGTCTTCGCAAGAAAAAGCAGTATTCCTGTTTCTGAAAGAAGTCTTCCTTATTTGTTTTGGCAATAATTTCAATGTCAGGTTTGAAAAATACGTAAAAAAATTATAAGTGTGTTAAAATATAAGTACAAAAACAGTTTCTGGATAATTTACAATAGTATAGAACTTGTGGAGAGTTTGTGTAACGACTAACAAAATATCAACTCAATACACATCTATGGTTTTGAGAACTTATTTACGAACATACCAATTGCGGCTTTAAAAAATGTCTTATTAGAACTGTATGATGGGGTCAAAGAGAATTTGACGGATGTTTGTTCTGCTTTATTTTATGACCGCTGCAATTTCTTTTTATTTAATAACTTTGTTAAGGTCGGAAAGGATATTTTTTTTGCAAACAAATGGAATAGGTATGGGAACTAATTACTCCAGTACTGCAGCCAACCTATTTTTATTTTATTATGAACATGCATACAATATGTCGGATTCTGTTAACTTGGATTTAAAGGTTTTTCATTATATTGATGAACTTATTATTTCTATTACGTCAGGAAATTTTAAAATAGAATATATATATACAGACTGCCTTACACTAAAAAACACAAATGATGGCTCTTTTAACGCAGATTTCCTGGATATTACTTTCGAAATAAAAAATAGTTTTTTATACATGTCCATATACGATAAAAGAATAACGTTCCCTTTTAAAGTAATATCATTAACATACTGGTCATCAAACATTGCGAAGAAAAATTTCATCAACATTATCTTATGCCAGATACTAAGATTTTACAGAATGTGTAATTATAGAGAAGCTATTAGTAAGCATTTTTTTCATTTTCAAGGAAAAAGCAATATTATGATAATAGCATATCGTTGGACTTTTTAGAATGCTATATTGGGTCGGCCACTGCTAATTTGAATAATTCCACCGCTCACGTAAAGGATATGAATGGCCCGGGTTAAAGCCATTGGACGCCCGCGACAGGATGACTGCGGACGTACATGATGGAACGAGCGCAAGAGAACTGGCTTACGCATATAAGGTATAGACGGATATGTTCATCGTTTCTAAGTCGTCTGGTCTTTTGTACGAGCTCTGAAGCCTGGGTACGAAGCCTTCTAATTTAACTCATTTTATTTTGGTATGACTTCTGTTTTCTCGTTTATTTACAGGTCTGCAAGTGGTCCCGTGGTGTGGTGCTCATATTTATTTTATAGCTTTCTATAATTGTTGTTTTTTAAATCGGTTATTTTGTAGCACCTACCTACGACAGTCGTGTCATAAAAAATTCTTTTATTTTTTTTTGTTATTTGATTCATCCATTTTAATTATAAACCCTTTTTTTTATATGGTAGCATGAGGCAACCTCTTGTGTTTGATTATGTTTGATTTTGTGTCTTTGCTTTACCCACGGCTGATGAGACAAGAAAATACAGATGAATGATTTTTTGATTTTTTTTTTCAATCTAATGGCTTAACATTTTGTCTTTTGGGTGTTGATTAACCTATGTTTCTATCTTTGGGTGCTAATGCACCTGTGTTTTTGTTCCTTATGTGTTAGTTGCTTGTCTGCGTTATGCATATGTCTATAGTATTTGAAAACTTTAAATAAATGATTTACTCGTACTATGTGGTTAATGGCTGCTTTATGGGTGCATGGCCACGAATGCTATTTTTTTGTCACGTTCTTTACACACACACACACACACACACACACACATATATATATATATATATATATATATATATATATATATTATATTTTACAGATGTAAATTACTTAATATGAAACAAAAATGAGTAAATAAATTTTAGGCCCTAAGCTGCTCACAAAAATATTTACGATACATACACTGCTGGCCACCCAAATTGCAACACCAAGAAAGACAAGAGATATCACAACAAAATTTATTTTGTAGATAACATGTTGACCAAGTATCAAATTATTAAATTTATAGACTTCTGTGAAGTGTGGTTCCTGCCAAAATCAGTAGCCAGAGTAACCGCCATGGTTGGAGATCACTGCTGCCCCACGCCTCGGCATTGAGTCAAAGAGACTTTGGATGAGTTCTTGGGGTACAGCAGACCAAGCAGCTTCCACACGTTGCCAAAGTTGATCTGCTGTGGCAGCTGAGGATGGAATCTGGGTCAATCGGAGAGCAAGGCGGCCAGGGAAGCAATTCAATCTGGCGATTGACGAAGAACCCGTTGGACAATGCGTGCCACGTGTGGTCGCGCATTATCCTGTTGAAATATGGCTGTGGGCAAGCCCTGGAGGTAAGGAAGGGCAACTGGCTCCAACACCTCGGAGATGTAGCGCTGGCTGTTTAAAGTACCGGCAATGCGTACTAGAGGTGTGCGAGAGTGATATCCAATACCGCCCCATACCATAATACCCGGTGAAGGACCAGTGTGGCGGGGCATAACGCAGCTGTTCAGCATCCTCTCTTCACGGTGTCTCCAGACTCGAATGCTACATCGTGGTGTTGCAGACAGAAGCGTGACTCGTCAGTAAGACAATTTCATTCCACACCCTTCTGTCATCGCACCATTGGCGGCGGAGACGTCTGTGGTTCTGCGTCAAGGGTAGACAAAGCAATGGACGTCTTGCGGACAGACCACTCTGCTGTAAACGGCGTCGTATTGTACGCGCAGACACTGGATGATGCGTTACAGACTGCATGTGCTGTGCTATGGTTCGTGATGTGACTGAGTGATCCGTCACTGCCATGCGCACAATTTGCCTGTCATCACGTGAAGTGGTGCGCTGAGGTGGATGCGATCGAACACGCCGGTCCGTCGTACCCTCCTGCATCCAACGATCATATATCCGCATTACAGTTGTTTGGTTTCGTCCAACACGACTAACGATTTCCCTGAAAGATAATTCCACTTTCTCGGTAGGCCACTATCCTTCCTCTGTCGAGCTCGGATACTTGATCAAAAGATGATCGCTGTTTTCGACGAGGCATAATTGATCGTTTTTTTGAAAAAACCACAAGAAAAACACAATTGCCGAACTTGAAATCGTCGAAATCTCCAAGCCTTAAATAGCGCTTTGAAGTGGCGCCACAGACGCGCGTGATGTGCGTCTGCGCTGAAATTCTAATCATTTGCATATCTCACCTCCGCTAATGCATGTTGTAAATTTCATGTTATTTGCATGTTTCCTTCAGGGTGTTGCATTTACAGTGACCAGCAGTGTAGATATTTAAAATTAAGATGACTAAAAGGGCAGATGCGACCATTTAATACTCCTATAACGTGAAATAAGATAGACATATATAAATAAGCAAAAAACGGAATTGGAGGTGGTATAGTTGATGACTGGGGGGTGGGGGTGGTTGTGACCCCCAACCCCGGTTAAAAATGTTTTAAGCCAGGCAACACTCCCGGAGGTCGGCTATAACACCAAGACAGTAATAAACAATTATGAAGAGGAAAAATATTTTAGGTGAAATAGATAAGTTAAACCAGATTTTTTTACTAATATAGTCAACTAAAACATAATTACAAGATGAATAGCGTTTTAACTTTTTAATAAAGAAAAAAATAAAATGAAAAAAATGAAAAAAAACTTAATACTAAGATACAGAAATAGAATAATAGAATAATACTAATTAACTAAATAATTACTCACTAACATATACACTATACACATTAAGATACAAAATACTTAGCTCCCACCAAGCAATGAGACACGAAACCCATGCACACTCACATTTATAGACATAGTAGGGATAAATATCTCCGTATTAGGGAAATTTTTAGTGTTGCCAACTTATTTTAAAACGATTCACACAATCTTTATTGTCTAAATTAAAAAAACTGGGTTAGAATTAACCCTATCACTGTACCCTGGGTCCACGCGGACCCCAGGCACTTTTAACTAGTTGCCAAAAAATATATATCGTACTTTGAGGGGTCTAAGCCAATGACATCTCATCTTAACATGTGTGTAACACAGGGTAAAAATTGAATTGCATAAATATTAGGGGTTTTTGGTTTTTTTTAAATTTGAAACATATATGTCACATTTCTGTAACGTGGGGTCCGTACGGACCCCAGCGTTATGTCGGGTGTCTGAGAACTATTGAACACATTAAAAAAGAATGAAAAATATCTAGGAACTATGACATGTTTTTGATAACGAGTATTAATAACAAGGACCGAAAGTTTTTGTTTCACAACGATGTTATTCCCAGAATTCGACAGATGGCGCTAGATGATGCAACAGTTGTGTTTGAATTTTTCTCGTTGCGCGCCATTCAGTTGAGAGCTGTTATTTGAAGCTGCAGCATGTCACGACAAAGAGTTTCGATAGACGATGCTTTACGCATGATACAAGAAAGTGATAGTGAAAACGATGTAGATATAGATAGCTTCGGTGAATTATCTGAGTCTGAAGAGAGTGACGCAAATATTCAAGATTCGAATATTGAAACCGATAGGGAATCGGTAAGTGACGAGTATACTGACGAGTATTCACCCATCTGTTGAATCAAGCACATACTTTTGAATCGCCGTCAGGACGTAAGTGGACCATAGAAAAACGTAGTTCGGTACAAACTTTGGCAGCTAATATTTTACGAGAGAATAGTGGATTAGCAGGAGATGCCAAGAATGTATCTGACAACTTAGATTCACTAAAAATCTTTCTACATCTGAAATGATCAATGCTATTGTCCGAGAGACTAATAGAAGAGCTAAAAAAGTGATTGCAACTTGGAATCAAGCCAATCCGGCAAATGAGGATAAGTGGACTGAAACAGATGAAATAGAACTCTACGCTTTTATTGGATTACTCTTACTCGGTGGTGTATAGAAATCTGCAAATGAAAGTTTAGAAGAAATGTGGTCTTTGGACAGTGGAAGGCCGATATTTCATGCTACAATGTCTATGCGACGTTTCCAAAATTTGCTTCCTTTCTGTCGATTTCACAATGATGCAACAAGAAAACAAAGACTAGAGGTAGATAAAACTAGCTGCCTGTCGGGATGTCTGGCAAATGCTTCTCGAAAATCTGGCAAAATATTACAAGCCCGGAAAAGATCGGACAGTCGATGAGCAATTAGTGGCAACTCGTGGTCGATGCAGATTTCAACAGTACATACCGAGCAAGCCCGGAAAGTATAGATTCCAAATATTTTGGTGCTGTGATTCCACCACTTCGTTTCCTTTGAAAGGAGAAGTGTATGTTGGATGATAACCTGGTACTGCAGTTGGAGCAAACAATGTTTGTGATCTCGTCAGGCGATTAGATGACCCTTGGAAGAACAAAGGACGCAACGTTACCATGGACAATTACTTCACCAGCGCTCAGTTACCAGAGGACCTACTAGCTGTGAAAACCAGAGTGGTTGGAACAATTCGAAAAGAAGTCCCAAAAGAGTTGCTACCAAATCGTCAGCGTGAAGAGAAGTCTTCTAGCTTTTGTTTTGATAAATAACTGACTTTAGTTTGCTACACTCCAAAGAAAGGGAAGGCAGTCATTTTGCTATCTTCCATGCATCATGACAAAAACGTCATTTAGGAGAAAGACAATAAGCCAGATATTATTACTCATTACAGCGCAACAAAATCTGGAGTTGACAACATTGACAATTTATGCAGATTGTACTCATGCAAGCGAAAAATATGCCGTTGGCCTATGGTCTTCTGGTTCAACATGCTCGACTGCGCAGCTGTTGCTGGATACATAATTTGGATTTTAAAATATCCAGACTGGGAATCTGGGAAGTGCCATCGATGTCGATTGTTCCTGAAAGACCTTGGGAAAGAGCTGCTCAATAACCTCATTCAGAGAAGACTTCAGAACGTTCAGTCGCTGCAGCCTGGAGTTCGTTATTCATTGAATTCTTTGGGGGTTGAAATTCCGCCAGGACCCGAAATTCAAGAGCAAAGTAAAGAGGTACGATGTCACCTATGTCCACCTTCTTTGGATAGAAAAGTAAAGACCCGATATACTAATTTCCATATACCGTGTTGCCTGGAACATCAGAAGACCATTAGTGAGGTATGTTCAGCGTACATTTAGAAATGCAGAATGAATCTGTTAATATGACTGTAAAATTATTATGTTCTTAGTTTTATAAATAAAATTGTTTAAGAAAATATCTGAATAATCGTTAATTACTTATAAGATAATTAAAGGAGTGCAAAATTAACTTTAATGTGATGTAAATCGTATAAAATATGTAAATTACAATATGGGGTCCGCGTGGACCCCAGGTTACAACAGGGTATATTTCGAAACGATACAGTGATAGGGTTAATACGAGGAAATTGACAGGAAAACCCTGGTCAATAGCTATAGTTATGAATTTAATTATACTGACGTCCATAGTTTTTTTGTTTGAATGTAAACGTTGACAACGTATTAACTGGTTAGTAACTATATTGCGTTTAATATTTAAATGTAGAGCATTATTCCAATTCATAATCCTAACAGTTTTAAAGTTGTAAAACTCGCGTTTATCATATAGACTGTATGATATTAGATTTTGATTAACATTTAAACTCAAGTCTAAAAATACCAAATTTCCATTGTTATCTTCATCAGTCTCCACCAATTTAAGATTTTTAGGGTAAAAATTAATATCTATTGCATTTAAGTTTTCACTAAAACATATGAGTATATCATCTACATATCGGAAAAACATAAGTTCATTTAGAATCATTACTCCTCTTTCATAAAAGTGAAGGTATATATCTGCTAAAGCAGATGAGCATCCTCCACCCATTGGATGCTCATCTTGTAATTATGTTTTAGTTGACTATATTAGTAAAAAAATCTTGTTTAACTTATCTATTTCACCTAAAATATTTTTCATCTTCATAATTGTTTATTACTGTCTTCGTGTTATAGCCGTCCTCCGGGAGTGTTGCCTGGCTTAAAACATGTTTAACGGGGTTGGGGGTCACATGTTGGGGGTTAAAACATGTTTAACGGGGTTGGGAAGTTCGCCTTGACTTACAGAATAGTTTAGTGGAAGATAAGATAGCGTTGAAGGCACTATATTTCGATGGAGGAAAGGACCTAACCTTAGTAATTGTCAAAGAAAGGGGCATTTCCCAAAGAAGAATTAAAATGGAAGAGGATGTAGTGTTATTGCTAGAACCAGGAAGCAATTCCCTCCATCATGTGTCACTAGAAAATGGCACAGCTAATGAAATACTGTCTAGCATTTTAGGTTATTTGAAAATAAGTCAGTTATCTACCACCGGATTTAGTTGCGATTGGATCGCATGGAACATAAGTCAATACTGGTGTTAAAGGTGGTGTGATACGACTGTTTGAGTTGCATTTAAGAAGACCGTTGCAGTGGCTCATATGTCAGTTGCATGCCAATGAGTTACCTCTACGTCATTTGATACGGCATCTAGACGGAAACATTACGGGCCGTTTTGCATATTGATGTTCTATAGGAAAACTTTTTGACATATCTGAACAACTACCAGTTGTGAAGATTATAAAAATCACTGTTGACCTACCCACATTAGATGTGGATAAACTTAGTACTAATCAAAAATATTTGTACCAAATCTGTCAAGCGATATTTTCTGGAAATTGTCCAACGGCATTATCCACTAAATCAGGGCTCCGCAACCTTTTATCTTCGATGGCACAACAACGTTCTTTTCGATAATTCCGCGGCACGCCACAAGAAAAATCTTGCAAATATATAAATTACAAGAAATACGTATTTATACACTCATGGACAAAAAAATTAGCGCACCAAGAAGGAGTCGTCAAAATGAAACGAAATTTTACATGCGTAATGACTACTTTGATATAAGTAAATGATAAGAAAATCAAAGAAAAAGGATAATTTATTTCAGAGAAAAAGGCAACAGAACGGAGGAGTTAATACTCCGTTGGACCCCCTCTAGCGCGAATGCACGATGCGATACGATCGGGCATTGAGTCATACAAGTTCTGTATGATGTCTTGAGACATTTCGTTCCATATTTGCTGTAATCTTGCCTCTAGTTCGTTCAAACTCGTGGGATGCCCAACTCGTCGTCCCAAATGATTCCAGATATGCTCGATTGGAGACAAATCTGGGGATCGGGCAGGCCAAGGAAGGGTAGTAACAGTGCGGAGACAGTCTTGTGACACCCTTGCCGTATGAGGCCGAGCATTGTCTTGTTGAAAAATGGCTCCTGGGAGCCGTTGCATGAGTGGCAACACATGTGGTTGCAGGATTTCATGAACATACCGCTGGGCTGCCATGGTGCCACGGAAGAATACTAGGGGTGACCGTGTATTGTAGGCAATGGCACCCCATACCATCACACCAGCTGTGGGAGCGATGTGTCGATGTACAGCAAAGGCAGGATTGAAGCGTCCACCACGGGCTCTCCACACACGAACACGATTGTCATCACTGCCGAGATTGAATCTGGATTCGTCGCTAAAGACGACCTGGTTCCATTCCGCTGCAGTCCAGTTTCCTCGTGCGCGGCAAAACTCCAAACGGAGGCGTCGATGGGTGGGCGCCAAGGGCAGCACACGTAATGGGCGCAGCGATACCAACTGTCCTTCAGCCAGGCGCCTTTGTATGGTTCGAGAATACACAGAGGCCCCTAGTGAAGGTGCTACCTCTGCTTGGATGGCGGCCGATGAAGCAGTTGGCTGTCCGCGTGCATTTCTTACGATGTGGCGGTCTTCTCGACGACTGGTCTGTCGAGGGCGTCCTGATCCTGGTCTTAGTGTACATGACATCTCTTGGATCCACTGGTCCCAACACCTCCTCACAACACAATCAGAGCGACCTAATTGACGAGCTACTCGCCTAGCTGACCACCCAGCTTCCATCATCCCGACGATTCTCCCCCTCTCCAACTGCGACAACTGCTTATATTGTCTTCGAACACGGCGTAATGGAATGTCTATCTCAGCTCTTCCTTTGTAAATGATTCAACACACTCAAACAAGCTTTGGTTACCTGTTTTATACTCCACAGAGTACGATGTTCAACGCCCTCTAGCGGCTATACGTAATGCGCAATCACGCTGCATTTCTAATCATTTGCATATCTCGCCGACATGTACCTTCATTGCAAGTTTCGTTACGATCCCGCAATTATTTCTTGGTGCGCTAATTTTTTTGTCCATGAGTGTATTTATTAGATAAAAAACACAACAAAATAGCTCTATGTATCAAGATAATTATAATCATTTAAGTTGTATATAAATCATTTTGAACTGTACACCAACACAAGAACAAAAAAATAAAATTATAGTTTACAAGTAAAAAAATTTTCTCTTTAAATTTTTTTATTAAAATTTGTTTTTTGTCTTTACTTAAGCCTAATAAATCAAAGTTAATCTAAACATAACTTATTTATTAATGAGATATTTGAGATTGATTTGATAAATGTGCGTTTTATATTTGCACGTTTTATATTTGGTTCTATAATAGAAAGAGCTACAGTTCATGGTCAAGGCCCTTTAAATATGATCGTTTATCATTTTCAATTAGAACCGGTGTCGAAAAACTTTGTTTGCATAAGTATGTCGTAGAAAAATGGGAGCAAAATTGCAATGGCTTTGAAAGAAATTTGTAGATATTCTTTCTTAACTGAAATCCAGAACCGAGCATGCATACAATGTATGAACTTAACTGAAATATTCTTAACTGAAATCGAGCATACATACAATGCATGGCTAACAACATGTTTTTGTTTTGTGTATAATTTCGACCTAAAAAAATTACATATTAATAAAATGTTAGAGGAATATTTTGCTTAGAAAAATTCCTATTTAATGAGGTTGTTAATTTTTTTATTATCATAATCGGTAAAATCACCGCGGCACAGTCAAGATCACCTCGCGGCACACTAGTGTGGCACGGCACAGCGGTTGCGGAGCACTGCACTAAATCACCAGGAAATCTTTCTCATGCCAGGTGGCTTACAACGGCAAAGAGAGTGCTTCGTATCTATATTGGTACAGAAGAGCCATCACTGAAAATAAAGACTTGTGGAATATATTGTTAAAGTGTATGCAAATGTTCGATTTCTCACCAAAACTGATCCTTCATGCACAGCTGGTGCACAGCATCTTTCGGAAGTTATACACTACTCAAGATATATGAGCGATGAACTGAAATTAGTAGTGGATCCTGTAATTCAAAGGAATGATTTTTATGGTCACCCAGAAACCCTGCTGATTGACATGATTAACAACAAACGATCCTATGTGAAGAAATTAGGCTCCAGAAGCATCACGAAGGCCCGAACACTTCCCAATGAAACAACTCGTGATTTTGTCATTCTGTCTCTCAATTTTCCGCAAATAACTATGCAGAACAGATCAATTGGCAGAAATGTTCAATTACAGAACCTCCACTAACTAAACATATACCCAGTGCAGATATTGAGGAAATGTCTGAAATAGGTGGTTTTATTGAAAGTAAGCTGTGGAATCTCCCATGCGATAGACAAGCTGTCGAAAGGGCAGTCAAGATAGTGTCAGAGGCATCCTTATCTCTCTGTGGAACAAAAAGGCGCAATGGCTTTATACGCACAACATTGGCGTCTCGAAAGCAATGCCTGAAATAGGTGGTTTTATTGAAAGTAAGCTGTGGAATCTCCCATGCGATAGACAAGCTGTCGAAAGGGCAGTCAAGATAGTGTCAGAGGCATCCTTATCTCTCTGTGGAACAAAAAGGCGCAATGGCTTTATACGCACAACATTGGCGTCTCGAAAGCAATGCCAAACTTCTAAAATAAGGCAAAACTAAACAAGGAAAAAATGCGAAAATAAGGCAAAATATATAGTGTAAGATTGCTATATCACTAAACAGGGAAAGAAATGCGCCCATGTTTGGTTGGGGGCGGGTGGAATTCGAATGCAGCACTTCCTCGTGGTGAATTCTGGGTTATTTTGCCATACTTTTGGCAAAATATGCAAAGAGCTGCTTTAACCCTTTGACGCAGATGGGACTTTGAGTATAATAATGACTTTAATTTTTTTTAAATATGTTTAATAAAAATTCTGCTTCAAATTGTTAAAATATCAAAATTTCGCCAGCCTAGCGAGGGCTTAAAAATATGATACTATATCAAAATAATTCTTTCACAAACAAAAGGTCTTGCTATGCAAAAATTTCCACTATAGGCGGTTAAAACATTTGATACTAAAAAAAAAATGCATTTTTTTACATTTTTGGAGAAACTTCCAAGGGCCGGGCAGGGGACCTAAAAATATTTTAATTTAAAAAAAATGAAAACATTTGATAGCAAGAAACAGCTTGTCCCACTACAGGCGATTTCGATTTTTAGAAAAAGGAAAAAACGACCCACTCTAACGACTACAGGTCATCGTGTGTCCCAACAAATCGCTCCCGACACTGTCACACCTTATGTAATTGCCGTATGCCTCTCGACAACAAATGTCGAATCGGACAGGTGGTCTGGCCGCGTCCACAAGTGTATGCACTGGTCATCAGCATTGAGACTGAATCGGAATTCATCGCTGAATATCACACCCCTCCAGTAGATCACATTCCAGCTTGCTCGAGATCGGCAAAAATCCAGTCGACATTGCCTATTAGGGTGGTTCGAAAAAAACTTTTTTTTTATTTCAGATCGCTAGAGTGCACAAAAGTTGCCATCGGTATAGACGTTAAAAAAGCACTAATTATTATATTTTTTATTAATTTGACTTCCGGTCGCGCAATGCCATCAAAGTTAGGAAAAAATTGCGAAAAACCTTAATTTTTCATAATTTTTTAAGCACGCCAGATGGTTTTAATTGCGTTCCTATATCATGAATTATCTACTAAAAGTATGTAAAATTAATATATATGCACTTATTATACATTTGTTTCATATCTTCCGGTCGCGCAACATAGTACAAAATGAGTAAAATTAGTAGTTTTTGTAAAATTTCAAAGTTTGACTATTTAGTACATTTTAATCATACGACTTTTAGAGATGGTATAGTTTAATTCTATTAGAATATTATATTAAAAATCCAAGCATATAAGATAAACTTTGATGTTCAAGTGGAATTCGGTCGCGGAGCTTCGTCAAAAACAGCAGAGTAGCCTACCTGGACAGAGAGGCGAGGCGTACGTGACGAATGCCAGCGATGCGCTCGCAGCCGATAGCAGCCATTATCTTTGTCTGACAATTTTGTTGTTTGACAATGTTTCCTTTCAGATAATTTAGAAATTTTCTAATAGTAAATATTTGGTAATATTTTTGTTTCAATATTCAATTGTTGGTGCAGCTCTTCGCTCATTTTTTTTACAAAAAGACCCAAAACTCACCACGGGGAGGTGGCTGCACTTCGAGTTCCACCCACACCCTACCCAACCAACCATCCAATGTAGGGTGTGTTATTTACAATATGTACGAATATATTTCGCTTTCTCTCTCTTTATGTTTCCTTTCTAGTCTTTATCGATAAACATCGAAATTCGGATTTGTGTGAAAAAGTTGGTATCGCTGAGCGTGACAGTAATGTGGTTCTAATATAGCCGTCTCTGGAACTGTGTCCACACACTATACTTGAAGCTTCGGTCTCTAGCTTAACGCATCTTTCAACTGCCTGTGTATGGCATGGAAAAGCATCTATACTCATAAAAGGCTTGAAGTCATTGCTCACATACTGTTTTATCTCTTCATTAGTCAATGTTCTTAACAGTGGAGGAGGAGTCAGCGTACTGGTGTTCCATTTGATAATTTCGGTATAGTCTTTAGCTTCAAAGTTTAAGTTTGGTGGTTTAAAGATTCTGATAGAGTCACTTTCAGATATTGCTTGCTTTGCCTTCATGATAAGCCTAAAGCCCAGCTCTCGGATATGGTTTCTTTCATCAGTTACCATAGCCAAATGTAAATTATCGGGATGGTCGAAGTAAGCATTCCGTTGTAAAATGGGATCAACAACTTGAAGCAGCTCTTCTGGTAAGTACCTTGTAAATTCAATAGTTTTGTAAACATGTCTAGGCCCATCTGTGAATTTGCGGTTTATTTTTATGGCAAACCACATAGGCATATAACATTTGAGAATGAATGTGACAATCTCTCTCAGATTTTCAGAAGGGCTTGACACACTGATGTAGAGACGCAAAACTCGGTTTGCAGTAGAAAGCCATCTTGAATGTGACATGGGCCAGGATCACGTACTGCAAAGTCTTCGGAACAATGTCCTGACTTGATGACTTCTGATATCTCAAGCAAGTACAATTGTCCCTTGCTAAGAATACGCTTGTCAACTTTGGAATCTCACAATCAATAGGATTACTATCAACAACTGGTAGTCTTTCACAATCAGGTAGTGCTTTTCCAATCGGTCCGGAATATCCTATTGGGCCTGTTGTATTTCCATCTAAGTGTTGGAAAAGGTAGCGGAATGGAGAAGACAAATACTCCATTGTAGAGGTCTTCCCACATGTATCTCTATTTGTCGAATTACACCATTTCTTAAGCCCGTATTAATAACAGTACCGTCACATCCAACAACTTCCAATTTGTCAAGTAAAAAGCCATTTTCTGTTAAATAAGACGTGATGCTTTTGGCAATGTCGGTTGCTGAGCTTGAAGAAGGACAAGTGTGTCCTATGTAAGTGGAGCCTGGCTCTTGAATTAAAGAGTAATGCTCCTCCTTATAGGTTCTGCGAAAGTCTTTTCTGCCAGTTTTTCAATTGACAATGTATTGTCTTTTCGTCCATCAAAGTAAAGACCATAAATTTCTAAACTTATATCACTTTGCAAACTAGCTGTCACACAATCTTTTTCTCTTCGGACTTTACTCTTGTCTACAACATAAGAAGTATCTGATTCATTAATCAACCCAATATCTTGCAGTACACTTGAAACAATAGCAGCCGTAGCGCGATCCGATACACGATATCGGTCACTCGACACGGCGCGGCATTCGTCACGTACGCCTCGCCTCTCGGTAGTAGGCTACTCTGCTGTTTTTGACGAAGCTGCGCGACCAAATTCCACTTGAATATCAAAGTTTATCTGATATGCTTCGATTTTAAATATATCATTGTAATAGAATTAAACTATAGCATCTCTAAAAGTCGTATGATTAAAATGTACTAAACAGTCAAACTTTGAAATTTTGCAAAAACTACTAATTTTACTCATTTTGTACTATGTTGCGCGACCGGAAGATATAAAACAAATGTATAATAAGTGCATATATATTGATTTTACATACTTTTAGTAGTTAATTCATGGTATAGGAACGCAATTAAAACCATCTGGCGTGCTTAAAAAAATTATGAAAAATTAAGGTTTTTCACAATTTTTTGCTAATTTCGATGGCATTGCGCGACCGGAAGACAAATTAATAAAAAAATAATAATTAGTGCTTTTTTCACGTATATACCAATGGCAACTTTTGTGCACTCTAGCGATCTGAAATTTAAAAAAAGTTTTTTTCGAACCACCCTATTGCCTATGATGTGGAGTCAGTGGTAGGCGTCTTAATGGACGTCGACTCCTTATACCTGAGTCGGCCCGTCGTCTCCGAATGGTTTCCAGTGATACCACGGGATGTCTGGAAGGTGGTAAATGGCGTCGAACCGATTCTAGCGACGTTGTTGGTGGGTATGTTTCTGTACTCATGATTGCACGATCCTTGCGCGCATTTGTGTTCCTGGGACGTCCTGACCTTCCGCGACGGAACAATATCCCTTCCGGGATGCATTGTTGCCAACACCGATCAACTACCATATCGCTCCGAACGAGGTGGTGGCCGATACGCCTGTTCGACCAACCTGCTTCTTTGAAGCCTACTATACCTCACCTCTCAAAGTCCGATAATTGTTCGTACTCTCGCCGGTTACGACTCAGAGGCACCTCTAGTCACAATACCTTCCATCCAAGTCGACATATTTGTTTGAATAACCTTATGACTTTTGTAATTATGCTTTTAAATTCTTCCAGCTGCGCACCTCATATGTGCATAGAGAAATTACCCTTGTTTCATTGGCGTTGAAATTTAATCATTTGCATATCTCTTACTAGACTACATTCCTGCCAAGTTTCGTGATAGTAGCTCGATAGCTTCTGGGTGCATATATTTTTTTGTGACAGAGTATGTGTGTATATATATATATATATATATATATATATATATATATATATATATATATATATATATATATATATATATATATATATATATATATATATATATATATGTATATATATATATATATATATATATATATATATATATATATATATATATATATATATATATATATATATATGTATATATATATATATATATATATTAAAAAGTATATATCATATCATTATAACTTAGTAGGAATTTTTGGATGCGTATATCCATTTCCAATTTATAATTAAAATTTAAAAATCCGTTTAATATTATGTAGCTATTTTACTATTACACTACTGAAGCCATCGTAAACTCATTAGTGAAACATAACAAAATTTTTTTGACCGATATTAATAAACAGACGACCAGCCTCCAACTAAATTCAGTAATAATCTGTTCCTGACGCAAAATGTATATGAACAACATGCCATGGTACAGTTCTCAACAACAGACAGTTTGTATGTGGGGAGGAACGAAAAAAACATTTTTTCTACATAGAGATTTACTATATCCGGAAAAAGTTCCCATTTTAGGATTGGAATAAAGAAAATAAAATTTTATTGCTCCAATATAGTATTTTCAAGCGATGCAAATGACTTCAATACGGATATTTTTATGAAAAACGTTAAAATTTTTATTCTTGAAGGACATTTCTTTTAAAGCATATTGAAACAATAATACATATTTTTTGTAAACAAAAATATCAAAAATATGATATTTTTACAGAAAACTTACACAGTCTATGTATTGCTAATATTTAAATGCTATTATAGAACAACTGATTTTTTAGAATTTCGCGATTTTCATTATATTAATTTTACAGTATCATATTCTTATAATACACATTGGGATGAAACAAAGACAATCTTTAATTGACGGGCCTTAGTTAAAATAAAAATAATTAAAAGTAATGTAATGTCTTTACAAGCAAAACGTTTTTTTGAAAAAAACGTTCATTATTTTCAAAAATCCATAGTAATCACACATGTTTCAATTACCGTAAAACGGTTGTCACTTTGTGACTGCAAGGGTAATTTAGTGACACATAGTAAATTTTATGTACACTGCTGGCCACCCAAATTGCAAAACCAAGAAAGACAAGAGATATCACAACAAAATTTATTTTGTAGATAACATGTTGACCAAGTATGAAATGATTAAATTTATAGACTTCTGTGAAGTGAGGTTCCTGCCAAAATCATTAGCCAGAGTAGCCGCCATTGTTGGAGATCACCGCTGCCATACGCCTCGGCATTAATTCAAAGAGACTTTGGATGAGTTCTTGGGGTACAGCAGACCAAGCAGCTTCAACACGTTGCCAAATATGATCTGCTGTGGCAGCTGGGGATGGAATCTGGGTCAATCGTAGAGCAACCATGGACCACATGTTTTCTATCGGCGAAAGATCCGGAGAGCGAGGCGGCCAGGTAAGCAATTCAATCTAGCGATTGACGAAGAACCGTTGGACAATGCGTGCCACGTGTGGTCGCGCATTATCCTGTTGAAATATGGCTGTGGGCAAGCCCTGAAGGTAAGGAAGGACAACTGGTTCAAACACCTCGGAGATGTAGCGCTGGCTGTTTAAAGGATCGGCAATGCGTACTAGAGGTGTGCGAGAGTGATATCCAATACCGCCCCATACCATAATACCCGGTGTAGGACCAGAGTGGCGGTGCATAACGCAACTATTCAGCATCCTCTCTTCACGGTGTCTCCAGACTCGAATGCGACCATCGTGGTGTTGCAGACAGAAGCGTGACTCGTCAGTAAAGACAATTTCATTCCATTATGCCGTCCACATCCTTCTGTCATCGCACCATTGGCGGCGGAGACGTCTGTGGTTCTGCGTCAAGGGTAGACAAAGCAATGGACGTCTTGCGGACAGACCACTCTGCTGAAAACGGCATCGAAGGGTACGCGCAGACACTGGATGATGCGTTACAGACTGCATGTGCTGTGCTATGGTTCGTCATGTGACTGAGCGATCCGTCACTGCCATGCGCACAATTTGCCTGTCATCACGTGAAGTGGTGCGCTGAGGTGGATGCGATCGAACACGCCGGTCCGTCGTACCTTCCTGCATCCAACGATCACATATCCGCATTACAGTTGTTTGGTTTCGTCCAACACCACTACCGATTTCCCTGAAAGATAATTCACAATCTCGGTAGGCCACTATCCTTCCTCTGTCGAACTCGGATACTTGATCAAAAGATGATCGCTGTTTTCGACGACGCATAATTGATCGTTTTTTTGAAAAAACCACAAGAAAAACACAATTGCCGAACTTGAAATCGTCGAAATCTCCAATTCTTAAATAGCGCTTTGAAGTGGCGCGACAGGCGCGCGTGATGTGCGTCTGCGCTGAAATTCTAATCATTTGCATATCTCACCTCCGCTAATGCATGTTGCAAATTTCATGTTATTTGCATGTTTTCTTCAGGGTGTTGCATTTACAGTGGCCAGCAGTGTATTTCGGATCTTGCTCCGCACCCTTGATACCGGGTAGGCAAAGAACAGCGCCAACAGCTTTTCCGACATACAGAGACACTTAGTAACCAGTGTCCGAAGCTTCTGTCCGCCATTTGTCTTCTCTGGCTAGTGTATTGTTCAAACCTGTTGTCAAGCATTTGTTAAAACTTCGGAAACTTTGTTTACTGAAGATAACACCTTATACATCCAACTACCACAGGTATATATTTTTTATTAACAATACGTTGGTTAGATTGTGGAGCAATATAACTTTTGTGTATTGATATTTCCGAGAGATATGAGTAACTAACAGAAATATTTGAAGGTGACGGGGTTACTTTGTAGCACATTGACATTGCCACAAAATAACCCAGAAAGTCGATCTACATCCTCCAGCCGCTCGATGTTGCCTTTTCCCGTCTTCTAAAATACCACTGGAGAGATAGAAGTATTGACTATCTGGAAAAAAACTACCCGAAAGAGCAGAATGTGCCGAATTACGAATTTCCTCATCTTCTAAAAACTGATGGCTGCCCTGGGTAACCGAGGGTTCTTTGATGTCAAAGATATAGATAAAGCTACCCAATATTTGTAATAGGTATATGTAATTGTGAAACAAGCTTTTGATAAGAGTTTTACTGTCTAGCTTTGTGTCAAGTATTTTTTCCTCTTGAATTTTAAGGCAAAAACTCAGATATCACAAGTAGACCCACTCGGCGGGGCAACTTTGTGACGCATTTTAGCCTTAACCTATTTAAGACTGGCGTTGCGAAAATGCAACATTAATTTCTGTATTTTTTAAAGGCATGTTAAAAATTTTGTACGTCTGAAGTAACATTTTTATTTTGTTCTCTATACTTCAATTGATCATAATAATTTTTTTTGTTTCCTCATTTCCCCGCTTTTAGCACTTGCAAAAAATTGTTTTTTTCTGGTGTTTTGAAAGGGAAAAAAATGACTATTTTCAGATAATAACCTTAGATAGCAGCACATGTTAAATTTCGGATTTGATGCTTGTTCCGAGTTTACTAGAGACTAAAGAACAAAATGTCTTCAACAGATAAATTATAATTTTTGTTTTTATGTTTCTCAATTCATATTTTTAAAAATGTTGCGAAAACGCAACATCAGTCCAAAGTGTATTACTTATTTCCAATGTGTTTTATTAGTGCTGCCTAGTTTTTCATGCAGTAAATTGGTATTGTTTGCATTTCGGATAAGTTTGTCTGTAGAAAAAAGCGATTTTTGACATTGGAAGAGACATTGGAGTATTTTCATGGGCTAGATGATAATATTTCAGAATCGTCCTCAACAGAAGCTAATGAGGAACCATAATTCGTCCTCCAGATCCGGATGATTTGACGGATGAAGAAGCTATTCATGATAAAATTTTATGTGAAAATGTCGAATCATCTAAAGACATTGCAGGTGAAATGGACATTGTTTCCTAATAAATGTAAAAGTAATCAATATAGTAAGAAAAAGGAGCATATTGTATGGGAAAAATGGAGACTCTACATGGATGTAATGAATTCTAAAATAAGTTTATTAGAGTTTAAGAGATCTATATCTTTGAGAGAGCCATATCTTTGATAAAAAGGCTTGAAGAAATGCAGATGAATTCTGTTTTACCTAAAACTTCCCATATTGGAAGACCATCTTCATTTCAAAATCTAATTCTCAACAAAACTCGGAAAAACCGTATGGGCCATATTATTACTAAAAATAGTGAAAATAAACAAAAAAATGTAAACACTGCAAAAGTCAAACAATTTCTGCATGAAATAAGTGTAATGTACCTCTTCATGCTAAATGTTTCAAAGATTTTAAAAAAAAATTAAAAATTTTATAATTTAAAATTTTTATATTTTTAAAATTTTTATACCGCTTTGGACTGATATTGCGAAAATGCAACATTTTGTAACTCTCGTAAATATAAATTTAATTTTATGGAAACAACTTATTTGTGTAATTAATGTTCTAAGAAGTGTTAAAAAACTGTTTGGTGCTTTTCCAATAAAGGAAACATGGAGCGGTCCTAAATGGGTTAATGTCTATTATGGTAAATAAAGGTGTGGTAATTAAAGTTCCGGGTTCCTGCAATATATTACTACGTAAGGAAAGGATGTACCAATGTTTTGCGATTGTTCGTTTTTGGCTGCTTTTAAAACTGAGCGGCTAGCACAGGAAAAACTTAAAATCCGTTACAAAGTAACTCCATCTTATGGTACTTCTTTCACAGACAAATTGAATTTTTTTTCGGTTTTAAATTTTGGCATTATTTTTTGAGGATGTATATTTGATTTTATTAATGCATCTCTTGCAGAAAGTCCAGAAACGGACAAGAACGGAGATAGGTATGAGATTTAACAATCATTTCTACTGCTTCCGTGTGACATGGAAAACACAGGTCTGCGAAATTGAAGATTTTGAAAAATACAAGAGAAGTTTTCATTGAGTTTTATGTTATTTGGTGTGCTGATTTCGAAAATGACGTCCATTTTTTTCCACCACGTCAGGATTTTTTGTAAAATTGATATCCATATTTTTGCTAAAATCCTATTTGAAAAGTAATTTTCTCAACAATTTTGTATGTACTATCTAGAAACAGTGGTTTTTTTATTCATTTAAATCTATGTAAAATAACCGATTCTTGGTGAGGCAAATTGATTTTTCAGCAATCGATTATTTTTTATAGGTTTAATAGGATGAAAACCACTGTTGCGAGATCGTACGAGTCGCCTCTGATCGAGAAAAAAACAAAAATTCACATGAGTTTAAAAATTTTGCATCAAATTATGGTTCAGTTTTTAGAAGAAAATCACCAACATACTATTTTAATTTGTTTTTATTAAGGTAACTTACATAAAATTGACGATTGACCAAGAAGAGCAAATATTATGTATGTGTGCATGAAAATTTGAAAGGAATTTTAATCTGAGCAAAAAACAAAACAAAAGAAAAAAGTTTATATTTAAGTACGAACTCTTTTTCCTTTGAAACTTCTTTTTGTCGTTCTTCTTTTATGTTCAAACTCATGCCTATCTCGTGTCAACATCCAACGGTAGTCGGCGTGCATGATCTTGTCCCATCTTCCTTGATATTTGCGCTTCATATCTTTGATATCTTGGAGGAACATTTCACCCTGTTTTTCTCTGACTGACCCTAAATTTTCGGGGGAAAAGTCCCCATGTGAATGAAGGAAATGTATTTTGACACTCATGGAGCAACCGAATGCTTGAAATTTGTCCAGCATATTCATAACAATTACTTTTTAGTCAGGATCCTTGTAATTAACCAAACATTTACTGACGACATTGACGACTTTGAAGGAAACCCAAGCTTCTTTTTCCTTTGTTGTCATGCTAGTCTCAAATTCTTTATCCTTCATAAGCTTGCGGATATCTGGACCAAAAAAGATTCCCTCTTTAAACTTGGCTTCGGTTAAACTTGGAAACTTTTTGCACAGGTATTTGAAAGAATCGTCATCTTTTGGAATAGCCTTGACAAACTGCTTCATTATACAGAGGGGCTAAAATACTTTTTTTTTGATCAACTAAGCTGTTCGGAATCACATTCTTGGTGCAAGGTTCAAGATTTCGTCATTTCGGCCATTTTTTTAGCCCCAATGTTGAGTCACGGCTGTCCCACTTACAAATTAAACATGGGAACTTTGTATATCCGCCTTGTTGACCAAGAAGCGTGAAGATAACTTTCAAATCACCAAAAATGGTCCAACCGTGGTCGGCATATTTTATTTTGTTGAGGACGAGAGCCAGGCTTCTATAGTGCAATTTTAAATGCACCTAGTGTCCAAATGGTACAGAATCATACTGGCTTCCGTGATGAAGATGGACTTCTTGAAGGCTACTTTTCGATGAATCTATGAACAGCCTCCATTCATCTTTATCCTAAGCGATATTAATTTTGCTCATGAAACCGGCAACAATAGACCAGGTTCTCCTCTTCCTCAAAGTACTGAACAAATTATTTTTCTCGATTTCTGTACAAATAAAAAGAGGTTCCTTTAGCCAAAAAGTATTTTCTTTCAATCTGGAGCCCAACAATACAACTGCCTCTTTCGAAAGGCCCAGATCTGTAGTCAGATCATTAAGTTCATTCCGAGAAAAAGGTAAAGGGCCTCCCAAGTTCCTCTCTGGAGGCCCTCGCCTCAAGAGGGCTTATATTTGGTAGCGGAGCTTTGATCTTCTGGTTCCGAGTCTGAAGACTCTGAAGAGATGACTGGCAATTCAGTTAGAGGCATAGGCACTGGGACGTCAATGTTATCAGGATAAGAGATTAGGTTTTGATTTTTGCGGTTATACCCACGGACATGGCAGAAAAAAAAGTAACAATCATCAGAGTGGTTTTTCAGCTCCCTCCATGTCATACGAATTCCAAATCGTACAGAAGTATTCATTCTTTTGAGTCATAAGCGTAGATCATTGAGACACTGCACACAAACTTTATGAGTAACCTACGATTTGTCCTAATCTCTGAGTTTCATGCCAAAATACGCAAGATAAAGTTGTGTTACATAGTCTGTAATGCTAGGGGAGGTGTTACAGAGGGGATTCTGGAGGTTTCACCACGGTAGAATGATGGTCACGAAGGGAGGGAAGAAATTCAATGCCGAAAAAAAATTATGGTAAATATTCATAAAAATCAAAGTAGAGTTGAATTTTTCGAGAAAACGTGACATGATAGAAATTTTTCATTAATGTTTTTGAAATCAGCACCAAAAAATACATAAGGTTCAGCTGTCAATTCCCTTGAATTTTTTTCATCTAAGTCCCGTGAAATCATTGTAGTCAACAGCTTGACTCTCATGATCAGATTCTTTTGCTTCCTTTATAAATTGCTTTACTTTGAAATCAGAAATAGGCCTCGTCATAGGAAGTTATGCTACTTTAACTTCATTTCCTTCAATCATATCTATATAATCAATGGCATAAACTTATACGTTGAATTAAAATCTTTCTGAAGCCTTCATTTTCAGCCCTTGCTTTTAGAATATGGAGTAATTCAAGCTCTGTTACATGACTGTGATCATCTGATATCATACAAAGGAGGATATTTCTTGAATATTTCAAATATTTTTTCGAAGTATAATCCACAATACTTTGCACTCATAATTTAAAAAAAAGCTGAATTTACAACTTTTTTTTTTCTTTTGCTGCATTTTGTGAATAATTGACGGAGATGAAGTGAAGAATATTATCCGAAGTGTATCATGATATGACGACTCAATAAAGCCATTTAAATTTTTTTTTGCCATTTTTAGTGAATTTATAAAACACTATAAGTAGAAATAATATTTTTGCAGTAAGTTAAACTCCAAAGCGCACTTCTTCTTTATTTTTTGTCACTTTGAAAAATTTTGACAACTTTTAAGTAAATGATCATTCTTCGAATAACTTCACTTTGAAATCGAATATAAAATAAATTCACTAATATCTACTAGATTTAGAAACATTTCATGATGCTACTTCTTATAAAATTACGAAATTTTTAGGAAAGGGAATATTTATTCTATCTGAACTGTAGGATTTTCTTGTAGGAACTGTAGGAAGAAGATAGGAAATTTCAAAATGTTTATTCACTGTATCAATTTATTTAGGGTATGTTAATCTTTTCACTTCTTATTTTTGCAATATCAATTTATATATATATATATATATATATATATATATATATATATATATATATATATATATATGTCGGACTTAAGCGGGAACGAAATAATTACCTTAAAATCAAAGGGGGCTGCGAGTTTTATCTATTACCATAAAGCGCAGGAAATGCGATAGAACCAGATCCTCTGAGAGTGAAAGTGTGTGTTTTCCCAGCTTAGAGGAATTATTTTTAGAACGGGGTACAGGGAATTAGAGCGTAGCGGCCTTCAAACATCTATTTTGAATATCTACGCAGGCGCAAAAAGAGTACGTGTGGAACTTGACCATGAAAAAGTACGCAGAACGCGGGATTTAATCGTTGCTAGTGGACGCGTGTCACCTGGTTCCACAATTTGAAAATGGCGAGCGCTCAAATATGAGCTATTTGGATCAGTGGTTGCTGGAAAGTGAAATAAATTGGCTTGATTTAGTTGGAACTATGTTTGTTTATTGGATTTAGACTACTTACCACTCGCCACCAGTATTAATATGATGACTTCAAATTAATCTGAGAACATGCAAACCACACGCCTGTCATATATATATATATGTGTGTGTGTGTGTGTGTGTGATAATACTATAAAACGTACGATAAACGACCTTTAATCGCCCTTTCTGAACTTTTTTTCTCATCTGGTAACCTTTCCGACGCCTTGGCGAGATGCTCTGCTTTTGTCAGTACTAACACTCTCCGCAAATTCCTGGCAACTTCTCTTTGACATAACTCTATTTCGTGCGTAAAGCAGACGGCGGGCTGGCTCGATGCGAATAACATGTCAAGTTGCTGTTCTCGTGAAATATATTAATTTCTTCATGATTCCAACTTTTAGTATTTCGGCCATGTATTCTTTTCTTCATGAGATGACAATTCGGTCCATTTTATCAGTCCACAGGATTCAACACCATGGAAATGCAACGGATATTACTACTGCAACGTGAAGAAGTGAAGAGGTCTTTGTTCTACAGGACTTTCGATTTCGATTCTTGCATGCTTTCCTGAAGGCGGCATCTTGAAAGAAGAAAATTACCAGTGATGATACATCCATAATTCAACTAAGCCTCCAAGAAGTGATTCAAGTTTTTTATATGTGTGCGACAGTCATTAAAAAAGTCATTTTAAGAAAACAAGTATGATTTCCTGTGTGTACGCTGAACGCTGCACAGATAAATCATGGAAAATCCAATAAGCTATTTTTCAAGATATTAATTATGATTCCCTATGTATACGCCAAACGCTGCAAAACGTAATCGTTGATAACTTAAAAAAGCTAAAGTTCAGAAAGAAGATAAACGTACGAGTGTTTTACTGTTTAAAATGTTTACATTAAGTAAAGTACTGTATTTTATATTTCAAAAGTGGTAAGCAGTTCAGTTACTATATTAGTTTTGGAATTTTCTAGTATTATAAAAGTAAAAGCAAAATGAACACTGCCAAAATGAATGTCGACCATGATGATAATTACGATATATTTCAGGAGAAAATTAGAAATCGAAAAAAATATTAAATTTAAGTAGTGAAATGGTCATAAGTCACCAATTTGTAAATCATTCAGCTATCCTTAATCTTTCTATTATAGCATTCCTGTCCTATCGTCCCCCTACTTAATCTTGAAGAAACCCAGTGAGTGTAAGTGAAACTCACATATCTGTTTTTACTTTTTGAAGCTTACTACATTTTATATGAAAAATACTATGTACTAAATAAATTTTACTGATTTTTATACTGGGGTTTCCACTCACTGCCCTCCCTGTTTCTTCGCGCTGTTCAAATGTTCCCTTTGAACAGTTGCCTTTCCCTCTCATGTTTGCGAAACTTGTCTGCTCCTTTTCATTTTGTGCAGTTTGCTCAACTTGAGTTTCAGGTTGGAAGGACCTTCCAGTTGGTAAACGCTCACGCGGATGTACACACGACAGGCAACATACCTCAAATTTATGTTTATATTGTCTTGATTTTTATGCTTCACAATAATTGAATGTTAATGACAATTGTTGAAATTTGTATTTTTGTTCGATTTTTTGCAAGATTAGGTACTAGACATTTGGTGTTGATGTTGAATGTTAATTTTGACAGTATTTGGTAAATTTATTCTACTAATATTTTTGTTTACATGATGAAGAGGAAAAGTTGAAACTGAAAACCAATGATAAAAATAAAATATATAAAATGTTTTCTTTAAAGAGAGTCAATAACTATCGTAAAACGTAATAATAATAAACAACCAAGAACTTTATTTTCTAAAGAATAACTACAACCCAGGAGATCTGGAAAAGAACTAAACATTATTCAACGACTAAAACTGTGGATTAAAATAACTTTTTTAAAAATTTATTTTTATTTATTTGTTTATTTTTTACAACTAGTTGAACTGCACCCATCCAAGACTCTGAAATCTTTTCAAAGACTGTGATACACATGTCAGGGACTGAGACCTGCACAATATTTTTTTCTTGTATTTGAATGTGGAATGTTTTTACATCTGTTGTTATTAGTATTATCATTTAAGTGTACTATCCCATTTTTATTTTCCTCCAGTTATTTGATTTTTAAAATTATGCCATACTATTATGTTTCTGAATTATATATTTTAACATAAAAATTTGTGATTTTCGAGCCAGCTTCAACCTAATATTCTAACTGCTAATTTTCATGTTCTCACTATCTGGAGTGTCTTGGAGTCGACGGCCACGGCTCCAATCTATTTTATATTGGGGGGGGGGAATAGTCTGTGATAATATTAGTAATTACCTTTAAGGGGAGTGGTCACTTTTACGTACCTTTAAAAGTATCATTTTTAGACCTATGCTGGATTGTATATACAAGTCATGATTTTTGCTTGATTTACATGAAATTTTTTGAGTAACTGCCTATAATACTGTTTATTATATATGCAATATTTCAAGGTAATTAATAAAAAAAAATAAAATGAATTTTTATGCATAAAAAGTGAATATTTTTTTTTAAAATTGAGCATTTTTCAGTCAACTACTGTGCGCATTCTGTCAAAATAAATTATTAAGGTACATTAATAATTGTTTACTATATGTGATTACAACACTTCAGACAACAAAATCCACCAAAATTTTTTAACCTTAATATATATTAATTTTTTTAAATAATTTTTTATAAGCTATTACTCAGTCATTTTTGAAATTTCTAATTAAAAATAGCACGTACTAAAATGTTTTAATATATTTTAGAATAATGTTGCTGGATATTGTTTCCTGAAGTATTGTAATCACATATAGTAAAAAATTATTAATGTACCTTAATAATTTATTTTGACAGAATGCGCACAGTAGTTAACGGCAAAATGCTCGATTTAAAAAAAAAAGTTATTCCCTTTTTATGCATAAAAAGTCATTTTCATTATTTTTATTAATTACCTTGAAAAATTGCATCTATAATAAAGAGTATTATAGACAGTTACTCAAAAAATTTCATGTAAATCAAGCAAAAATCATGAGTAGGACATACAATCGAACATAGGTCTAAAAATTATACTTTTAAAGGTACGTAAAAGTGACCACTCCCCTTAACCGCCCTTTCTGAACATTCTTTCACATCTGGTAACCTTTCCGACGGCTTGGCGAGATGCTCCGATTTTGCCAATACTAACACTCTCCGCCAATTCCTGGCAAACTCTCTTTGATATAATTCTATTTTCGCGCGTAAGGCAGACGGCGGGCTGGCTCGATGCGAATAACATGTCATGTCGCTGTTCTCGTGAAATAAATTCTTCTCTTCATGATTCCTACTTTCATTATTTCGGCCATGATGTATGCGTTTCTTCATGAGATGACCATTCGCGGCATATATATATATATATAATTATATAAGTCAAAGGGGTGTATCATCCCGGGTGTATCTATTCTGGTCCATCCAATCTGCTGGAACTGAAAGATGCGATCCGCCGACAGGTGTCTTGTTTATATTCGGACCTGCTGCACTCTGCCGTTGCTGGATTTGTGACTTGTCTGCAATGTTTTATCCCCTGTATTTGGGGTCATGTGGAACACCTACCTCTGTAATAAACGATTTAGAAGCATTCTTTTCGTTAATTGCCTATCTTTTCTTTGACTTGTGTAAGTCAGCGCCACCTGTCGGTTGTTTTATGAGGGTTTTTTTCCTCTCTTAAAAAAAAAAAATCCCGTGACCTAGCGATGCTAACCTGGCAAACCTATTTTTATTTTGGTCATTTTTCCGGTTTTTATGAATTTTTAAAGCTGGTCATTTCAGGGAAACTTTTCCCTTTACTATTTTCACCAGTTTCTTTGCTATATTTTTCAGTTTAATACAACGGGCATTTTAAAAATATTTCAAGAGCTTTGTGTTCGAAAATGTGTTTGAAACATAGAATTTGCAGAAATTAATTTTTTATCTTAGCCATCCTGTCTGAGAGAGATTTTGTTTATTTGTAGATTTTGTCGGTCAGCCGTGGTTTGCTTCAATTTCTTGGCAATTAAACTTCTGAAGTCATATAACTAACATATCTATTTTACATAAGCTGAAGTAAATTATTTTCACTTTAAGTAGATCCCTTATTTTGTAGATATTCAAGGCAATCAGGTTGAAAATAAATTGGCTAAGAAAAACTGCGATGATACGTATATCGCTAAAACTTCTCTTACTTACCTTGAACTACATTCTTATAGAAAGAATCCTTGATAATATATCATGGCTGACACCCCCAATCCTTCACTGGTACAAGAGGAATCATCCCGGCACTTTCCATCTTTCTTAAGGGTGATAGGAGCTCCCAAACTGCGCTTTCTAGGCCTGATAGTAGATACCTCAGGAAGCTTTCTTTTGACGAGGACAGAAATGCCATCCCCATCTGCACCAATTGCCTTGAGGCCTCAACGGAGCATATTCTTGGTTATCTGATAATTACTAGGATGGATCTGATTTCACATAAACTATTTGACCTACATTATGTTCGGGTCAACAACATTACTGATCTCATCTGTATAATTTAGATGCGAGAGAATTAGCAACGACAATTCTCTAAAATGTAACTTACTTAATGCCCTTGTTATATGTGTTTTTAGTTTTCTATAAGATAAAATTAGTCATTCTTAAATTAAGCTTATCCTGAAAATTCCACAAAGTAAATAAATAATTAATGCAATATATCCATAATGAACAAAACCTTCAAGGACAGAATAAAAATATCAACTTTTCCATACACGCAATTTAGAAATATTTCTCTATTGAACTTAATCGAAATAGAATTTTATGTGCTTACCGCAATTTATATGACATTGTAAAGATCGCTAACTTCAATTATTGTATGAGTAAAGATATATCGAACTTTCGGGACCTATTGTCCTGACAATATCCATCTTATATGTGCCTAATGTCCTGCATAGAGTCTTCTAATGAATCGCCCTTGGAAACTTTGAATGTAACTGCCCCTATTCATATAAAAGGACACATGCGAATGTGAACGTAACGGTCATAAAGGGATTGCGCAACTCGGTTATATAGATTGTGTTGTAAATAATAGTTGCTACAGCATCTGTCTGGAACTACATTAAGCGCGCGTTTGTTACACATTATTGATATATTGTGGGAATAAGGTAAAATATTTTGCCTAATATGATATATTGAAGATGCATAGTTCGAATAGCTTTCTTACTAAACACATTAATCTAACCAATAGTTTATGTGTAAATATATATATATATATATATATATATATATATATATATATATATATATATATATATATGTATATATATATATATGTATATATATATATATATATATATATATATATATATATATATATATATATATATATATATATATATATATATATATATATATATATATATATATATATACACATGTGTGTGTGTGCGTGTATGTATATATACACACAAAAATTTTAGTATTTAGTTTTATTAGGAAATCCATTTGAAATATCTTTATTGTTATATCTTATGATTGTTCTTATACCAACATTATCTTTATATAGTGTTCCCCTTACCTGAACATATTAATAGCAGAAAACATGATAAACATGATACAAGAGACCTTCCGAGGATTAATATTCCTACCATGGCACTGGAAACCTCCCTCTAGGAATGGGGTATAAATATTTCCCTTCCGGATTCTCATAAAATTAATTATTACTATTATATGTTCCGTCCAACAAGATTCACACTTTCCAGAACATCTACTCTCGATCGTTACGTGAATATTTAAGTTTACTCTCCAAGCGTTTGATTAATGGTGTGACACTTATTTAGGTGAATTTTAAACGCGCGGCAGTGCCCTTAACACCGGAGATTATTTATTACATCCCTGATTTGTCTTAATTGCAGCCTTCCATTACAACTGCTAACTACAAACTCTCGTGTGACTGTTCATATGGATTGAACTAATTAATTAATATCCGAACTCCGAAATTCCGCGCAAAATACATTTTCAGATAATTTGGTGAATATTTCATTGTTTTATAGCAGGTCAAAGTTTAGGTCATTGCCAAAGAACAATCTCTATTGTTGTAGATTATACTCTTGCGAATGATGGCCCAGATTTAGAGGGATTATTGTTGTTATTTTTACAAAGATACAGAACATCCGCTTAAAAAGGTGTAAAATATATTTCAAAGTGTCAGGTATATATACACTCAAGAGCCAAAACATTATGACCACCAATACATTTTGCAATGAATTCGCGTGGATGGCGTGGAAGGCACGTGATCAGGTGGAAGTGGTATTTAACTGCTGCTGGAGAGTCTGAAGAATCATTCTTTCACTTACTTCTGTGTGTGATGGGATAGGGTGCGGATCTAAGCGACTTTGATAGATTGTAATGGCTGGAAGGATCGGAACAAGTATTTCCGAAACTGCACGACTCGTGGGTTGTTCGAGACCTACAGTTGTTAGCACTTATGCAAAGTGGATGAATGACGGTGAAACCAGCAGTAGACAACATGGTGTTGGACGTCCACACGCTATGAAAGAAAAACGTCGTCAGAGGCTGTCTCGCATGGTGAAGCAAAACCGGAGCCAGACAGTGGTTCAGCTGACAGCCCAATACAATGCAGGGCCAAGTAGAATGGTATCGCAGCACACTGTTCAGCGGACACTGTTGCATATGGGGCTACGCAGCAAACGTCCCACTCGTGTGCCTTTTCTGACCAAGCGTCATCGCCAACTGCGCCTGCGCTGGGCCCGGGAACATCGCGACTGGTCCTTGGATCAGTGGGAGAGAGTTCCCTGGTCAGATGAATCACGGTTTGTCATTCATCACGCCGATGGCCGTGTCAGGATACGCCGTCTTCCAGGCGAAATGTTAATCTCTTAATGTACAATAGGTCATACACAGGCCGGTGGTGACGGTATTATGCTTTGGGGGACGTTCTCTTGGGCGTCTCTGGGACCCGTGGTTGTGGTAGAGCTGACCATGAATGCTACAGGGTATCTGAACATCATTGCGGACCAGTTACACCCTTACATGACCTCTGTTTTTCCAGCTGGAAATGGAATGTTCCAACAGGACAACGCCCAGTGTCACAAGGCTAAAATTGTGTTGGAGTGGTTCCAGGAACATGATGCTGAATTCCAGTTAATGTCCTGGCCGTCTAACTCACCGGATCTGAATCCGATAGAACACATTTGGGATGTCATGGGACGGCAGCTCAGAGTTCAAAGACCACCAATTCGCAATATCTCGGATTTGCGTGACCGTTGCTTAAACATCTGGTACAATCTGTCTCCGTCCATCTACCAAGGACTTGTGGCATCCATGCCAAGGCTGTGAATATTATATATATATATATATATATATATATATATATATATCTATATATATATATATATATATATATATATATATATATATATATATATATATATATATATATATATATATATATATATATATATATATAATATTCTTCTTATAATTATCTTGCTCTGTTATTTATTTTTAGTTATATTTGCCCTTGTTCAATATGATGATAAGATGCAACAGCGCAATTTTTTATTGAAAAGTTATATAAAGTTATAAAAGTTATATTAAGTTTTTATTGCTAGGATAGGTTTTAAGTTAATTTGATGGCAGTCTATGCCCGCTTTTTAATTCTTTTGTTTGTGTTGATTTCTTTTATATTATTACACATTATATATCTATATATATATATATATATATATTACACATAAATTATTGATTGTAATCAAATGGTTAAAAAAAGGTTTGATCTCTGAACTATGCAGCTTCAATATAACATATCAGGCCATATATTTAAATTTATGTCTTTAATATGTCAATAATACATAACAAATGCTAAAAGAATGCACCCACAGGCAGATGCTATAGCAGTTATACATTTACAACACATATTTAGAGCGCATTTCACACGGATATCGTGTGTGTGTGTTAAACCATTTAAGACTGGCGTTGAGAAAACGCAACATTAATATCTGTATTTTTTAAAGGCGTCTTCTATGCTTTGTACGTCTGAAGTAACATTTTTATTTTATTCTCTATACTTTAATTGATCATAATAAATTTTTTGTTTCCACATTTGCCCGCTTTTAGCACTTGCAAAAAATTGTTTTTTTCTGGTGTTTTGAAAGGAATAAAATGACTAATTTCAAATGATAACCTTAAATAGCAGCACATGTTAAATTTCCGATTTGATGCTTGTTCCGAGTTTACTACAGACTAAAGAACAAAATGGCTTCAAAAGGTAAGGCATAATTTTTTTTTTTAATGTTTCACAATTCATATTTTTAAAAATGTTGCGAAAACGCAACATCAGTCCAATGTGTATAATTTAATTCCAATGTGTATTATTAATGTTGCCTACTTTTTCTGCAGTAGATTGGTATATTTTCATTTCAGATAATTTTGTCTCTAGAAAAAAGTGATTTTTGACATTGGAAGGGACATTGGAGTATTTTCATGGACTAGATGATGATAATATTTCAGAATCGTCCTCAACAGAAAATAATGATGAACCATTATTCGTCATTATCCCTCCAGATCCGGATGATTTCACGGATGAAGAAGCTATTGATGATAATATTTAATGTGAAAATGTTGAATCACCTAAAGACATTGCAGGTGAAATCGACATTTTTTTTCCTAATAAATGTAAAAGTAAGCAATATAGTAAGAAAAAGGAGCATATTGTATGGGAAAATGGATACTCTACATGGATGTAATGAATTCTAAAATACGTTTATTAGAGTTTCAGAGATCTATATCTTTGAGAGAGCCATGTACTAACCATATTGAATTCGTTGACCTGGATGTCAACCTATGGAGGAAATGTGTCCAAGGATCACAAACTTGGATTTACAGATTTTGAAAAAAAAATATACTCCCCAATAGAGAAAGGAACTTTTCACGTTGGGGAATTTTTCGTTTTTAAAAAATACATATATTATTTTAAAATTTAAGTGATTCGAAGGGAAAAATCTGGTATAGTATGTTCTAAACACTTCTAAATTAATTTGGTGAACGAAATTTATATAATGAATCCTGTTGCAAATCGTAGAAATTTCCGGCTATCTGCTAATAAAATTTTTATTGGATTATCAGCATTTATGTAGCTGTAAATAGTAGACAAATTCTCTCCAAAGGTTAACATTGAGGTGAGTGAATCCAATAGGGTTAGTACACAACAGCCTTAACACTTTGAGGGACGCTGATTGCACAAGTGCCTAAATCTAGTCTTCTTTTCACTTGCATTCAATGTATTCAGTCAAATGAGCAGGAAATGGCTAGTGCTGCTATCTTTTTTTCAGTTTAAAGAAGTAAACCTTTAATTAGAAAACCTTTAATTTGTAACCTTTAATTAGACAAATTTTCAAGATTTTTTAGATAAAAAAAAAAGAAAAATATCTACCCTGTGCAAACGTAGCATTGTTTCCTCTGAAATAGTGAAACTCTGACCTGATAAAAATAACTTAATATTTACTAAACGGTTAGAAACTTTTGCACTGTATTCATGAGTTCAGTTATTAATTTATTAGCTCACTTCATACCAACAGACACAGAAGAGTTTGTAATGAGCAACTGCAATGGAAGAATGCTATTAAAACAAATCAGGGGTGTATTAAATAATCTCTGGTGTTTTGGGTACTTCTGTGTGTTTAAAATTCCACTAAACAAGTGACACCATTAATCAAACGCTAGGAGAATGAACTTAAACATTCGAAAGTGTGAACATTGTTAGACCGAAAATATAATAGTAATAATTAATTTTATGAGAATCCGAAATGGAAATGTTTATATCCAATTATTCCTGTGGCGGTTTCTAATGCCATGGTAAAAATATTAATTTTAGACAGAGCTCTTGTGTTAGAGTAATCACTATTCGTGTTACAAGTGTTTACATATAAGAAGTACAGATTTTTAATATAATGTTATGATTAGAAATTTTAAGCAGTATTTGCAGTTAAATTCAAAATGCTAAGATTTTTTATGTTAAAATGTAACATGTATAAAATAAATGCGCAACATATGTACACACACGCATGCGATGTCGATGTGCTTGCCTATAATTTAACCTTCCGCCAGACTGAAGAATACCGAAATCACTTGTTCTAACTCTCAATCTATTTATATCTATCTATCTATCTATCTATCTATCTATCTATATATATATATATATATATATATATATATATATATATATATATATATATATATATATATATATGTCGGACTTGACTCTCACGCCCGGTCTATTAATGTAATTTCGACCTCTTTGGAATCATCATGCACTCAGGTAGCGGTCCGGTGGCGAGGACATATCAAACCTTAAAACTCCATCAAGCCTTCAAGATGTTGACACAGTATCCATAGAACAGTCCAATTGATTTTACAAACATCTATTATTAACTTCCAATTAATTACTCAGCTCCAAATTATTATTATTACGCCCCATTCCCGTTTAGAATCTGTGCGCCTAATGGCACATGTCTTTACCCGTTGCTATCTTTCCATGGCTCTGAAATCTTCTTTGTTCTAAGTTTTATTAACGCACTACCGACGCTCATTAATTATTCATTTCGTCACATCGAATGTTCTTTTCGCTGAACTAAGAATTTCCTTTCTTAGCGCCAGCTTCAAGGCTACGTCTACCTAAAATCCTCTCTGTGGTTCTTCCAAATTCAATCAAGCCGACCCATTAATTCTATTTTCACTGCAATACATTACTCTGCTAATTTGAACTCCCAAGCTTTTTAATTGTTAAATCCTATATTTTAGTAACTAAAATCCCGTTTTAAGGTCACGCGATCGCCCTCATATTTAATAGCCTTATATATATATATATATATATATATATATATATGTATATACAGTCGAACCTCCATATATCGAACTTCCCTATATCGAAATTTTCTATATATCGAACTCTCAGCAAGTCTCCATGTTCATTACATAGAAAAACTGCTTCTATATATCGAAAAAATCTCTATATATCGAATTTTTTTTCGAGACATATTCGGAGATTTTATTCCACTTTCGACTGTTTACCTCACGAAAAATGAAGGTCAGGAGAAAAAGGAAGTTCAGTGATGGTCACTACGAACCCCACAAGTCAGCTGGGGCTGGGGGTGGGGTAACACAAACAGGTTTTTGTTCCGTTCTGGAATTCCTAAATTTCCCCAACTCGTTTTCAAATTTCAGTTGCTACCTGTCCTGTAGTAAAATCAGTTTCCAGCCCTCATATTTAATAGCCCTTTTGTCTGATGGTTGTTCCTTACTCCTACATCTGCTTAGTTTCAGTGAAAATTGTTCAAATCAAAGTAGTGTTTTATAAATTCGTTTTGAACTTTTACTTTTCCTCTCGAAGTAAATGAATCTGAAAACATTTCCAAGCCATCGAAAAAAGAAATGCTAGAGGCGTTTGAAATAATACGTCATGGACTTCAATTCGCGAAAAATGTCCCTGATGAATGTTTTAGTAGACTAAAATAATGCGAACATTTCTTTGATGAACTTTCTACAAAATTGGCTGTTCAGCAAGGTATTCGTAGTTTTTTAAAAAGAATGTAACTGTGATCATTCTAACCACTATCTGGATTGTTTTTTAAAAGCACTCAATAAATCTTTTATATTAATTCATGTTTTAATTTTTAACTTTAATTTAATGTGATTCGCATGTAAATTAGAGATAGAGTTTCGTATACGAAAATTACCTTTAATTTATTTGTTTTAGGAGAATTATGATAAAACTAAGATCAATTCTATATATCGAAATTTCTATATATCGAATTTTTTTCCGACAATTTGCTACTTCGATATATGGAGGTTCGACTGTATATATATATATATATATATATATATATATATATATATATATATATATATATATATATATATATATATATATATATATATATATATATATATATATATATATGTATATATGTATATATGTATATATGTATATATATATATATATATATATATATATATATATATATATATATATATATATATATATATTTACACACTCTCTATTGCCTTTATTAATTAAATAATCCGCAACACAATGACTCTCATTTTCAACTACAAATATCAAAATTTATCCACCATATGTCCCCGAGATTAATATTTATTTTTATTAATTCCTACATCTTATTAATAATTTGTCATGATATATTGTTATATGTTTCCTACATTTTTATTTGCATTTACATATTTTAATAAAATATTCTCACTTTCATTGAAATTAATGTAAAGCTTTCATTAAAATCTAGCTCAATTTTAATCCCATGAATAAATTATTATGTTCAAAGTCACATAGATGATGTAGTGAAAACATTAAAGGTTTGTCTAAATTAATAAAATTTTTATCATACACTAAAATTAAAATTGAAGTATGATTTAATTATATTTATCGAAGAAAGCTCTAACACTAAAAATATTAAAAAACAATCTAATTTTCAAGCAGTAAGAAATATTCCTTTTTTTCGACTTATGTGGTTTTGCACAGTTTACGTTGATTTTTAAAATTTAATTAAATGATTACACACTAATATTGGCTTTGCTTTCTAGACGAAGTTTGTAATATTTCAACGCTCTTTGATAGCGTTGAAAATTAATACGTAACATTTTTAATTTTATAGAGGAAAATTAAATGGATATTTCACTATTAAATTTCATGATTAAGTTTTTTCCTATGAGGTTTTAATTTAAGATATTGACTTGATACTTAGTAAAGTATATTTCTGAACATGAATTAATTAACAAGTTTTTCATGTGTTCCTTTAACACTTTCTTTTCTTAAACACCATGAATACTAAATTTTTTAAAAAAATGAGGTTTTAAGGTGTCAATGCTGCAAAATTTAGGCTGTACATGTTTTATTTTGCTTTAAATTGTAAGTCATGAGGTAGCCAAGTGGTAGCGCGTCCGACCAGGGAAGAGGCATGCCCGATTCGAATCCCGGCGAATCCCATTCAATACCGTCGTGTGTAGTTCGGATATGGGGCCCGTTAAATATGCAGACCGGAAACTCCTTCCTCGATGTCAGAGCGGATGGGAGAAGATATCATACTGAAAATTAAGTTACAAGAATATCTTTGTCGATTCCCCTTACTCATTTATGTCAACTGTTTTACGGGTTTCCATAAATCGATACATATAATAACATGATAAGATTGCATGTGTGTCTTTTAACGTAAATCACTTAGTCTGATATCTTGTTAGATAAAGAAGGTAAAATTTCTACACTTGCCATTAATTAAACTACTTTTCTGCGATAAGTAACGATATACTGTGACTTTCAAAACTTAATTAACACTACTATATATATGTGTGTATGTGTGCTCGATATATATATATATATATATATGTAATAAATTAAATATTAGGCCCTCCATTCTATCAGTTAAATTCCTGTTCGTAAATCCAATCCCCAGTAACATTACTTTAGCGCTTTAAAAACCCATAGCAACAGAACTTCCCATAAAACAGCAAACGTTGCATTTCTACACGTGTATACGTCCCGAGAAAGGCGTGAGTTCGCATCGCCAGCCCGAAATTCCGCTGACATTTCAAAACAACAGCCACATGTTCTCGCTTCTAGCGCGTAAGGTTGAAAGGTGATATTGCACTTCGCTCCGAGCATCTGAAATGAATGGACGTATTTTTCTGTCGCTTAAATAAAATGATTCGACCCGACTGCTTCAAAATTTTAATTTCTTTCAGGCTGAGTCTAGCTCCAGCCATGTGAATTTGAGCTAGTTTTCCTTTTCAGGTTGCATTTTAAGAACGAGATGTAATGATTATATTACATAGAGCCGAAAGCGATTCTTCATGTGCGAATCAACCTCAACGGACTTCGAATCCACTGCCTTGGACTATGTGTGTGCGCGTGAAATACCGACCTTGAGAGAAGCGCAATAGGAGTTCGCCACTTGAAAATGAAATGACCTAGTTTTGATTTCCCTTTTCGAAAATGACATCGAAAGATTTAAATAAAAAATTGGCTGATCATCGTGACTCTGACCAACCTGAAGAAAAACAAGGGGATAATTCTGGAGTTTACGACAAACAATTATTGGAAAACAGTGCTATATCTTCACCAAATCAATTAAGTAATCTTCCGAAATTTAATCCTTGTGGAATGGTCAAAATTAATAACTGGTTAAAATTCTTCGAGAAAAAGACTATTGAATTGACGGAAGAAGAAAAACTACAAATATTTCCGGATTTTCTATCGGACGAGGCTTTGGAATTTTACATCGAAAACCTAATAGAATCACAAAAGTGGGATGAAGTTAAAATAAAAATCAGTGAATATTTCTCAGAAGTAAAACAGTTTTCATTCGAAGATTTCAGCAGGTTGAGCCTTCCTGGAAGTCAAAATATAAATGATTATTTTAAAAAGAAAATTAATATCGGTAAAGCATTAAAACTTGAAGAAGAAATTATAATTCAGAAATTATATAACATATATATATATATATATATATATTGAGCAGGGTCTATTTGAATTTACTACGAAGACACGAAATTTACATGAAACCTATTAAATGGTAAAGTGCAAATTTTTCAAAATTCAAATAATTCAGATAAACCATTAGCAAGTTTCAGTGCATAATTGTTCATCTAATATATTATGAAACATATTAAACATTCCCATGAAAGATACATGAACAAATATAATATTCCTATTTACATGTCGTGTAAAACTTAGCACTTTGCTCATATTCCTAGCTTCCAGATCTAATGATTTAGATGACAGGCCCATTATGGAATTCACATTTCTTTAGCCCAGAAGTATTTCCCTCTGAGGAGAAGATGCAAGAATTTCAGAGCTCATTATTTATACATGTATTACAGTCTCTATGACAGAAATATTGAAGGAGGTTCACACCTTAAAAGTTAGTACGTCCTTTAAAACAAATGCTGCTACTTTTCAGAAGCTTTTACATGCGTATATATATATTAAAATAGTATAGTATAGTGTAATAAATAATAAACTAGTCTGTAGTAGTATTAACATGTTTGTTTTTGGTTTTTTAATCCTCAGAGAAAAAATATATTAATTCACTTCATTTCTTTTTAGAGTATTATTAAGATCTTATTAAAATTTCATATTCATTTTTTTAACAAAGGAATAGGTTTTTAATCTTTAAAATGTTTTGTATATCCATCCGCAATTCTGAGTTTATTTTCGAGTTTAAATAATATTTTTTTATCAAATTGTTAACTCGCAGTTTTTAATGTCGACAGTAATATAAGTAAAATACATTTATCAGAAGTGATATTATCGTGTTGTTGCCCTCTTATGGTTTGATTTTATATCTTTTTTTAACAGGGAAATTGATTTAGATTTAACTATTGACTTAGTAACACTTTAAGCATTAAATTATTGACTTATTAGCTTTATATAATTAAACAGCACCAAACTGCAATTGTTCTTAAATAGTGTAATAACTCTCTGTTTACCTACGAATATGTTCTGTGATAATTCTATAGTGATGGGTATAGAAAAAACAAGGAAAAATGACTTCCGTCTTTAAATTTTATTTCACTTTTATTTTCGAGCTTAAACGATATCTTTTTCGAAAATGCTTAGTTTGCGGATTTTAATGTCAACATTAATATAAATAGATTTATGAAAATTAAAATTTGTATATTATTGATCTTTTATGATTTGTTTGTTCTATAATTTTTAACAGGGAAAATTTTTCAGAATTAATTTTTAATTTACTGACATTTTAAGTATGAAATTATTGACTTATTTGCTCATTATAGTTAAACAGAGCCAAACAACAATTGTTGATAATTACAGTAACAACTCTGTTTTTGCCCATAAATATGTGCAGCAATAAATCTGTCGTCATGGGTTACAGAAAAAAAAAACGAGGAAAAGTGACTTCCGTCTTTAAACTGAGTTTTAAAAGGCACTCAAAATGTTCCGGGACTGCTGTTGAAAGCCTAGTCGGAGATACTCTTCATTATGATAAAAAACTGTTTCCATTAGCAAACCATTTTTTATCACAGCGAACTGCAAATCCTTTTTACTACAACAAAATGTTATCTTTTCTCTCCGGAATAAATTGCACCCATTTCGCAAATCTTTCAAATTACACTGGTGTCCAAAAGTTAAGTATAATTCGTAATATATGGAAGAACGTGAGTAATTATTGGTCAAATTATTCAAAATCACTTGTGGAGAATCACTGTTTGAAGGTAAAACAGTGTACATATTCAAAACATTTCAGTCGACGTCGCCATGCGCAAAACATGTGCGCGCCTCAGAACGAGTATAAAACCGGTTCACATGCCATATGGAGATCAGGCAGGTTATGTGCAATTGCTGTGCTGAGGACCAAGTTAACGTATTAAAAAAGTCGGAGGATGGCACAAAGACGCCAAATGGACATGTTTTTGAAAGGAAGAATTATTGTAATATTGGAATGTGGACGATCTCAAACCGAAGTGTCTTAAATACTGAAAGTGCTTCAGTGTGTGATCTAAAGACTGTGAAAGAGGTTTCAAAGTACGCGATATGTTACCTTAACAACCAATACAAGGTCGATCAAGAGTAACAAACGTTCGTCAAAACATATATTTGGCAATAACTGCTCGACACCAGAAGGACAGTTGTGCTAGAGAACTCGGTTCAGCACTCACAACCGGCACATGAGTGTGAGTTTCGAGGCAAGCTGTTTATAGGAGACTCAATCATGCTGGTGTGTACGCCAGACGACCAGCCGTTTGCATTCCTCTCAGGCCTGCGCATAAACGCACTCGTCTAAACTGAAATTCGAAACATCAGCACTGGAGTTTGCAATAGTGGGCCGGTTTACTCTGAAGACTGATTCTCGTCGGATAACGATATTTCGAGAACGTGGAACTCCTTTTGACCGAAGAAACATCACGGAAAGACATAATTGTCCTTCAAAGGAAGCCATGGTGTAGGCAGGCGTAATGCTGGATGGACACACAGACCTCCACGTCTTTCATACAGGGTCTGTTACTGCTGAAAGGTACAGAGACGAAGTCCTTGAGCCATATGTTCGACAGTTTCGAGGTGCTGTCAGTCCTGGATTCATATTGATGGATGATAAAGCGCCTTGTCACCGTGCGATCCTGGTCGACAACTTCCTTGAAAGTGAAATTATCCAGCGTATGCAGTGGCCCGCTCACTCTTCTGATCTTAATCCTATTGAGCACGTGAGGGATATGCTCGGGAGACAAATTGCAGCCCTTTCGTATCCACCAAACTTCATTCCAGACCTGAAAACTGTTATTCTCAATGCTTGGAACTCTTTGAGGCCACAATTTATCCACACTATCATAGCACATATAAGTAATCGTTGGGCAACACGTGTTGCTTCCAGAGGTGACCACACACCTTATTAAATTGCCAAATTACCTTTTCATTTTATTTTTTTTCACTAAAGTATAAACTATTAATTTACGCTGGTTTCATTCAAACTGTTTCTTTGGTAAATAAAAGTGATTAATATCCTTCATTTGCAATGTTTTCTTATGATATAACCGTATTGCACTCGCATATCACATTTCCCAACATTCTGATTTAGATTTCCGTAAATATACTTCTAATCATGAAAAATGGTTGCTTTTTCAAAAAAAGTAAAATTTAAATACACTTTAAAATAAAAGAAAAAAATGTATGTTTGAAAACATTTATATGAATTCGGTTATACATGTTCTAATACAAAGATAAAATTAGCTGGATATTCTTACTGATTTTTCTAAAAGGATAACTGGATTGTGTTACTCGTAAAATTAATATTTGAATTTAATAATAATTATTCTTATCTTACGTCATGTTTCTATGCAAATATCTCATCACGTAAATGGCCTGAAAAGATATCCCTTTCGAAATAACAGCAAGGAACTTAAAATTTCAATACAGTGAAACTTACATATGGCTCCCTGTGATGGTTAAAAAATGTGAGCTTTTTGAGGGGTGGCCATTGAACAGACGTTTCTTACATAACTTTGACTCTATGGAGTCTTCAATCGGTTCTGAATGAGATATGGCTGTTTAGAGAGGTGGCAGACTTATATATATATATATATATATATATATATATATATATATATATATGCATGTTTATATGGTGTCTTGGATCTGTTTGAACAAAGTATAGTCGCTTAGAGGTGACGCCGGATAGAGATGTTTCACTGCATATCATAAATAAGAAAGAGAAAAAAATAGAATTTAGAGTAAATATATCAAAAATATTTAAGATTTCGCTACCGAAGCTAATATAAACCCTAGTGTTACAAACCAATACAATCCCCCACTAAGAAGAAAACATATATATAAGATAATAGTAAAATAACGTTTACTAATACTCACGAATTTACAACGTTAATTTTTATCAAATCCATTTTTTTCCTTTAAATAAAAATAATAATCACGAAAGCACAAAATTATAAATTATTTATTCACAAAATACAAGCCATACTTTGGATTGTATCTAGAAGTAATCTGAAAGTAGAATACATTTTTATAGAAGGTTATGGAAAAAGATGCGGCCGATTCGTGCAGTCATTAGAAATAATAGCCAGGCAAAAATATTCAACTTATGGTTCGAACAACATTCATCACGTCCACAAATCAGCAGAGATACTATCTTGCTAATTGAGATGTTGTTAGGATTGCTAATTGTCATGTTTAACGGAGTGGTTCATGATTTCGTGATGACTTTATACACACAGCCGTTGTTATTAACTCACGGTGGCAATTCAGATATCATGCCTGTTATCTACAAAGTGCATATGTATGAAAAAAGGACGCCTTTTATTGCATGAGAACCAAGTAACTGATAAAAAGGACGTAAAAATTATATATACCGAGTGAGCCAAAAGTTCGTAAAAACTTTAAGAATTCATAAAAAAGGAAGAAATTATTAACATGAAGTGCAGTTTGAAAGAAAGGACTCACAAGGAAGTCGGGTATATTTAGCAGCAAAATGAAAATTAACAAAAAGACACTGATAGTGTCACTGGCCCAGCTTTGTGAGCACTGCTACTCCCCGTGGACGATTCCGCCGCCATATTATTCATAACATTTTCCACCGCAGTAATCCGGCCCTCATCAAATGATGGTCTTCCCCTTCGTGGCCGATTCTCCAAATCTTCGTGTATCACGGTCTCTTATTGCAAGATTGATTTGCATAATTCTGCTTAATCTCTCGCATGTCAGCGCCCTCTACCGGTGACTTATTTTTATCTTCTTAAACTTTTTGTATTTTTAAACTTATTTTGGCTACTAAAAAAATCAGACTTCTTTGTAAGCCCTTTCTTGCAAACCGCACTTCTTTATCATATCTTCTTTTTTTAATGAATTTTTAAAGTTTTTACGAACTTTTGGATCATCCTATATATATATATATATATATATTTGAAATACTCATATTTCAAACAAACAAACACACACACACACACACACACACACATATATATATATATATATATATATATATATATATATATATATATATATATATATATATATATATATATATATATATATATATATATATATATATATAATCTTCTCGAGCAAGACAACTATACTTACTCTCAAGTGCTTGCGCTTCGTACATTAGGGACACTTTCTTCCAGAGGAGTCGCATTGACGAAGAACAGTGAAAGATACAGATTTTAACATTTGTATTCACGTTGAATACGACATTAACGATACATTGCACCTAAATGGGTTATGTTTTTCGCCCTTGGGAAGGAAACGTCACGTGGCAAAAACGAGGAAAATGTGCTTTTAGCCGTATTCATTCATGAAAAATTAATTGCTATTTTTCCTTTGCTTTTTATTCAGGAAATGTTTCTCCGGGATGATGATTCCTGCATTTTGATTACTTTCGTAAATTAGCCGCCATTTGTTGCTCTTACAGGGTTTTGTCGCACATATTATTTTTGTACACTGCACGTGTCTTTCTTAGTAATTACTTTCGAAATATTTTGACACAATTTTAATCCTTTTTAGGTATAAGATGCATTATAAAGTTAATTATTTCTAATTATGTGAAAATATTATATAAAATTATTAGCGTCATCCCTCTCTCTCTCTCTCTCTCTCACACACACACACACACACACACACACAGACACACACACACACATACACACACACATATATGTGTTTATATCTGTGCTTGTGTGTGTGTTTGTGTTTGTTTGTTTGTTTGTTTGTATAGATATATCACAACTTATTTGAGATTTTTTTTAGCTTATATTTTCTGCAGAAGTGTGATATGTGTTAAACATTACTAACGTCATAATTCGTTCGACATCATAATTCGTATTCTCACGCAAAAATAAACTCATAAATATTCTCATACACATAAATACTTATATTGAAACATATATATTCAATCTATAAGCTAAAAATAAACGCACCTAAAATATATTGTCTGATTGCGACAAAAATTGGTGAAAGTGAACAACAAGCACAGAAAAAAAGAAGATTAAAATTTCGGAAACATAATTTATTCAAGAGTTTGATGGTTACAAACTAAAAAAGTCGATAAGATATTGATCCATCTATGGCCTGGAAGGCACGCTTTGGTTGCAATCGTCTTCCTATCACGTCTCAAATGTGCTTAATGGTTGAGAGATCACTTGACCTAGGCGAGCAGAGAAGTGTTCGGCAAGCTTGAAGACACTGCTTAGCAAAACATGCATCATGCGGTAGGGAATTAACTTATTAAAATGTAAGTCCAGGGTGGCGAAAAAGAAAAGACAAAAAAAAAGGGTCGCAGAATATTGCGTACGTACCACTGTCCTATAAGTTTGTCACTAATGCCTACCAAAGGGATCGGGATGTCAAAGGGATTGGAGCCCCATATCGTAACTCCCTGCTGTGGGCCTCTGTGGCTTGAGATAGTAATTGCGGAATCCCCAGGCTTCTCTGTACCTCTCCAGACACGTCTTTGGTGGTAGTCAGGACACAGGTGGAAACGAAACTCGTCACTAAAGATGGTTCGTCTCCAGTCAGCGCAGTTCCAGGTTGATCGAGTTAAGGCTATTATGTTCTAACCCTACTGGATTCACTCACCTCAACCTATGGAGAAAGTATGTCTACTATTTGCAGCTACTTAAATGCTAATTTATATATATAAAACAGTTCCGTAACTGACTGACATACAACGCACAGACCAAACCGCTGGACCTAAAGGACTCAAAATCTGGCATGGAGATTCTTCTTATAGTGTAGGGGTGCACTAAGAAAGACTTTTGAAAAATTCTTCGTAGATTTTTTTAAAATTAAACTTTTATGCTGTTTTTGTAACTTTTTTTAAGTTTGCATTTAAAATAATAATTTGAGGGTTATAAAATTTATATCACGAGAAAGATCATAAAAATTCCTTTAAAAGGAAATCTTTTTCGAATCTTTACCTCCATTTTCTCATTTTTGGGGAATTTTTAAAGATTAATTTTTAGAATTTAAGTTATTAAATGCTGATCACGTGATTTTTTTTCTGCTACTTTAAATAAATATATCGTCACGTGCATAAAAACTAAATAGACAATGCGGAAGACGATTGGACATTATCCAAAAACAAATATTAAAATACAGTAAAAGAAATGTTCCTCAAACTGTACTATATTCTTTAGTATGTTCTATTAGATGAGTATTTTCTTCTACATTATTTTGTCTATAAAAATGTCCATTACGATTTTTTTATAAATATATATATATATTTTTTTTACATCAATTGCATACATTGAACATTGTATTTATTATATATATATATTTATACATACGTTTGACATTAATTGCATACATTGACCGTTGTATTTAATTTGAATATACTCCGTAGCGAAGTACGGGTTTTTAGCTAGTAATCCAATAAAAATGGTATTTTTAGATAGCCCGAACTCTTCTGCACCTTGCAACAGGATTCATGTTATAAATTTCGTCCACGAAAAGAATTTAGAAGTGATTAAAACGCACTATACCAGATATTTTTCCTCGAAAAATTTACAGTTTAAAATATCATTTGCATTTTGTTAGAAACGAAAAGTGTCCCAAGGTGTAACATTTCTTTCTCAATTAAGGAGTACAGTTTTAGAATAACGAATCTTTAAATCCAAGTCGGTAATTCCTGGACAAATTTTCTATATTAGTTAACATTGAGGTGAGTGAATCCAATAGGGTTTTTACATAGCAGCCTTAAGCATCACTGTAATCGGACTTGATGGTGTATAGGCGTGAGGAGTAAGTGGGGTAACGGTCGGCACGAGTGTACATTCCTTTCTCTCTAGTCTATCAGTAGTCCTGTTGGACACGTGTGAAAGTGACACGTCGGATAGTTGAAAGTGACAAATCCGTTGCTGTGACACCTGATGTGACAATCGCTCTGTCTTTTCGTTCTTTTGTGGCTCTAGGTCGACCGCTGCCGTCTTGATGCTTAACCCTTGGAGTAGCGCCGTTTGAACAGTGCAAACGCCTACAACAAGTTTTTTCCATTTGCATTCAATGTATTCCAGTTAAATGAGCAGAAAAAAGGTTAGTACTGCCATCTGTTATCTGCTTAAATAAGTAAAAACATTTTGCAAACTTGAATTGGAAATTTTTTCAAGATTCTTTAGGTTAAAAAAAATCGGGACAAAATCTGCAGTGTGCAAAAGGAGGAGATGCCTGCTGTTGTTAAACCATTAAATCTGTTGTTGTTAAACCATTCTTGCCAGCATCGTCGGATCGCTGCACCCCTTCAATCCAGATGTCGAGCCCTTCTTCGATTTGCCTAATCAGCTTCTTTCAGTTCGATGGCACGACATCTTCGAAACCTTGAAATATGTTCGTAATGAGCATGAATCCCTCGACGAAGCAATCTTACAGCAGACATAACGTATACGCAGTCGAAATGCAACAGAAGTTTTGAACATCAAATATAAGAATCTCTTCTTATATACACCTGCTGGATGCGCAGTTCTGATAGGCTGGGGCTCCTACTTCTCCTTCTTGGTGAGTTGACTTATTTTGTAACAGTGCGGATATATAATCTAAACGAGCAATACATCTACTCTCATCTTCAAGTGTTTGCATTTCGAGCATTACACAGCTTCTTGCGGATGAGTCGCAATTACGAAGATTAGCATAAGGAACCGATTTTAACATTCGTGTTCACTTTCAATATGACATTAACGATACATTGCATTTTAATAAGTTATATTCTTCCCCCTAGGGAAAGAAATGACACATGTCAAAAATGATGGAAATGTGCTTTTAGCGGTATTCATACATGACAAATTACTTACTATTTTTCCTTAGTTTTTTATTCAAGAAAAGTATCTCTACGGTAGGGTTTCCCAACCTTTTTCATACATCGACCCCTTTTATAAGAATTATTTTGCTCATCAACCCCAACACATTTTTTATCTATAATGTACAGCATAAAACATAATTATATTACTCAGAATTTCATATAAAATACTCAAAAATAACTATTTGAATAAAAATAAGAATGAAAAACTAGAAAAAGGGATTCGTTAGGTTTATGTTTTATTATTTTTTGTACTATTTTCATTTTTAATTTCACAAATATAAACACGATTTCAGAAACACAGATTGTAGTTGCACAGAAGTTCGATTTCAATTGATGTTGGGGTTGTGAATTGATACAATTTTTTTAATGTTTGGCCTGCAATTATTTTATCATCGTATAGTCACAATAACTAACATAAGGAATATAAATATATATTTTACTAAACAGTTTTAAAATGCGTGGATTACTCTGCCCTATGCAAATCTATATTTATACACATTAAAACAGATATTATTGTCTAATAATTACATTTATAAAAATTTAAATTAAATTTTAAAACAGAAAAATTTAATATCGACCCCCAATAGACCCCTTTTACTATACTATAGACCCTTTTTAAACTTCCATCAACCCGCAAGGGTTCAATCTGGAACCCATTGGGCATCCCTGCATTGGGTAAAATTCCCGCATTTTGATTATTTTCGGGAAGTAGCCGTCACTTATTGCTTTTTCAGGGTTTTATGGGTACATATAAAACTTGTACACTTCGAATGTTTTTATTAGTAATTACCTTCGAAACATTTTGATACATCTCTAACCATCTACATGTAATAAGATTGATTATACAATGAATCTTTTCTAGTTACGTAAAATTCAAAAGTGTGCAAGCATAGATATGCAGTGAAACTTTTTCAGCCGGCCATCCCTATTTTACAGCAAAATGACTAAATTATCTCAAATTGTGTATTATTTCATTTCTATGTGCCTTCTAAATTTGAATATTTTTATAGCCTTTTCACGTTCAAGTGGGCAAAAGATGTAACTTTTGTTTCAATCTTCCACCGGTTTCTCTCTTTGTATTTTTATGTTCCTTGCTCTTCCGTCTCTTGTTATTTTCGATACGTCGATGTGTAATATTTTTGGGTGACGGACAGCAGCACGTCTTGACAGCAAGTCCAGGAGGGGAGGTGTAGGGGACCGGGGGCGGGATGATGTTTGTTTACAGTTTCTGGATGAAACCAATGAAGATATACTATATGGAAGAAGACCTTGAAGAAAGAAAAATTAAAAGCGAATTCTTTGATTCTAGAAAAGATAAGACGATCTCAATAGAAAAAAAGGGAACATCGGCATCTTCGAGAGATAGAAAAAGACCGTATTACTGTATTGTCGAAACCTGGTTCGGAATATTTGGGACACTTGGCAACTCGTTCCGGCCATGGCGAAGAAATAGTATCTATCTATCTATCTATATATATATATATATATATATATATACAACCTCTGACAATAAAGTTCGGTGAATGAAGTCAGAACGGCCGATCTGGCAACACTGGCGAAACAAAACGGTGCACCTGCGTATAGGTAGGTGTTGACCATCTGCCCCCACCGTTGTTCAGTTGAGCGTCGTTTGTGTTCCGTGTAAGACTTGTTTTACAATATGCTTGTTTAGTGCGTTTGTTCCGTGCGACAAATCCTTACCCAGAATTTAGGAATGAGAAAAACGTGTTGTCGTCTTGCGCCACATCACTTGGATGACGATCACAATCAGGCACGTTTAGAGGCTTCACAGGATTTTGTCAAAACGGCGGATGTGACACCAAACTTCTTGAACTGTATTGTCACTGAGGATAAGTCCTGGTGTCTCAGGTACGACCCTGAAACGAAACGGTAAAGCATGGAATGACGTTCTCCTGCATCGCCTAATCGGAAAAAGGTCAGAGCAGAAAAATCACGCATCAAAACGATGGTCATCACCTTCTTTCATAGTCAAGGCATTATCCACAAGGAATTTCTACCTGAGGGAATGACGATGAATGCTGAAGGGTACATTGGAATTTTGACATGTTTCATGAAACGTCTACGCAGGGTACGACCACAGTACGCACAACAAGGTTCATGGTTTTTTGTTCACGACAATGCTCGCCCTCACACAGCCAATATCGTCAAACATTTCCTGTCCAAAAAGGGGGTGGTGCAAATTGAACACCCACCATACTCACCAGATCTCAATCCTCCAGACTTATTCCTATTCCCACAACTCAAACTCGCTTTGAAAGGAAAGAGATTTGACGATATTCCTGACATCCAACGAAATGTGTCGAGGCTTTTGAACTCCATCCCAAAAGAAGACTTCTTGCAAAGTTTAAAGAACATGTATAGCAGATGTCAGTTAGATGCATAGTTATGGGATGAGACTATTTCGAAGGACAGTAAGGTAACTTTCGTTAATATTTCATCTACTTTAATGTTACAGGACTATTCACCGAACTTTATTATCAGACCTTGTATATATATATATATATATATATATATATATATATATATATATATATATATATATATATATATATATATATTTTTTTTTTTAAGACAGAAGAAAGTGTATATTTCTGAACTGATAGCAGTTGGTTGTGATGACATCGCTGTTAATACAGTAAAAGGCAACAGTGTCATTTCCTGCCCTGAAGACAAATAAATAAGATAACTGCTTCATTTGTTTTGTATTATTCATACGAACGAGCTCCCACTTATACATCTACTGTCTTAATTAGACAGAGGAACCACGGGACTTATGACCTTTTCTGACCCAATCGGAGATAGAATAATGAGGTGAAAAATCTAAGTGTTGTTTCGTTCGAACTTATTCCTGTCTCAGGTACATCATAAATGCAAAACACTGATGATTTGAGCATATATTAAAAATATTTATTTCATATTTATGAAGTGGTTTCAACAGCACAGTAATATCTCGAGGACCTTAAAACAGAAATCCATGGCCAAATGGGCAATCGATATGGATCACGACTGCTTGCATAATTTTACACTTCTACTTTAGTATTTCGAATCCTGACGAAGATCTGAAAGATCTTGTGCAGTACGTGATACGAATTTATGCGCCAATACGGTTTGGCATAAGGGAACAGCCTGATTGCACAGACGGACTTAAAAATGCGGGGCAGATTACTTAACTCTCAACTTTTTCCCGGATGAGCTAAAGACGTCAGTGCTCTCAGTGGTTAAAATAATTGGATACTTTGCCCATCCCGAGAATTTACTGGTATCAATGGCAACTGACGAAAACCAAGAAATTAGAAGATTAACATCGAGAAAAATTAAAAGATACTGCAGTTCAAAGATGAAAATGACGAACAAAGTGCGAGAGTTCCGGGTTTCAAATTCGAACTTTAAAGCACCGGAGTACTATGACTGCATCGAGCTTGTCGTCACAGAAACAAGCGAGTCTCCAGTCACCAAAAGTCGTTCAACAGAAGAAATTCAAGGCAACATAAACACAGGATTCATGTTAGATGAATCATTAGTCTGCTTTCCAAGTCACTCTCATGCTATGAAAAGAAACGATAAAATTATGATGGAAGCTACTTCAAAGATATGTGGGAATGAAGGAACTTCACCCTTCATCAGAGCAAAGTTGCATTCTCAAAAAATAACACCAAAATTCATTTCGAAGAAGGATTCGTAGCTTAAAAACATGCACAGTCTGAACACAACATTCAGATGGTGCGCGGAACTCGCCGTACAGGAATCTCTTCGTTGTGAGTTCTGGGTTGTTTCGCATTGGCCCCGAAGTCAAAGCAAGCAAAAACCTGTACATTTTCAAAGCACATAGCACCGAAATGATACATAATCAGAGCTTATATAGGCATTTGGAACACTAAACATGACTATAAAATTAATTTAATCTAAATTAATTAATCTAAAATTTTCAAAAAAAATTCCAGAATTAGCATTTTATAAAAATTTCAAGACATTTGGGACAAATCAAGGAGTTTTCATAAAAATCCCAATTTTTTTTGTGACAACTATGTACCACCATTCGCAACATTTTAGCCACTTCGATACTTTGTGATGACACCACGATGTGAGAGTCATGGTTTTGTGATATCTAAAGCGTCGATAGGTAATATCGTCAACAAGAAAGGAAAAAAACTTCAAATTGGAGCCTCAAGTGGGACAAAAATTCCGAACAAGTATCCAAGGAAAAAACGGACATCTTCGACTATTGCAAAGGTACGTTGTTTAATGTTAAAAGAAAATCCCCCTAGTCAAAGGACAGTTGCAAAATAATTAAAATGCTTGGTGTACACTGTAAACAAAATGATAAACGTTGATTTAAATCTT
>OU015502.1:66844989-66857489 GCA_907164885.2 Dolomedes plantarius
GTCCCATTAGTCATGCATTGAACAAGACGTTTTTAGAAATATTTCGTTAAAGATGGCATTTGAAATTTAAAAAATAAATAAATAAATAAATAAAAAAAAGTGTTTGATTTTTTCCCCCTTAAGCACACTTGAAATATTATGACATATCGAAGTTATTTGTCGTTATATGTACCTTATTCTATTGCTGATTGTATCTGTTTTATACTATTGTAAAACAATGTCCAAAAAATAATATAAAAAATATTTATCACATAATTTATTAAATAAAGACAAAGTAATATGTAATTCTGAAGGTCTCTAGTAAGAAGTGGGGGTGCAGGAGGTGACAAATTTTTTAGAAGATTTTATAGTTGTCAGTAGACACCACGGGTTGGTCCAGTGAATATCGCTGTGTCTTTGAAAACAGTGATTCTGTAACTACGACACAGACAGGGCATAACACTAATAGGGATACAGGCAACTGATTCCCTTCCTGATCGTAAAACAATCCTAAGATGGGTTTCAAACGGATTGACGGCAACGGAATGAGAATCAAAATGATTTGATTCTCTTCTTTTAATGTTGTCTTTCCCCTTATATAACTAACCTCCGTTATCACTGTATGGCGACTCACTGTATGGCAAAACATGTTACACAGCAGATTTCACTTGTACAGACGATACCAACTTCCGTTCCTTCTCCATTGTGCTTGTGAAGTTGTCGAATTACGTACTTAGAGATTAAATCATTTCTTCAGTGGTCGTCATTAACAATTTTCTCTGTTCCTTATAAACATTTAAATAGCTTCTATAAGTTTATATTTTTCATAATATGATTACCTTATAAATAATCATAATAATCATAATAATCATAGATATAAAAGTATTATTGTCACTAATTGGGTTATATGATTTAATCTGATGCTGCTCGAGCCAGACTACAAAAGTAAACTCGCCATTCCATGCTAGCCGAATTACCGCTTCTCTGTTCCCCTATACCGTAAAAATAGTTCACCAATTTTGTACATCTACAAGGTTCGTCCATAAATAACCGGGCATTTTTTTGTAAATAAGAAAAATAGTACTCACCTTCACACAAATTTAACTCTCTCAAAATAATCACCAAAGGAGTCTATACAATTTTTCTAATGTTTCTCCAAATCATCGAAACACTGTTTATAGGAGTTGGAACTAACCTTTCGCAAAATACGCGTAACATTTCCGAGACGTTTTCAAATCTCTCTCTCTGTCCTTTCATGGTCATCTTCAGCTTCGGAAAAAGGAAAAAAAAATCAGCTGGCGATAAGTCGGGAGAATGTGGTGTGTGATTTATCACTGTAATTGAATGCTTAGCAAGATATTGTTGTACAGAAATTGATGTACGGGGTGTTTCATTATCATGTAAAAGAAAGCATTGCGGAGAATCAAACAGTTCCTTCCTAACTCGCCTTATCCCATTTCTTAATCGAAAAAGCACTTCCTTGTAAAAATACTGATTAATTGTTTGATTTTCAGGAACAAATTCGTGGTGAATAAGTCCTTTGTAAGCAAAAAAGGCAATCAGCATCACCTTAGTCTTTGATTTAAAGAACGAATTTTCTCCACATTTTCCTCATCCCTTGAAGTTTAAGGGCCTCCTGTCTTTGTCTCATCTTCAATGCTTTCCCGCCCACATTTAAAGCGGTTGTACCACTCATACTTTTGTGTTCTTTATAACGATGCATCATTATATACTGTTCAAAGCCTCTCTAAAGTTTCGGTAGCAAATTTACCTAATTTGTAACACAATTTAATGTTACAACGTTGTTCCCTAACCGAAGCATTTTTTTTTGTACAATACCTTCTCAGTAAATGAAAATTACTACGGTTTTTTGATATGCAAACCACTAAATAACCAGTTTAAACTGGCTTTAACAAGATTTGAGATGTCACTCTTTCTATCTAGGTGATTATTCTTTCACCTTTTTTTATTTTATTGTCTGATCTTCTTATTTGTCCGGTTACTTTATGGGCGCACCTTGTATGTATGTATATATATATATATATATATATATATATATATATATATATATATATATATGTGTGTGTGTGTGTGTGTGTGTGTGTGTGCGTGTGTGTGTGTACAGAGAGAGAGAGATAAATAATTCAAGGTTTTTTTTATTTTTTTTTATTTATCACTTTCATTGTTTCATTTATTAGTAAAAAAATTATTGTCATTCCCACATAAACATATTTCAATCACATAACCCCTGAATGAAAATACATTAATCTCATTTCCCTTTTATTTTATTTATTTATTTACAAACTAAATTTGTTAAAGGGTTCTTGTGAATAAGATGTGTATATGTTAATAAATGGGGAATTAATATATAAATTTGGAAGATCTAAATCCTTTAGAATAATAAACAGTTCAGGAAATTAATTAGGAAATTTTGATATGAAATTATTCATGTTTTCATGTGAAGATGAATATAAACAGCTACAAAAAATTTAAGGTTCATTTTTGTTATATTTATTAGTAAAAATTAAATATTATTCCATACAAAACATATTTAAATCACACAACACCTGAACGATAATCTATTAATTCCATTTCTCCTTAACTTTACTTGTTATTTTATAAACCGAATTTATTAAAAACGGATCAAGTAATTAATTCGTGCATACATTTATCCGGGATATGCCGGACAAAGTGGGTGATTACTTAAAAAGCAATGCCGATGAACACCATTATGTAATTTTTGAGATAGCAATGATAACAGCTCACCCACTCCTTAGCGCATCAACCCCCCTCTACTGTTATCTTCGTTAATGAGATGTCATTACGGACGATTTTTCGTCCTTCTCCTTCATGATTTCGTGACTCTTCGCAGCCAGGCATCGGGGAGTTCTTAGTCACGCTGCTCCTAATGAAGTCTTAGCACGTGTAGAGATTATTCTATCATTATATCTCCCGCGCCTGCATCGGACGGTCGTGATTGCATAACAATCGCGAAAAGGCTGGAAAACTTTTCTGGTGATGGAGAAAATATACTCGCTTAGTAAATTGGATTCTTTAAATGGAAACTCATTTTCAAGTTTGACATAATGTTTAATGTAACAAAAAAGATCTCTATTGTTTATGCTGAAAATTAAGCATTGAGCTGAGCGACAAATTTTCATCAAAGCTTCACAATATATATATATATATATATATATATATATATATATATATATATATATATATATATATATATATATATATATATAACAGTTCCGTAACTGACTCACTGACATACAACGCACAGACCAAACCGCTGGACCTAAAGGGCTGAAATTTTGCATGACGATTCTTCTTATAGTGTAGGGGTGCACTAAGAGAGATTTTTGAAAAATTCTTCTTAGATTTTTTTAAAATTAAATTTTTAAGCTGTTTTTGTAAATTTTTTTAAGGTTTGAATTTAAAATAATAATTTATATCACGAGAAAGATCATAAAAATTCCTTTAAAATGAGATCTTTTTCGTTCCTTTACCTCGATTTTCTGATTTTTGGTGAATTTGTAAGGATTAATTTTAGAATTCGATTTATTAAATGCTGATCACGTGATTTCTTTTTCTGGTACTTTAAATAAATTTATCGTCACGTGGATAACAACTAAATAGACAAAAAATATTATTTTTCTTTCTAATGCAGCATACGATTGGATATTATCCAAAAAAGATAAATATCCCTTGCGATTTTTTTATAAATATATATATATATATATATATTACATCAATTGTATACATTGACCGTTGTATTTAATTTGAATGTACTCCGTAGCGAAGTGCTGGTTTTCAGCTAGTATATATATATATATATATGTGTGTGTGTGTGTGTGTATGTATGTATATATATATATATATATATAAATATATATATATATATATATTATAGATAGATAGATATCTTATGTTTGTCTGTATATTTTGTTTATCGCCTCCTTGGACGAATTAATATTTAAAGTAAGAAATAGTAGTTTCAGTTTGTCTATTTATTCAGATTTTTCTATTTGTTCAAAAAATAGTTTTATATTAGAAACCGTCTACGTTTGTCTTATATCAAATTTTTGCACATTTCAGCATATGTAATCAACGTATGTGATCGATCGACCGACGTATGTGATCGACGACTAATAATCACCCTAAACAGAAAACTGTTGAATCAGAAATGTAATAACAGAAGACGATTTCCTACATTTTACCAAACAAAAACACTAAGAGTGGTTTCCTTCAATCCGAAAAATTTCACAGGAAAATATACTATGTGTAAAACCCCATTCTGTCATACAATTTCTAAGGGAATCACCATTTCGAAATCATGCGGATTTCAAATTACACTCAAATAAAGGTATCTCTGTTTCTCGAAACCCTGCTCTTGAATCGGTTTCATCTCTTAAACTTACAAAGAGCCAAAGGAATGAGAGGGAAACATCTGCATATAAATAACAACAAAAAAATGTGTTCTCTGATCTGACAGCAAAACGGAATTTCCAGTATTGCAATGCAAATTCCAGGAAGAATGTTCCAGATATGCATACGGTACGCATTATTCATAAAATAATATAGAAAACATTCAATATCGAAAATTATTTTCGCTTTAGTTCGAAACGTCAATCAATTTCTCCCCCCACATCCGAGAGATTTTTGCTCCGTTATACAACAGATTGTATTAAAAATCCTATTATGAAAGTCCCTGCGAGGGATTTAATAAGAAGCAAGTCGTGTTAACCCATTGTGCGTATGAATTATTTATTTCGATGTCGAAGGGTCCGCAACAAAAGCATGTAAATATTTTCTCTAACACCTAAGGAAATATTAATGAAATTCCTTCTTGTGTATACGAATTGTAAATTCTTAGAATGGCAAAAGTATCATGTTTTAGAACGAAAACTTCTTTATCATGAAAACGTGACTTTCATTTTTTTATATCATTTTTCAGGAAGAGTATTCAATATGACTTTAAAGCACGTCTAAGTAATTATGGCGCCATTTTATTTCACGCAAGTTATTCCTGAGAGATTTACACCAGAAGATGAGACTATGGCAAAATTTAATTCATTGAATAGTTTTAAATGTAGTGAGGTTATGTTGCATAGATGATGACGGATATATATATATATATATATATATATACATATATAAAACAGTTTCGTGACTGACTGGCTGACAGATGACGCACAGACCAAACCGCTGAACCTAAAGGTCTGCAATTTTGCATGACGAATTTTCTTATAGTGTGGGGATATTTTCGGGGAAATTTACGGGGGGACACTACGCAGCTGTCTTTGTTCTTTATTCTTTATGATGTCCTTTGTTATATATATATATATATATATATATATATATATATATAGATAGGTGGTTATCAAAATAATGGAAACACCTATCAATATTAGGGGTGTTTATGAATGTGCTTCGTAATCCTCAAAAAACAAGTCTGACCACAAGTATTTTTTTATATAATATAGTGTATGTATTATTCTACTGTCGGGTAGCAGTAATGAAGCTAAGGGCATCGTGCCTTTGGGGGCAACAGCGTAAAATGTCAATCCTTGCAGACTTTCTGAAAAGGGCAAATTGTTAGAGCGCGTTTAAATTGGAGTATCTGTTACTATAACCCCAGGCTAATGGTTTTTTTTTCAAGTTATGGTATAGAAAGTAATGATGGAATACAGAGTGCACGGAAAAACTTTCTTTGCCAAACAGAATAGTGGACGAAAGGGAGAGCTGAGTAAAAGAGACTGACTAGGTATTGAAGCGGATTGTGACAAGAAGAAAGAAAACAACTCCAACCAAATTGACCAAAGAGCTCAAATTGCATCTGCATGTTCCAATATCAACCATTAGAGGTAGAAGGGAACTTCACAAACAAATCATTTACGGAAGAGTAGCTATTCCCAAGCCACTTGTAATAGATTCCAATACAAAATGTCGTCCAGAATGGTGCCAGGAGAGCAAATCCTGGTCGAGTAATATGTCGTAAAATGTCATTTAATCCGACGAATCATTGTTCACATTGTTCCTCGCAACAGGATGAGGTTATGTCTGGAGAACACCTACACAAGCTTAAAATTCTGGCTGTCTCATCTCAACTGTCAATCATGGATGTAGATCTATCAGGGTTTGGGATGGCATCTTATGGTTTTCTTCAGGCCCTATTGTAACTCTAAAAGGTAGATTGAATAAGAATGACTATGTCTAAATTTTAGCTCACTAGTCCCTCGTATGGTACAAATATTGTTTCTTACAGGAGATGGCGTTCTCAAGGAAGATAATCCCCCTATACATACTGCTAAATCTATCAAGTATTGGCTTGAGGGGCATGAAAATAAACTCAAATATGGTATCTTGCCCTGTACAGTCCCCCCGACTATAAATCATCCACCCACTGTGATCTGTAGAAGCGGATAGAGTCAGGTATCGATATCCACTCCAGCATCTCTACAGGAACTTTCATGATTTTTCCCAAAAGAATGGAATAATATATTATTAACCACCATTCATGACTTGTATAATAGAATTCCAAGGTGAATCAGGTGGTATTACATGACAAATATATATATATATAAGAAAGCATATCAATGTTCAAAAGAAGCATTTAATCTCATTCAGCAAAAATAAAACCTCTTTTCTCAGTTTATGTTAGACTTCACCTATATTTCCTGTATGCTTTAAAAATGTATTTAAGTTAGAAATATGCGTTTCAGATTTCCCTACTTCTAGTTCCACTGTATGTTTATTCATCATTCCTGGTCTATTAATTTACTAAATATCGTTTAAGGTATGGTTTGCAAATATGCCCAAATTACCTCGGTTCAATTCATCTTAATATTCTTAATGGATGTAAATTTTCTGGTTTGATACTTTCAGTTACTTGTATAAGAAAAAAAAGAGTGGCATTTAAACACATATTTTCGTCAAAATATGATAGTGTATTCATTATTGAGAAACTAGGATAAATGTTTTGTTAATGACCTTGTGTGTTTTTGAGAATATTAAACTCATATCATTTATTACCTTCAATTCAAGTATCTTTCTAAATTCGGAGCACTTTTTCATAATCTTACAGTACTGTATTGATTAAATACATATATTTTTCGTTCAAATGTGATAAAAAATCGTAAAGACAAATGAAATTTTTGTAAAAATTTCAAAACTTTTTGAAATAGAGGAAATTTTTTTATCATTTTTTTGTACAATTTAGTGCTTATAAAAGACACCTTTTTTATCTAAATACTAGCTAAATAAAACCCGCGCTTCGCTACGGAGTACATTGAAATTAAATACAACGGTCAATGTATGCAATTAATTCCAAAAAAAAATAAATATATATATATTTATAATAAATACGACGATCAATGTATACAATTGATGTAAAAAAAATATATTTATAAAAAAATCGTAAGGGATATTTTTATAGACAAAATAAAGTCCAATCGTCTGCCGCATTAGCAAGAAAAAAATATTTTTTGTCTAATTTTTTTTTTGCACGTGACGATAAATTTATTGAAAGTACCAGAAAAAGAAATCACGTGATCAGCGTATAATAAATTAAATTCTAAAAATTGATCTTTAAAAATTCACCAAAAATCAGGAAATGGAGGTAAAAATTCGAAAAAGATTTCATTTTGAAGGCATTTTTATGATCTTTCTCGTGATATAAATTTTATAACCCTCAATGTATTATTTTAAATGCAAACGTAAACAAAGTTTAAAAAACAGCTTAAAAATTTAATTTTTAAAAATCTAAGAAGAATTTTTGAAAAATCTTTCTTAGTGCACCCCTACACTATTAGAAGAATCACCATGCAAAATTTCAGCCCTTTAGGTCCAGCGGTTTGGTCTGTGCGTTGTATGTCAGTCAGTCAGTCAGTCATTGAATGAATGAATGAATGAGTCAGTTACGGAACTGTTTTATATATATAGATATTTTAATTTCCTTTATACTATACTTTATACTATTTCTTTTAAACTATATTCCTTTACACTGCTGTGAGACATACTTGTATTCTGAAGTAAAGTTTTTACACTATTTCCAAAAATTACTGAAATACACCCCAAAAAGTGCAAAAACTTTGATTTTAATTAAAAAATTTGTCTTTTATAGCTACGAATATTCCTCGATTTGCGACCAAGATTGGGACTTAGACGATGGTCGTTGACTTGGTCGTAAGTTAAGTTTCAAATATTTTTTTTTGTATATGTATATACATATACTTTTTACTTTTATACATACATACGTACTTTAAAATACATTGTAATTTATTTAGAAGGCATAAATTATTCTTCGCCATCACTACTTACTATGTTAGTACAATTCAATGATTCAGTATTTTTCGGCAGACGATACGTTGCAAGTTTTTTTTTAGACAAAGTAATCCAAGGTAGTATTTAACAGTCATGCGAAACAGATAGGTATCTACTGTACATTCAAGTGACAATAGTTTTAAGAATAAGAAAAATATAAGTAAAAAATAAATAAAAATTTCGTTCGTAAATCGAGTGGTAGTAAATCGAGGAATACGTATACAGGTACCTTTAGAATGATTAAATTAATTCATATAACTTAGCTTTCAGACATACATACTTACTTTAAAATACATTGTACTTTATTTACAAGGCATGAATTATTCTTCGTCATCACTACTTATCACGTTAGTACAATCCAATGATTCAGTATTTGTGACTAAAGATATGTTGCAAGTTTTTTTTTCAACAAATTTACCCAAGGTAGTTTTTAAGAGTCATGCGATACATATAGGTATGTACTGTTCATCCAAGGGAAAATAGTTTTGAGAAAAATATTTGAAAAAAGTAAAAAATATATAAAAAATTCGGTCGTAAATCGAGTGGTCGTAAATCAAGGAATACATATACACGTACCTTTAGAATGATTCAATTAACACATATAACTTAGCTTTCAGGTCAAATCATAGTTATTAAAGTGTAAAATACCATTGAAAAATTTTATTAAAATATATTGCTAGATTTATAAATTATTAGCTTTCTGTTATACAAAAGTATTTGAAAAATTAGTTTTCTAGAAAATACATTTCAAAATGCTACTTTCCGTCTTTGAATATAGCTTTCGGTTTATTAAACTGGCCATAAATTCTTATCCAATGCTCGTACGAGTAAAATAAAAGCAATTTTATGATCCTAAAAGTTAGGCCTTTAAAATAGAGAAACAATTTTTTTTTTTCAAATTATGCACGAAAACGTAAGTAGACAACGTAGGAGACCTTAAAAGACTTGATTCGTAACGTATTTTGTTTAGGGTATTGAATAGATAATATATATTATATTTCTGGTAACTGTTTAACCACATTTAGTCTTATAATATTTCAACATAGGAGACGTTAAAGTGTAAAATTTGGTTTATTGTAATGCAATCCATTACATGGAGACCTTAAACGTAGGAGACCTTAAAATACATGATTTGTAATATATTTTATTAAAGGTTCTTGAATGGATAATATGTATTAAATTTCTGGTAATAATTTAACCACATTTAGTCTTATAATATTTCAACGTAGGAGACCTTAAAGGTGTAACATTTTACTTTATTGTACTTCAATCCATTACATAGAGACCTTAAACGTAGGAGACTTCAAAGGACTGGATTTGTAATAGATTTTGTTAAATATTATTGAATGGAAAATATGTCTTATATTTCTGGTAATTGTTTAACCACATTTATCCTTATTATATTTAAATTTAATTTTACTATTGTTTGATTTTCTATATAAGATCTTTCAGAAAGACATTATTGATATTAAATTGTAATGAAATTATATAACCTCAGTTTAAAATCGTTTTATGTAATTTTCATGAATATTATACAAAAAATTTAAAAGTCATTATCACGATAAAGAAGTTTTCGATCGAAACACGAGACCTTAGCCATCACAAGAATTTACAATTCGAACATTGAGGAGGACTTTCATTAATATTTTCTTAGGTGTTAGAGGGAATATTTACATGTTTTTGTGAACCGTCGAAAATCAAAATAAATAATTCATACTCACAATGGGTTTACGCGTGTTGCTTCTTATTAAGTCCTTTACAGGGAGTTTCATAATACGATTTTTAATGCAAGCTGGCGTATAGCGGTCCAAAAATATGAATATGAGGGGGTAGAATCTGATTGACGTTTTGAACTAAAGTGAAAGTAATCCTTGAGATTGAATGTTTTCAATGTTATTTTATGAATGATACTTGCAGTATGTTATCTTGAATATTGTTCCTGGCATTTGCATTCCAATGCAGAATATTCCGATTTGCTTTGAGATCAGAGAGCAGCATTTTTTTGTCGTGTTTATTATACGTAGATATTTCCTCATCACTCTTTTAGCTCTTTGTATGTTTAAGAGATGAGGCTGAAGCAGGAATTTGTGAAACAGAGAAACCTTTATTTGAAACTCGTAGAAAACCGTATAATTTCGAAATACAAATTCGCTCGGTGGCATAATGGGGTTTCACACCTCTAGGGCAGACGAATTGTTATAAGTATATTTTTCTGAGATATTCTCTGGATTGAAGAGAAACGCTTTTAGTACTTTTGCTTGGTAAAATATATGAGATCATATTCAGTCGTCGTATTTCTCAAATTCATTGCTCTTAATGCACTACTGTTTAGTAGTCTAGAGATTTACATTATATAGGTTAAGATGGAAAAAAGAATATATAATACATAATATACAGAATATATAATATGCGATTCGCGACTAAAATCTATGTTAATTAGCAAAGTAAATAATTAGACTCTGTATGAGAGATAATTTAATATAACTAAGAATAACTTTTACCGCAATATACATGCATACGTACATCCATCCATCCATACTTCCATACATACATACATACATACATACATACATACATACATACATACATATATATATATATATATATATATATATATATATATATATATATATATATATATATATATATATATATATATATATATATATGCATGTATATATATATATGTGTGTGTGTGTGTGTGTGTGTGTGTAGTAATCATTTATACTTTGATCTATTAAAAACTGATCTTGTGTTCTAGCTTTCACTACACAGGAATTGACACACTTGTATTTGACGAGAGTGCACTATTCAGTGTGTCCTTTATTACTGTAATCTAATATGCTGCTTTTATGGAATCAGATGGTTACTATGGGAAAAAGAGCATTTGCTGAACGGATGTAGAACGACTAGGCCCTGATTTTTCCTTCTAATGGTATGCACATTTTGTATATATCCTCATGTCAGTTTAACCATTTTAAATTTCTTAATAAATAGTTAATCTTTAACAATATTCTCCTCAATAAGTGAAGTGTTTTGTTTTTATTTCGTGACACACACACACACACACACACACACACACACATATATATATATATATATATATATATATATATATATATATATATATATATATATATATATATATATATATATATATATATATATATATATTAAATTTCTACTCAGATTTTGGAATTTTTTCTTCAGTAGAATAATAAAATGTTAAAAATTCTATTATTTGTAGACGTATAAAAAATAAATGAGCAAAAACTATTTTACGTAGAATAAAAAAAAATATCTTAACGAAGAAAATTGCCATTTTTTATGAATTATCAACCTTTAAATAATGGTAATAACTCAATTAGAATCTTAAGTACCCTTTTGAAATTCCATAAAAAAGCCATAGCATTGTAGTAAAACAAAAATGATAATTTAGTTTTGTTTAATATACTATCTTTTATAACTACTTATCGTAAGCAATTTTTTCTGAAACACTTTTATTTTATTCCGCAGTCTAAAAACTTTTAAATACCCTTAAGCATTTCGATATCCATGATTTATCACTGCAAAACAATGCGTTTTAATTTATGTTTAAAAAATTCAGGAAGTAACTCCAATTACGATAATTAGCACGTTATGCTAGAGGATATTCATTAGGGAAAATACCTCTAATCAAGCAAATTAAAATTACACACTTAAAGTTCTCCACAGTGAGCAACAAGTGAAACATTTTGTTTGGTTTAATTGGCGTAACTCAACAGCAAGTAAATTTTTTAACTGACACAAGTTGCATGTTTTGCGTATAAACTCTTTTTGTGAATAAAAGTTAGCAGAAAATTATGGTTCTTCCCCCAATTTTATTCATTTTGGTTTAGTTAACTTGTGCGGGATAGATTTTTAACTTAAGTAATTTAAGTTTACTTAGGATAAACATAAGCTAATATAAGTAATGGAGATATTAACTTCTTCAATATATGCATAATAAGTATATTAAGATGAAACTTATCTTGTAATTTGTTTACTTGGGTTACAGTTTAACCAAAAATTATATGCTTTACCCATAATACTTTGCTATAAATGTGTACTTTGATAATGTTATTAATCAGAATATTTTAACTGACACAGAAAATAAATTAATTTTGTAATTTTTAACACACAGTTTCAGATGGTTTTCATATATCGTTCCAGTT
>OU015502.1:66862489-66867489 GCA_907164885.2 Dolomedes plantarius
ACCGATTTTTTTTTGTGTGTGTTGTAAAATAGTTTTAACATCTACAACAGAAATGACGGTGTAAATAAATGCTCAGTATCGTCACTGTTCGGAAAGTCGAGTGGAGGCTCTCCAGATATTTTTTTATTTAGCCTTAATTTCTATACATGTTTAATATTTTTTTTCAATTTTGTAGGTTTATTTCATACATAGAACCTTGGTATTTCTGTATAATATTTACTAAAATTAAATAAATTTAATTGCATGCAGAAGTACTTACAACAAATAGTAATATCACTGTGATGTGTATAACTCGAAGGGAAATGCTTTGAAGGAGATTAAATTTATGTTATATGAAACAAATGTATTTTACCAACCAAAGGTTCGGTACTTTTTGAAATCAATTCATATTTAACTGTATATATATATATATATATATATATATATATATATATATATATATAATAAATTTAAACGATATTAAATTTAAACCAATATTGTTTTTTATATCTTAAAATATTTCCTATCACATTTAATCAGTTTATTCTGTTTCATTTTACTCTGTTCAGTGTCCAGTCGTAGATTCACGATAAGAGGAACCTTCACTTAAGCAGTACACGTGCTCATTTAATATTCTGTCAAGTCAGCACTGTAACGTTCTTATGGGAACTAATCACAGATATTTCTATGTCACTCATCAAATGAAGCTATAAATACGAGCTTGTTCATTTTAATCTTTCTCTTCTGCATTTCAGTGTCTAAATTAAAGACTGCCATCTCGTCTCCTGGTATCAGCTCACGCTGTATTGGTTGACGAGAATAGAAATATGTCTATTTAGAATAAAATCGATTTCATCCTTTGAGTTTGGCTATTTTTATTCATACTAAAATTGTTTCATTTGCAATTTAATATATATATATATATATATATATATATATATATATATATATATATATATATATATATATATATGTACATGGTTGTATATATATATGTATGTAATATTTTATTTATATTAAATATGTGCATATTAAGGGTATGCATTAAGTTAAAACCTATCTCAGAAAATGTGAACGATATTAAGGTAAAGTTTACGATATTTTCCAATGAATTAACAATTTATTTATTGTACTTCTAGATGCAGCTAGGAGAAATCCATTATACAAGCATGTGATGGACCAATAAATAGAAACTGTTGTTACAGATTGTTTGCAGCATGCAAAGTCGAGGAATTCCAAAATCAAAGAAAATTGCGAGGGGGAAATTTTATGAAAAAATTTTGTATTCAATAAAGACTTTTATTAAAACATTTTTTCTTTCTTTCTTTTTTGCAGTATTAAAAATATGTTTTAAAGAATGTAATCACAGACAAATATGGATTAATTATTGAAGGAGATAATTATAATGAAAATTAAATTGAAGCAGAAAAGTTTTTATAAAAATAAATTATGATGTTCATAGATATACTTTTTGAAACTTAATTTATTAGGTCTTATTAAAGTTACTTTGATAAATAATGATGACTGAAAATAGAGAGAGATAAGATATCTATATATTCAACCAGTATACAGTTGCAGGGTTGGGTTTTTGACATTAGAGCATCAAAAACTGGTTTAAACTGTCAAAAACCTATGACGCATAAAGACTTAATCACAATAGCTATTAAAAAGGAAGAAACTTGTCTTCAAGCAAATTTAAATGTTAATTCAATATTCAAATTATGTTTTAATTGTGAAATGTATATTTATTAATTAGAAAAATTACATTTAAAAAATTATATATGCACTTATAATAGTCAGTTCAGTTTTCAATTGAAAAATTAGCATTTTGATTAAATTTCTTTTTTTCTTAAATTTCAGAATGCATTAATACCAAATTTTAATGTAAATATACTTTTACATTAAAACTAAATCTTTTTACATTATTTAGTTTTAATGTAAAAATATCAGTTTTATTATTATAATATTTAATATTATAAATATTTTCAAATATTTTTACCTTAAACATTATTAGTAATAGATTATTATTTAACTAATAATATATATCGCTATTTTTGGCAGTTACGCATGATAATTGAAATCATAATAACATCAAAAGTAGCGGTAAATATTAATATTTGCATTGTATTTTGGACCTAAATTTCTTAATAATAAATTTATAAAAATTAATTAACCTTAATATATTTCGAACAATTCGTATTCTAAAAGGACATTTTTATGCAAAAATAATTGCTACAGAGATTCTAAAAGTAAAAGTAAATTTATGGAAGTATAACAAAAGAGTAGAAAAATAAAAGTGGAAAATTTATTATCACTTATTAAGTATTAATTATTACTTAATAAGTAATAATACATTAAGCTTATTAAGCTTAATTTATTTTGAACAATTTGCATACTAATAGGACATTTTTATGCAAAAATAATTGCTAGAGAGATTCTAAAACTAAAAGTAAATTTATGGAAGTATACCAAAGAGTATAAAAATAATAACCACTATTATTTTTATACTCTTTGTTATACTTCCATAAATTTACTTTTAGTTTTAGAATCTGTAGCAATTATTTTTGCTTAAAAATGTCCTATTAGAATGCAAATTGTTCGAAATAAATTAAGCTTAATTATTTTTTCTTACTTTATTATTAAGAAATTAAGATCCAAAATACAATGTTCTGGAGAGGAATAGTATGTCCTTTAGAGGTCTAAAATATCTAAATCGCGTACCCTCCACATCGAAATTTTCGCTCTTAAGACGTCCTATAGAGCGCCGCTTAGATATCGTAGACGTCTTATGGATCTCAAAGAGAGCACACCTCGGAGCTCCTTTAGAGCTCCATTCCATGTGATGTAGAGATTTTTCGACGTCTTATAGAGGTACGCGTTTTTATGAGGTGAGGTATTATAGACATCTAATAGAGATCGGTGTGTTGTGTGGGTATATATATATATATATATATATATATATATATATATATATATATATATATATATATATACTGCTCAAAACAATTAGGGGAGCACATGGTTTTAACGAAATTAGGCAAATGCTTACACTGTTAAGTAACATAAAATAAATCATACGCAATTTAAAGCCTACCAGGAAACAGAAGAAGAAAACTTCATATGCAAATCAAAGTTCATGACGTCAAAAACCAGAAAAAGATCATAAGGGTGGAAATCGGAATGTTGCAGAATCGTCTGTTTCACTGCCTTAACTGTGAAATTCGATTGCTCAGTTATTCTTTTTGAGAAAGGGTGACTTGAAAATGTCTCTTCAACGTGATTTACCGGAATCCATGGCATGGCGTATTATAGGCAGACTTGAATCCGGGCAAACACAACGTAGTGTCGCGGACGCTGTTGGAGTCGCCAGAAGTGTCGTTGCAAGGCTGTGGAATCGATTCCAAGAAACAGGGAATGTTAGGCGTCAACCAGGGCAAGGTCAGCCACGCTCCACTAGAGCAACTGATGACCGGTATATACTGTTAACAGCTCGTCGAAACAGAACAGACAATGCTACTCAGCTGCAAAGACAGCTGCTCTTGGCCACAAGACGAAGGGTGTCCATCCAAAAAGTACGTCATAGGCTTCATCAGGGAGGTATCTATGCACTTAGGCCAATGGTCTGCATTCCGTTGACCTCACGCCAACGTGCGGCTCGAAGAAGATGGGCTACTGAACATCGAGATTGGGAGCAACATGATTGGAGCCACGTGCTGTTTACAGACGAGTCCCGATTCAGTCTAGAGTGTGTCACCCGACGTGTTTTGGTATGGAGGGAAAGGGGCACTTGAAATAACCCCACATTCGTTCATGAATTTCACAATACAGACGAGATGGTTTTATGGTATACGGTGGAATAAGCATAGGTGGACGTACGGACCTGCATATCATTCGGAATGGTACTTTGACAGCCGGAAGGTATGCAGACGAGATACTGAGACCTCGTGTCACACCTTACGCTGCAGTCATTGGAGATTCCTTTGTTTTTCAGCATGATAATGCCAGACCGCATACAACTAGTCTTGTGGAGAACATGCTTGAAGCGGAAACAATACAGCGTATGGAATGGCCAGCGTGCTCTCCTGAACTGAATCCAATCGAGCATGTTTGGGACATGCTAGGACGACGCATTGGTGCGAGACCAAGGCCTCCTTTTACTCTCCGAGACTTGGAGATTGCACTTCTTAAAGAGTGGAACAGTATTCCCCAAAGTCTTATCGATAACATCGTCGCATCCATGGAAAACAGGTGTGCAGCAATCTTAGCTGTTCGAGGAGACCATACGCCATATTAAAAATCTTGCATCATTTCTAAACAATACTTTTTTATTGTTTACATGTAACCAAATTGTTGCCCTAAATCATCTTTTCATGTTTTTTCCATATTTTTAAAGAATTAAAGCTCAATTACAAATTTTCTTCTTCTCGAGCAAGTCTTTTTCTCCGCAATGCGCATTGATACGCGTGTACTATCCATTTCATGCCAATACGTGGCTGTCTCGCACGGTTTTCTTAACTTCTTTGCTTGCTCCCCTAATTTTTTTTGGCAGTATATATATATATATATATATATATATATATATATATATATATATATATATATATATATATATCACTCCCATTCTAAACGATAATATATATAGCATCCATTGCCAGAAAATGTTCATTCATAAATTAAATCAGATTCATGAAAGAAAGGTAGATAAGCAGGAATCACCCTAAGCCCGTGAATGAATTATTCAGATATCAGTAAGAAACTTAATGCTGTTGCATCCTTTGATCTCAGTATAAGTATTTCTGAGTTTGTAACTCTCTTATATAGCGTCTGTTCTAACGTGGGTACTCAAATTATTCTTTAAAAAAAGTATCATCAAAGGGATGTTGTAAAACAAGTTAATTTTATACGTAAAACTTATTACTGGATGCCGATATAAACACTAAATATTTAATGCTGAAATTCTGTTTTTGTATTTTATTCCAATATGGGTAAATTACAGTCTTCGAACTGTTATTGCCGTTTCT
>OU015502.1:66869989-66949989 GCA_907164885.2 Dolomedes plantarius
CAGTGGCAAAACACAAAGGGGTACGGAATTATTGAGAAAAGTGCGAGTTTTTCAGGCGGGCTGAACTTTAATTGGTTAAAAACTGACACGTGATTAAGTCGCGTCATATGAGGGGATGGTCTCGCGATGCCCGTTATATAATGCTTATATAAGCTTTGGCCACACGTGCCTTAGGGGAAAAACTAATAAATTATTTCAGTTTCCATGTAGGTCGCGATTCAAAGGTTAAGGGGACGGTATTCTGTTGCGTTATGATAAAGAATTTGGAAAGGGCGTGTTAAAAAGTAAAAAGGGTTTTAAATTTATTTCAATTTCCCCCCCTCCGGAAAAGACTTGCGTGAGGGGCCGGCTCCCTCAGCAAGACCCTCCATCAGGCGAGAACCGCGTAGACATAAAAATAATTTTGATAAAAATTTTGAATAGTAATTCGGAATAAAATTTTGACTCGGGGTTGACAAATTTAAATTTTGGTTACTATCACCTTTGTGTGTCTGCCCAGATCATGAAACATATAAATAGCATAAACTAGTACTAAACAAAAATTAAAAAATATCAATGCACTTAAATCACAGTTTGGATTGAGTATGGCACTTTTCAAAATCGTTACAACACAAAAATATAGGAACATTAAATGTTGATATGATTAATATACTATAATACTTTCAACCTTCGTATAGTCCTTTCTATACCATTGGCAAGTGAAGGTTTATCATTAGAACATATTAAATAAGTAATAATTCACAAAATAAATGAGATTTAAAATACACAACTGTTTTCTTATGCTGATCATGATAACACTACAATATTCAATAAAATTTTAATATGACATGGAATGTAAAAATGCAAAAATTTCTTACTAATAACACAATATATCACATTTGGTTGTTTTTGTAAAGGTGTTAGTGTTTGTGTGTGTGTATCCCTCAACTGCCTTAGGTTCAAATTCTTTCATAACTCTACTACTAAGGAGTGAGGGGGTGTGTTGTTGTATTAGGAGCATATTAGTAATTTATAGTCTGTCCAAATATGGGTTTAGGCTTCATGATGCATTTTAAAAAGGTCAGGTGAATGATAATATCTTAGTTTAGAAGCATGTACAATTTCAGTTGCTCGACCAGCTTGGTAATTGGGTTTATCTATTTCATAATTTACGTCTGAATATTGTCTAAGGATTGTGAAAGGGCCAGAAAAAGGTTGACTTAATTTACGTGTATTTGGATAGTTGAATTCCTCATAAATTACTTGATCACCAGGTTTAAATTTTGATGCCAAAAAACGAGCGTCATATCTAATTTTATTTTTGTTATGGTAATTAATAGTTCTTTCTTTTGCCAAAAGACGAGCCTGATCCACAGGAGGATAATAATTATTGTGGTCAATTGGTGGCGGGTAAGGCAGGATGCCAAAAAGCAAATAGGCAGGGGAGATTTTGGTCACAGAGTGGGGCGTATTATTGTATTCATTAACGACTTGTTCTAATAATTTGGTCCAGGGTACTTTAGTGGAAGAAGTATTAACTTTACACTTTAAACGAGTTACAATAGACTGGTTTACACGCTCAACCTTGCCATTCGTCTGTGGATGGTGGGCCGAAGTCAAAAGTTGTTTCACTCCATTATGCTCCAAAAACCGTCTAAATTTGGAAGAAGTAAAAGCAGCATTACGATATGTTAATAATTTTTCAGGGACATGTACTTGGAAAAGTTGTTTCAGACAGTTTGCATAAGTTTCTGTAGTAACGCTTTTAGAGGGGAAAGCCCAAATGTATCTAGTGGCATGGTCAATAATTATATGAAGGTATTTTTTTGTAGAGTTATAATAATTAAATCCACCAACAGTATCTAATGATAGGCACTCAAAAGGTTTCTCAGTAGGGGGAACTTCCTGCATTAATCCATAACGTTTCTGTCTGGGTTTCTTGTTAAGTTGACAGGTGTGACAATGTTTAACATAGTTAGAAATATCATTAGTTATAAATGGCCAATAATACTGAGGAGAAATTAAGTTAATCATTTTTTGAATTCCAGGGTGTCCAAATTCTTCATGAGTTTTTTGTAAAACTTTTAACCTTAATGACATAGGAACAACAATTTTGTTAATACCATTCTTCTTATACACTATTACATCATTGATTTCTGAAAATTTATTATGTGAAACATTATCCATCTTTTGATAATGCTTAATTTCATTTAAGTCCAATAAGTGCACATGGTGTTGGAGATGCTGAGACACGGGGTGCCTGGATAACATGTCAGCTTCATAATTGGTTGAACCCTTTTGATATTTTACTTCATACTCGAACATGCTCAACTTTAACGACCATCTAAATAATCTACCCCTTGGGTTTTTCACATTCTTCAGCCAAACTAGGGCAGCATGATCAGTATGAACAGTGAATTTGGTCCCGTGCAAATAGTGATAAAATTTGTCAAAACTATCCACAATAGCCAAACATTCCAATTCCGTGATGGAATAGTTTTTTTCATAATCTCTTAAAGTTCTAGAAAATACGCGACAGGGTGTAAGTTATTACAAGCATCCGACTGTTTCAGCACAGCTCCAATAGCATATTGAGAAGCATCTACAAACAAATGACACTCTAAATTTGGATTATACAACTGTAAAATTGGTTTTGACACAAGAAAATTTTTTAACTTTTCAAATGATTCTTGACAGTTATGATCCCAAACCCACTTTATGTCCTTCTTTAATAGTCTATTTAATGGCAATCTTATTTGTGCATATTTAGGAATGAACTTATGATAAACATTTACTGAACCCAAAAAACTTTGTAATTCTTTAATGTTGGAAGGGGGTTTCAATTTTTCAATACTTTCAATGTTTACATTATCTGGAGTAATTCTGCCATTCTCAATTTCATATCCTAGAAAGTTAATGTTACGTTGCATGAATTTACATTTAGATTGCTTAAGTTTAATAGATTCTTGCTGAAAAACTTCAAAAATTCGTTTTAAATGATTAATGTGTTCTGTTTCTGAGGATGAGTAAACTATGATATCATCAAAGTAATGGCACGCAAAATCAATTCTATGTTTGTCCAAAATTCGTCTAATTGTCCTATTAAATATAGCTGGGGCATTCTTTAGTCCAAAAGGGAGGCGTAACCATTCAAACAGGCCAAAACTGGTGGCAAAAGCAAGTTTTTCAGTGTCTTTAGGGTGAACAGGTATATGCCAGTATCCTGAGGTCAAATCAAGGGTGGAAAAAATTTTGGCATTACTTAATTTATCTAGCAAACAATCAATTCTGGGGAGAGGTTCAGCATCTGTCTTAGTAATAGCATTTAATTTACGAAAATCAATACAGAGTCTAGTCTTTTTGCCTTCGTCCCTCTTCAGGGCAAGCGTTATTGGTGCTGAGTACGCAGAGTAGCTTTCTTTTATTATTCCTGCTTCTAATAATTTCCCTACTTGTTTCCTGATTTCTAACTCTTCAATTTGGGAAGTACGGTATGGTCTTTGGCTAACAGGGAGTTCTGAGGTTAACATGATTCTTTGAGGTTCTATTCTAATTGTACCAATGTCATACTTGTCTTTAGAAAAAATGTGGTTGAATTTCTGTAGTAGTGAATTTAGCATAGGATTCTCATTAATGATAGTCTGTGGTGTTTCATCCGATTCCACAGAGATCTTTGGAAACTCACTAAACTCAGTACTAATTTCATGATACATTTGTTTGGTTTGGTTGTCGAAGGTTTTGATTTCTCGGTTTACAGAATTATTTATATTTATATTACAATTGTGTTAGGGATAAGTCATTGGAGGAAACTTGGTCTGACTTGATTCGGGTTCACTAACTTTGTTAATGTGAAGCGAGATTCTGCACTTAGGTAAATTCTGTTGCAATTTTATCCTCTTTTGCAGTTGGCATACTTCACGTCTCTCACAGTCAATTGTTAATTTAAAAAGCCCACATTCGGGCAATCCTAGGATTAAATATGGTAAATTTGAGTCCAAAATATAAAATTCAGTTGTCTTAATCAGTTCTCCAATCTTCAATTCTATAGTGCACTTCTCTTCTAACTTTATGGTACCATCTGTTTGTCTAACATGAATTGGGAATTTAGTCTTAGTAGGTAAAAAACCATATTGGTTCACAAAATGTCGGGGAAGGAGCGAGATAGAGGATCCTGTGTCTAAAACGCATGAAATGGAATTCCTAGTTAAGTTTCTTGCTTTATTTTGAAAGTATCCGGATACAATTAATTGTCAATATTGCGGTTGGTGTTCTTCTGATTCAGGGGAGTCTCGTTCAGGAGTATTTCTTGGGTTGTTTTGTCTAAACTGGCACGTTTGTGTCCAATGGAATGCATTTATTATACCCCGCCTCTCACAGATTCTGCAGGGAGTAGGTGGTAGTTGACTCGAATTATAATGGGTATAGTGGCCAGGGGGCCTAGGTCTCGTATTCATATTTGGGTTTGGCATAAAAGTTGGGTCGGAACTCCTAGGAGCATAATTGGGTCTCCAGGGCTGAAAAGGGGCTCTAAATCTGGTATTCTCTTGTTCTGGTCTATGCATGCGAAAAGGAACTGGTCTCTGAAACTCTGGTCTTTTATTTTTCTCACTGTCTTCCTCTCTCTGTACCTGGGTCAATTTGGTGGCAATCTGCAACCAATCCAAAAAGTTCTGGGGTGTATTTATTATTAGCAACTGACGCATGTTGATGGGCAACCCATCAGTAAGTCCCTCTAAAATTAATTTTGTATTAAGGCCCAAGGCCTTGCCAAGACGAACCTTTTTATGGAAATAGTCTGTAATCTGGTCTGTTGTTTTGAATTTTAAGTTAGAAAATTCACTGAAACTTGTCGAAGTGGGATCAAAAAATTCCTCACTCAGAGTATCTTTTAACTCTTTCCAGGTGTTAATGTCCAAACAGTGGTTGACAAAAGTGGTGAGGGCATTGCCTCTCAAAAACCTGCTCACATTTCGAAGTTTCCACTCATCAGTTTTTTCAGTTTCTACACATTGTTTTTCAAAATAATGGAACCACTGAGAGAGTCTCATCCCCGACTCGGGGTCAAAAGGGACAAAATTTGTATGGTTAGAATTAAAATCTGGTTCATTGCTATTCCCTCCATTTTCATTACTTTCGGTTTTCACCGCCGTTTTGGTTGTATCTTTTGATGTCATTTTTACTGCTTTAGGCTACTGTTTAACTCAAATCAACACAAAATCCAGAGTACGCTATCTTTAACACAGCAGAGAAAACGAAAACAAAAATATATCATGATGTAAAAAATAAATTATAACAATTTCAGTCTTTGCCGAAAATAATGATGACCAAGTAATGTACAGCTCCAGTAATGTTTATACTAATGCGCAGTTTGCGCCGATTTGTTTACAAAAGCGAGCTCTCATCAACGAAGCGGATTCAATTTACTTTATTTTATTTTTTCTTCTCTGCGATGATTTAAATTTGGTTGCGGTTAACAGATACTTATAGAATTTATACCCTTCATGAATTTAAGACTATATTATCAAATTTTTAATAATTACACTAAAAACACTCATAAGACATCAATATATAAATTTCAAAAATCTTTTTAAAACCTTAAATTCTAAATCAAACATATATTTCATAACTCATATAGAAATTATATTATATAAAAATATTCATATCAATGGAAAAATATTATATTTGTCATACCTCATACAATATAAGATTTTATTCACTGCACTAACATACAATTATAACTCAATTTAAACAGTTCACCTTCAAAAATTTTTCCATAATTATTGCTTACCTGTATGTTACCAATATTATTTATATATGAAGTGTAGAAAATGGACCTTTTTATTTTTTTTTCTTCAAAATGTTCATGTATACAATTATTTATATGTGGAATCGTACTTGGCGCAATTCCTCTAACTTTCTAGGATGTTCAAGAGTCCCTCGTCTGTTCTGGTTATAATGTGAAAGTCACAATATTTTTTCTTCTTTTTCTAGTTCACACACGTTTACACGCAGTCGGGGTTTAACACTTCACAGATTACGAAAGCACTACTAAAATCCCCCCATGGTGACTTGAAAATCACCATAACACCGATGACTTTCAATTTTGTCGGAAACACAGCAGCACTAATCTCGCATAGAGACGAAAAACCGTTGAAAAAGTTTCTTCTTCTTCTGGGGTCACACACTTGAGCTTCAAAAACACAGATGACACTACACTGACGCGGAATTTTCACGAACGACGCACACATTGGAAATCCAAACATAGATCTTCGCGGCGCACAAATAACTTTCTGCTGCCGACTTTAATATATGTAATGATTTTACGTCGAGGCGCTTCAGAGTGGTAGATGAAAAGGAATATAGGTCTTGGAAGGTAGTCGTCGAACGGTTAAGGCAATGCGTGTGGTCGAACGCGGCTGAGAAACAAATCGAAATTCCAGACGAGGAACACAGACGTCCAAAGGCTGATTAAATCGTCGTTTTATTTTGGATTACTTCGAGGGTTTTAGTTACACTTCATAAAAGCCACATTTCAATTTATTAACGGGTTATCATATTTCAACACTGCCCCGAGGCTGTCGGAACAGCACAGGATAAAATAAAATACAAAAGGGGCGCAGCGCGTTAAAATTACATCTTGGCAGTACCGTGGCAGAACACAAAGGGGTACGGAATTATTGAGAAAAGTGCGAGTTTTTCAGGCGGGCTGAACTTTAATTGGTTAAAAACTGACACGTGATTAAGTCGCGTCATATGAGGTGATGGTCTCGCGATGCCCGTTATATAATGCTTATATAAGCTTTGGCCACACGTGCCTTAGGGGAAAAACTAATAAATTATTTCGGTTTCCATGTAGGTCGCGATTCAAAGGTTAAGGGGACGGTATTCTGTTGCGTTATGATAAAGAATTTGGAAAGGGCGTGTTAAAAAGTAAAAAGGGTTTTAAATTTATTTCATATATATATATATATATATATATATATATATATATATATATATATATATATATATATATATATATACAGGGTGATTTTTATTTAAATGACATTACTCAGAGCCATCTGTAGACTGATCTGTCAGCCAGAATTCCCCTAAAATTAATAGAGTGACTGAGGGTCACATGGAAAAGAGTTTCCGTGAAAACAAAAGTTTCAAAAGTCGCCGATAGGGGACGATATGCCCTGTTGTTGTCGACTCACCGGAGAATTTTCATAAAGGGCAATTAAAATATGAAAATGCACAACTATGACTATGTAGTTGATAGCAGCGCCAGTATTTTGGGCTATAAATATAGGTGCGGAATCTGATATGCCTTCGCTTTACAGAAGAAAGGGTCATCAGTCTCTTTTTTTTCCACGTGCATGGCCACGGGAAAAAATGGACTCGTTCATTGGACCTAACCAAAGAGACATTTTTCTGTGGGGTTATTTGCAGTCTAAGGAGTATTTTGGTAAAGATCCGATCATTGCTGCCTTAAAGAACATTATTTGCTGGACTTTGATGAGCATTCATGGTGACATGTTATGCTTGGGTGTTGAGAACGAAGTGTCCAGGATGCAATGTGTCGTTTTGCAGTGAAATTTCATTTTTATTCATTTGTCTGCTTACAACTTTTTCGGTATTCGTCCCTTATCTTTACAGCCCGAAACACGAGCGCTGCTGTCGCTAAATAGTCGTGAATTTGTATTTTGATGTTTTACTTGCCTTTTTTGCATATTCTCGTGTCCGCTGACAACTTTATAGCCCCATAATACTGGTGCTGTTGTCGACTACGTAGTCATGAATTTGCATGTGATGTTTTACTTGCCTTTTATGAAAATTCTCGAGTAAGCCGACAACAACAGCACCATATATTCCCCTATCGGTGACTTTTGGAACTAATTATGTTTTCACGGAAACCCTTTCCCATGTCGTCCTTAGTCCCTCTGTCAATTTTGGTGGAATTCCGCGAGATAGATCGCGCTAAACACGGCTCTGAGTAGCGTCAGTTTAAAAAATAAAAATAAATAAATGTATATATATATATATATATATATATATATATATATATATATATATTTATTTATTTATTTATTTTCCGCACTGCTTCATTTATAACTCAAAGAGATAAGGCTGTAAAATATATAATCTGTTGGTTTTTACTAGCATAATACATCTTACAAATACTTGCTTTCAAGTTTTCGTGCACAATTCCCTTTTCAAATTATAATACTACCTATAATATTATATTACTAACTTTTTTAGTGTGAAAAGGGAACTGGGTATGAAAATATTAAATTTAAAAGCAAGTATTTGTAAAACACATTATGGTAGTAAATTACAACTAATAAGTATTTTACTGTCATATCTAATTGAGATATTAATGATAAAATTACTGACGAGGTTTAAATGATCCACATACTTAGCAAGTCTAATTTTAAGCAGATATGTAGAAAATATTATTAACCCATTTAAGACTGGCGTTGCAAAAACGCAACATTAATTTCTGTATTTTTTAAAGGCATGTTCAAAATTTTCTACGTCTGAAGTAACATTTTTATTTTATTCTCTATACTTCAATTGATCATAATAATTTTTTTGTTTCCTCATTTCCCCACTTTTAGCACTTGCAAAAAATTGTTTTTTTCTGGTGTTTTGAAAGGGAAAAAAATGACTATTTTCAAATAATAACCTTAGATAGCAGCACATGATAAATTTCCGATTTCATGCTTGTTCCGAGTTTACTAGAGACTAAAGAACAAAATAGCTTCAACAGATAAATCATGATTTTTGTTTTTATGTTTCTCAATTCATATTTTTAAAAATGTTGCGAAAACGCAACATCAGTCCAAAGTGTATTACTTATTTCCAATGTGTTTTATTAGTGCTGCCTAGTTTTTCATGCAGTAAATTGGTATTGTTTGCATTTCGGATAAGTTTGTCTCTAGAAAACATTGATTTTTGACATTGGAAGAGACATTGGATTATTTTCATGGCCTAGATGATGATATTTCAGAATCGTCGCCAACAGAAGCTAATGAGAAACCATAATTCGTCATTATCCCTCCAGATCCGGATGATTTGACGGGTGATAAAGCTATTGATGATCATATTTTATGTGAAAATGTCGAATCACCTAAAGACATTGCAGGTGAAATCGACATTTTTTTTTTCTAATAAATGAAAAAGTAAGCAATATAGTAAGAAAAAGGAGCATATAGTATTGGAAAAAGTTAGACTCTACACGGATGTAATGAATTCTAAAATAAGTTTATTAGAGTTTAAGAGATCTATATCTTTGAGAGAGACATATCTTTGATAAAAAGGCTTGAAGAAATGCAGATGAATTCTGTTTTACCTGAAACTTCACATATTGGAAGACCATCTTCAATTCAAAATCTAATTTTCAACGAAACTCGGAAAAACCGCATGGGCCATATTATTACTAAAAATAGTGAAAATAAACAAAATAATGTAAACACTACAAAAGTCAAACAATTTCTGTATGTAATAAGTGTCATGTACCTCTTCATGCTAAATGTTTCAAAGATTTAAAAAATTTTAAAAAAAATTTTATAATTTTAAATTTTTATATTTTTGAAATTTTTATATCGCTTTGGACTGATGTTGCGAAAACGCAACATTTTGTAACTCTCGTAAAAATAAATTCAATTTTATGGAAACAACTTATTTGTGTCATTAATGTTCTAAGAAGTGTTAAAACACTGTTTGGTGCATTTCCAATAAAGGAAACATGGAGGGGTCCTAAATGGGTTAAATGGGAATATTTAAGAACGAATGAGAAATATATGATGTATTGTTAGCTTAAGAGCGAGACATATACTCATATATTTACAAATTTCCGTACGTTCACATTCAGAAAATTTAAATTGCGACCTTTTGTAAATATGAGCATAAAGAAAGTTGCATTAAAATTTTCTCCTAAAGATTAGGCTTGGGGCTAGATATATCACAATTCCATGGATTATGTCTACAAATTTAGTGTATACGTCGAAAGTGATAAATTTGTAATTTAGTGATTGGAAGAACGAGGTGGCATGTAAAATAAACTGTTGTATTTCTTAATATAATATCATAAAATGAATATATATATTTTCTCACTCGAGAATTTCGATATATTTTATGTTTAACATCAAAGCTGTTTTCGGGTATTTGTATCTAATGTGCTTACAATAGATGCTTATGAAAGATATATGACAAATATTGCATGGAATTCATGTCTGGTTTTAAAGTAAACATTGAATGTATATGATTGCGATCATAAAAGCTATGTTGAAAAGAATTTTTTGTGCTGCCAAAAACACACACACACACACACATTAAATTCATCAATTTCTAATTCGTAGTTAATGTTTCAATAGCAGAAAAAAATTCTTTGATTAACATCAAAAGTTTTTAGTTAGCTTTTTTCGTCCTTTTAAAATGTTTAGTAATAAATAAATGCTTTTGCGAATAAATAAGTATAGTTTATTAAAAATATTCTGATTTTTATATACGTGTATATACAGATAGAGTACATAATACGAACACCTGTGAAAAAGTATGACGTATTTCACACCTGCAGTACAGCCGCGCCACCTGCAACAGAAGTCTGCCACCTAGTGAGCGTGAAGAGGAAGGTATCAGTCTCTCAACAGGAGTCACATACGTTGCATGCTTCTATCGAACTGTCTGTGATAAGTTGAAATGTCAGACCTGTCAGAGTTCCAAAGAGGAATGATAGTTGGAGCACGTTTAAGTGGAGCATCGGTTACGGAAACAGCAAACATTTTAGGGTTTGCAAGGAGTGCGGTATCAGCCGTTATGACAGCGTACACGAAAGAGGGTAAGACGACGTCTTCAAAGCACAACAGTGGCCGAAAGTCCAAGCGTGCTGATAGAGATAGACGGGTCTTGAAGTGCATAGTAACCCGAAAGCAAAAACAATCGTTATCCGAGATAACATCCGAAATGAACAGTCATCTCCAGGACCCCGTTTCAACAAAAACTGTCAAAAGGGAACTTCATGCTGCGAACATTTATGGCAGAGTGGAAATCCGTAAACTTTTGGTGACAGCAACTAATGCTTTCAAGCGACGCCAATGGTGCAGAGATCACAAAGGCTGGTCCCCACAGCAGTGGCAACAGGTAATATGGTCAGATGAATCGTCATTCTCCCTATTTCAGGCGACCGGACACGTTTATGTCTGGAAATCGCCCAAAGTAGCGTTTCATCCTGAATGCCTCTTGCCGACTGTGAAGCATGCGGGTGGCTCTATTTTGGTATGGGCTGCGATATCTTGGCGCGGTCTTGGGCCACTTGTTATTCTGCATGGGAGGATCAAATCCAATCACTATCTAAGCGTTCTAGGGGATCATGTCCATCCTTTTGTCCAGACTGTATTCCCTGGAGAGCGACCGCATTTTCAAGACGACAACGCCCCTATCCACACTGCTAGGTGTGTTCAAGAATGGTTCGAAGAGTATGACGATGCAGTTGAACATCTCGCCTGGCTCCCTCAGTCTCCGGACTTGAATTATTATTGAACATTTATGGCAATATTTGGAGTCCAAACTTCGTTCCCGATTTCCACCTCCATTCGGACTTTCGGAATTAGAGACCGCTCTGCAGGAGGAATGGCTTAATATTCCTTTAAATATTGTCCATGACATTTATGCATCTATCCCACGTCGTATTAAATCTGTACTTCAGTCAAAGGGTGGTCCAACCCCCTATTAACAAAGATTTTCCTTTATTTCCCAGGTGTTCGTATTATTTTGTCCACCATCTGTATATGTATGTATGTTACGGTAAATGTAATTTATCCGGTAATTTTAGGGGTATGTAGAGGAGGATAGATGGAGACATGCTCAAAAAGTTGCGAGAAGCAGATGTAGAAGTCTATCTTGATATAAAAGGAGAGCAGAAGGTGGGTGCACGTAGTGACGATTATCCCAAAGGAAATTCAGAAATCTGAAACAACAAGACTTGATGCCCAAAAGGAGATAGACCCGGTTAAATTAAAGGTAGGAATAAGAGCCTTTCGAAGGATTGGCAGAGGTGGCGTGTTAATAGGGACTGACACGGCAGAAGAAATAGACAAGGTAACTGAAGAGATTAAGAACACGGATAGTATTGTAAAAAATTATAAAATTGAAAAGCCGCGTAAGAGAAAGCAATAAATCATTATTTATGGGGTTACTGAAAGTATGGAAAGAGATGAGATATGTGAATGTGTCAAAGAACAAAATGAAGAACTAAAAGGTGGAGAAGTGCAATACATAACTAGTTTCAAGGCTAGAGGAGGAGAGAATATTATATTGGAAATGAATGGACAGGCATTTATTAAAATAATGAAAGAAGCTAAAATAAAAATGGGCTGGAGGAGATATAACATCAGAGAATATATCAGGCCAATAATATGTTATAATTGTTATAGACTAGGACACATAGCAAAATTTTGCAAAAATGATAAAATCTGTAGAGGATGTGGGAGTAAAGATCATGAAGGAGAATGCCAGAGCGAAATAAGATGCGTTAATTGTGCTTATTTTAACCTATTTAAGACTGGCGTTGCGAAAACGCAACATTAATTTCTGTATTTTTGAAAGACATGTTCGAAGTTTTGTACGTCTGAAGTAACATTTTTATTTTATTCTCTATACTTTAAATGATCATAATAAATTTTTTGTTTCCACATTTTCTCGCTTTTAGCACTTGCAAAAAAATTTTTTTTCTGGTGCTTTGAAAGGGAAAAAAATTACTAATTTCAAATAATAACCTTAGATAGCAGCACATGTTAAATTTCTGATTTGATGCTTGTTCCGAGTTTACCAGAGACTAAAGAACAAAATGGCTTCAACGGGTAAGGCATAATTTTTGTTTTTATGTTTCTCAGTTCATATTTTTAAAAATGTTGCGAAAACGCAACATCAGTCCAATGTGCATTACTTAATTGCAATGGGTATTATTGGTGCTGCCTAGTTTTTTATGCAGTAAATTGGTATTGTTTGCATTTCTGATAATTTTGTCTCTAGAAAAAAGCGATTTTTGACATTGGAAGAGACATTGCGAGTATTTTTATGGGCTAGATGATGATGATATTTCAGAATCGTCCTCAACAGAAGCTAATGATGAACCATAATTCGTCATTATCCCTCCAGATCCGGATGATTTGAAGGATGAAGAAGCTATTGATGATAATATTTTATGTGAAAATGTCGAATCCCCTAAAGACATTGCAGGTGAAATCGACATTTTTTTTCTAATAAATGTAAAAGTAAGCAGTATAGTAAGAAAAAGGAGTATATTGTATGGGAAAAATGGAGACTCTACATGGATGTAAGAAATTCTAAAATAAGTTTATTAGAGTTTCAGAAATCTATATCTTTGAGAGAGCCATATCCTTGATAAAAAGGCTTGAAGAAATGCAGATGAATTCTGTTTTACCTGAAACTTCACATATTGGAAGACCATCTTCAATTTAAAATCTAATTCTCAACGAAACTCGGAAAAACCGTATGGGCCATATTATTACTAAAAATAGTGAAAATAAACAAAAAAATTTAAACACTGCAAAAGTCAAACAATTACTGTATGTAATAAGTGTAATGTACCTCTTCATGCAAAAAGTTTCAAAGATTTAAAAAAAATTTTAATTTTTTATAATTTTAAATTTTTATATTTTTAAAATTTTTATACCACTTTGGACTGATGTTGCGAAAACGCAACATTTTGTAACTCTCGTAAAAATAAATTTAATTTTATGGAAACAGCTTATTTGTGTAATTATTGTTCTAAGAAGTGTTAAAAAACTGTTTGGTGTATTTCCAATAAAGAAAACATGGAGCGGTCCTAAACGGGTTAATACAAAAGTGTTAAAATTGCTACAAATCATATGCCTACCGATCATACGTGCCGGTGTTATTGCACGGAGGTAGAACGGATCTCCAATAGAACGGACTATAGCTAACGCCTTCAATATTTTATATAAATATTTACATATTAATTTGAACAATTCAATTAACTCAGTAAGAGAGTTAACCAGCAAACTTGAATACGATATAATATCTATTAATGAGCCATATGTTAAAAATGGCAACAAACATGAGGTAATTGGCTTTCCTAGTAGTTATCAAATTGTACAATATGAAACGGATCTGAGTGTAGCAATGGCTCTTAAATGAAGAATTAGATATCAGAATATATTAGTCACGAACCATATTATAGCTATAAAATGTGGTAGTCATGAAACAGAGTACATATTTATTACCATCTATTTACCGCCGGCAGGCGGAGAAGTTGAACTTATGGAACCACAGTGGGGGCAGCTTATCACTATAATAGAGAAATTTAATAACAAAAAGATAGTGGTAATGAGAGATCTAAATGCAAGATCTAACCTGTGGGGCCAAAGAACTACTAACAATAGGGGATTGGATATTGTAAATATGGTGATTCGAAATGATGGAATTATAAGAAATAATCCATATAGTAGGCCAACATACGACGGACCGTTCTGTCAAGGCTCGACTGATGTCACAATTACATTTGGTATTGATGAGGACAAAATATTAAATTGGACTGTTAAAGATGATTATCAGAATACAGATCATACTGCGATTACATTTTACATCGGAGATAGGAGCGAAAATAGAACTAGTGGCTATGTTACTGGATGGAAAATCCAAGATTTAAATTGATTCGAATTTAGAATTGACCTTAGGAGAAAGTTGGAGAGCTTGAAAGTGGTAATTTCTGAAATGCCTATTGATGAGAGTATTGAGAAGCTAAATGCGATAATAATAAAGCTTTGTAAGAAACATAAAAGTAAAGTTAGAAAGGACCCTACATATAGAGCACCATGGTGGAATGAAAAATTAACAGAGAAAAGGAGCCAATGTTAGGACCCTAAGAAGAAGATACCAAAAGATAACAGATAAAGATGAACGAGAAAAGTGGCTGATATTGTATAAACGGGAGAGAAGCAAATACAAGAAAATGATTATAAATGCAAAGAAACCAATTTTAAAGAATTCCTAGAACAATTTACAGTTAAGAATACGTATGGGGTAGTTAAGAATATTATCCAAGTTAAAAGACAGACTGTAATAGATGCGGTCCTGGATTGTGATGGCACATTGTGAGAAACAGAGGAAGATATTGAGGAGGTGTTAGCTAAGCATCACTTTGGGAAAGAGCAAGTAATGGAAGATAGTGATGAAGAAGAATTTGTGGTGGATAAAGGTGATGAAATTACAGTTCAAGAAATTGATTTAACCATGGAAACCGAGGCTACGATGTCCTAACATTGGGTATCATAATGGCCTTACATGAAACAGATAAAACATTACTGTGCGATCTTTATAACAAATGCCTAAAAGAGGCTTACTTCTCAAGAGCATGGAAAATATCAAGTGTGATCTATTTACCAAAGGAGGGAATAGATAGAGCACAAGCAGGGTCATACCGTCCAATCTGCCTTCTTCCCATAATGGGTAAGATATTGGACAAAATTCTGATAAATAGATTGGTAATGCAACTGGAAAATAAGAGCTTACTCTCAGAAGGACAGTACGGATTCCGTAGAGGGAAAAGTACATTACACGCACTGGGTAATATTATGAATAAGATAAAAGAAAACAAGGAAAGAAATGGACATACGTGTCTTATCTCTTTGGACGTAAGAAATGCCTTTAACTCAATAAAGAAAAGTTGTATAATAAGGGAGTTTAAAAAGTTTAAACTAGATAAATACATGTACAAGATGATTGTCAATTATTTAACTGATAGAAAAATTAAATTAAAACACAATGAGTATGAATACAATATTGGGGTCCCGCAGGGATATTCCCTTGGGCCCATACTTTGGTTAATTATAATCAATGAGATTCTAAATGAGAAAATTTGCAGGAACTACTATTTTATTCAGGTGTTCGCGGATGATTTGATGATCATTGTGAGAAGTCAAGTTGTATACAAATTTACGGAACTTGCAACTGAGCCGTTTAGAATATGTAGGGAGTGGGCTCATAGAAACGAATTGAATTTCAGCTTTGAAAAATTCGAATATACAATTATACCCAGTAAGGGGAAGATAAAAAGGAAGCCGCCAATTAAGTTAAAAGAAAATTCCTTAAAGTCCAATGCTGAAATTATTTATTTGGGAGTAAATATTTATAGTACATTGAGTTTTCTAAAACACTTAGACACGGTTAGAGAAAAAACAGTCAAATGTATTTACAAGCTAGCAAGAATTAGTAAAAAGATTTGGGGAATTACTCCAAATAATATTAAAGAAATTTATAAAACGGTAATAGAGAAAATAATACTCAACTCTTCAGAAGTATGGCATAGAGATGTCAAATTTTTAAATTGCAAGTTAAAACAAATTCAGAGACCATTCTTGTTAAATATAACTAAATATTATCGAACAGTGGCGACTGATTCCCTAAATGTACTGGCGGACTGTGTTCCGTTAAATATAAGAGCTAAATTAACAGTATAAAATATGGAATTTATGATGAAGGAAAATAATATGATATAAACGGAGAAGTGTTCAATAAGGATAATTGTGAGACCAGAGTGACTAAAAAAGTTATCATGAAAAATTTAAAGAGCCTGAACTGGTCGATGGATCGTCACCCTCAAACGAAGGTGATTATTTATACAGATGGATCCCAAAAAGATGGTAGAGTAGGAGCAGGTGTGGTGATTCACGATGAGGAAGAAGATAAGGAAATATTAAAAGAGAGAATTGCAGGTGGGAACTGTTATGTAGCGGAACTCCGAGCGTTACAACTGGCAGTTCAAAGAATGAAAGAGAAAAAAATCACTGAGTTTGATATATTTACAGACTCAAAGAGTGGTTTGGAAGCGCTAAGAGCAATAAGCTACACAGGCGATATAGTACAAGAGATAAAGAATCTGATTAAACAAGAAAATATGACGGTATATCTGCATTGGGTCATGGCCCATGTGGGTATAGCAGAGAATGAGGAGGTAGACCAAGTAGCCAAAAATACTACAGAAATGGAGGAAATAGGAGTCCAGTATAAACAAACTAGAAAATCAGTCAAAATTGAAATGCAAAAGTATGAAAATAAACTATGGCAAGAATAATGGAACGAAAGTCTAAAAGGAAGAAGAGTTTATGAAATATTCAAGGAAGTAACAGAAGAAAGGCTGATGCGTGACTTTAACATTAATCAATTTATAACGGGTCATGGATGTGTTGGGGAATATCAACATAGATTTCACAAAAAATCAGATATGTGTACCTGTGGAGATATCCAAACGACAGACCACTGTTTATTTGACAGACGGCATTTCAGGGACCTAAGAAATAAATTGCCAGCGGATGTTAGAACATGGACGAAACATAAGTTTTATTACGACATTTACTATAGAGGCTTTATTAGGAAAGTGGTTGATATTCTTATGGATACTTGTATCCCCTTCTCTCATGCCACATATCAGTATTCTTCTGTTGCAGGCTTGCAGATAACGTGCAAGTTTTTGGTGCAGGTTACACAGTATTGCAATTTGTTGTTTTCTGATGTCGGAGACATGAAATCCAGTCCTTAGATCTTGATCAATTACATTTATTATACATAAAAAAACAGTTAACAGATAAAATGCACACAGCTCAAGATATGTGCGCACACAGCGACACATTCCCTACGCAGCTCTGGAGAAGAAGCGGAGGCGAGGCGGACAGCGCCACTATACGTAGCTGTATTCTTCCGCACAGAAAAATAGTGCCACTCGCTCAAACTCAACACACCCCTCCTGCGAGGGACACATTTTTTCATCAAGTTTAAGAAATTACTACACACTACAAAATTATGACACAAAATACACACATTTACAAAAATACAACACAAAATACATATATATATACATAGTTAAGAAATTAATGAAATACTTTTCAGAGAGTAAATTAGTTTTTCTTCGTTAACAGCTTTTGTCAGAAAATCCGCTCTAATATATTCAGTCTGTATATAACCCAGTTTAATAATATTGTCCATTAACAAATCTTTCACAAAATGAAAGCGTAAGTTCATGTGTCTTGATTTAGTCGATGATCTGGTACATTTAATCCACTGGATTGCTGCTTGACTGTCTGAATTTAACGTTACAACATAATTTATAAATTGTTTACATTTCAACTCAGATAATAAATTTACAGTCCAAATAATATCTTTACAAATTTCAGAAATAGAAAATAACTCTGCTTCACATGTAGAAAGACTAACACTTTTTTGCTTATTTCATTTCCATGACACAAGTGAATTACCTAATAAGATTACACCACCTGAAAATGACTTACCATTTTCAGCATTTCCCCATCTTGCATCTGAACTAGCATTCAAAAAACCAAAATCGTTTCTATAAAACAATACTTTGTCTTTAGTACCTTTTAAATACCTTAATACTCTTTTAGCGATAAGATAATGTCTCTTTTCAGGTTTATGATTAAACTGAGATAAATATGTTGTTACAAATGATATATCAGGACGCGTTCTATTACCTAAATACAATAATTCACCAATTAATTCTTTATACATAGTTACATCAATTAAATCATTTGTAAGTGGAAAACTTTTATCTTCTCCTTTAACAATTGGAGATTTTACTGATTTACAATTTTCTAATTTATATTTAAGCAAAAGTGACTCAATATATTCAATTTGTGATAAACTTACACCATTGTCATGTTTATTAATTTCCATACCTAAGAATTTAGAATTCTTATTCTCTTGAAATTCAAATACACTTTTAATTTTAGAAACAATCTCGTGATACATTTCATTATTATTACAAAAAATAGCAATATCATCAACATACATACTTAATATAAAAAGATTTGTACCATCATGTTTAATAAATACACAATTATCAGAAGCCAACTGTACTAAACCTATTTTTTCCAATTCAGATTTTATTTTCATGTACCAATTCCTGCCCGATTGTGGTAAACCGTAAATACTCTTTTTTAATCTACAAACTTCTCCATCCCCAATTAATTTTTCAAAACCAGGTGGAGGTGACATGTATACTGTTTCCTCTAAGTCACTATATAAATACGCTGTTTTTACGTCAAAAAATTTAACTATCAAATTTAATTTCGCTGAAAGCGCAAGTAATAATCGAAAAGATTCTATGTTTACAACAGGTGAATAAGACTCTAAATAATCCTTATTTTTTATTTGATTGTATCCAGAAGCTACAAGTCGCGCTTTATATTTTATTTTATTGGAATCGCTCTCCTTCAAAGTGTAGACCCATTTACTTTTATTATTTTTTCCTTTAGAGGTTTTTCTACTATTTCCCATACTTTATGCTGATTCAACGAATCTAGTTCATTTTTCATTGCTGACTCCCAATCGCGCCAATTTACACTATTTTTTGCCTCCAAAAAAGTGTTTGGTATATCATCAGTTAGATTTGCTGACATTTGTTTATATTTTAGCCGTTTAGAGCGTCGGAGTTGCGGTTCGTGTTGACAGTTTTCACTGTTTATTTCCTCATCGGAGGGTTGCTTTTCCTCCTGCATTGAGACTGGCTGTCTCTTATCTAGGTCGCTGCTATCAACAAAAATCTCAAACTCCGCCATTTTGTTTTTTGAACTTGTATGCTCTAAATAAGTGCTACCTTTTAAATTTTCATTGAATCGAACTGATCGTTCTTCAATAATTTTATTACTTGTTTAAGTCATAAATACGGTATCCACGGCGTTCTATAGCATAACCTAACATTATTCCCCGTTTTCCTGGAACATCAAATTTATTATTACGCATTATTTTCGGAATGTGAAAATAAGCCACACAGCCAAACTTTCTAAGATAATTTAGTTTGGGTTTTTTGCCTGTCCAGATTTCGAGAGGATTTTTTTTCTTTTCCTTTACGTGGCGTCAAATTGGAAATTCTTGTACTACAATTAATAGCCTCAGCCCAGAATTTTAAAGGAAGTTGACTTTCATATAATAAAGCTCTAGCTCTATCTAATAAAACTCGATTAGCTCTCTCAGCTTTACCATTGCTTTCACTGTTGTATGGTATAGTTTTTTCTAAAAAAATATACCTGAATTAGAAAGAAAATTATCAAATTGCTCATTTACAAACTCTAGGCCATTATCGGTCCTTAACTTTTTAATTTTCTTACCCGTAAGATTTTCATATTTAGCTTTAAATTTCAAAAATACATTAAATACTTCACTTTTAGTTTTTAAGAAATATGTAAAATACATCCCAGAAAAATCGTCCACTAATATCATAAAATATTTCGAACCGCCATTTGATTCCGTTTGAACCGGACCTCAAAGATCTGCATGAATTAATTCAAGAATTTCAGAACTTTGCTCAATATCAATATTTGGATGATTTTTCCGTGTAATTTTACTTATATCACAAGTTTCACAGACAAAATTCTTTACATCATTAATATCAATATATTCCTTCATTTTAATCATATATTTATGATTTAAATGACACAACCTATTATGCCAAAGCTCATAATTTTTAGTAGAATTGTCATTAACAATACAACATTCAGAATTATAAAAAGGTTCTAAGTACACTTCAAGTCTATTATCATTTTTAAACGCTTTGGTAAGTAACTTATTATATTTATCAAAAATCAAAACACAATTATGATTTGAAACAATTTTACATCCCTTATTCATTAACGAGGTTACTGCTAACAGATTATATCTTAAATCAGGAACATAATTTACATTACTGATAGTTAAAGTTATAGGCTTAGAATTCTTATTTATAGTATTAGCTTTAACAGTACCTGTTCCTTGAGAATAAATCACTGAGTTTTTACCTGCTTGGTGGATGTCCTTAATTTCTGGTATTATTTCCTCAAACCAGAAAGAATTTTTGGCCATATGACAAGAAGCCCCACTATCTAGTAGCCAAACTTGATCATGCTCATCATCTTGAGCAGAAACCGTAAGCGCAGACCTGGGATGTTGATCACCCGATGAATAATGCGCATTTGGTGAACTCCTCTTTTTTTCTTTATTATTTCTTGTTTTGAAGTATCAATTTTTAGCTAAGTGACCAGGGCGTCTGCATATGTAGCAGTTTCTATTATTAAAATTCTTATTCTTCTTCGAAATGAATGCCTCTGCGTTTCCTTCACTGCGTCTTCCGTTTTGGGAATTCGTCGCTTCTTCTTCACGTAGAATTTCTAATACTTCATCCATTGATTTGCCCCTTTGGGTCTACAAAATGCCACGCACACGGATAAATTTGCCTTTCAGGCCTCGAACGGTGTAAAAAACTAATTCCCGTGGTGTAACTTCTAATCCGAGAGAAAGACACTTAGTCAATATCCCTCTTGCTCTGGCAATATAGTCGATCGCAGATTCATTCGAAGTCATTTCCAGATTTTTTAATTCGTTTCCTGCATCTATTTTTCGATCTTCACCTTGCCCCATAAATGTTGACTTTATTTTCTCCCACAGAGTTTTTGCATTTACTTCCGTGGCGAACTGCAGCGCCTGCTCGTCTGACATAGCGAGCTGCATGTAAGCTACTGCGTCAGCATTCTTTTGATCCCATTTTTCAGATTCCTTTTGATCCAAATTTTCTGGTTTCACACTGGAAATAAAAGTATCTAGACGTTTTAATGACAGAGTTGCTTTCATTTTTAAACACCAGATGAAATAATTTTCTCCAGTCAGTTCTGGAACGTTAAGTTTCTCCATTTTCGATTTGTGCTTCGGCAGTTTCGATTTTAGCAGCCTCTTTAAATATAATTAATCATAACCACGCTCTTCTGCCAATTTGTTGTTTTCTGATGTCGGAGACATGAAATCCCGTCCTTAGATCTTGATCAATTACATTTATTATACATAAAAAAACAGTTAAAAGATAAAATGCACACAGCTCAAGATATGTGCGCACACAGCGACACATTCCCTACGTAGCTCTGGAGAAGAAGCGGAGGCGAGGCGGACAGCGCCACTATACGTAGCTGTATTCTTCCGCACAGAAAAATAGTGCCACTCGCTCAAACTCAACACAATTAAATAAATGTATGTAAGAAGTAGAATGGTTAATAATAAAAGTTTGTAAAACAATCGTTGTAATCGTTGTGTAATGTAAAAAAATGGTAAAGTATTGTTTAATCACTGTAGCTGCAAAAATGTTTATACATTTGGTAATGTTTTAGAAATTATGCAAAAGTTAGTGTGTAGGCAATAGTGTAAACAAATGTATAATTGTGTAAATAATTAGGTTAAATTGTATTGTTATGTTTCAATGGAAAGTCAAGATTAAATATTTAAGTTTGTATCAATAGAAATTTGTATTATTGTATGTATGTGAATGTATTAGAGTAAACTGTTTTTATGCGGGTGTATTTACGTAATTGTCAGGTTAAATTGCATTGCCATGTTGATATTTATCAATATAAATTTGATGTAATTATGAAAAAATAATAATGTGAAATAGTAATAATTGTGTAATGATATTGTAAGCATTATAATGCAATCTGTAAAAGTAAGCAAAAAAATAATAGGAAGAAGAAGGAAAATAAAGAAAAAAAATAGGGAAAAGTGAACATAGGAATTATGATTTCCACTAAACTGCTAAATTTTAAAAAAACAATTTTGTTAATGAATTATCAGTCGGTCTTCGGCTTAGGGACTGGGGTTGGATGCCCCGGTGTCCTTGAGCCAGTGTGTCCCAGTTCAGCAGGATTGCGTTCGGGACGATTAGTTAACAAATTTCCCGTATACCTTAACTGTTGGACGAGCATTCAATTGATTATGCGGTAATTATATATAATCGCCTGTTATTGTACGTAATCACCACTAAATATGGTACATATGATAAATAATGGAAAATTTATCACATTAACCGGTTTGCTTACATAATTCCTAACTCGTAATGGTAAATTTAAAAAAATTAAATTCAAATAAAGTTGATAACTTTAACAAAATTCGTTCAGTTTGCGCAGCTGCTAGGCTTCTATCAACACGTGACAACATGTGATTTCCCGGAAATACTTTGTTGTGAAGGATCCACAATTTGGACATTTTGAACTCCTTCCAACGTTATAGCCATTTTGTTCTTCCAACACGATTACGGGGCATAAATCGGCCATATTGGAATTGCACCAATTTTCCAAGAAACATCGCACCCCCTGAATTCCTCAAGACGAGGGAAAGAAATTCCAGGAAATTCAACGGACTTCCAATTTTCTTGGAAATAAGAGTACCACGTGGGTCAACCATGGGAATGTCAGAGCATCCTGCCCTCGAATAAAAAACTCGAAGAGGCAATAAATTTACGGGAATAACTAACCTGGGGAGGGGTTATAATGAAGAATGTAGGAGCCCCGAGTGTGGGAGAAACGAGGTTCAGAGAGAGTGCGAGAGAGCGATTGGAGGTAGCGAGCTGCGAAGAGACCCTGGGAAGAAAAGACGCCCCCGTAAAATGGCGAGATACCCGTCTTCAACCGCCAGCGCCGAATCCTGTTGCATCCGCCGGTGAAGAGCCACATGAATTTCTACCCGATGCCTAAAGCCTCCTCCTGCAGAAATGCCTCAACGATGCCATGCTCTGCTGTTTCATCAAAACTCCCCAGGTTGGTCATAAATTCCCCCTTTAAATAGTGCTCATGCCTTTTGAGAGATTACGAGACTTTTATTTCACTCGACCCGTAATGGTTATGCCGCAGGAAGCGGATGAAGTATGCCCTAATTCGGTTAAAAATATGTATAGCCAAGATCTTAAAATATAATATGTAAACCCGACCTTTTCTTGTAAAATATTGTATAATAAATGTTGTTATTTTTATTTATAAACGCATAGTTCCCTTTGGAGTTCACCTCCCTAACTTTACACAACGCAAAGGGGTATCTCTGGTACCCCTCATAACATATATTGGTGCCTCGTGACGAGGATTTCCCTGGGTATGTTATAATATTTTTACTTTAGTCCAAAACCTGGGCATACTAAAAAAAAAAATTTTTTTTGTGTATCTTGGCAAAAGCTTTTAATGTCGTGCAAGGTTCTTATGGTTCATATATATATATCGGTAAAGTGTTATGCATACATTTTTTTTAAATTTCTCTCTTTTCTTTCCCTTGTACCTGCCATGCCTACATGTTGTGTGAACAAATTGTATTGAAATGTTAGAGTTTATGTGTTCGCGGCTAGTATATATATAATTCTAGGATACTGATTTTTACTTTATTTTGAGTATTATATGTTTCGCATGTATATGTTAAAACAAAAATTGTTTAAAAGGGTTTGTCTTGAAGCACAATAGCAGTATCTCGGATTACCTTTCCCTACTTTATAGTATTATGGCTACCGATTCAGCCGTTAGCGGGAAAACTCCCGGCTTTACGCATTTAGTGTCCACGTTCGATGGTGCCCCTGATTCAGACTGCAATGCGTTTTTCATACAATTCGAGGCTTTAGCAACATTGGGATAATGGTCGCCCGTAGAGAAGATCGCAATTCTTAAGTCGCGGTTAAGATCAATTGATAAATTTTTTTTTCGGAGAAACCGAATGCATAGACGTTACACACAGCGTTTAACAATCTACGTCAGCAGGAGAACGAGCTAGTTAAAACTTTAGCGTATAGGGTTGCAACTGCCACCCAAAATTATCTAGAGGTAGATTTCGCGTCAGCCGAGGGGGTTAAAATACTCGAAAAATTAAAATTATCTAAATTTCTGGACGCCCTAAATAATAACTTGAAACTTGAAGTTTTAAAACTAAACCCTTCTACGTTTGCCGACGCAGTCAAATATGCGCAAAGCGTTGAAATAGCAATGCAAACGACTCCCGAGCCCAATAATTCGAGTTCTCAAATTGACCCCAACACTGCCGCCTTGCTCGAGATGCAAAGAATACAGCAGGAACAAAATACAAAAATTATCGAGTCTCTAACGCAAGAAATAAATACTTTGCACCTAGAAAACCACCGTCCGCAAAATAAAGAACCGCGATTTAGTGAGGACTCTTATTCAACTCCACAGCCCGTAAACGATGTCCGAATTTGCCTCTATTGTGGTCAAACGAGCCACTTTCTACGTAATTGCATACACTATAGTAGGGAACACACCAGCCAAAATTACCAACCTCATAATAGAACCTTTTACTCCCCAGGACAAAGGACTGACTCTCGCCGTTACGATCGAACACAGGACGTTAGAAGGGGGGGGGGGGAAGAATCCCTATCATCAAAACCGGGACACACGAACGAGGGGTCCGCGTTATTATCACTCCAGACAGGACAGAAGTCATTTTTTATAGAAAGGAGGGGAATTTCAAGTCAACACTATGTTATTCCCCGGGTATTTGAAAGCTTCACGGAGGAACAAGAAATAAGGACCTCGAACAACCATGTCGGCGAAAACGGTCGCTCAAAAATTAATATGGTATATCACCGCTTACGGTAAACCGAAGCGAATACTTACTGACCGCGGAACTCAGTTTACATCAACACTTTTTAAAATTCTAGCTCAAAAATTAAATGTATCCGCCATGTTATCTTCAGCTTTTAATCCACAATGTAATGGGGCCTCCGAGCGCATAAACATTCAACTTAAACACGCCATGCGGTGTGCGGCGAAAAGTAACAATTCTTGGGAAGAGGCGATGATCATGCACAAATGTATTTATAATGCCACTCAGCATTCCGCAACAAAGGAGACGCCAAATTTCCTCTTTTTTGGAAGAGATCTTCCTTTATTTCTAGACACGGACAATTTAAATATCGATCCACCGCCTTTATTCGGTGATTACGCAGCAGAAAAAATTAGAGCTATGACAAAGGCATATGAAAACGTGCTGAGAAATATGAAAACCGCACAGGAAAAGCAAGAAGAAAGACAATTACTCAAAGCGAAACCCCGAACCCTAATTATCGGGCAAAAAGTCTTTCTGCGTAACCATCAATCGGCTATCGGTAATAAAACCTTCAGGGGACCTTATAGAATTACGAATCGCCTTACGCCCCACACTTACAAATTACGGCTAATCGCGGACCCATACGCTACGGAAATAAATTGTAATATCAATCGAATATACGAATTGCCTGAGCGACGAGAGCACTTGCGTCCAAAGGACACGATAACCGGTAACATTCGCGTGGACCCGCAGGATACATTTTCCCCGTTCTCGGAAATGACCCCCCAAAATGAGGAAGAGAATTTTTTCCCCTATGACGAAGATTTCGAACCTTGCCAACAGTCGCGGGGAGCGCAGTTGACACAGGAACAGGTCGCTAATGTTCCGCCAAAGGAGAATCAGGACAATGAGCAGACGGTCTCGCAGCCATCAAATCTTCGGGGGGCAACCCATCAGTCAAAAACGCCTTTTATTCAAACTAGATATTTTCTTCGACAGCGAACCCCAAAAACCTAAACTACAAAATTTTTTTTTCTCCCGCCTCGCGGGTTAGAGTCACGGAAAGACCGTTTTGGGAACTGGCCATTCTCAAAAAATTGTCTGACCAGTGGCTGCGTACATGGGAAGGCTTAGTTTGACGAACTCATTCGTTTTTCACATATAATCTGATCAACTATATGGTATTAACGATGGGCTTCTGAAAACCGAGTTGTAACAAGTAAATTTTTTTTTCTCTCCTTTCGGTTAAGTTTTATTTTGCAAAAATAAGTTTTTTTTTCTCTCTCTTAACTCTTCGTCTTCTGTTATATTGCTATGAGATATCTATATAATTTTTTTTAGGAAACTTAGCAGACTTTAGAATTTTCGTCGTGGGTTCATTTGTGCGCATAGTTTAAATTCAATTTGACGATGTTTCAGTGTACAAATCTGATGATAGAGCAAAATTTGGTCAATTTCGTTGGGGAATGAATGAATAAATAAACAAACAAAAAAAAAAGGAAAATTTAAAAATAAAAAAAATATATATATTATTAAAAGATTAGCGTGTATTGTGTTTTATTATTGTGTTTTATTATTATTATTATCATTATTAGTACTATTATTATTGAATGCATGGATAGCACATTATATGTTTCACACAAATGGCAGCGCAAGGAAAAGAGAACATTTTTACTCTTTCCGCGAGTTAAACACATAATGGCGATTATGCACATTTGCCAACGTTTTTGAAAATTTCATCTTCGCTGTACGATTTTAGCGGAGAGATTTCTATTTCTGTAAGATAACCTTTTCTTTACATTTTAATCTCTGATCACATGTGTTGATCGAGCCACTATTTTGTTATTATTTGTTTTACAGGGTATGCATACCATTTTCTATGATGTTAGCTAATGTTGGTCAGAGTTAATGTAAGCTTAAAGAAAACTTTATAAATTTTGAATTTTTTTTTTTAAATCAGTAAAACTTGCAGCACTATAAGGGGAGATTTTGACCTCCTGAACTTTTACACATGGTGTCATTCATGTTTTTTTTTTACTGCCAGTGTGACTTTTGTGCAGTTGGAGTCTATTTTGCTGCAGCGAATGGAGCCAATCCGTTCTTCAACCCCTACAGACTGTGGCGTGCCAGCACGCCTAGAAAAGGGGGGGGAGTGATTGTTGTGAAGGATCCACAATTTGGACATTTTGAACTCCTTCCAACGTTATAGCCATTTTGTTCTTCCAACACGATTACGGGGCATAAATCGGCCATATTGGAACTGCACCAATTTTCCAAGAAACATCGCACCCCCTGAATTCCTCAAGACGAGGGAAAGAAATTCCAGGAAATTCAACGGACTTCCAATTTTCTTGGAAATAAGCGTACCACGTGGGTCAACCATGGGAATGTCAGAGCATCCTGCCCTCGAATAAAAAACTCGAAGAGGCAATAAATTTACGGGAATAACTAACCTGGGGAGGGGTTATAATGAAGAATGTAGGAGCCCCGAGTGTGGGAGAAACGAGGTTCGGAGAGAGTGCGAGAGAGCGATTGGAGGTAGCGAGCTGCGAAGAGACCCTGGGAAGAAAAGACGCCCCCGTAAACCCCTCATAACATACTTATAGCTCGTGTTCAATTTTACGTATTCTTTGAAGAATTTTTTACAATAATTCATAAGGCACACTTATTAATAGGCCATGGTGGTAGAAAAATGATGTTAAAAGAACTTCAAAAAGTACAAAATCACTACTACCGAGGAATTGATGATTTATTTAAATTTGTGTGAAAATTGTCAAATAATAAAACTCCAAGGTACCCAAGAAAGGACTATATATATATATATATATATATATATATATATATATATATATATATATATATATATATATATATATATATATATATATATATATATATATATATATATATATATATATATATATATATGTGTGTGTGTGTGTGTGTGTGTGTGTGTATGTATGTATACACACATTAAAATACACATGTGTTTGCCTATATGCATTTCTATTTGTTTAATGTTTTGAATTTATAAGAATCAACTCTCTAATTGTTATTGATAATCCACATATATATTAAATAATCCGCAAATCGCTCACAATAGCGCAAATAGCTGAATAGCATAACAATACCTGAATGACTATTTTCAGTATCACTCACTATTGTACAATGAAATCGGAAAATCTAAATATGTCATCTTATCTTGCGGTTATTAGTTATCTTATCTATATAGCGTATTGTGATAATGCCATACAGATCGCATTTGCTGATTTATATCGTTATATTTTTAGGTTCCTTCCGATGTTAATATCTCTTATTGTGATGGAGATTTCTCTTTCACTAATAGTTTAATGGATATTATATTATGCTTTCATAGTGTACGGATTATTATTCAGCGTTTTGAATATTCTGGACAAAACTCACTTAGACTCGCAACTCCTAACCATTTGTTGCTTGTTCTATTATTTAGTAACATATTCATTTTATCTAGAGGGCCGGACAATGGCCAAATGGCTAGGGCGCTGGCATTCGGTACTGGAGTTTGTGGGTTCGAGTCCCACTTTTGGCATGTATGTTTTCAGCCGTTCGGAATCGGCGTTAAACTGTAAGTCCCGGTCCAATTTGCCCTCGTGTAGCAAAAAATGACCGTAGCACTCCAAACGAAACCAATCAATTTATCTCCAATGACAGTATTTTTTTGTGAATACAAAAACTAAACCAGAAATTCCCGTAGAAGCAAATTTAGGGAAATTTTAGATATAAGAATGGAAAGGAAGTCCTTGGGTTCATGGATTTGGCGTCTAGCCTTACCGAAATGTACGTATTCGAAATGATCGCATTTGTTGATTTATATCGTTATATTTTTAGGTTCCTTCCGATGTTAATATCTCTTATTGTGATGGAGATTTCTCTTTCACTAATAGTTTAATGGATATTATATTATGCTTTCATAGTGTACGGATTATTATTCAGCGTTTTGAATATTCTGGACAAAACTCACTTAGACTCGCAACTCCTAACCATTTGTTGCTTGTTCTATTATTTAGTAACATATTCATTTTATCTAGAGGGCCGGACAATGGCCAAATGGCTAGGGCGCTGGCATTCGGTACTGGAGTTTGTGGGTTCGAGTCCCACTTTTGGCATGTATGTTTTCAGCCGTTCGGAATCGGCGTTATACTGTAAGTCCCGGTCCAATTTGCCCTCGTGTAGCAAAAAATGACCGTAGCACTCCAAACGAAACCAATCAATTTATCTCCAATGACAGTATTTTTTTGTGAATACAAAAACTAAACCAGAAATTCCCGTAGAAGCAAATTTAGGGAAATTTTAGATATAAGAATGGAAAGGAAGTCCTTGGGTTCATGGATTTGGCGTCTAGCCTTACCGAAATGTACGTATTCACAATGTAAGAAATCGATTTTCTGCTAATAAAAAATGGAAATACACAGTGATATAAAAAAATGACGGTCACTGTATTTTCAGAAGTTTTTTGTTATTAAACCGTAGATCCACCTTAGGCTTCCCAAGCAGAATTAATTCGACGTAAGTTAGAGTGATATACGCATGTGGACAAGATATTGCAATTTGGTGCCTACAACATACACTGAGTGGCCAAATTGTTATGACCACCCCCTCAATAGAATGTTGGACCACCTTTTACCCTTAATACTGCATGAATTCTTCTTGGCATGGATTGTAAGAGATGTTGGTAGGTGGTATGAAAAATTTGAGACCATATCCGATGAACTCACTTTCCAATTCCTTAAGATTTGATGATACTGGATCTAGCTGCCTGATGTCCCATTCGATCTCATCCCACAAATTCTCAATTGGATTGAGATATGGTGATTGTGCAGGCCAACAAAGCAAGGCAAATTCTCCGTCATACTATTCGAATCATCTGAGGACAATACCAGCTATAAGGCAATGGAGTATTGTCCTTCTGGAAGTATATCCCTGACAGGGTACACCCTTAACATAACAGAATGTACAGGATCTGCGATAACGCTTAAATACCCTTCCTATTCAGACGTTGTTTCACAGGAATCAAAGAACCTATACAATGCTAAGAAATCATCCCCTAAACCATAACATTTGTAAGGTATACACAAGATTCGATTCACAAGAATCGAACTTTTGAGTGAATTAAAGAAGCTGCTTCAGATATGCTAATTTTGGCATACGCGCTTAGTATAAATACCACGCAGCGTCATTAATGAAAAAAGGGAGGTTGTTAAGGTCGAAAAAGGTGTTATCCTGCGCTAGTGCTTTACGGGCCAGAAGTTTACGTGGCAGTACTGCTGGTTTGACTTACTGTTCGTGAGTATAAAAATATATTGTCCTTAAAAGCTGTATTTACATTCCGTACAAGTAGTACGCATGCTTATTGCTGTAAAAGCCAATTATATGTGCAGCGAATTCAATAAACATTATTTCATGTATAAACTGTGTTTGTATATAATTCAAATAGAGTGCTACTTCAAATTATATACACCCAAGTCTGGGTAGAAGTGAGCATAGATTCTCTATACTGGCGCCCGAAAAATATATATACCCTGGTAGTTAGCGTTAAATTTGTAACGAACAACATAATTGAAATTAAAAACTGTGTACTGTGAACTGTGTACAGTGTGTGTATATTGATAAAATTGTTGCAAGTACTTATATGCTATTTAAAAAATGAGTGTTGTAGAACAAAATCCTGCTGGAAATTTTCCTCGGGTAATTATGGTTCAGCAAATTGCGCCATTCGAAGCCACCTTCAATGGCGGCCCCTCAAGCCAATTCCTAAAGAAAATTGAGCATTACTTTCAGCAACAATGCACCCCAGAGGGGGATAAACTTAAAATTGCTCTAGCCGCTTTAAGAGGTAGTGCATATCAGTGGTACACGTGTATGCAAAGCAGTAATCTGATTTTTGACAATTCGTCATTCAAGCAACAGTTTCTTAGCGTTTTTCCAAAGACCTTTAATCAAAGTGAAATTGAAGCGGAAATTTATTCGCTAAGGCAACGTGAAGGTCAGTCTGCATTAGATTTTGCTATGGAAAAGATTTCCAAGTGTGAGGAATATTTAGAGGGAATGACGGAAGCGATAATCTTAAAAATAGTTATCCAACGTTTGAAGCCAAATGTTCAAGATTTTTTAGATAATCAAACAATTACAAGCAAGGTTACCCTCCTTCAAGCTTTAGCTAAATATGACAATAGACATTTCTTCGCTACCCCTCACCGTCATTCAGGTACGAGAAGTTTTATACAGCCGCGACAAAATTTTTCGCGAGTTTCAAACCAGCAGCGTAAGCAGTACCGCAGGCAAAATAATAGAAGCGCACGGCGTTATAATGAAATTAGTGCACCTAAAGAAAATAATATGCAAGCACCTTACTTGCACTGGCAAGTTGATTCACATGATATGGTTCAACCTGTTAAAACTGTGTGGTCAAATGTATTATTTTGTCCTAGTAGTAATCATTATTTTGAGAATAGTGAAAGTCAGGGTATTTTTGTGGCTTATAAAGAAAGTGAGTCTAGCTGGAATGATGAGGTAATTCCAGTACAAATTTCTGAAAATAGGGCCGATACTAATGCTAGTGGTTTAGAAAATAAATCATCGGACACTTCTATTAATGCTATACCTGATATTATTAATGCTATACCTGATATTATTGATGCTATACCTGATATTTTAGATGATATTCACACATCTGTTAATGAAGGAAATTTAGTAGATGACGAAGTATGCGTTACGGAAGTTAGTGAATACTTATTAGTTGACGACAATAAAAATTCTTTAAACGATAGTAGAAACTCGCTAGGTAATGATATTATTTCAAGTTTCCAGCCGAATGAGGATTGTGTAGGCCAGGTTGATAATATGGTTTTAAATAAAGTACATGAAAACCAGACTGAGAATCAGGATGAAAAGTTGACACAGAGTTATACTATAGGTAGTTTAGCTGATGCTTCGGAAGTTATAGAGAAAGTTTGCAATAAAACGCACGAGTACGAAAAGCTTAATCTTCCTAAAACTGAAGCAGTGTTAAAGAATTTAAATGATAACGATTCTGATGTCGCAAGTTTCAAAGAAACTTTTTCGTCAAAAGAGGATAAAACTAAAGTTAAGGGGGATAAAAAACGTGAAAAAGAGCCTTCAGGTTCCAGCATTAAAATTGCTAATACTGAAGTAATTAAGGAGGTAAAAAAGAAGTCGTATAAGCACAAATACGAAAAGCAGAGTCAGGTTGTTGAAAAAATAGAATCTGCATTAAAATTTAATACCGATACAAGCAAAAGTACGAAGAAAGGTAAAGTGTGCACTACAAAAACTCCATCAAAGGAGGAATGCGTCGCTGATAAGGTACACAAGGTTATAAAAAGGAAGAATGACAATTTTAAAGCTCCTTTGCATAAGTACAGGGAACGCAAGATATCAGCCGCCCAGCAAGGTTGGCCTCCTCCCAAGAGACCTCCTGTCCATCGTCAAGCCGGACCAGCGCCTCAGGACCTACGACCTGCTGCACGAAGGATGCCCACACGGTCAACGAACCCCTTTACTAGGACTGCGACCATCAAGAGAGGTTCAGCGGATTGGACAAACTGGTGCAGTGAAGTTGCTGCATTCATGAGGAACAAGTCTTGTATCAATTCTCTTATTCTAACTCCCACCCTTTAATAAAATCGAACCAAATTGGTTTGAAGTTCCCCATTGTAGATACTGTGTAAACATTTTGAGGGGAAGGGGTGAGCCACTGACAAAAAAACGGCATACTATTGTTTTATAAATTTTTGAAGGGGACATGTAGTGAAAGAAAATACATACTAACTACAGATAACAAACAACTAACATACTAACTTCGCAAATCATAACACATGTACATTATAAATTGGGGGAGAGCAGATACAGTCAAGAAATGTCATGCTGTGCAATTGTGTTGTCACTTTTAATTAAAATAGATATTTTAGGGCGCAGTTGGCCAGCCCAGTATCCGCAACTCTGCAAATCCACTGTGTAATGGTGTCACCTGGACCCTTCGGGGTTAGTTTTGTAAAATGGTAGTGGCGTTTTTCCCCCACACAACGTGTGGAAGGTTTTTTGGCTTTGCCACCCATTATGTAAAAAGTCAGACCAGCACGCGTTTTCAATTAGTTAACTGAAGCCGTTCAGACCTCAGTTACCTAATTTTTTTTTTCGAGGGAGGCCAGTGTAAGGTATACACAAGATTCGATTCACAAGAATCGAACTTTTGAGTGAATTAAAGAAGCTGCTTCAGATATGCTAATTTTGGCATACGCGCTTAGTATAAATACCACGCAGCGTCATTAATGAAAAAAGGGAGGTTGTTAAGGTCGAAAAAGTTGTTTCCCTGCGCTAGTGCTTTACGGGCCAGAAGTTTACGTGGCAGTACTGCTGGTTTGACTTACTGTTCGTGAGTATAAAAATATATTGTCCTTAAAAGCTGTATTTACATTCCGTACAAGTAGTACGCATGCTTATTGCTGTAAAAGCCAATTATATGTGCAGCGAATTCAATAAACATTATTTCATGTATAAACTGTGTTTGTATATAATTCAAATAGAGTGCTACTTCAAATTATATACACCCAAGTCTGGGTAGAAGTGAGCATAGATTCTCTATACATTGTATCCAGCAGCTTCAAGTGTTGTGGCAATGAAGTTGGGGTCCATGATTTTGTACTGTTTTCTCCATATTCGCACCCTGCCATCTGCATGGTGTAATTGAAAACATGATTCATGGAACCGCGTGACCCCTTTCCAGTCATCTACTGTCCAATCCGTGTGCTCCTTTGCGAACTGGAGGCGTCTGCTCTTGTTCAAGGGAGACAGTAGAGACTTTCGAACAGGTCGTAGGCTTCCATAGCCTATACGGTATTATGTGGGACGAACATTTCGTTCAGAGACGTTTGCAATTACTCCTAGATTAAGGTTCCCAGCAAGTTAACATACTTTGGCTCTTCTGTTGAACTGGACAAATCTGGTAAGTCTCCTTTCAGATCGAGCATTCAGTAGCCTGTGACAACCACAAGCCTGACGTTGAGACCCAGTTTTCTGCTTGGTAGTCCACTCTCTTTAAACATTAAAAACTGCTGCTCTCGAACACTTCACAAGTGCAGTCGTTTTGTTGATACTGGGTCCGACGCTTCGAGCACTAACTATCATTCCGTGTTCAAACTCAGTTAAATCACGTTTTTTGCCCATATCTTCACAAGTAGCACAGTGTAATTGGTGGTTCGCTTGTCCTGCATTCCCATTTTATCGATATTTAGTCCTCCAGTGGCAACACTGTGACACAATTGCTCATTTGCATAAAACTGTCAGGTGGACATAATAAAGTGACCGCTGAGTGTGTATACTACCTGTTCCAGCACTGATGGAGTGGTAAAATGTAATATAAACTTTCTCTCATATTACTCCCAGAAATGGTTAATAATCTTATGTACATGGTCTTGAGGCGTCAGAGATAAATGCCTCAGTTCCTTCTAGTGGTCTTCAAACTCCATGTTGACGCTCCTTCCTATACATGGATGCATTGACTTCTTCGAAGCTCGGATGTTCTGTATGTATGGGCTTAATTTTTTTATATATTAGTTAATTATACAAGCTCCACGTCTAACAACAACAACAATAAAAAATAATAAATGAAATTTTCTATTGTTTGTACTCTAGATAGTTTTGGAATAGTTTCTTTTTTTTTTCTTTTTGCCTCATTCATGTTATTTTAATACGAAGATTTTCAATATTTTTTAATCAAATGTTATTTTTGTAAATTGATTAGCTAATTTAAGTGTTAATTATACAAGTTCCACGTGTAAGAACAACAACAATAAAAAAATAATAAATGAAATTTTCAATTGTTTGTACTCTAAATATTTTTTGAATAGTTTCCTTTTTTTTATTTTTGCCTCATTTAGGTTATTTTAATACGAAGATTTTCAATATTTTTTAATCAAATGTTATTTTTGTAAATTGATTAACTAATTTAAGTATTATCAAAGAACTCGGTGAGAGCAAAGCTGTAGCAGATTTAGCGCGAACTATGGTGCACCACGAGGTCTGCTTCATTACACGCCAAAATACGTTTCTTGCATAACAAATTTCGCTGAAAAAGTTGTAGCAGATTCAACGTATTAACATACTAGAGTTGTAGCAGATTTATGCTTCTGGTTTGCCATGACTTACCCGGGTTCATCATTTCGAGATTAGACTGGCTGAATCCCGCAATTTCGTCTCGTGCGATTCTTACCAACCATGGAGATTATACATCTTGACGTGTACCCTGCACTTTTAGATTTTAATTCCTATGTTATAAAGATGTGATTCCTAACTTTTTTTTTATATTTGTGGAACACTTGGGAATGAGATTATATGTTGGGGGTAACATTGTTAAAAATTTAATTGTTTCAATGTTTTCGATATTAATTCGAACCGGAAATTATATTAAGAGCATGTCAAATTTACTTTCCAAACAATACTTATTCCATTGATGATTTTATTTATTTATTCTAAGTTGTAAGTAACAAACACCAGCATAGAATATGTTATTACAGTTTGAAAGATAACAATGGTATTCCTCTAGATGTATTCCACTAGACTAGGACTTCAATGAAAATCATAAAGTTTTATGTTAAAATTATATATATATATATATATATATATATATATATATATGTCAGAGTTACTTAGAGTACAAATGTTTCATATTTAATTTATGAGGGCCCTATTTATAGTCTTTTGTTTATCTAAAAATAAATAAATAATTAAATTATCACGACACCCTAAAGTGCCACGACAAACCAGTAGGGAGTCACTATTTTAACACTAGAAAGACGGGAATTTTTTTCTTACTGAAAAGGCTGAACACCGTCATTTTGACGGTTAAAAATAAAATCAAGAATTTAAAATAATTAATTTTTTAATGGTTAAATATATTAAATTTTTAACTATATGATACCAATATATAATAAATTAGTATACGTATATTGAGATACATATTTGTGCAGATATGCCGAGTTGATAACCTGGTATGGTTTATCCGTAAAAATATGCATGGTTTGTGCTGTCCTTATTTTTCAACACCAATATTTTCGAATAGCCAATATTCCTATTTTTTGTAAAAGGGGGGAAGAGACGAAAAGTAACAAACTTTTCTCCCGTAATTTTAAAGATTAATGCCTGTTTTCTGTATTGCCCTCAAATTGACAGCTTTCAGTCTTAGTTGGTATTCAATAGATTTTTCCCCCTCATTACTATCGAATATAATTTTGTATTTGTGTGTGCTTATTTCGCGTAAAATAAGAAAAAAACATAAAATTTCAGACTCCTGGGGACATAAATTCAGATATAGCGTCAATAGTATGTCCGAAAACGTCAAAATGACGTCAGCCGTCTTTCTAGTGTTAAAGAACTGCGTAGCCCGAGCTCTGCTTAGTGGCCAAATGACCGGCATTTGTTATAAAACAAGCTATCATTTTTCAAAACCATAGGCGTACATCACACAAAATTTGTTAGTTAGCTTTTTCTCGTCGTTTTAAAAGGTTCTGTAAAAAATAAATGCTTTTGCGAATAAATAAGCATTTTATACAAAAATATTCAGATTAAAAGAGTTGTTTATTTTAATAATATATGAATACCATTCAAAAAAATTTTAATAATTACAAAATAACTTTTTTTGTTAAATTATTCTTATCAATAACATTGGCGAAATATACATTAATAACAAAGTATTATAACCAGAGCGTATAATTTTCAGTTACAATGTAATCAAAGTAGGCATTTCATTAGGTAAGTTCCTTCTTAACAAATGCATTATGCATGCACTGCAGGAGCTAATTTCTCCATTACCCAAATTAGCTTAGGTTAACCTTAAATAACTTAAATTATTTAAGTTGAGTAGTTTATCACGTTTAAGTTAACTAAACCAGAATGTTTAAAATTTACGTTGAAAGAAAAAAAACCCATAAGTTTCTGCTGATATTTTTACATAAAAATAAGTTTGTATAAACCACGCAAATTGTGAGAGTCAAACATTTTACACGCTGTTGAGTTATGTCAATTAAATCAAACCCAAATGTTTCACTTGTAGCTCACTTTGGAGAAGTGTTTTAATTTGCTTAATAGGTAGTATTTTCCGTAACGAATATTCTCTAGCATAACATTCTGATTATCGTAATTGAAGTAGTTTTTCTGTTTTTTTAGATAAATAAAAACGCATTGTTTTGCAGTGATATATCATTACAGTGCATGTTTTAATGCTTATGTATGTTTAAAATTTTTTTTAGCCTTCAGGATAAAATGAAGTGTTTGAAAGAAACTGCAGGGTATCACACAATCTGGTCTCTGAAACACCTAGTTTATGTAATTGTACTAGTCCATCTAGTGGTTATAATGCTAATTACGAACATATTATTACAGGTAACACCTTGATTGCTAAATATACGGATTTGACTAACATCATGAATAAGGGTAAAGGATACCGGTTGGGGTATAATAAAAATGTGTACCAAACTTTTGAAAAAAAATTAGATACATTTACAAGGCAATTAATAAAAAACGACCACTGGGAATACGTGATCGAAAAAGAAACGAAACCAAAAGCTGGTTCCCCAGATGAAAAGATGTGGATTCAACATGATCAAAAAGCTCGTGCTGACATTATATTATCCATAAATCCAATTGAATTATATCAAACACTGTACAACTTCAAATGAAGTATGGAACAAATTGAAAGAAGTGTGTTTATCCAAAGAACCGGCGAAGAAGGCTTCATTATTAAAATCTCTGTCATTCCGAAAAATGAGAGAAAACGAAAGTATGAGTGAGCATATAAATATTTCATATATATATATATATATATATATATATATATATATATATATATATATATATATATATATATATATATATATATATATATATATATGTATACATATATATATATATATACATATATCACAGTTTCGAAAACTACTTGGTCATAATTTAGTGGATTTTGCTATCTTATTTTAATCAATTTCATTTTTAATTTTTATAATTCGTTTTATTACAGAAAAAAATTGATCAACAGTTTTTTAGACTGTGCGGACAAGCATTTTTCATACCGAACCACATTTTATACACTAAATTAGGAAAATATTATTTATTAACGGATGAAGAATGTCAAACATAGTAGCTATGCCATATTAGCATCATATCTGAGACGAAAATACTGCACATAATGCTCAAGTCTCATATCTGAATAAAAAAAAGTAGGAGAGTCCCTTTATCATCTATTCGTTCTTTTTTTTTCCACGTGACTTACCACTGACTCAAATCACTCATGCACAGAAAGGGTCATGTCATGCCATTTATCTTGATGTAACTGTTGCATAAAATTCTTGTAGGGAGATATCCCATTTCATTTCTGTATATGTTATATTAGGTATCGTTCTATACTACGAAGCGTATGCTTCATATATGATATATCTGGACACCGTTATGGAGACAAAAACTCTGTAACGTGATCGATCACGTGTCTGCTTGCTCTTAGTGAAAATCAATGCATATTTATACTTAATTCTATCTTTAATGTTGCATTTTTATTGGTCGACTTTATCCATATATATATATATATATATATATATATATATATATATATATATATATATATATATATATATATATATATATATATATATATATATGTATATGTATATGTATATGTATATGTATATGTATATATACATATATATATATATATATATATATATATATATATATATATATATATATATATATATATTCATATATATATATATATATATATATATATTCATATATATATATATATATTCATATATATATATGTATATATTCATATATATATATATATATGTATATATATATATATATATATATGTATATATATATATATATATATATATATATATATATATATATATATATATATATATATATATATATATATATATATATGGGATTCAAAGTTCCCACGGTCCCGAGGTAGGATTCAAAAGTTCCCAGACTGAGCCTATAAAGAAATTTTTTTTTTCCAGTAGAGCGATTACTATAACTTTTCTGAGTTACTACGTTCTCCCTCTGTTCTAAAGGTGGGTTGACCCAAATCGCGTGGTCAGTAGCTCACCACGCCGTCGTATTTTGTAGTTGGGTGCATTTAGTAACCGGCGATTGAAAGAAATGGCGTGTGTTGATCAGAGAATTAATATGAAATTTTGATTTCGATTGGGAAAGAGTGCTACGGAGACTTACAAAATGTTGAAGCATATGTACTAGGGTGGAGCGAAAAATGCAATTTTGCCAAATTTTGTCCTAATAGCGAAAATAATTTGACCCAACCATTCAAAAAGAGTATCCTAAAATATTTAAAATTTATTTTGAGTCTACCGGCGCATCTACCGGCGCATTTGATTTGAATTTCTCCAAATCTGATCCAATTTCTCTTTGCAATATCATATGTAACCTCGAAAGAGCGAGACAGCAAAAATCAATTAAGTAGCCAAAGAGCGGTTTTATTGCAATCATATATGTGTGTACGGGAAAATGTCCTTGGGCGGTCATTACTCCTCTGCCCGTGCGCATGTGCAAGGATACGCGCCATACACACTTCTTTGGTCAGTATCAGTGATTTTCAACGATTATTGTTCACAGTCAGGTCGTAACTAGAGTTTCGTTTGCTAATTGTTACAGAGTTGAATATGGATAAAACAAGAAAAGCTTCTAGTTCTTGTATTTTTGACAAATTTGAAGGGGTGAAAGGTAATATGTTACCTACGTATAAGGAGATGATGAAATTTTATAATTTTTGTAAGATTTCAGCTAAAGCTTAAATCAGATACTCGAAGGGAGTCAGCTGTTTTACATATTATGGTAATTGTTGCGGTGAGAATCGAAACTATGTGGCAAAAAGCTTCAATTCCAATCGTATCCCACACCCGCATTATACAGTTGATAAAAGCTTACCATTCGAAATATAAAAAAAAAAGATGATAAAATCTTGGAAACGATTTTCTGATGATAAAAAAGAAGATTGCCATACCCATAGTAAAAAACTATTTGATATCTGTTCTTGTAAGTGGAAAGATTTTCTACTAAGTGTCCAAAAGGAACAGAAGTAGAGAAAGAAGAACACACTTTTTTGACTGATTAGAGGACTGAAAGAAAAATGATTATTTGAGGTATAGACATTTAGCAAACGAAAAAAATACAAAAAAGAAAAGGTAGAAATAGAAAGTTAGAACAATATTATGCTTCTGTGACAAATACAGAGAAACGCAAGAATACAGAACTTTCTCCATGAAGCTCTGTTATATCGGACGAGTCAGAAGATACAATTGATATATATAAGTTACTTTCTAATGCCAATGTAGTAAAATTACATTCTATATGCAGACAAAATTATACCAGATCTAGCAATATTAAAGCAGCATTAAAAGCGCAAAGTTCAGAACCTTCTACATCGCAGCACCTTCTCAGAGAAGTACATAACACGTTTGAATTTAAGCCTGCTACAACTGGAGGTTTTTGAGGGTTTGGAGGGTTTGGAGGGTTGCAGTTACAACAAGGTTTTTTGCTGAAGCTATTAATGTGGTTTCCGCGGAAGATGACGCCGACACTGTCATTGTCGACCAGGCAATTAAGTATGTGCAAAGTAATAATACTACTGTTGTTGTGGGAACTGATACAGATCTCTTGTGTTACTTGTAGTCTTAGCTCCCCAGCATGACGCCAAACTTTTCTACTTAAAGCCTTCATCTTCAGTGTCCAAAGTATACTATGTCGATTTTCTTATAAATAAACATGTCGAGCAGCAAACTGCACTGCTTTTTGCTCATGCAATGACTGGTTGCGTCACGACATCGGCTTTCTATGGACTAGGAAATTTAAAAGCAGCCGACTTGATACGTAATTCAACTGAAACTAAAGCACAGGCTGAGCTTTTCACAAAACAAGACAAAACAATAGAAATCCTTGTAGAAAGTGGAGAACAGTTTATTCTAAATATGTACAACGTATCTCAGTTCAAAACCCTAAATGAAGCCAGATATTTTAAGTATAAGCAAGTAATCGCAAAAATGTCTCTACAGCTCTTTTGATTTAGCAAAACATCCACCAACTTCAGATGCCGCTCATCAACATCTTTTTAGGGTTTACCACCAGATTCAAACTTGGTTAGGTTTTAAACTCCCCCCAGAAGAGTGGGGTTGGCAATATACTTCAAATAACAGACTCATTCCTAAGCCCATGACGATTACCCCTGCTCCAAGGGAACTTCTCCTACTAATATTGTCGTATAGGTCCTGTCCTAACTTTATTTGATTTGGGCGTGAATTCGTATTTTATTTGTGGTAGTACATTTTATGTCATCAAAAGGGTAGTTGGGTGCGTTGTGTTTAGGTATTTGGTTGAATAGCACTCCAAGGTCTGGACACGATTGGCCTACGAACTAATTATAAAATCTTAACCTACAAACTTTCTTCAAAAATAACGGAAATCAACTCATTGACGAAAGCAAGTTTTCTTAAATGCAAAATTATAGTTTATTTACAATCACATATTATATACAGTTTATTTTATCAAATTTTAATTTATATTATAGCTGCTCTGTTCACTATCAACAGGGTTAAATTTAGTTTGACTTCGGAATCAGGGAGCGTAAATACATACTACACAAAATTCTAGAAACTCCTATCCAAATTAAATGCACGATATCTTCAAATACGTGAAACTCACACTAATTATCAAAAGGTAAAAGCGGGATCTGAACTAAACAAAATCAAATAAAAACACTCACGTCTTTCAGCTGAGAGCAACTTTCGGGTTCTGTGATAACACTGGTAGGGACTCCTTCGGTGACTTCAGTTTGCACTCTGTAGTTTCTCCTTATTTTGATGGGTGTCTCCTCCACGCTGGGGTTAGCTTTAACTGTAGGCGTACTGGCTGCAATCGCCTCTGCTATCCTTCTCTTTATTTTGGATTTGGGCTCAGCTACCACTCGTTTCTCCACACGTACTTTCTTTCTTGGGACAGGATCCACCGAGCTCCGTCGCATCAAACCCCCTGAATTTTATTTTTGCTCCCGGAATATTCCACCGGAGTCTTGGGGCAATGAAACAGGGGCAGGTTATTTTTCAGTCGACCTCAGGGAAGGCTCCTGGACTCCGACTGACTGACTTTTTCTCTTCTTTTTAAAAAACTCACTTCCAATCTTTTAATTTCTTAAACGTTCCCGCCCCCGGGAATTTCACCAGCCATTCAGGAAACTCTCGACTTTTTATTTGTTAAGTTTCAACACCTAAAAACCTCTCATTTGCTACCCTCTTTCTTAATCAAAAACGCCCCTCTTACGCAATGATCCAAAACGGCTGATTTGACCACCCGCAAACACCGCCAAACCATGTGGTTTTCAAACTCTCCCCTCCAATCCATCACCCACAAAGAGTCATTGTAACTTAACGTCACCAAAGGTGCCATCCACAGCTTATCTGCGTCTGGAATCACAGACCCCACATACGCTGGGCTCACAAAACCATCGTAAATTTGCTCAAGTTGCCGACAAACGCTTTGCCTTATAATTGCGTCGGCATTAAAGACGTTACCGACCTTACACACAAAATGTAATGAATCAAGCTTTCAAACCTTTTTATTTTCTCTTAAAATATTAATTTTAACTTTTTTTTTGAAAGCGCTTCATTACATACGCTCCTTTTCCCGAAAATCTCAAACAACACACTACCAATCCAAGCCTCTACCACAAAACATCTCTTCATTTCACTCCTCCGTAGTCCCTAACCAAAACTCTACCTCTGAAATTCACAACACAAATTTCTCTACAACACTACTTCCTCTGAGACTCTAACAAAAAACTCTAACCTTCAAAACCAACTATCTTCCTCCTCACAAAAACTTTAGCAACATCTTATCACTCAAAACCATACTACTTACGCTCCCTTCCTCGAAAAGCTTACAATATTATATAATACACTGCACATAATTCATACATTCAAAAATACATAAAATATAACACCTCTTACCGTAAATACGTTTAAGGTCCCTGTTTATATCAAATTTCAGGATACCAATGTTATAATAATAATACTAAACAAAAAACACTGTAAAACATTTATCATCTTTTCTTGTGCAATCAAACGTTCATATCGAAGGACACAAAATTCATCTTTCACTGTTGAATGTCCTTCATTAGTTGTATTGTGGAAAGTCCATTTTCTTCCCATAATTGTCGACATAGAATAATGAGCATTCATAAACATGGTTTGAAAAGTTCAGATCCACAACACTATCAAACATACACTAGATTTTCTTTTCTATTATTATTATATTACATTCAAAATCATTAATTAATCTATGTATATTTGCCATAATTAACATTTCTATCTAAAACTATATATTTCAATACATTTTTAAAACACTTTTGCACATAAATACTGACTTTATACTTTCAATCTAATTTTCACATGATTCACTATAAAAAATTTTCAACACTTTGCAAATGACATTATATACTCAAAATACATTTTACTATTAATATTCCCTAACCCCTGCGATATTTGCACTATACAAAACTCTAAACATTTATTCATTATTTTAGCTCAACATTTCCACTCATGCTAACACGTAGTCAAACTATTTATTTATATCGCAAAAAATGTACATTCTATTTTTGACCCCCACACCTATTTTGTTTAAATTCCCTTTGACCAAAACTTCCTGTAATATTTGCTGCACTACCATCCTCAACGTTTTGCGTACCCGAACTGAAAACTTCGCTCAGCCTTCGATAAATCATTATTTTATGTTTATCCGGTTAGCCACGTTCACCTAAATTCGAGCCCATTCTCAGTTTTTTTACACAATAAATTATTCCCAAACTCTTCCTACCTCCAACTAAAACTGGTTTCGTCCAGGCACACCTGGTACTAATTATTTTTTAACGTCGTGCCATTACAACTCCCCATTCGTAACTGGTCAAACGGTATAAGGTGTGAATCTCTCACCTCGTGCTCTCTGGATTTCAATCACATCTCATCCAGGATTAAACTTATGTCTAAGTATCATTTTTCTTTTTCTTTCATACTATTCAACTGATTGCTTGCATATTCCGAGATTATTTTCAAATTTTGTAGTGACATACCTTCTTTTTTTTTGTTTAAATTTTGTTTGAGTACTCGCCGCTCACGTGGTTGCGTTTAAATCTATTAATTTACTCTCAACTTTGTATCATTTCAATCTTTTTATGGTTTTTTATTTCATTTTTATTTTATTTTCTATTTTATTTATCTCGTATTAAACCATATCTAATACATTTATTCCAGTTTCTACCTTTTGCGTCCTCAGCTTGCTTTGTTCGCTATCTGAGAATACTACATTCTCAAAACCAAACTATCAATCACTTGTTACATTTTATTTATTTATTTATTTATTATTATTATTTTTTTTTCATGTGACTGAAATCCACTCATTGCTACCGATAATCTCCCTTCGCCAAACTTCCCATAACTGTGTGCCATTTCCGATGGATTTAATATTCTTTCTACTTTCCAACTCCGCTGCTGTACTCCACATATCTCTCTATTACTCAGGTAAGTTACATTTTAATCCGTTTTTCTCTGTATCCATTGATCATTAACCCCGTTGTCGACGAATTTTCATAACTGACATCATATTCATTTAATTTAGTCATATTTTTTTTCAATTGCTTATTTTATACGTACTTTATTTCTTTCTTATTTTTCTCAATTATGCTAAAGTCTCATACTATCCACGGATCCCCTTATTTCTTGCTCCCTTATTCTGTATCTTCCCATCTCCTTAGATAAATGAATACAAATCTGGCCAGGATTCCCATTCATTTTCTAAAGGCCCTATTCACTTCCATTATTTTTAATTAGACCTACGCATTATTTATGGCTCACCTTGTTTTGTATCTATTTTGTATATCCTATTTTTAATGTATCTCCACGCGAATGTTGTTTCAATCACTAACTCTCGTGAAACTATATTATTCTTAGCGTACTCAGTATCCCATAAAAATAAACACCTGCTTCCCAAAATTATTATCACTCAAGCGCAAATTACCCTGGCGAAAAACCCCAGCGAAACCAGTTTTTTTTTCCTTTCTACCGCACTCCTAAAAGTTTCGAAAGGAGAAACTACACGAATTCCCCTCTAAACGCAAACTCGTACCCCCTTCGTAAAACGTAAACAAAGGCCGTCCCAGACTAACCGTTTCCTCTTTTTACAGTCGGGGAAGAAATCCACCCAGTCCTCTGCTCTTTTCAAAAATGCACGATCCTCAACCAAAGAACCCCCTCGCGTAGTGTAAACAAACTGGATATCCTGACTTCCCGTTTCTCTTAAACCAAAACTTTTCAACTTATGCTTCAGCAATTTTCTTAATCGGAGCTTTTTCATCATCCATTTAATTTTTCCTCTAATGCTAGCAGTATTTTCCCTCGTCATAAACCCATTCTTTGCAACAATCAAATGTCTAACCGTCTTTCTTTTTAAATTTCACGTACTGCCCTTCATAAACTTTCTATTACATATACTTTCATTTGTATGACTCTTCTCAATTTTTTTTTCTTTTTCTGACACCTTTTTATCCTCTTACTCCCGTTCTGTACATAACTCGCTGTGTGAAAATTTTTCTCTCTGAATATTTTTGCATTCACCGTCCAAATTTCCTCAACTTCATTGCTTTTTAGGTTTGTCTGCCTCTCACATTCCCTGATTAAATTATTTCGTTCGTCCCTTCCAACCTCGTTCATACTATCTGTTATGGTATTATTTCTATCAGTTACTAAATGATTGTCACACTCTTTGCCCATTTCTACCTCAACTTCTAGAGACCTGGCCATCGTACCCGTTTTATTTATGTTCACTTCATTAACTCTACTTATTGCATTAATTTCGTTTTTCTTACTGCCCATTGCTTCATCTGATTTCCCAATATTTGTATCCCTTTCATTGATTTTCGTTTCACAAACTCTAGTTATTTTCACATTATCCTGTGCTATCATTTAATTTTTTTTTTCATTTATTTCCGCTTTAAATTTCTCCAGTTTCTCAGTCCTCTGATTTGTCTCTGAATTATTGTCCTTTTGATTTTCCGCCTCAATATTTAGTTTATCACTCTCCACTTCAATATTTAGTTTATAACTCTCCCCCTCAATTTTTAGTTTATCATTCTCCATATCAATATTTAGTTTATCACTCTCTACATCAATATTTAGTTTATCACTCTCTACATCAATATTTAGTTTATCACTCTCTATTTCAATATTTAATTTCTTTTCATTTCGCTGCTCCTCGTCTTCAATCGTAACTCTCTCTATCACCTGCGATTCCGCACTATCCAACTTTATACCATAAAACTCCACAAACTTTTTCATTACTACAACTTCCTCCTCTTCAATCCCTTCTAATAAATCCCAGATTCTTTTCGCCTTGCCCGATAATCGAGAGTAGAACCATAGTCCCTTAGCGATCTGAGACCACTTCAACTCACTCGCTGTCTGATTAAATTTTCTAAAAAATTTCTCAAAAACATCCTCCTTCTCTCCACTAAAAGTTGGGAGTAACGAATCTATAGACAGGGATCCCGTATTTATTGCCATTTTAGCCACTTCTTCTTATCTTAAATCCCCTATTGCTACTCTTACAAACATCTAATTATTATTGACATACTTATCTAAATTCTCAAAACACTGATTTCCCCCAAAATACAAATATGCACAATCAATATATAATAATCACAAAATTTAAATATCTATATCATAACTCAATCCAAATATACTATATATATTTGCACACTCTTAACTTTTCATCAATTATATTATGCACAAACCTACTAATTACTACTCAAATAATCAAATGCTTGTACTTAATTCAAATATCATATAACTATAACTTCTCATTCTCTTCATACAAAACACTTCTACTTTTCAAAATATCTCTCAAATCTCATTCTACTGATTTTAATGAAGTTACACACTCTCAACTAGTCAAAACTTTTCATTAAATATTCCTTACATTAATTAGTTATCAAAATAAAAACTAAACACCACTATCTATCTACTGAAATCAATATAAGCTCTTATGTCACAAACTAGTTCTAAACAATTCAAACAATTTCTAAAACTTCGTCTAAATTCAACTCAATTACTTTAAATCATATATCAATAAACACTTCAAACATATATCAGTATCAATTTTTCTTATTTTTAATCTAAACCCCTTCAAATCAAATTTGTTTCCAAAAATACTCCTCAATATGCAAAATATTAATAAAATGCAATATATTGAAACACATGTACCAAAATCAATCAAATTTTCACAAATTATCACACATAAATCAAACTAGTTATATCATTTAAATTTCTAAACAACTTAAAATATTTATAATCAAATGCGTCATATTCTACTATACATCAATTATATGTTAAAGGGTAGTTGGGTGCGTTGTGTTTAGGTATTTGGTTGAATAGCATTCCAAGCTCTGGACACGATTGGCCTACGAACTAATTATAAAATCTTAACACAAAATTCTAGAAACTCCTATCCAAATTAAATGCACGATATCTTCAAATACTTGAAACTCACACTAATTATCAAAAGGTAAACGCGGGATCTGAACTAAACAAAATCAAATAAAAACACTCACGTCTTTCATCAGACAGCAACTTTCGGGTTCTGTGATAACACTGGTAGGGACTCTTTCCGTGACTTCAGTTTGCACTCTGTAGTTTCTCCTAATTTTGATGGGTGTCTCCTCCACGCTGGGGTTAGCTTTAACTGTAGGCGTACTGGCTGCAATCGCCTCTGCTATCCTTCTCTTTATTTTGGATTTGGGCTCAGCTACCACTCGTTTCTCCACACGTACTTTCTTTCTCGGGACAGGATCCACCGAGCTCCGTCGCATCAAACCCCCTGAATTTTATTTTTGCTCCGGGAATATTCCACCGGAGTCTTGGGGCAATGAAACAGGGGCAGGTTATTTTTCAGTCGACCTCAGGGAAGGCTCCTGGACTCCGACTGACTGACTTTTTCTCTTCTTTTTAAAAAAATCACTTCCAATCTTTTAATTTCTTAAACGTTCCCGCCCCCGGGAATTTCACCAGCCATTCAGGAAACTCTCGACTTTTTATTTGTTAAGTTTCAGCACCTAAAAACCTCTCATTTGCTACCCTCTTTCTTAATCAAAAACGCCCCTCTTACGCAATGATCCAAAACGGCTGATTTGACCACCCGCAAACACCGCCAAACCATGTGGTTTTCTAACTCTCCCCTCCAATCCAACACCCACAAAGAGTCATTGTAACTTAACGTCACCAACGGTGCCATCCACAGCTTATCTGCGTCTGGAATCACAGACCCCACATACGCTGGGCTCACAAAACCATCATAAATTTGCTCAAGTTGCCGACAAACGCTTTGCCTTATAATTACGTCGGCATTAAAGACGTTACCGACCTTACACACAAAATGTAATGAATTAAGCTTTCGAACCTTTTTATTTTCTCTTAAAATATTAATTTTAATCTTTTTTTGAAAGCGCTTCATTACAAATATCTTGCAATTGTAAAACATCGTGTGTTACAAAATGTAGCTGTCGTAAAGCTGGGTTCGATCGCACGTCTATGTGTGGACACTGTAGTGGAATGCATTGTAACAATATTTCGGACCAAACCAACGAAATGTTAGAAGATAACCACTTATAAAAGACTAAAAATAACCAAAAGTAATATTAAACATTAATAGTATCAGCTCCGCAGGAAATAATCAGTTAAAATATACTATTCCTGATTTATTTACTGCAAGACTTAATTAGTTAGCCAAGCATTGACATTATTTTGTAGACTATCAGTGATACAAGTGAACTATAAACTTTAATAGCAAAAAATTGCACTTCGATAGTAAAAACTTAAAGTGAACGTTATTACATTGTTGCTCAATTTCAAATGTATGACTATTGAAGATCATGAGTACCAGTATATGCAGCGGTGTACCTCAGCGGTGAGCGTTAACGGCCCTGCTAGGACCGGCGGCGCGGTGTCCACTACTGTTTCACCGCTCTCTATGAAGCCATCGTTTTAACGGTAAGCGTTATTAGACTTATCATTTTAAAGCCAATCATATTATCTATAAGTTTTGTTCAAAACATTTCTTCCCAAGACGTAATGATAAAAAGCTATAATTTGTTGAAGTTACTTTTTGTTTTTTGTAGTGACAGTTTTATGTATATGATTAAGTATTACGGTGAAACTGAGCTATCTACATAAAAAGTGTATATAACATAATTTGTTTATAATATTGTTAGGAGTAAAATAAAAAAAAAGAACACCCCGGTAAAATCATTAGTTTTTGAGCTGTAAGCATATAACCACAGTACTTCTCTTGCAATGTTTCAGAATGGGTGGGGGTCGGGACTTTGTGTTTTTTTAGTGTATACTTTGTATACTAACTTCTTGAAAAAAATCAGCTTTCTCCTAATTAGTTGTGACACGAAACCTTTATTGACTGGGCTAATAGGCGATAATTTAGAACCGTGTTCTTCAAAGCTCCAAGTGATCCAGAAAAAAATCAAATCTCAGCTTGCTGTCTTTATCGAAAACATGTGATCGATATGGCCTATCTGATAGAGCTGGTGCAGCAATCGCGTCTGCAGTTCTTCATGACATTAAATAACATGTTGAAATAACAGACAGATCAAAATTGTGCTGTGAGAGAGCAAAAGAACACACAGAAATATTAGCTAAATATCGAGTTTTTAATGTTCCAGCTTTATTCTTTGACGGCAGAAAGGATAAAGTTTTAACGATGGTGAAAAAGGGTGTCAAAAAATACCGCCAAGTGATGGTAGAAGAACACATTTCAGTTATCAAGGAACCAGACTCTGTTTATGTCGGCTACGCTGTCTCAAGTACTGGGACAGCTAAAAGCATAGAACTTGCTATATGTGACTTTCTTTCTTCTAAAAACATTTCATTGAGAGAAACTGTAGCGGTCGGATGTAATGGAACAGTTACAAATACAGGAAAAAAAGGTGGTGTTATACGGTTGTTAGAAAAACGCTTGGATCAGCCTTTACAATGGATCATATGCCTTTTAAAACGTATGAATTGCCTTTAAGACACATGTTTTCATACTTAGATGGCTAAACTACTGGACCTACTTCCTATTCTGGTACTATTGGAAAATTACTAGAAAAATGTGAAAACAATCAGGTTGTACAGTATGAAAAGATCGAAAGCATGTTGCCGGATATTCAGTCTGATATCATCAGAGATTTGTGTTCGGATCATCGTTATTTGTATGATATTGCATCAGCTGTAATTAGTGGCGAGTATTCTTCCAATCTAGGAAACAGAGCTCCAGGAAAAATCTCGCATCCTCGATGGTCAACGAAAGCCAACAGGATATTAAGGCTATATATTTCGACGAGAAAACCGTCTAAAAATCTTAAATATCTTGCCACGTTTGTTGTTAGAGCTTACGATCCTGTTTGGTTCCAAATTAAAATGCATCCGTCATGCAAAGATGGGTCTAGACATTTTTGGAAATTGGCTTCAGATTCTCGATACCTTCCACCTCAACTAAAATAAGTAGTCGATCCCGTCATTCAGCGGAACAGCTTCTTTGCACATCCTGAAAATGTTCTATTATCGATGCTCTTAGATCCTTAAAAACACGTTCGTTAACTTGCTGCTAGAAGAATCTTAAAAGCAAGACACGCGATTCATCATGGACGGTTTCCCCGTGTTTTTTAGATCCCTAAAATAAATCTTAATACCAAATCTTACACAGACCTTATAGATTGGCAACAAATGTATTTCCAACCTCCCATTCTTAGAGACGTCAAGGATGAAGATTTGCTATCGATAGTGGAAACAAAAGAAAGTGAAAATATATCTTTTCTAAGATTTCCATGTAATACCCAAGCCATAGAACGTTCAGTAAAGACACTAACGGAGGTTTTTATTCAGGTATGTGATAAAAAGTCCAGAGAAGGTCTCATGAATTCCAAAATTGAGTCAAGAAAATTGATGCCCAAATTCGACACCAAACGTGATTTTAAAGTATAGCCTAGTAGCTGGGTTCAAATAAATGGCCTTACCGAACAAAAGATCGGGAATTAGATTTTTTTTTCCTACTTGTATATCTTTAGTCCAGTAGTGAAAAACCAAGTTTTTCAATTCGAAAGAGCTTGGCGGAATTTTCTGTGGCCAAAAAACAACGAAATTTTTTTACTTTTTTTGGGTTTTTTCAAATATCTCGGCAATTATTGGTTCTAGAGCTTAGATTGCAGTTACAATCTTAAAGAAGACAAAATTTTGAACAAATCTTACATTTACATCTTTTTTCTAAACCCAATAACAAGAGAACTACAGCGTCAGGAAAATGGCATATTTTATTCAACTTGTCGAGAAAGACGCAAAACTTACTTTTTTAACACTCCTCACGTTTATTGTTCTTGTGTTTGACCTGTCCGAATCGGGTTGGGTTCGAAGCGTTGGGGGAGGATTCTATTTTTAGAATCCTCCCCCAGAATGGGAAATTTTTTATTTCGTTTGTATTGGTCTTTACATGTCTTTACTTGTGATCTGTTTTTCTCTGGATTGTATCAAACTAATCGCGTCATTCTTGAATGTTCTTTTGCTCGGTACAGTGTTATAACGTGTTTATTTTATTTTAATAATAGTTAAAAGTGATTTTTAGTAGTTAATTATTATAGTTTAATTTAATAGTTTGTCACTCCATAGTTTTTCATTTTCATTTCGGGAAATATGAGCGATTCAAAAGTTGAAGTTTGTTTTATTTGTGATTTGAACTTAAGTGAGGGTGATACTATAGTAGTGAAAAAGAAAGGAGTAGAGACTCTTAAAAAATGTAGCCTTAAACGTAAAAACCCTAGTCATCAAAGTTTTTTGAAAAGCTTAGAACAAGTGACAGTACACAGAGCTTGCCAGACAAGCTACATTAATGAGAAAATGATCGATGCAGCTCTTCGTTGTTAAGACCATTGGAGTAATCAACAAGCTGGCGTGTCTTCATCAACACGAGGACGAACGGGTCGTTTCGATTTTAGAAAACAATGTTTTTTGTGTCGAGAGGTGCTAAGAGAAGATTTTTTGTCAAAACAACGTGAATTGCCACCCGTAAAACGAAACTTGATTCATAAAGCTACCACAAAAACAGCAATTAAAGATTCAGTTATGAAAACTGCACAGATTCGCAATGATGAATGGGCAGAAAAATACAGGATCGAATCAGGAATGAAGATGATTTGCATGCTGTGGATGCCTGGTACCATCATTTTTGCTACAGAAAGCTTTACCAAAAATCTGAAAGTGGATCAAAAAGAGGTTATCGTCATTTTTCAGATGTTGACTATGCTATGGAGAAAATTTATAATTATTTAGAAGAAAATACTGAAGAGTGCCAATTTACTTTTGAGGAGTTGATGAACGTAGTAAATGAAGTTCCGGATAAGAGAACGGTGAAATCGAGTCTCGAAAAAAAGTATCGAGAAGTCATTTTAATCGCTGAAACAGCCAACAAAAAGACAGTGAGTTGCTTTAAAAACGTTGGATATAAGATTCTCAATGAAAACTGGTATGTCAACAGGAAGACAGACCCTCAAGAGGAACGTCTAAGAATTGTCAAAGCAGCAGCTGAAATTATAGTGGAAGGCGTAAGATCACAAATATATTGCACTACTGAGTATCCCCTGTCAGATAAATTTTTTTGCAATGCCGTAAGTGTTATTCCTGATTCATTGAAGTTGCTATTTGGTTCTATAATTTTGAAACACAAATGAGGATCAATTGACAATTGGGAGAAAAAAAAAGTATTGCGATATCGTATGCAGTCATACATGCAGTGAGATCATGTTCATTCATGTCTTCAGTGTTGACGGGAGTCGGTGCTTACCTGTACAGAAAGTTTGGTTCGAAGCTCCTTATTAATGTTCTGTCTGCACTTGGATTTGCAACATCGTACTCTGAGTTTTCTCTACTAGAATTATCCCTTGCCCTGCGATCTAAAGAAAGTAAACTACGAGATGACGCTGTATGTCAATACGTGTTTGACAACGCTGATTTTAATGTTGACACTCTGGATGGTTCTGGAGCATTCCACGCTGTGGGAGGTATAATGTGTATCACGCCTTCTGCCTCAGTGTTGCCCGACAAAAATATACAGCGCTTAAAAAAGTGCTCATCAGCTGAAGTTGTCAAACAGGCAGGAACCATAAACCTCCAAATTTTTCCCAATGCAAAAAGGGAGGTTTAAAAAAACAATCATCATTGAGGATTTGCAGAAGCTTCATATGATTGATGTTCATCTACTACAGACTTGATTTGGCAGTATGGAAAATGGTCAAAAAATCGCACAAAGTGTCTCGGGATGGAATGGTTTTATGGCAAAAGTGACAGCTAACAGAGAATATGACCGTTCTAAGATTATATGCCTTCCATTTATCAACTCACCTCCATCACACTATGACACAGTCTACACCTCTCTGCTAACTGCATCAGAATATTGTAGAAAATTCAATCAAAAGACGTGTATTGTTACTTTTGACCAACCCCTATATCTCAAAGCTAGGGATATTATTGCAAATGGTCTTCCTGAATTGAACACTGTTGTTGTTAGGCTTGGAGGTTTTCACCTTCTGATGTCATTTATAGGCTCAACTGGTGCAATACTGGCTGGTAGTGGTTTGCATGATCTCTTTGCTACAATTTACGCTGAAAAAGGGTTGTACTGGTGCATGTAGTTTTCGAAAAGCAGGGTTAAAATGCTCAAATATGTGTAAGCACTGCAGTGGCCTCACATATACAAATGTAATTGAACTGCCTCATGATTTAGAGGATGAAGATGACGTATCACCAAACATAGAGATGATGTCCACCCCAGATCATCAAAATAGCTAAAAACAATAGGTATGAAGAATGTTATTTAATTTGAAATATTTCAGTTTTAGTACAGTTATTGCATCATTTATAATTACATAATAATTATTAATTTTATGTAATTTCTTATATATTATTTCACTTCTGCTAGATTTTCTAATTTATAAAAATGTATATAAACGGTTTTTATGAATGTTGAATACTCCAATTTTTGTAATTAATTTCCTATGTATCGACAAATGTGTAGTTTGTGTACATAATTATATAAATATGCACACTATTCAAGTATGTTGGAGTAAATATATATATATATATATGTTGTATTACACATATTGTGCATTTCTCAAATATGGATATATATATAGCAATTGTACGAGTTAATGTGTCAGAGAAGGGGGAAAGTTTTGCATCTTTCTCGATGAGTTGAATAAAATATCCCGTTTTCCTGACGCTGTAGCTCGCTTGTTATTGGGTTAAAAAAAAAGAAGTAAATATAAGATTTGTTTAAAATTTTGTCTTCTTTAAGATTGTAACTGCAATCTAAGCTCTAGAACCAACCATTGCCGAGATATTTGAAAAAACCCAAAAAAAGTTAAAAAATTTCGTTGTTTTTAGGCCACAGAAAATTCCGCCGAGGTCTTTCGAATTGAAAAACTTGGTTTTTCACTACTGGACTAAAGATATACAAGTAGGAAAAAAAAATCTAATACCCGATCTTTTGCGCGGTAAGATGTACATAGCTACTGGGCTAGTATCCTTTGACTAGTTTTATGTATGTTTTATGTTTTAATTGAAGCTTTTTATTAAATTAGCAATTCTTTTATTAAATTAGTAATTTTATTAAATTAGTAATTTTATTAAATTAGTAATTTTATTAAATTAGTAATTTTATTAAATTAGTAATTTTATTAAATTAGTTTTTTATTAAATTAGTAATTTTTGTTCCGTGTGAGTCATTTTATTCTTAATAACTAATAGTTTATATAGAATTTATAACAATATACTCGTTCAAATTTCATCTGTATACCAACAAGAATGTAAATTTTCAAAGCAAATGCGCCGGTAAAAGGAAAATATTATAAAAAAATTGTAATACAATTTTTGTTTCTCTATAGGTAGGTCAAACTTTTATCACTATTAGAAATGAAAATTTGAAAAAAAACTGTTTCCCTATACGAGCGGTCCACCCTAATGTGTACACAGTGACACATTATCGAGAACGCAAGCTTTTGAGTGGCATCGACGTTTCAAAGAAGGCAGGGAAAGTGCCGACGACGAATGCGTTGGCCGTCCGCCGTCTTCCCGCACCGCTAAAAACAACGAAAAGGCGTTCTTCGATATCCAGGACATTGTCCATCTGGAATTTATCCCTGAAGGACGCACTGTGAACAAAGAATTCTATGTAGACATTCTGCGTTGTTTGCGTATGTCGATCCGGAAGAAGAGACCAAATTTGTGGGCTGAGCAGTCATGGGTGTTTTTGCATGACAACGCTCCTGCACACTGATCCCTCGTCGCTGACTTTCTTCCGAAAACGAAAACAACTGTTTTGCCCAACTAGCAAGTCGCTTACAGTGTCTCGATTTCAATCTGCAGATGAAGTTAAAAGTGCATCGCAGGCTGAATGAAAGAATATGGCAAAAAATGGATTCCAGAAATATTTCAATGACCTTTACAAGCGATGTAAAAATGTGTTATTGCGCAAGGGTCTTATTTCAAAGGAGGATGTGCTTCAGCAATTTTGTTGATAATAATTTTTAAGTTATAGACTCAGTCCGGGAACTTTTTAATCCTACTACGTATATATATATATATATATATATATATATATATAAGGAAATAATTGGAAAAATAATAAGTAACTTAAATTTGGGGGGGGGGTCGCGATAGTTTAAATTCGTGGCGAAAGCCATTAGTTTAATACAGCATAGATCGAGCGCGGGTGATTTTAGGGGATCATCCTTTTTTGAGAGATAACCTTGACTCGCGTCTGTGGTCGAGCAAACGAATCTATTTTTAGAGCAGGCACAGGCTGCGAGGAGTAAAAACTATTACATAATTTCAGACTGAGAGGATTCTAGAATATTTCACAGGGCATGCGCGAAAGTTTAGTGCCTAAGTTAAACAATGTGTTTAAAACAGAACGTTTTTCGATTTCGCTTTGGGCGGAGCGCTTCACGAGGTGAGACATCGAAACAATGGCACGTATTGAATCGAGTTAATTAATAGTTATTGAATAAAGGATTTAGATGTAAACTAATTGTTTTTAATTCCACATGCCTACGATGTTACTGGCTGCATATATTTAAGAATAAGTAGTAGGGGAACGAGTAAGAGGGAGTACGAGAATTTAAGTTATATATATTATATATATATATATGTATATATATATATATATATATAAATTGCGGAAACTCTTGCCCCTTCGCTTTACAGAAGAACAGAAGAAAGGCTCATCAGTCGCTTTTTTTCACTTACATGAGCACCTCGCTCCCCGGACCTAACCCAAGTGACATTTTTCTGTGGACTTATTTAAAGTCTAAGGTGTTTCTTGGTGGAGTCTCGAACTGGGCGGCCCTAAAGGACAAAATATCGCGGACTTTGATGAACATTCCAGGTGACATGTTACGATCCGCCTTTGAGAACGTAGTGTTCAGGCTGCAATGTGTTGTCCACCAGGACTATGGTCACATTGAAGAAGGGAGAAGTGAATTTGCTGCATAAAGTGATGTTGGAGTGAAATTGCTTTGTTATTCTTTTGTCTGCTTACAACGTTTTTGGCATTCATCCCTAATCTTTATAGCCCGAAATACTGGCGCTGCTGTCGACTACATAGTCGTGAATTTGTATGTTGACATTTTACTTCCTTCTTTGCAAATTCTCGGCTGCGCCTGCAATAAGAGCGACGTACCTTCCCCTATCAGCGACTTTTGGAACTATTTTTTTTTTCAAGGAACATTCTTTCCCATGTCGTCCTTAGTAATTTTGGTGGAATTCCGGCTTATAGATCGCGCTACAGATATCTCTGAGTGATGTCAGTTTTAAAAAATCACCCTGTATATATATATATACCCCTAGTCACATTTTTTATTAGACATTCTGAAATTTCACTGTAAAAATAATTAATATCATTACTTCATGTCGGGTTCCTTTTATTAAATGGTTAAACCGGTTCATGTGCATGAATTCGCAGATCTGATGCAAAAATGCTCCGAAATTACAAGAGGTCTTCTGTGAGCAGAAAGTATGGAGATTTTACAGCTAAAAATTAGAGGAATGTTTAAATGATGTGAGGTCAGGAGAAATGTCTCAGAGAGATACCTCAACCCACTTTAAATTTAGTACGTCCACTATGAAAAGGAGACTGAATAATGGTTTATTAAACAAACCTGGACATCCAATCATATTTACTAGTGAAGAAGAGTTGGCCTGTGTTTATTAAATATAAATATAATTAAAATTTTGGTTTGAAAAGACCCAAAATCCTCGGGAATCTTCAAATAAGTTGTTCAAATCAAGTTATCAGCACAAACATGTTTTTAAGGCTGTCGTTGGGTAAGAAATGTACAAAAATTTTCACTTTTTGGGTCCAAGTAAGCCCAATCCACGGTATATATATATATATATATATATATATATATATATATATATATATATATATATATATATATATATATATATATATATATATATATATATATATATATATATATATATATATATATATATATATATATATATATATATATATATATATATATATATATATATATATATATATACATACATATACATACATATATACATATATATATACATATATATATATATATATATATATATATATATATATATATATATATATATATATATATATATATATATATATATATATATATATATATATATATATATGTATATATATGTGTGTGTGTGTGTGTTTGTTTGTATGTAACCCAGGAACAATTTCTGGAAGGCGCGCACTTTCCCCCACCCACTGATTTCGTTGAAGGTATTTCCAGTCTAAGGATTTAACAAACCCAATTGTGGTCTAAACACGAAGGTATTAAATGACGATGTTGGAGGTGTAGAATGAGCAATCGTATTCCGGATTCCAAAGCGCAACCACTTGACTACCTCGGGCAGCATTTACTGCTGGAGAATATATGTTATGCAAATGTGAATAATGGTCTGTAAAATTTGTTAAAGCATATTTTCTATTACATTTAAAATTTTAGCAACAGCAGGTATTAGGTCTTTATGCAAGAATAATTGCACTAGGCCACTTTTAAACAAACACATAACAATTATTTTGTTATTAACATTATTCGGCTTCGCCAACCTTCAATCGGTGGTTCAACTCTTATCGTTACATCAATCTAACTATAGAACACTAGTTCAAAGCACTTAAGATGCGCACATAGCGCCCTCTATACCTCATTTCGCTTCACTCTCCACCTGAACTCATTAGAGTTCAATTACATACTTGGCATAAAATTTCAAAACTATTCAGAAAGAAATTTGAAACAATAAAAACAGTTAGTAATGCAAGAGACAATTTAAAAGCACATAAACACACTTTCACAGAAATAAATCTAACCAAAACACAATATACAAAATGATATTTAAATTAAAGTAATATAAATGAACAAATAGAGCATTATCTAAATTAATCAACAATGTAAAGATTATTAAAAAAACATGCAAATTCAATGAAATAAAAATTATCAGTCACTAGAATCATTAACTTCTAAAGGATATATAAGCTTCACTGGTCTTTTGAACAGTCCTTTGGCTGTTTTAACCAAACAGGATCGAACATGACCATCGCGTCCTAGGAGAACTTCACTTATAACTCTTAAGTTCGATAAAAACTTTGACTTTCCAGTTCCTTGAAGTAAAACAACATCATTATATTTCAGGTCTTTCTGAGTTACCGGAGTAACAAAGTGATGGACAGTTCTAAGATCCAGTAAATATTTATCTCTCCACTTTAGCCAAATTTGCTTTAACACATTTGACTGGTACTGCTTTGTTTTAGTCAAAGACTCCTTTGAGGAAGATTTTTCACTAATTCAGCAAAATTACGGGGGCATTCTATGTCCTTACGTCCAAAATGCAGTAATTGAAATGGAGAAAGAGGCTCAGGTTCACAAGAATCGTTATAAACATAGGTGAGAGGTCTTTGGTTCAGCACAACCTCTATCTCCGTTAGAACAGTCGTAAGTTCTTCAAATGGTAACAGCGATAGTCCAAGGAATTTCTTGAGAGGCTCTATAATGCTCCTCATTAGACGCTCGTAAAATCCTCTCCACCATGGGGCAATTTCAACTATAAATTTCCGAGTAATTCCCTCTGATGATATGAAATTCTTGAATTCCTCATCTCTGATAATATTGAAGAAATACATCAAATCCTTGTTCGCACTCATAAAGGATTTTGCATTATCAGAGTACAGTATACGACAATTTCCTCTCCTGGATAGGAATCGTCGAAAAGCTAACACAAATTTCTTGGTCGTCATGTCGGATACCAACTCGAGGTGTACCGCCCGAGTGACAGCACAAGTAAATAGAGTAATATAGGATTTTGTTACCTCTTTTCCAGTCTTAGCACTAGAACCGCGGGATTTTCGATATACCTAGAACCGCGGAGCGGGTCATTTTGACCCTAGATTGTAAACTTATAAAATATGCACAAGCGCTTAATTTATTTAACTAAATAATTTTATTTTTTAAATAATAATCAATATTTCTCAGAATTTACATTAAATAAATTATATAAATCAAGAGAAATTAACTTAATTTTTACAAAATCGTATTATTTAAAATTTTATGTCCTTGAGTATAATAACATGTCTCTTTAACAAAATATGACATAAATTTCCTAATTTCAATTTAAAAACAGAGTATCTCTTTTCGATATGTTTAGACAAAATTTCAAAAAATTAAAAATTAAAAATTTTATCAGTTACTAAAAATTTTATCAGTACTTAGTTTTACAGATTATAAAATCCAATTTACTGTACGCATTTTGTACAAAACTAAGTAATAAGTTTTGTACATTTTCCACAGATAGGTGCTTTACATTTTGAACAGATATCTAGAGTTTTATTTTCACATTTCGAAATGTGGCATCGGAATCTTTTACACTTAATTTGTGGTTGTCCGTCGTTTTCATTGGTTGCTTCACATGCTCTTTTTGCCACCTTTTTATGTCGGAAGAGAACAAACTTTTCTCGCAAATCTTCAACCAAGTCTTGAATGAATTGCCGTCTACTAATAGATTTTCCGGTTACATCTTTATATAAAACCCAGGCATTGATTGCAGCAAGGTCCAAAATATTACAAAAAAAAAAAAAACCTGCACCGGCCACCTACGTGAAGCAGACCTGAGTGTATATTTCCTTGCCATTTGTTCAATCACGTCCACACCGTATTTAGTTGCGTTGTAGAAAGCGATTGTATCAGGTAGTGTTTTTTTTTTGGTTATCTGCAATTTCTACGTTTGGATGGAGACCACTTAGCAACAAAATGTTTTTATTGTCTTTACCTTGATAAACAGTTAGACTCATGTCTTTATGGGTTAGTACCGTAGTCGAATATAATGTGGATTTTAACATTTTTACAGAGACTAGTATTTCTCTTCTTGGGCGTTTTACAGTTCCTACAAGTCTGGTATTTTTGTATTTCAATGCCTCTGCAAGCTTCAGTGTTGTGAAAAAGTTGTTCGTATTGACATTTCTGCCTTTGTTCTCATATGGACTTATTAGTCGCAGCACTACATGTTCAGAAAGAGAAACGCTTTATGGACTTTGGTTATCTTTTCCAAGATACGGGAATCCATTTATCATATATTTTGAGTCAACATCTGCAGCCAACCAGAACTTGATTCCACACTTATCTGGTTTGTTTGGCATGTATTGGATAAATCTACACCTAGCTTTTGTAGGAAATAATTGTTCATCTAGAGTTACATTAGGACCTGGTGTTAGTTAGTCTTGCAGTTTTCCATGAAATGATTCCAGATATCCGAAATAAGGGCAAATTTGTCTGTCTCTAGACGTCTTGATCTTGTTGATTTTATGTCGAAGCGTAAAAATCCCATTATTTCACGAAATTGGTCTTTTGACGTTTTATTTTGTAAAAATGGTGATCCTCAGTCCTTTGACCACAACCTATCCAGTTCAAGTCCTTTTGCACAATATATACCACGTGCTTATAAAATTTATATAAAAGAATATATTTCTTCTAATGTTATATTCCATTTATCTTTCTTGAATCTGCCGATGAGCTTCATCTTCAGTACATTTCTTTATGTGTTTCAATATCCTTCATGTATAAAAAGTCTCAAAGCACGTGAAGCACTGTTGTCGATAACATTCCGTTTAGCATGTGGTGTTGGACCCCCAACTTCTTTCAAAATATTACACTTTGATTTCCTTCCTCTATCGTCTGTTCCTAATTGAGAGACATTCCAAATTGTCCCATCTTTGCCATCTGCATTATTTCCAACTTTGAATGTTATTGTCGATTTCTTTTTCAAATTTCTTTGCGTGTGTGTATCTTTTCTTGGAATGTCTTATTTTTATTTTTATCAGATAAATTATCATCAGTATTGCGATGAGAAGGACCAGCGATTGTTAGATCATTTCCAGAGTCATCTTCACTTTCATTTTCTTCATTCGAATCCAAATTTTCTTCATTAGCAGGCAGGTATTCATCCTCACTACTCAAAATCGAATTTTGAGAAACCTTCTTTTTTCGAACCTTCTGAATCCTTTTCAGATAATTGTTTCAAATATTCTAAAGCTTCCCGAACAACAAGATTACGGCGTCGTGACATAGTTTTTATACATATACTAATTACAGAATAAAAGCAAATTCAAAAAGTCTTCTAAATATTCGCAGTAATTTTTCACTGTATTCGAACGTAGTTCGTGCTTCAAACCTAATATAATGACCTTGACTTCAAAACCTTCACTATTCCCCCCTTCTGGTAAAGTCCATTTAAGGAATTCTAGGGTGGGGTAGAAGTATTTTACAGTTACAGTTCGAGAAAATTCATCTGTTTTTCGTTATTTGTGCATTAACATTTCTTACGGGTCAAAATGACCCGCTCCGCGGTTCTAGGTATAAGTGTTAATAATCGGAAAATTATTTATGTTGCGAATTTTTAAATTTGGTAAATTGTTGTTCACCTTAAAATAGTGAAAGTCATAAAAGGAATTTTTTTTTCAATCGATACTTTTCGCGTGGTGATAAATTAAACATCGTTTTGGGTCCAATTGACCCGCTCCGCGGTTCTAGTGTTAACCATGACAGGTCCAGTAAAATCAATACCAGAAATACTGAAGGGTGGCGTTTCAGCAATTCTGTCCAGTGGAATTTGAGCATTCACCTGATTGGCTTTTTTCACTGCATACTTCTGGCAAATGAGACACTTTCCAATTATTTTCTTTACCAGCTGTCGGCCCTTGGGGATCCAGTACTTCCTCCTAATTTTCGACAAAGTTGCAGCAACTCCACTATGCAAAGTCTTATAATGCTCACGTTGTATCAGTAAAACAGTGAATTTAGAACCTCGAGGGAGGATTATTGGGTGTTTTTCATCTAAAGTGTATTCACTTTCTTCCAATCTCCCCTTAATCCTAAGAAACTCTTTATCATCAAGGAATGGACCTAAACTGTACAGACTAGATTCTGCCGGAATCGTCTGGTTCTTCTGTAATGCACGAATTTCAGAATGATATATTTCTTTCTGTTCATTCTGTATCCAAAATTCTTCAGCATTCTGAAGTTCAGCGGCAGTGAGGGGGCCATTTTCAACAGGTAACTTCTTAGCTCTAGAGATGAAACGTTTGATCCATGCAGTGATTCTCAAGACTCGGAAAAGGCTAGAATATATTGATACGTCAATAGGTTTCTAAACGATTTTAACTACACATTCGTTGATACGTACTCTAATTCTTCGTTATTTACAGATCTCACTCGCTGAGTGGGCCAGTTTTCAGCAGGAAGCTGCAGCCACTCTGGTCCATGCCACCATAACAAACTTCTGCAAACCGTGGAGACATCTAAACCTCGCGTTAATAAGTCTGCGGGATTGTCCTTTGAGAGGCAGTGTTTCCAACAGTCTGGATCAGTCAGTAGCTGAATTTCGGCTACACGGTTATACACAAATGGTTTCCATTCTTTATTGAATCCTTTTATCCAGTGAATTACTATCGATGAATCAGTTCAAAGATTAATTTTAGACCACATATCAGGAAATACCTGTTTCAAGTGCTCAGCCATTTGAGCTGCAACGACAGCGCCCATGAGCTCCAGTCAAGGCAGAGTCAAAGGTTTCAGTGGGGCTACTCTACATTTAGACGTAACAAAACTAGTGCAAAATTCGTTCTTCTTATTCAGGAATCTAACAAACGCAACTGCACTGTACGCTTTGGGAGTTGCATCGGAAAATACATGTAAAGTGACTTCATTTCTTTCCAATTGTTTACAATGGAAGTATTTTCTCTCAATCGATAAGTCATTCAGTTTAATTATCTCCGAACACCAGTTTGTCCATTTTGATATAAGATCATTCGGAAGCAGATCATCCCAATCTATTCCTTTTAACCAAATCTATTGAAGCAGAATTTTTACTCTGACAACGAACAGTGATATGAAGCCTGCAGGATCGTAGATTCTGCTTACAGTTTGAAGCACACCTCTCTTAGTGTCATTTTTATTGTTTAAAGATTCTACAAGAGCTGTAGTATCCAATTTAAGAAAGTCATTTTCAGGATTCCACAGCATACCTAACACCTTTTGGTAACTACACGAATCATCTAAATTATCTGCAATTCCATTGTTAACCCAAAATGCATTTAGTTCTCTCGAATTAGACTTTAGTTTTTTTCAAATTCATCCCTGCATCCTTTAAAATGTTCAACGCATCAGATGACAAACGGTATGTATCTTCTAAATTATCTGCTCCATAAAATAAATCATCCACATATAATGACGAATTTAACATTTCATAACTTTCCCGCTTTTCGTTTTTGTATTTCTTTATGTGATACTTTATCGTATCCACTAAAATGAAAGGACTAAGGGTCACGCCAAAGGGTACGCGTGTCATCCGCATAATTTTGAAGGATTTGTTCTCATCATTTTGAAACCAAAGAAATTTCAAATAATTTCTGTCTTCTTCTGCAATTCCTATCATTAAAAATGCCTTTTCTATATCGCCGTAGAATGCGATCTCATACTGACGAAATTTATGTATTACATCCAAAACATTTGGGTTCAAATTAGGACCGGATTCTTGACAATCATTAAGAGATTTTGCGTTTTCCTTTTTAGAAGAAGCATAAAAACTATTCGATCGCGTGAAGTTTCTTTATCGGACCTAATGACAGCTCTATGTGGCATGTAATATTCAGAATATTTCGCCTCATTTGAGCACTCCTCAACTAACCCTTTCTATGCTGATCCTCAATAATTTGCTTATAATCGTGGAACATAATTGCATCTTTATTAAAACGGTTGCGCAACAATTCAAAACTCTTTTTGCTACTTCAAAATTATTATCTACTTCATCCGCACTAGATTTCCACATTAATTTCGACTCATAGCTGACGTTTTTAAATTGCAAGTCACTCTCAAACTGATTAATTAAAGCATTATCTTTATACGATAATTTATTACTTTCACAACTAATACCCATTGAATCTAAATCCCAGAACATCCTTAAATCATTCATAATATTCGCGTTCATTACTGCTATATTCTGAGAGCATCTGCTGTTTTCCACGCACAGAAATCCAGTTAAAACGCATCCAAAAAGAGTATCAGTAGCATTTAAGTTTTTGCTTATGGGAATCTTTTCTTGAGCATACACGACATCCCAAAACATATCTTCTCTGATTAGAACTTCTATGTTCAATAAATCGTCTCCTAAATATGAGTCAGCGATCTCCAATTCGCGCCTCTCCATCAAGTGCTGAATGTTTAAGTTAGGGGCAAATATTGGCGACGCCGATATTTTGTCTATCAGAAGAGCTTCAAACTTTATTTTGACATGCGAATCGTTTCTCTTTCTCAACTCAATTAGAACTACAGTGTACACTTTTTTGGGAGCATTTTTAACACCAAACGCATAAACAGAGAGCCTTTCACTTCTAATCGGTTTTAATTTTAGAGCATTTGCTAATTCCCTATTCACGAAACTTCGTTGATTCCCATTATCCAACAGAATTCGTGTTAGTTTGGCGTTACTATCAGAAGACGCCAAAACAGTACACGTTTGCAACATAACGTTCTTGGGACTGGAAATGCATTGCGAAACGGAATTAATCACTCCCTAACTAGAAGAATTTGTCCCATTCACATTTCGTACTTCAGGAATATTTGATCCCAACTTTTGAAAATCTCTTTCATATTCCTGTAAATTTTGACCATCTTTATTTCTTATGGGACCTGCCCTATATCGACTATTATTTTTCAAGCATATCTATTCATGATGGTTTCTACCTTTGCATTTATCACATGGTTTGTTATTAAAGCAATTTCGACTTACGGGAAATTTCTTAAAACAAGAAAAACATCTATTACCAGATTTCAATTTTGTTATTTTATCATTATGCGAACTTTTACATTTTAAAGAATCATGACACCCTGAGCAGAAGATGCATATCGAACTTATCTGAGCATTAAATGAAGCAGTCGTGTGTGTATTCTTTACAAATCTTTTGTTTTCAAATTTCGGCTGATAATTACTAAGCGACACCGAAACTTCCTTTCTCTCATTCAAAATTAATGACGAAGTTTCTCAACATTCAATTTCTCTTTTCAAAAAATCTACTAATTCTGAAACATTTACATCACTTTTAGAATTATTTTGCTTGTTAAATTCCAAAACTAAATCGACTGGCATCAACTTTAACAATATCGGTATCAACAAATGTCCATAAGGACCGGAAGTAACATTCATCGCATTCAAATTTCGAATATAAACTTGTAAGTCATCATACAACCTACGAAGAGCTCGAATATTCGAGGAATATTTGACAGCTTCTAAATTCATAATTTTACTCATAAACGAATTAATTAATACATTTTTTCTACCATATCTTTCTTTAAGAGCTGTTACACAACTCTCATAATTTTCACTAGTAAGTTCTAGACCGCATACAACGTTATACGCTAGTCCAGTTAAATATGACTTCAAGTACGAAAATCGTTGTACATTAGTAAGCGATTCGTTTTGATGAATCGTACTTTCAAAACTACATATTCCAAAATTCTGTCCAACATTTTGGATGGCCAGAAAACTTTTCAATCGTCAATTTTGGTTCACCGATTTAGGAATGAATGACGGGACACTATAGCTATAATTTTGAGAGGTACCTGGAACATCTAAGTTTTGTTCCTATCTCTGTATATTATTAACTCTTTTTCCTTCTAAAAATCGCACCATTTTTTTTTAACATTTTAAACATTTTTCGTTATATTCTTCGCTAGTAATGATCTCTTCCTGAATCGAATTCAGATTAATTAATGACTCAATTTATTTACCAAGACTTTTCAAATTATCAGATTTTTCAATTAAAACGTCATAATTTTCCTGCAATTCAACAATATCAATTTCCGATTCAGAATTTAAAATACTTTCTCTTTTGTTTACCAATTTAGTCGTTAGCGTTCTCACATCAGATCACTTCTTTTTCAACATTTCCAAACGTTCGTGATTGGACATTTTAATATTTAAAATTACTTATATAATTCCTCACAATCAAACAATAATCTAAATTCACCCAAGAATGCAAATAATAAAAAAACTCGTACCTTAAAAATCCCCGAAAACGAAAGTGCTTCGCTCATTTAAATTGGGCTTTCTTTAGGCAAATACAGTTCATAGTTCATTAACAACTTTTTTCAATTCCAGGGTATTCTCGGCCTCTTGCACCAAAGTTATGCAAGAATCATTGCACTAGGCCACTTTTAAACAAACACATAACATTTATTTTGCTATTTACAACTACGAACATTATTAGGTTTCGCCCACCTTCAATCGGTGGTTCAACTCTTATCATTACATCAACCTAACTATTCAACACCAGTTCAAAACACTTGAGATGCGCACATAGCGCCCTCTATAGCTCATTTCGCTTCAGTCTTTCCAAACGGTGTGTGAACTTTTTGTAAGTCCAAAAAAACGTAATTATTTTATTTTTGTATTTTTTTATGAGCACTTTTCTTACAAATGTCATGCATATTAGATGTTTTAAAGATCTGATTCAGAAGAAACCGTGAAAAAGAGTGGTGTATACCTGTTCTTCGGTAATCTTTACTTACGCTATGAAATCTACAGAGCAGGGATGGCATGTCTTACATCTTTTATTCAAACATTGAAATGCGCAATTTATGTAAAGGGTTAGAATGATTTATAGAAAAGTATGAGGTAAAAAATTTTAACTTTCCACCTACGTCTCAATATCCAGAATATTAATCAGAATTTTAGGAGCAATTATTGTTATTTTTTATTTAATATAGTGTGGAGATAGCTGCATTATATTTGAGCTTAGTTTAATTTTATTTAATAAAACAAAATCGATTTTCTAGTTTTAATAGGAACCATTTTTAAAGCGAAAACAGCTCTACAAGGCTTTCTGACCTGAAAACGCAGTTCTGACATCTATGTACAGTGATATTTCTACGGCGTTCAGTTATGGTTCCGAAAAAGTGGTTGTTTTGAGGGGTGGGCGTCGAATATGGGTGGATTTCTCTATGGCGCCCAGTCATGGTTCCGAAAAAGACTGCCCGGTACAGATTTTGCTATATTATAGAAATTAATAATATTGCCCATATATTCCTTGGTATGAAATTAAAAAAATCAGATGTTATACGTCCTATATGTAAGTAAATATTTATGTAAGTTTCAAAGGTTTGTTGTAAGTATTACCGGTCTTTTATGCTACCGAAAAGAAATTACAATCATTGCTGTAATTTAGAATTATCCGCACATATTCTGAAGAAAAACATTTTTATTGTCGTACTTAAGAAAATTAATCAAATGTCTTATCAGTTATCAATATAATAATTACATTATTTTTTATTTAATAAATAAATAAAAAAATAGAATTTCACTTTACTGTATGACATTTCCAAGTTAAACCAAAGAAATATCTCAAATTCTTTCCTCTAAATACTTCATTTGAACTCTTGGGTAGAAATTAATAGATTGTGAATTATATGATTTCTCCAATGTCTATGATAACACCGGGCGAGTGCTAATTAACCGCGGGAATAGGTTAAGATTTTTTTAGCGAGGGGGAATTCACTTTGTTCTGGTCGGTCATTAAGGGAAACAATTTTAATTATTCAATGTATTCCAACTTCTTTAATGCATGTTTATCATTAAGAATAGTTTGTAAATATCTCTATATTTCTCTTTAGCAAAGGTATAATGAAATATAATCTTTAAAATGTTTATATCTGTGTACGTGGGATATGTCTTAAAACCGTATATATAATAAAATAATCTCTCTCTCTCTCTCTCTCTCTCTCTCTCTCTCTCTCTCTCTATATATATATATATATATATATATATATATATATATATATATATATATATATATATATAATCATTAATGTTTCTTATAACAAGTCAAACAATGAAATGACAATAAACTGTACAAGTGAACAAATGTAATACTCTCATCAATTAGATTGTATGGATATGATGATGCTCAATTCTGAGTATCACTTTTTAACCCATGTGGCCACAACATACCGTAAATATCCGTTCCTCTGATTCCGACTATCGTCATAAGGGTCTTCCAGAGGAATTGCTTTCATATACCGGGTGCGTCATAAATTCGTGCAAAGTTCAAAAATTCGTAATAAATGAAATAATGCTCGGAAAGATTTTCTGTTTGCGCGATTAGGATCAGAGGGACATTGAATTTATTTCCATGTAAAAAAAAAGTTTCCAAAAGTAACCGATAGAGAGCGCTTTTGCGGACCAAGTTAATCCTGCATTGCTGGAAAGACATGCGTTACCTGTTGTCACCTTCATGCAGGATGATGCCCCTCCCCACATTTCAAGTGATATCAAAACGTTCCTGTTGGAATCTTCCACTGAAGACCGAGTTCTATAAGTCGCGGTTGTAAGGTACAGTGGCCCTCACGATCACCAGACTTGACCTCAGCAAATTTTTAGTTGGAGGGATACTTAAAGTATCATGTGTACTGGGGGCATATTTTGAAAGACTAGCGATTTCGCCACTCAATTGCCAGTTTGACGAATTCATCAGTTTCGCCATCTGTTGACATATATAGGAATCTTTTTATTATAAGTTTCTTTTTTTACTTCTACGCAATTTAATATGTTTTAAAATTTGAATTACATATATAACACAGGATTTAAAGAGATTTTTAACAAAATAAATAAATGAATAAATTGAAATAAGTATATTATTGAATTTTAAATTTACTTTCTTCAAATATCCACAATAAATTTAATTTTTAAAATTTTAATGTTAATTAGAAAATAAATGTATTTAATAAGCTTTAATTAAAAAAATTAAGTTGCATAAATTAAAAAATTTAAAGTTATAAATTCCAATAATATAAATTTATTTTAACATAATTTTAAAAAAATCAAATTTTAAATTAATAAAATTTTTAAAATATAAACATTTATTTTAATTTGGTTACATTTTATGCTAAATTATTGAAGAAATGAGGGAATGATGCTGAGTATGAAGGAAAGACAAATCACTATTAAAGTTGACTATTTTCATATAACAAACTAGTTTTGATGCAATTATTAGTAGGCAAGAATAATACATTATTTTGTAATACAGTAGGCAAGGTTCTGTCAGGCAATCCTTTTTTTCAATTCCTACTATTAGTTCACACTCAAATTTTTTCTTTGTTGACCTAAGTAGGAATTGACTTTAATTTTTTTTTTATATATTACTTGTTTTTGTTTTATTTTCAGAATTTGATTGAAAATAAGAGCATTTGAAAATCTTGCACTGAAAGCAAGAAAGTGAATGAAAGTCTAGTACTGCATGTGCTGAAGTATATACAGTCTGATAAAAATGGTTCTATATCTTTTTCAAAACAAATATGATTACTTTCAATTATACAAAACAAGTACGATTACTTACACATCTTAATTTTTTTATTTTTTTCTAGGCTTTAAAACATATTGTATTAAGTAATTTCGTGTTTTCAAATCAGGAATACTGCATTCAATGCAATATTTTAACGTGAACCCATACAGATCCCATTTTCAAACTTATACAATCATTTCAGTACTATATAAAGTATTATTAAAAAAAAATTGAAAAATTTTCAAGCGGTGCATTTTGAAAAATTCAAATTTTAAATTCAAATAAAATAAATTTTTCTAAGTCCTAATTGTGTTCTATATCATTGAAAAAGTTCTTGAAAATTGCTTTAAAATGCCACTAATCTTAGCTCTCTAGCTCTTATTGTTGAATTTTTTTGGATAATTGAATTAAAACACATGGAGTGCGGTATAGAAGAAGCGAAAACATTCTTCCACTTCTGAACGTATTTGATTTCGTAATGTCATTTCGTAATGTCTGAATAATTATATTTGGATGTAAATATATTTATACATAGCATATTTATACATGTATATAGCTTAATACATGAATATATAATACATTTATATTTAATTGAAGTAGATTGAATTTGATTGTTAAATTTGAATTTCTTCTTATTTATTGAAATAGACTACAAAAATTTTTTGCACAGTAATTTGTAGGATTTTTTAATCTAATTTTCTTTAATTTTAGTGACGCTATCTACTGGAAAAATAAACTAATAACATAGGTTTATAATTGAATCATCTTTCCTTTTTTCGTTGGCTTTGCAAAATATGAAGTAACAAATTTAGCATTTTGAAATTATTAATTAATAAATAAGTAAAAATTATTGTGGATATTTGAAAAAAGTAAATTTAAAATTCAATAATATACTTATTTCAATTTATTCATTTATTCATTTTATTAAAATCTCTTTAAATCCTGTGTTATATATGTAATTCAGATTTTAAAACATACTAAATTGCGTAGAAGTAAAAAAAAATACACTTAGAATAAAAATATTCCTATATATGTCAACAGATGGCGAAACTGATGCTTTCGTCAAACCGGCAATTGAGTGCCGAGATCGCTCGTCTTTCAAAATATGCGTACCAGGGCTCCCCAACCACTTTAGCGAAACTGAAAAAATATCATTCGACAGACAGTCGCTGTCATCGATGCTACAATCCGCTGTAATGGGCTTAGTGACGTGCCTCACTTTCCTATTACCTTGTAATGTTGAACATCTGTTGCTTTAAAATAAATGCATAGTCTCATATTATTGTGATTTGTTTCATTTTCTGTTTGAGTTTGCTTAATTTGCATAAAACGTCTCCGTAAAACGTGTGAGAGCTCTCTTTCGGTCACTTTTGGAAACTTTTTTTTTTTTTTTTTACATGGAAAAAAAAATCCTATGTCCCTCTGATCTTGTTGGCGCAAACACAAAAATTTTCCGAGCATTACTTCTTTTATTATGAATTTTTGAACTTTGCACGAATTTATGATGAACCCCGTAGATATATATATATATATATATATATATATATATATATATATATATATATATATATATATATATATATATATATATATATATATATATATATATATATATATATATGCATGTTATCATCTTATGTAAAAAATCACATGTGTATCATTAAAATACAAACTACCTTATAAAATCACATGAGGCGATAAATTTCCCCACATTTCGCAATGTAATGGCACATATGGAGAATATATGTTCGAATTATTTGTATTTACGTTACATGTTTGCATTGCATAGTGGCACAAATTATTCTCACGGTGTAACGGTGTTGGAGTGTCATATTTATAACTGTATGCTAAAAGCCTCTGTGACCATTAAAATGTAACACGTGTTTTACCTAAGCCCTGATTAAGGAAATAGCTGCATACGTTTTGCCTTATGAAACTCATATCGCTGGCAGTTAAACATGCATTTATTTAGGCTTAAATTTTCAACTCTAAAAGGCAAAGACACACAATCTGTCTTTCTTGAAAGGAACTGTAAATTGCTACTAAAAGGTTAAAAATTAAATTTTGTTTGATTTATATACCCAGCTGTGCGGCAAAATCGAATTGCTCGAAAGGCATATGCAAATATTTAATTTTATTTAAGAAAAAATCCTCCTTAGGCATTTTCTAATTTACGGTATTAAAATCTATTTAAATATACATTATATATTTAATGTATGTATTTATTTGTAAAAATTGCATTTATTAATCAAAAGAAAATTAAGTCTTTAACTTCTGGACGCAGTATTAAGAACACATTTATTTTATGTACAGTCGACTATCGCGGATTTCATTTTTGTTTGTTTGTTCGTATTTTATGCGCTGCCGTACCGTTCTTCCGATTGCGATGAAACTTGGTCAGCTTATTTCTTGAACTTTCGCGAAGGTTATAGTCTATTTTCATGCACTACGACCTTCCATTCGCGAATTATGTTAGAACAAGTTTGCGCGGTATCAACGGATATTTTTGTTCAAAGTCCTTGTAATATTACATTGTTGCCAATGAAATTATAACGTTTCCGTAAAAATAAATAGACATGAATTAAAAACGGGATTTATTCATATATTGGCACATGCAAGAATGAATTTGATACATTATTTTCATATACGTGGGAACGCCAGAATATTTCTTTTTAAAAATGAAATTATAAGAATGGAAAGTCATTCATTTTCACTGAATATGTTATCTATCCATTTCATGAATTGAAGCCATCCCAAACTACATGTTCAAACTCAAATATACTGAAGGACACGTTCACTTAGCTAGAAACACGTACGCTTAGCTTTGACGCGATGATTTATATAACTGTAGTGACTTTGAAACATAGCAGATGATTTAGTTGTCAGAAAGAATTACAATCATGAAATGCGTCTATATTATAATTAAAAAGTCTGAAAGTGGCATTCAAACGTCTCATTAAATATTAAAGATTTAATATTTAATGAGATCTCAATCCATTGAAACATTATAGATTATTTTTCTATAATATTAAATCCATTCAAAGGTTATTGCCTAGCTTTAAATTAATGCTTTAAAATGCCCCAAAAGAGGAGAGCAACTTTTAATCCTACAGAAGTAAGGGAGAATGGTCAAAGATTGTTGAGAAATGAGCAATGTGATGAAAAAAAATTAGAGCGCGAACCCAACAGAATTCGAAATTCAGTTAGACGCACACAAGAATCTGAAGAAAAACATACCCAAGCGTGCGAAGCCAACAGAATTCAAAATGCAGTTAGACGCAAACAAGAATCTGAAGAAAATCATTCCCAAGAGCTCGAAGGCAACAAAATTCGAATTGTAGTGATCCGAAGCAGTGAGACTGATGAAGAAACTTTTAACGCGTCGAACATCCGATTGTCTTCGATCTTCAATATCGAAAGGAGAGGAAAGCAATGGACAACGACAGCACCGACAACAAACTAATGCAATTTGCAACCGCAAAATAATTGTAACGAAATATTTAGAACATCATAACATGAGGCTAATCGTTGAAAAAAAATAATAACTGAAAATGAATCCCAAACAAGGCCAGGTAATACATCTAGTAAATATATATATATAGGCGAGCCTGTCTATTGCCGGTTCCAAGCGTGCTCTTAATATCGTAAATTCCTCTTAAACTCCCCAATACATATTAAAACATTGATGTCAGTAAACATAGGCCGTGGTAAATGATTACAAATTAATTACATCCAACAAATTTATTACAATTATTAATTTAAATACCCTCGAATTCAATCCGCACATAATTAATTTTCCAAGCAATCATCTCAACCTCGCGACGCGTGATCGTTAAACCCAAATGCTAATACCCTTCTGCCGAAATTCTGTTGTTCCTAAGGACGTCTAAACTTATCATTGACGACTGCCTAATGTTCGAGAAGACATCTTTTGCTGACTTTACAAATAATTTTCCGTGCGAAAGCTAGTTTGAACTCCAAAATAACTCCCCACGCAATGGATGCCTGTGATTCTTTTTCTTGATTCTCCCCAAGGCCATCACACTCTATTAATAACTCCTATAGTCTATGTATTCGTAGACGCGAGTAATGTGATTGACTCAGAACTATGATCGACTTTAACGTTAGAAATTAGTTATTTCGAACCCCCCCGTAAATTTTCAATTAAATCCTCACAAATTTCCCTCCCGTTCCCCTGAAGACAAGCACACAAGGAGTAGCTAATTCCCTGTGGCAAGTCTTCAGAAGAGAAAAACACTAAAATTAATTTCAAAACCTAACTGACAAAATGCTGAGTAGATCTGCAGTCCATAGTCAACAAAAATTAAATTAAAACTTAATAGATAGGTAAGATCAGAGATAGGTAATTATTTTCCCATGGGTTGATCAGAAGATTATACAATATCAACAAAATTTGTTTTAACACAATAAAATACTTAGCATCAGAGGCCCTCCTCAAGATTTGATTGTCGACCAAAAATATACACTATAAAACATTTAACACAATATTTATCAAAAAATGTATAGCAATGAAAAAGGATACCCAAATTATGTTAAGTTTCAAAATATAAACACACTTATAAAAACTGAAAGATCAATGAAAATCAAAATATAAACACAAAAGTATATACAAGGAATAAAAAATCATCATCAACTCAGGAAGCCAGAATTGGCAAAAAAATTTTAAAATTTGTCGAAGTTTAGCACATTATACTTTGCTGTGCCCTCCTACCCCCTCTCCAAGAAAAAAAAATGGATAAACATTCGAATTTCGTTGTATAACAATATCAAAGTTTCTTCCAATGTCAAAATATTAATTAATTTTTCTGCAAAACATGAAAATAAATCTTTCATACTCAAATTTCTTTTCAAAATCTTAACCAAACCGTACACATAAATAGCAAATTTTATTTCAGCTGTCTAAAGCTCCACTGAAAAGTAAAATATTCAATGCAAACCAATTAGGAAATGCCGTCAGAAAAGTTAAATGCCCAATCCTCCTAGCTATACCAAAGTGAACCCATTCTTCAGTGAATTGGGGTGGGTAATATCAGTTTAAAAATCTGTGAGTTGTAGCTCCCAAAATTTCTGAATTTATTTTATTTCCAATGACACCTCAAAAATATTCTTTTTCAATTAAACATGGCAATACAAAAACAACAATCTAAGATTTACTTTAAAACAATATAGAAATCCTAAAAACTGCTTACCCCAATACAGATAATCCCCACAAACAAAAAAAATAAAATTTACCAATTCAATGTTTCCAATATACGAATTTTTTTTTTCTTCATTCTTGAATTTACGGGTCTCTGGTGACTTCCTTCGCTGATCCAAATTTTCTCCATGACGAAACAACACAGATCTTGAAATTTAACTGAAGACGTACTCATAGAAGCAGCACATATGTCGAAAAACACATTTCAACCATTTCTCGTAATATCGAAAATATCACAGCATCGGCAAAAAGAAAAACACTTCGAAGATTCACACGATGTCCGCGATGAAATAAGATGAATCAAAAATTTACCGGGGAAAACACAAAAGAATCTTGACGAATCTAAACATTTCAGGAACCTCATCATAATTTTTGTCTAGCGATTTTAATCTGGCGATTTACGAAGAACAGTTGGTCAATGCGTGCCACGTGTGGTCGCGTATTATCCTGTTGAAGTAAGGCTGTGGGCAAGCCTTGAAGGTAAGGAAGGACAACTGTCTCCACCACCTCGGAGATATAGCGCTGGCTGTTTAAAGTACTGGCAATGCGTACTAGAGGTGTGCGAGAGTGATATCCAATAGCGCCCCATACCATAATACCCAGTGCAGGACCAGTGTGGCGGTGCATAACGCAGCTGTTCAGCATCCTCTCTTCAAGGTGTCTCCAGACTCGAATGCGACCATCGTGGTGTTGCAGACAGAAGCGTGACTCGTCAGTAAAGACAATTTCATTCCATTCTGCCGTCCACATTCTTCTGTCATCGCAACATTGGCGGCGAAGACGTCTGTGGTTCTGCGTCAAGGGTAGACAAAGCAAAGGACGTCTTGCGGACAGACCACTCTGCTGTTAACGGCGTCGAATGGTACGCGCAGACACTGCATGATGCGTTACAGACTGCATGTGCTGTGCTATGGTTCGTGATGTGACTGAGCGATCCGTCACTACCATGCGCACAATTTGCCTGTCATCACGTGAAGTGGTGCGCTGAGGTGGATGCGATCGAACACGCCGGTCCGTCATACCCTCCTGCATCCACCGATCACATATCCGCATTACAGTTGTTTGATTTCGTCCAACACGACTACCGATTTCCCTGAAAGATAATCCACAATCTCGGTAGGCCACTATCCTTCCTCTGTCGAACTCGGATACTTGATCAAAAGATGATCGCTGTTTTCGACGAGGCATAATTGATAATTTTTTTTGAAAAAAAAACACAAGAAAAACATAATTGCCGAACTTGAAATCGTCGAAATCTCCAAGCCTTAAATAGCGTTTTGAAGTGGCGCCACAGGCACGCGTGATTTGAGTCTGCACTGAAATTCTAATCATTTGCATATCTCACCTCCACTAATGCATCTTGTAAATTTCATGTTATTTGCATGTTTCTTTCAGGGTGTTGCATTTACAGTGGCCAGCAGTGTATATATATAAACATTAACACTTCAAACATATATTATACAGGTAAGCATAGTACAGGTAAATGAACTTTACTTTGAAATCATTTCCCGATAAAACATTTTTTTATACTTGACATCGAAAAATAAATGAACACTTCAATTCTTTACGAATGAAGGTTCAACATATTTATTTCTTTATTTCTGCAAAAAATGTGTACATTAGCATGTGTCTAATTAGATTTTAATATTTTAAACGATAAAAAGAATCTCAACAACAATAAAAGTTTTTACAAAGAAGCTGATGCGTAAATCGTGAAAACTTTTTCCTTTTATAATATAATTATAAGACTGCTAATATATGAAATGCAACCTATAGATCGATATATGATAAAGTAATACTTTAGAAAAAAATATGATTAACATTCTTAAGATGAGTTAATTTTAATTTCGTTTTCGAATGGTTTCATGCAAAATATAATTTTTTAAGTACAAAACATCATTAATTATTTTAGCGAAACTGCGCTTTTGTTAGTTTGTAAAAATTTGTCGCCAAAAAATAATTTTAATCATATAATACTTGATTATTTTAATACAAAGAACTATACATAAAAAAAAATTCTTCAGAATTAAATATGCATAAAAATACATTGGAAAGACTTTCACAAGTACCTTTGTTTAATTATAAAACTAGACGTTTACTAATTTACCTAGATAACGATCTACAGAAGAATAAATACGGGAATGGATTCTATGCCTGAGGGTAAAACGTAATTAGCGGAATTTGAAGTGAAAATTTCATGAAGGTGGGTTTTTTTTTTAACAATTGAGTCTTGTTTTTCGTAATCAACATAACTAATCAGTTAAAATTAGCATCATTATAAATGAACTCACGGATATTTCTTTTACGAGGTACAGCAATTAGTTTTTCAATATTTTGTAGGAATAGGAAATATTCGAGTATCATACATATCGTTAAGTGTTTTATATATATATATATATATATATATATATATATATATATATATATATATATATATATATATATATATATATATATATATACTTAGTGCTGGTAATTAAAGTTGCAACACCAGGACGGACAGCAAATAACAAAATTTTACTTATTTTACATATACATCAGAGTCGGAAGAAAACATGATTCAATTTGTAGACGATTTTGGGGGATACAGAGTCCGAAATTAACACACAATGCTGCCGCCACTAGCAGATCAAACGACCTGTTAGACAGAGAGTTGAACACACCTTTGATCACAAATACGGGCAAGTCATTCCACGCTCCTTCAAGTCTATGCCACACTTCATCAATCTTAGTGAATGGAGAGCGGTTGCGGCCCAGTCTCACAGCAGCCCATGACCAGATGTTTTCAGTGAGCAATTGATCTGGAGAAAGTGCTGGTCAGGGCAACAGTCAAACGCCCTCTTTGTCGGGGTAGGTCAGGACACGACGGGCAACATGCGGTGTTGCGTTATATTGTTGAAAAATGACGTCTCCGAGGCCTCGACGGTATTGGCATAGCCACCGACCTTAAAATCTTAGAAATGTAACGCTAGCTGTTCAGATTATCGACGACGCGAACAAGAGGTGTTCGTGTCGTGTACCCAACGGCTGCGCATACCATAACACAAGGTGCGGGCCCGTATGATGATATCGAATGCAAGCAGGCTACGCGCGTTCTCATTGGTGCCTCTAGACACGGATACGTCTATCATGACGCTACACGCTAAACCGGAACTCGTCTGAAAAGACGACGTGGTGCCACTTCTGTATAGAGTTTTGTCGTTTGGCGCACCACTGTCACCGCGAGACTTTATGCTGCAGTGTCATGAGAAGCCACAATCCTTTTGCTGTGTAGGCAGTCCCTCCTGCAGACGTCGTCGCACCGTCCGTGAGGATAATTGTAGTGCTGCAAACAAGCCCATTTCCCGACTCAAGGTCCGTGATGTGGCTGTACGATCTTAGAAAGTCGACCTGACAACGCATCTGTCCTCTCGGTCGTTAGTGGCGGGAGGCCGTTGAGATCCTGCATGACGTTCTGTATGACCCCCTAGAATCCATCGATTCCATATTCACATGACAGTCCTTGGATTCCGACCAATGCGAGTACCAATATAGCTGAACGTTAAACCACACTCTCGATCTGCTATGATCCTGCCGCTATTGAATTTCGACACTTGCTGTTAGACGTTTATCCTTCTTATACGACGCATAACACGATCTTCTCACATACAACCAACATTCAAATGTGATTTGTGAATGAGAAACCGGCTAGGTAACTTTAGTTTTAAACAGATTTTGAGATGTTTCTCCCTTCTGCGTAGTTCGATTGCGCTTACATGCTAATCATCTGCATATCCCAGCTTCTTCTTCCTTTCGTGCGAATATGACGTTTGCATCATCCCTATTTTATGGTATTACAATTTTAATGACCAGGGTTGTATATACATAGCATATTCGATTGATAAAAAATATATATTTTATTTCTCTTATTTAAAGACAATATTGTACATTTAAAGTTAATTAAAAATAGTTAAAATATTTTGACGTGCCGCATGCATCCTTTTTCTGTCATTTATTTTAACTATTATTCTTTATTTTGGTGTTTATTTGGATATATTTGGCGCTTTTTTATTTAACATTCCGTCTACCAGACGGGTCTATTGAACCGGACAGCAATATTTTATTCAGGTTTTCTCATGGATATTAGGGAAGAAAATTTTGCGATTACGTGACTTTTCCTCTTATGTCCTACTTTATTTATATGCAGTTGCGATTAAAATGTTGTTTGAAAATTTTCCGCGATTCATTATTTGGTTCACTACTTTCCGCGCGGGTCCATTGGACCCGCCTTTATACAGACATATTATAGTTTTAATTTTTCTAGGTTTGCTACACAAATGTGATTGATAACATGGTTACCATAATGCCAACT
>OU015502.1:66954989-67102489 GCA_907164885.2 Dolomedes plantarius
AGGCCCCTATATAGGTCGTAAGTCGAGGAATATCTGCATCTGGAATCACTTTTTACAAAAATAGAAACATGGGAAGCAGTTTTGGTGAAATATCAAAATCACTCTATCAGGGAAGAGGTGATGTGCCGACGGTATTAATTTTGACTGTAATAGATCACCGATGTATTTTCTGCTATTTAAAGGGTCACTTATAACACAAATTCTGATCATAACTTTTGCTACCTTGCATCTCTACAGCATATCACTAACTGGGTGCTTCACAGTTGGTGCTGTGCACTCAAGTAGCAAGTCGACTCCAAATGTTTTTCTGAAATATTTTATTCCATCACTAACCCAACTGGATATGATTCTGTTTTTGTCCCTCCTGATCACAATGCTTCGTTAATCTTCTGTCCAACTACTTTTCTTTAAAATATAAGGACGTTATATGAAATTGGACCTTAAAAAAACCACACCATCTAAAACGATTCGACAATTCAGGCCATTAGTATATATGCCCTATTTAGTACGTCTAGACAGCCTGTTTGTGATAGGCACTATTGAGTACACCATTAAACACCTTGAACCAATTCGAGTGGCGAAATATCATAATCGTTTGGCAAATGCCATGATATCATACCATGTGATTTTGATCTCAAAAGCGGTAAATTATATAATACGGGAGATAATATTATGAAAGGAAGTCATACAGCAGATATAATTTTATACACTGCCTTTGACGGTTATGTAGAAATTACAATGAAATATATTAATTAAGTTTATATTTGAAACAGTAATAAATGGCCTCGTATTAGCTGATATTCCTGTATAATTCTACAATACAAATAAAAAATGTTATAACTTTAAAAATCTATTACTGTAACTTTTTTTCTATAACCAAAATGTTTTAAGTTTCTTTGTTGAAGATCATATTGGGCCCTTCTTTTAGGATATTTAAGTATATCTATTCTGAAATCAGGCAATCTTGATATCAGTAATATTGATTTGATGGGGTAGATCTCTAAAGTATTGTTAATGTGTCATTTAAAATAAATAATTTTCTAAATTTTAGGTCAAATTCCTGTTAATGCATTGATAAATAATTTATATAAATTAAGGAAGTATATATATATATATATATATATATATATATGTGTGTGTGTGTGTGTGTGTGTGTGTGTGTGTGTGTGTGTGTGTGTGTGTGTGTGTGTGGGGGGGGGGGGGGTGTGTGTGGGTGGGTGGGTGTGGGTGTGTTTGTTTATTTATTAGGATTATTTTTCATTGCACTTTTAATTAATATCTTATTAGAAAGAACGTAATTACAAAAACTTATCCAAGAAACAAATATGTATATGAAATGTTTATAAAGTTGGTATGAATGTAGAAAGGTTTTTAATTTTGGCTGTCAGTGGAAAAGCATAATATATTAAGGATTTTATCTTAAATTCTGTGGAAATTTCATAAAGAATAATCTATAAACCAAAAATAGCGATACCTAAGTTTATCGCTCACATGAGGATATATATTTTCGTATTTTAAACATAACGACTTATGCATAGACTAAACATACAACACATATTTAAAAAAATAATAATCTTCAAGGAATTTACGAGTAAGTCTATATTAGCAGATATGCAACTTGTGCTGTAAATTTCATTCAAGCAAGACTGTAAACTGTTGTTAGAATAAATGCTAAAAATCAATTATATTTTGAATTACTTGCACAATTAATTTAGAGTTCTGCAGAAATACACTAATAACTTACGGTAAAAACTATATCTCATATATCTTAAAATCGTTAGTTTCGAAGAATATAACTATGTTGGCTCCCTTTATATTCTGGCTAAGCGTTGATACGTTTTCTGATATTTCAAAGTATATAATCAATATTTATCTTATTTACCATATGAGGCCCCCTATTGCTTGTCTTCTAGCATCAAACTTTTTTTTCTTCTCATCAGGATAAGTTTGTTGTTAGGGGAAATTAATGGACATACATGAAAGATTTACGGGCATATTGTGATAAATAGAGGAACTGAAACAAATGATATCAAATTTTCAAGTAATATGTCAATAATCAGAAATTTAACAACTGATGGATTTTTCTTCCTCATTATTCATTTTGGTATCTGCAAAATTTTATAATAATAATCGACATTATCCATGTATTATTGAGTAATTGCATAAGAGTTTTTCGCATAGCCATTTGTCAAATTTAAGAATTTAATTTCTAATGTAAACAGACTATGATCGATACTATATACGTCAGCGGAACTATCTCAGAATAATAAAATAACAAAAGTTTCCCAGAACTGGGACTGGAAAAATAGTTTAAATTCCCTCGCTTCCCTACTGAATATATTAGTTAATACCATATTAGCTGCGTTTACCAGGACAACAATAATACCCGGGATTTACCCGCTAATAGGGAAAACCTTCGAATCCCGTTTATATGGGACCACATTTTCACCCTGCTTTTACCCGTCTTACCGGAAGTAAAGGCCGTCACATGATTCGGGGGAAGTGATCCTCATACACCATCATTCCTTGTAAATCACGTTATGGGTTCGATCCCAGCCGGTGTCATACTTTTCCAAATTCACTGTATTGCTATTTTTAGCTTTCCATCTTCGAACTCCGCATTTATCTCATTACGAAGTGTATGGTCCTGGGGAAGGCCTTTTTTTTTCCAATTGCTGTTCTTTTGACCTCGTATTCTTAAATTTTAAAAATAACAACAAAAAAAAATCATAAAACTTTAAAAATCCAAAAAGATTGAAAAACTTACAAAAATATTTTTTGTATTCTTATGATATCTGCTTTTCTGGGCCTCTTAATATTATTACTTTTTTGTTTTCCGTGGATCATTAGTCTTATCTAATTTTTCTTCTAAATTTTCTTAACTTGTAACTCTATATTTTTTCTGTTAAAATTAACTTTTTTGTTTTAATTTAACTTTACTATTATTTTTTTTTCTTTTACCCGCGTTATTCTTACCTTAATATTTTAATTCATTACTTAAAATTTTAACTACTGAGCGCTCCCACCTTGATTACATATATCTTGCTTACAGGAGATAAAGTCGACACGACCAATGCACTCCTCTTCTAAAACACAATTACGTCTGCGTCTATTTGTTATTTAAATGCAGCACATGTCAGTCGCTGTTGATAATTATAGAACGTTTACGATTGTTTTCTGCTGTTTTTAAAAATAAATTTAGAAAATAGATAGGAAAATAGGAATATAAGGAACTAGAAGATTGATGCGGATATTAGATATAATCGTACGATCTATGGCTTCATCGCTAAATTTAGTTTTTCCACAACAAAGAATGTGGGCAAAATTACGAAGCTCTGTTTGGTGGGAAGAAATTGTTTTAAATTCCTGAAGTAATAAAGACTGGAAAGAAAATTTTCCAATCGATAGGTGCATTTTTTTAAATTATAAGATTAATTGTAAGATACTTATTGTTTTAATAAATCCTTTTATAAAATCAAAATGTAATTTTGATTTCAATTTTGTTTCAGTAATTTTTAGTCATGTATAAATAAAAAAATCATAAATAGATATAAATAAATTTTTATCTGTGAATTCTAAAATAATTAATTTATAAATAAATTTTAATGTTACGTTTAATTATTGATTATACTTATTAAATTTATTAATTTTACCATAACACTTTAAATGAAAATGTTATTGAAATTTTATTGAAATGAAATTTTATTTCTTATTTTACATACCAGATGGCAGTACCATTCTATTTATAATGTAATTGGGGATGGGTTTTTTTTAAAAACTAGATGGGCAGAAATAAATGAAATCCTCAGGAAGAAAATAGGCACTTTTCTACTGTTTTCTTGAAAATTATGCGATCGTTAAGGGGTTCCAGATCCTTCCATCGATTATTTAGCTGCATTTTCATGGATTCACACAAGTTCAAACCCGCCATGTTATTTACTCCCAGCTTCGAAATGCATCATGGGTAATTAGCGGGTTTTATCCTGGGTCGAAGCAGGGTCGAAAATCCAGCCTGCATTTTTCACTATCGTAGGGAAAAAGTAAGAAACGACCCTGCTTTTACCCGGGTTTTTGGCACATGTAAACGGCACTTTAGTAACTTGGTTAATTTAATTTAAATTAATTTAGCAGTAAAATGTTGTTTTTCTTCGGTTGAGTTCATACTGAAATTTAACGGCCATGATTCGATATTAAATACGGATAATAGATTTTTTAGCTTTGATTCGGGAGCTTAGACTCCATTAATGTCCTCTTATAGGTTGGATATTTTAAAACAGTTAGTTTGTGAGTGCCTAAGTTCTTATAAAAGCTACAAATATTTCATCTTCCTAGGCCTAATGGCTCCAGAGATGCGGTGAACAGTCAGTGTTTTATTTTGAAAGTTTAAGGCCGCTCTGTAGTAACCCTCTTGGATTCTCTCGCTTCGAGGTTTACCTATGGAGAAAATATGTCCCCGTATTGCCGACTTGGATTGACAGATTTTTAAAAACATTATACTCCATAATAGAGAAAGAAAATTTACCCTTTGGGGCATTTCGTTTTTTAAAGTAAATGTAAATAATATATTTTAAATTTAAACTATTTGGGGGGGGGATTTGGTCTAGTTTGCCTTAATGCTCATCAATTCCTTTGGTGGACGAAATTTATAAAATGAATCCTGTTGAAAGATGCAAGAAAGTTCAGGCTATCTGAAAATACCATCATGTTGGATTATAAGCATATACGTAGCTGTAAATAGTAGATAAATTTTCTCCGTAGGTTATCACTGAGGTGAGCGAATTTGATAGGATTAGTAAACAGTAGCCTTAAGCCCATTTTAATCCCCTAAAAGGTTGGATTTTCAAAAAAAGATACTTCGTGAGTACTTAGAGTCTTAGAAAAGCTTCCAAAATTTCAGCTTCCCACGCTTTATGGTTCCAGAGACGTGATCAGCCAGTCAGTGTTTTATTTTGGTGATTTAAATGCCCGTTTTAATCTCCTTAAAAATTGTAATTTTTAAAAGGCTTTATTATTGAACACCTAATGCATAAGATGAGCCACCACGCAAGATTTCAGTTTACCCGGCCTTATGGTTCTAGAGATACAATGATCAGTCAGTGCGTGGTGTTTGAATTTTATGTATATATATAGATATAAAGTAAGATGCGAAAATTGAAACTTTCTGTTTAGCGGGAATATGCTTCCCTTTTTATATCCTGACTCGTATATGCAGTATGTTTAATTCACTCGTGACTTAGTTCACGTATAGGTTACTCATTTAAGTTTGAAATTAATTATATTTGTTATCTTCTTTATTTGAATAGTCAACGTAAACATTTATCGAAAATTTTCAATCCAAACACCATCTAAATAAGGTATCACTTTCATAAAGAATTGCTGCTTAGTCCAAGTATGATAGAGGATAAATATTACCTAAATCAAATACTTGAATTTTCATTTATTGCAGTTTATATAAGTCATAATAGATGAGTTTTCTATTCCATAAGGGACAGTTCGCACAGCACGTGTAGGTTTCAAGTAAAAGCAATGACGATTTGGACGCAGTCGGTCCAGACATGATTTCAAAAAGGTCCAGGGATGAAAGAACACATAATTAAACTACTAATGTGCAAAGACTGTATTATTTTATTGTGGAATAACGATTTGGACCTTGATTCCAAAAAGACCCACATATAAATGAGCCAGTAACAAAAGCATTTACGTGTTAAGACTGTATTATTTTACTGAAGAATCGCTGTTTAGACCATGATTCCAAAGAGGCAAGGGATAAATGAGTGGAAAATAAATGTATTAATGAGTAAAAAGTGTATTATTTTACTGAAGAATCAAGCTTTAGACCATTATTCCAAACACTCAGAGTCAAAAATGAGCGAGTAATAGAAAATTAATTAGTTAAGACTGTATTATTTTATTGAAGAATCAAGGTCTGGGTCATGATTCCAAAAAAAGCCCATAGATAAATGAGCGTGTAATAAAAGTATTAATACCTTTAAAACTTCAAAAAATCAATTTTTGGTTTTTGCTGTATTCTGATTTTTGGGACATTTCTGAACAATATGCAAAAAAACCCTTAAAAAAATTCGCATTATTTCTCGAGTCATGAGAGTTATGTATAGCTCACTCTGTTGCCATGGCCATGTATATTCCAACTTTAACTTCAGTTTTCTCAAATATGTGAATTTTTGGATTACGCGCACTGTTACTCCCAAATTATGTGTGCTAGACGCACAAAATTTTTATCTGATTTTCATTTTAAGCTTCTTTACAAACTAAAACCAAAAAATTAACACTTGAAAATGTTTTTTTTAAAATGTTATATTTTTTAGCTAAATTTTATTTTATTTTTTTAATTTTATGTAATATTTTGAATTTAAACTATATTTTTGTAAATTTTTTGGTTTTTCATTAAACTTGAGTATATTATTAATTTAATTTGATGAAACAATAGTTTCTGTATGCGTATTTCTTAATTTTATGATGCTTGAAACATCCAATGATTTTTTCCATTTTTAGTAACGTGTACAATTAAAAATAAAATCGAAAAATTATTTATGGATTTACAAGTTCTATTTTTGGCCGTGGCGGCCTTGTGGTACAGCGCGCTGGTTTTTGGTGCTGAGGGTGCTCAGATCGAATCCTGTCGAAGCGCCACTAAAACGTATTCGTTTGTGTCGTCCTTTCATAAGGGTTATGAGGGGTACCAGAGGGGGACCCTTTGCGTTGTGTAAAATTAGGGAGGTGAACTCCAAAGGGAACTATGCGTTTATAAATAAAAATAACAACATTTATTATACAATATTTTACAAGAAAAGGTCGGGTTTACATATTATGTTTAAGATCTTGGTTATACATATTTTAACCGAGTTAGGGCATACTTCATCCGTTTCCTGCGGCATAACAATTACGGGTCGAGTGAAATAAAAGTCTCGTAATCACTCAAAAGGCATGAGCACTATTTAAAGGGGGAAGAAATGACCAACCTGGGGAGTTTTTGATGAAACAGCAGAGCATGGCGTCGTTGAGGCACTTCTACCGGAGTTGGCTTTAGGCATCGGGCTAATAATCATGTGGCCCTTCACTGGCGGAGGCAACAGCATTCGGCGCTGGCGGTTGAACACGGACATCTCGCCATTTTACGGGGGCGTCTTTTCTTCCCAGGCTTTCTTCGCAGCTCGCTATCTCAAATCGTTCTCTCGCTCTCCCTCCGAACGTCGTCTCTCCCACACTCGGGGCTCCCCCAATCTTTTTTATAACTCCTCCCCAGGTCAGTTTTTCACGTAAATTTATTGCCTTTTCGAGTTTTTTATTCGAGGGCAGGATGCTCCAACATTCCCATGGTTGACCCACGTGGTACGCTTATTTCCAAGAAAATTGGATGTCCGTTGAATTTCTTGGAATTTCTTTCCCCCGTCCTGAGGAATTGAATGGGGCGATGTTTCTTGGAAAATTGGTGCAGTTCCTCCTTTTTCCAATATGACCGTTTTATGCCCCGTAATCGTGTTGGAAGAACAAAATGGCTATAACGTTGGAAGGAGTTCAAAATGTCCAAATTGTGGATCCTTCACAACAAGGGGCAATTCTGGTCTGCCTATATGGCACCCCCCCCATAATAAAATGGCCAGCCAAACTGCGGTGAATTATAGGTGAATGTCTTCGCGACAACTGCCTCCATATTGGGAAGAAAAGAAGAAAAAAGTTCTATTTTTGTATAAAATTTAACTGAAGAATTGTAATTTCCCTATAAAGCAAAAAAAATGTATATATATATATATATATATGTGTGTGTGTGTGTGTGTGTGTGTATGTGATAATAACGGCCCACCATTATATATCTAAAGCGTATTTAAAATTATCCTGTTAATAATGCACGACGCCTTTTCTAAAATTGCAACCTAAAAGTAAAATAACATAATTTATATTAGCCCTGCTGATCATTATACAGACATGTGAAATAGCTGAACTCAATAACATCCCCAGATATGAGTGTAGGAAGTTTATGAGATTCCGAATGTCAGTGTAATGTCAAAATTCTTGAAGAGCCCTCGAAGCACTCTGGATTTATGCCTTTTATAACGTCAAAACCACACTTTACAAGAACTTTATGGCCACTTATCCTGCACCCAGGTCAATAGTTCGCGGTTTTAACAAGCGCGGGATCTAGCAGTAAAGTCCCCGGGAAAACTTAAGTGTACAAGTGAACTCTACGAATCTAAAGTCGATCAGTTAAAAATTAAGTAGTTAGGCCCTCTGACGTCAATATCGCAAAACACTCATTTACTATTTGCGTGAACAGAAGACTTCTGTTCTCGCAAACTCTCTGCGTGTCTAACTCTCGTTGCTGTCGGACATGGTGTCCGCTCCTGTCTTGTAATGTAATCCGCGTCCCGTCAGGGCAGGTCATGTGGCCACTGCAGCTAATGTCTTCTGATAAAAAGTTCTACGCACCTCCTCCACGGCGTGATGTATGGAATATCACACACACACACGAGCGCGGACACACACACACATACACACGCATACGCACACGCACGCACACACACACACACACACACACACACACACACACACATATATATATATATATATATATATATATATATATATATATATATATATATATATATATATATATATATATATATATATATATATATATATATATATATATATACCGGGTGCGTCATAAATTCGTGCAAAGTTCAAAAATTCATAATAAAAGAAATAATGCTCGGAAAAATGTTCTGTTTGCACGAATAGGATCAGAATGACATTGGATTTTTTTCTATGTAAAGAAAGGTTTTTCCAAAAGTAAACGAAAGAGGGCGCTTTTGCGTGACCACGTTAAGCCTGTATTGCAAGAAAGACATGCGTTACCTGTTGTCACTTTCATGCAGGATGGGGCTCCGCCCCACATTTCACGTGATATCAAGACATTCCTGCTGAAATATTTCACTGAAGACCGATATAAGTCGCGGTTATAAGGTTCAGTGGCCCTCCTGATCACCAGACTTGACCCCGGCAAATTTTTAGTTCGAGGGATACTTAAAGTCTCATGTGTACCGGGGCTCCCCAACCACTTTCGTGGAACTGAAAAATGTCATTCGACAGACAGTCGCTGCCATCGATGCTACAATCCTCTGTAATGGACTTATTGACATGCCTCATTTGTCTATTACCTTGTACTGGTAGTAATGTTGAACGTCTGTTACTTTAAAATAAATGCGCAGTCTCATGTTATTGTGACCTGTTTGATTTTCTATTTGAGTTTGCCTGATTTGCTTAAAACGTCTCAGTATGACGTATGAGCGCCCTCTTTCAGTTGCTTTTAGAAACTTTTTTTTTACATGGAAAAAAATCCAATGTCCCTCTGATCTTATTGGCGCAAACAGAAAAATTTTCCAAGCATTGCTTCTTTTATTATGAATTTTTGAACTTTGCACGAATTTATGACGCACCCGGTATATATATATATATATATATATATATATATATATATATATATATATATTCTTGCAATATGCTTTGTTTATATTAATTATAATTAACCTAATATGTTGGTTCAATTGAACTTATACTTTCTTCTTATCATTTCATGAGTTATAGTAAACCAATTTTAGCGACTGGCAAATTGGCATTTCATACTAATGATGTCAATGCTCGGTACATTGATACTTATTGGGGTATCAATGGATCGTCAAACCGTTACCAATCATCTTCATCCTCTTTCTCTGTGTCCTCTTCAGTATATCAAGTCAGGCAAAAGACATTGGTTTTTGATAAATGCTCTAATAAGCTTTGTAAAACTTGTCCCCTAGCACACAATTCACAAATTCAAGTAAATTCACAAAAACAAAAATTCTGTAAAATTTATAATTACATTTACAAATTCACCTGTTGTTATTATCATATAGAATATATAGGACAAACTTCTAATTCACTACATATTTTAATAAATTTACTCCGTTATAATATAAAAAAATATAACACACTAAATAGTCAACCACTAAACATTGAATTTGATCATTTCAAAAAACATAATTTTGAAAATATTGTTATCTCCATTGTTGATATGATTAAATCACCCTCTGAAAGGTTGTATTATGAAAATATATATATGCAAAAGCATAAAACTATTTTTCCATATGGCCTTAATCAAATTTATAAGAAGAAAAATATCGTTAATTTCAATTTTAATGATGTGTCAGCTCATCTTATTTACGCCGAACTACTCGAAGATACTAAGACTTCAAAAAGAACTAAAAGAGGTAAAAGTTACAATAAAAGTAATACTTTTGATTGTAACTTATATAAAAATGCTTTAATAAATTTTCAGGAAAGGTTTATTATTGATTATCAATATAAAAAATTAAAAGCTTGGATATTTTCAATCGTTAAAAAACATATCATTAAGCTTTATCAACTATTATTAAGTACTAAATTAAAGAATTATCATTATCAGCATCTGGTTTATTATTTACTATTAACACGGGCTAATAATTTAAAAATAAACTTATTTAAAAAACAAAACACAGCTAATAACACTTATTGTGTACTAAATTTTACCAACCCTAAACTAAATAATATAAACTTCAATAGTATATTGGATAAACTTCATGATATGGTTCCTGTAAATGATATAAAAGTAAAACGTGCCTTTAAATATACACTGCCTATGGGTAGACGTATATTTAACTATAATCAGATCTCAAAAGCTTTTTCTCAATCAATAAATTTAAATTGTGTATGTCATCTGCCCAAATACAATAGTTATGTTGACACGACACATGGTCATGTGATAACAGGCAATTTGGAAATAGTGGATAATTTAGCACTGCGTGAGTTGATGAGTTTGGGAACTATGTATAAATTACCTAGTACTACTAATAATAAGAAAATTATAAATTTCTTAAATGCTGATTTATATAAATTTATATACAAAATAGCTATTAATTATTCTATACCTACAGAAGCCTTCAACCAATAGAAATTTAATTTACTAATGCTAGTACATTCTAAACTACCCAATAATAATAATTTCATTAATAATACCTATAAACACTTGAAAGATGCTATAACAAAATTACAAGAATACTTCATAATCACTTATTTAGATAAAGCAGCCAACAACTATGCAATTATTTGTAAAAAATATTTTGCCATAAGTTTAAAAAACAGCTAGAAAATAGTGATCTTTTTCGGCCTTTAAAAGAAACTACTAGTATTATTATTAAGAAAATTATAGCAAAACATAAACTACTAGGTATATCATCAAACAACTATCTCTTTCCTTATATTACTTTAGTTCCTAAATTTTATGAAACACCTATTGCTTTTAGAGCAGTAACCTGTGGTCACAACACTTATGCTACCAAAGCAAGTGTAATATTATTAAATTACCTTAAATTAATCAATAAAAATATAACATCTAGTGTTTGTGGTATAATTGATAATAGCTTTAATCTAATTAGAAAACTACAAACATTAGAGAATTGTAAAACAGTAGTAACTTATGATTTTAAAGATCTATTTAATAATATCAATATAATTGATTTAAATAGAATAATCATAAAGTTAGTACAAAATAATATTCAATACTTAGTCAACGAAATTAAACTAACTCGTTTCAATAGGCTCCTAGATTTTGTAACTAAACATAATTACATAGTTCATAATAATAGTATATACTTACAGACCAAAGGTGCACCACAAGGTGGAAAAGCTTCAAGTATGCTAGCTAATTTATACTTACATTATTTTGAAATTAATAATATAGATAATTGTAATTACAATTTATTTAGGTTTATAGATGATATAATAGTAATTAATAAAATTAATAACCATATCGACTTAAATTTTTACCCTCCTAATCTGGAACTGATAATATTAATGTAAACTTTTTAGATGTTAACATGAAATTAAATTCTCATAGCAATTTACGTTTGACTTATATGACAAAAGATCTGACTATAATTTTAATATTGTTAAATTTCAAATTTTCCTAACCTGTTTTCATAAATCTGCTTTTAAAAACATTATTGTAAATCAGTTAGTTCGTATAAATAGGCTATGTTCTAAAGGCAATAGGAATAAGCATATTTTAGACTTGATAACTGTGCTAACACGTAATTATTACCCCGAAAGTCTATCCAAACATATAATTGTTTTTTATTAGTTTTAATGAATAGTTTGTTCTGTTACAATTAATACGTAAATCATAATAATAAGAAAAATTAGAAAAAAATAACTATTAAACATTTTTAAAGATATAATTAAAATCTTAAGTAAAAATAAAAATAAGATAAAAAATTACTCTCAGTAAAAATAATAAAAAACTTAATTAATAAATGTTTAATTGTCCTAAAACACAGTATCCATTGTAGGTAAGTATCCGTGTTTCCATAATCTCCATGGTTGCAAGTTTTGTGATGTATGTCATGTTGCGATTATTTATTCTTAATTTCCACTCTGTCTAGCGCCAGGCTTGGTGTTCTATAGTTAAGTAATTATTAATTCATTTCTACAGTTTTTCATGGATTGCACGGTGTCTGAGTGTGTTTATTGTATAGATCATACTCATCGGAAACAATCCATGGGTTTTTAGATAGTATTGACACCGCTGACGAAGAGATGCTGTCTAAAACCTCTTTCATACTTATCTTTTCATATGTTTAGTTCCTGGCTGCAAGTAGCTTTAGTGCTCATACTGGTATTCTCTTTCAACTATTTATTATTATATATACATATATATATATATATATATATATATATATATATATATATATATATATAATTATTATTAAAAAGTATTCTTAATGTATTCAATTCAATATATATTTAAATATACCATTCTATATCAATTAATTATCATGAAATATGAATGGAATAACTGTTTATGAATTTTTTTTCATTACTTTCTCTGAATCTGACAAAGCATAATTTCTAAAAATGTGTCTAAAACATAAAATCTGAATTCCATCCTAATCGATTTTGCCATTTTCTCGGAATATTTTTTTCTTTGATTTTATTTCCCCATGTTAGGCTAAATAAATCATTTGCCACGTTTCCATTAATATTCCTCAGCATTTTTCAACGTCAAAAATTTCTTGACGCTTAACTCCCGGTTTCTTTTGTTCCCTTAGATTGAGATATCACTTTTGTCGTGGCTTGAGGTCAGTGAAAGGACATAGCGGAAAATAAATGTCAGCGGTACTTTGTCTTCGAACTCTGTGATAGAACACAACATTGACTGCCAACCTTTGGGTAAAAATACCTTAGCACGTTGAAGGGAAAAAACAGTTAATTGGAAAAGTTGGATCGATCTGTCACTAATTTTTTTAAATAGAGAAAATAAAAGGTTAGACAAAAAGTTGTTTTGATACAATGAACCAGAATTTAAATGAAAAAAAAAGAAATTCTCATATTTCTACTGGCGTTTGGGAAAAAAATAAAGAAATAACTCATTAAATAACAATTTTTTAGAACAACTGAAATTAAAGAAAATATTTTTCTTTATATTTTAGAGATATAAATTTACACCAAAATATAAAGAAAAATGACTCCTTAAAAAACCTACACTTTCAACAAAATTCCTTGTCACCGAAATATACCGTATTTGCTCAATTTTAAAACATTCTTTATAGCATTGCAAAACGGATAATTTATTTTATTTAACGGGTAATTTGTTTTATAAAGAAAAATGCCTCGTTAAAAAATCGAAACTTTCAGCAAAATTCCTTGCCACCGAAATATCAGTTATTTAATACCTGATTTATTTAATGCCATATTTGCTCAATTTTAAATCATTCTTTATAGCATTGCAAAAAGGATAATTTATTTTATTTAACCAATAATTTGTTTTATAAAGAAAAATCTCTCCTTAAAAAACGTATACTTTCAACAAAATTCCTTGCCACCGAAATATCGGTTATTTAATATCTGATTTATTTAATACGATATTTGTTCAATTTTAAAACATTCTTTATAGCATTGCAAAACGGATAATTTATTTTATTTAATGGATAATTTGTTTTATAAAGAAAAATGGCTCCTTAAAAAATCTACACTTTCAACAAAATTCCTTGCCTCCGAAATATCAGTTATTTAATACCTGATTAATTTAATACCATATTTGCTAAAATTTAAAACATTTTTTATAGCATTGCAAAATGGATAATTTATTTTTTTAAATATATAGTTTGTGACATATTAGTTAAATTCTGTGTAGTATTTCGTTTCCTTTTAGAATAGTCGGTCAAGATGTGTTCATATATAGTGTAATTTTAGGACACTATATTATTTTTTGGCTATTAAGGGGACTGCGTACGTTCGAAGCACTTTTTTTTAAGAAAACATACAGTACTGATTAAATGCATATATTTTTAGTTAAAACTTGGATATAAAATCATGAAAACATATATAAGTTTGGGTAAAAATTTCCTAACATTTTAAATTACAGGACATTTCTTATGAATTTTTAGTGCAATTTAGTGCTTACGCCAGAGACTGTACACTCTATTCAACTAAATATATTTTAATATCCTTTACACTATGTTCTACTGGGACACTTGCATGTGTTCTTAACCAAAAGTTTTACAATATTTAAAAAAAAACATTGAAATATATAAAAAAAATACCCATTTTTTTAAAGTTACCCTCTCTTAAGTGCAGATAACCGTAGAATGATTTAATAAACACTTATCGCTTAGCTTTTAGTTAAAAAAAAAGTTACAAATATATGAAACAGGTTTGCAAAATTTCATTGAAGTATATTGAAAACTTTTTTTATTATTGGCTTTCTCGTTTACAAAAAAAAAAAAAAAAAAAAAAATTAGTTTTCCAGAGACTGGATTTAAAGATGCTACTTCCGGTCTTTTAACATGGCTTTCGGTTTATTAAATTGGCCATAAGTTCTCATTCAATGATCGCATGAATAAAAGTAAAGCAGTTTTATTTTATATACACAAAGTATTCAAATTATTAAATATTTATAATAAATCAATACACTTTAAATTTAGAAATCTTGAAAACATCTTTAATTTAAAAAAATTGGGTAAAAATTATTTTGACAGTATTATAAGTATTGAATTGCGAGAATAAATCATCATTAGCAATATTTTAAACATTTCAAGTAAACTATCAATCATTTTAAAAAATGACATTATAAATTCGACAGACATGTAGATTGTTTTCTATAAATGCTCGTAAAATGACACTGCAAATGGTAATAAGAATGCAATATTCGTCGGTTCTTTCCAAATAATTCATCAGTTGCTCAAATTTGCTTGGAGATTTTTTTTCAGAGAACTCTAGAACCACACATATGACAAAATAAATATACAAACAGAAGGCAACAAACAATATGTCCCCAGAGAATGATTTTATTTTTTACAGGGTGTGGCAGATTGGGCTCGCCCAAATCAAAGTGTAATAAAAAATGAACATAAATCTATGTATCTATCTATATATCTAACTATCTATCTATCTATCTATCTATGAATATATAAATATAGAGGAGAAGGTCCAAATATGGGCTACACGTTTCAGTTTGAGGACAGGACAGCTATATGTTCATTATACAGTATATGTTCATCATTTTCAAGATGTTCATATGTTAATACAGCCTAAAACAAGTAAGGATCAAGATAGGATGGTAAAAACATGTTACAACATTCTGTGTTTTTTACAATAAATTTAATTGCAAAAGTTGGGAAATTAGTAGTTTTTCAAAGGGTGGTCTAAGTATGGACTACCTCTAACATTTGTGCAAAAAAAGAAAAAAAGGAAAAATCGGGAAATGCTATATTTTAATTTTATTTGCAGAAGTCGCACATATATACATCATTTTCTGCCACCGCGCATTCTGTGTGTGCCCACATTTGACACTGAAAACATTGCACCAACGTTTCTCCTCATGGGTCAGCTGAAAAAAAATCCTTAAGAAAAGATGCAGGCTGCATCGCTGTCATCAGGGTAATTTCCTGGTGGAGAATCCAGGTCGACGTCACTATCATCAAACATGGGTTTACTACTTTCTTCCTCGCAGTCGGGTGGCTGATTATTATTGGTAGCCCTCTTTTTACCACTTCCAGGTTGCCCATTTTTACTATGTTTTTAATAACTTGATTTCTTGTTTGTTTGTGTGTGTGTTTATGTGTTTGTCCAGTACAAATATTGCAATCGATTTTTAACTAACTTCCCGTCTAGCTAGACATTTGGAACTTTAAGAATAGGTCAGAACACGATAACAATGCATTCTTTTAGTACTTTTAGCCATCTTTAATCAGATTTTTACCATGTTTTTATTGTTTTCAGTTAATTTTGTTTTGTAAACTGGTGCAGCCATCTGTCGGCCGGCATGGGAACGAAAAGTTAAACGCAAGTTAACTTACAATTAACTTCATTTTCTTTCAAGTTGATGGGATAATTCATCAAAATTTTTTAAAAGTAATTATTATTGTCAAGTTTATATGATTCAACAGAAAATTTAAAAAGCATGGTATATGAAAAGTTGTTTTTATCTTTTATAGATTATATAAGCTCACTTCTACCCAGACTTGGGTGTATATAATTTGAAGTGGCACTCTAAATGAATTTGATGCAAACACAGTTTATACATGAAACAATGTTTATTGAATTCGTTGCACATATATAATTCGCTTTTTCAGCAATAAGCATACGTACCACTTGTACGGAATATATAAATACAGCTTTCAAGAACAATATATTTTCAATACTCACAAATAGTAAGTCGAACCAGCAGTACTGCCACGTAAACTTCGTGCCCCCTAAGCACTTGCTCAGGATAGTACTGGAGCTGCGTACCTCGTAGCTCTCTATCGCTTATCTATCAACTTTAACAACCTTCTTCAACCCTAACCACCTTCTTCATTTATTAATGACGCTGCATGGTATTTATGCTAAGCGCGTATGAAGAAATTAGCATATCCCAAGCAGCTTCTTTAATTCATTCACTCAAAAGTTCGATTCTTGTGAATCGAATCTTGTGTATACCTTACACTTTTAATTATTAGGTTTAGTTTTTTTTTATTTTTGCGGTTTCTACATCATTTAAAGATCCTAGAATCAGCTTCTTCTTTGTTTTGTTTAGTGCTGATTTGCACAAGGTCCGACTGAACCAGTTCCGGTAGGGTATGCCCGTCACAGGACTTGCCTTTGAGGACTTGCGACCTCAAGTGGTTGCAAGTCTGAAATTGAAAAAATTACAGAAACTAAAATATCAACAACCAAAGATAATTTTAAAAAATATATAATTTAAAAAATACTTTAGATGTAGAATAAAAAGCCAAAAAATATAAAAATATATGTTATATGTCAGAAAATGGTCTAAATATGGGCTAGCACGTTTTTAGGCCAACATTATGTTCTACTTTTATTGAAAGGCAACCATTATCTGTTAAAGATATCCCTTGATTAATTATCTTAAAACGTAGCTTACTATTTTATCAGTAACATGGTAACAACAAAAAATGCAATGGTTAAGGATTAAATTGTACAGAAATTCGAATACAATTACCTGATAAAGATTCGAAGTCTGAAAATATGTTTTTTTCAAAAAGAATAGGGACTGCTTTATAAGCAAACGGCAAGAATGTATCATCTGATTAATATCTTCTTCCTTACCAAAATGTAATTGTTTGATGACCTCGCTGCCGTATGGTAGAATCTTCTTGTATATAATTCAACAACTAGCCCGTTTTTAGACCCTAGCCTATATTTTGACCTTCTCCCGTCTCTCTCTCTCTCTATATATATATACAATATTTTTAAAGAAAATATATAAAAGATTATTTCAGAATTTCCTTTAAATAATTGCATTTTCTTGCATTGAAAATATTACCATAACAATACATTTTATAACGCAAAAAATTAATTGCTTTCTTTTCATTCTTTTTTATTGTTTTTTTTAGTATTATTTCTTATACAAAAAGATTTCAGATCATTAGTCGACAAATCCATCCTTCCCACTGAAATCATAATTCAAATTTCGGAAGATACATTTCGCGCGTGTGGAGGCAAGAACATTATTCACTGTAAAGGGGCATTTCCCGAAGACACGCATCAAAGCTCTGAAGTGCCATTTAATTTATTACTGTAAATGCTTTTAGTTAGATAGAATTTCGGCTACTTTATTTAGAAATATTCATTATTCGAGTGACGCTTCAGCATTCGAATAAGTATTAAATGTCCCTTTTTCCGCATTTGTATGTTTAGTAGCTTACATTATTCCAAGTACCGTTCGCAATTTGTCTCCTAAATGTGCTTTGCTGATATGTATGCTTCTGTTCCCAATTCCTGGGTGATAGAAAAATAAAACCTGCTGCTTATAACTGCCCATTTGGGATTCCACGTTCATAGCAATTATTCATTGTCTTTATAAATAGTGTATGAAAAATTTCCAATATATAAATCAGTTTATTCAATATTTATAATATATATATATATATATATATATATATATATATATATATATATATATATATATATATATATATATATATATATATATATATATATATATATATATATATATATATATATATTTATATATATATATATATATGTATATATATATATATATATATATATATATATATATATATATATATATATGTATATATATATATATATATATATATATATATATATATATATATATATATATATATATATATATATATATATACTGGTTATCAAAAATTAAGGAAAAGTTACGCATAGAGTTTAATGAAATTTATAATTATACAACATATAGGTATAAAATAGCATAAAAATAAATCGCTAGACAATTATAGTGTTATAGAAACTATCATAAGTATACAATGAACAAATCGGATGTGTCAGTTTGGTATACGAAAAGAACCTTTATCCCTTTTTTTATGGTGTATGATCCCCCTAGAAGCAATACAGCATATACAACAAAGTGTGATGTTGTCAATTATGCGGACTATGAGTTCAGTAGGAAGTGAGAGCCATTTCTCTTGCAAAGCTGTTGAAAGCGTGGCTAGGGTCCTAGGAGGAGGATTGAGAGCAGCTATACGTCGTTCTAAAGCGTCCCAAACCTGCTCGATAGGATTCAGGTCCGGTGATCGAGCTGGCCACTCCATGCACTGAATTGTTTCCTGCTCAAGATAAGCAACCACGATGCAAGCCCTGTGCGGTCTCGAGTTATCGTCCTGTAGCACGAATGATCACCTATTGCATAAGTGCGCACATAAGCATCAAGGATGTCATCTCTATATGTGTGAGCATACAAATTTCCAAGGGGAAAGACTTGGAGGTATATGCGTTCACCCAAAGAGATACCACCCCAAACACAGACACTGCCCGATCCATATGCATCTCTTTCACGGATGTGTGATGGATGAAAATGAGCGCCAGGTTCTCTCCAAATCAAAATGCGCCTACTATCGCTTTTGAGGCCCAACCTGGACTCATCAGTAAAGAGAACAGAACCTCCATTGATCACGCGTCCAGTAGACATGTTGACGTACCCACTGCACACATTCCCACCTATGGCGTGCGTGGCGTGGCGTGAAGTCTATGAACCATAGACAGACTCACATTTAGCCATCTGGCGACTTCTGTCAGACTTTGTCCCGCCTCTAGTCTCCCAATAGCTCGACATCGCAGTTCTTCAATTAAATGATGAGTGGAGGTCATTGTTACAATTTGGCTATACCAGATGTCTAATCTCAACATATTCAAATTTTGAACAGATTTTATTAGTTTTGAATGTGTTATCCCTCTTTTTGTGATTTTTCCTTAATATTTGACAACCAGTGTATATATATATATATATATATATATATATATATATATATATATATATATTCTAAAAATGTCTCAAAACTTGAAATAAAAAAAAGTAAATTTGTCAGAGAAATATGTAAAGGAAACTATGTGTGATTACTATGGACTTTTGAAAAAGATTATTTTTTCTTTTCAAAATAACGTTTTGCCTTTAAAGACCTTAATATTTTTCTAAATTAGTGTGATTTGTTAATTTTAATGAAGATCAGTTAATTAATAATTGCTTCTATTTCTTTCCAAAGTTTATTATAATAAACACTGTAAAATTAATGATGAAATCGCGAAATTATTCAAAATCCATTGTTCTGTAATTCCATCTAAAAATTAGAATTACTTAGAATATGCAAGTTTTCTTTAAAAATATCATATTTTGAATATTGTATGTACAAAAAATATATATTATTATTTCAATATACAATAAAAGAATTTTTGTTTAAAAATACAAATTTTATCACCTTTTTCATAAAAATATCCATTTTGAAGTCCTTTGCGGAACTTAAAAGTATTTTAGCAGAGCAATAAAATTTTATATTCTTTATTCTAATCCCAAAAGGCAAATTTTTAATACTACCGCATATTGAAATAAAAAAAAGAGTTTATTTTCATTCCGCCCTACTGGTGAATAGTCAGACCGTTATAAGCAGGAAAGTTAACGTGCAATTTGTGCGATCAATTGTATCTCCAGTCTGTTACTAAAGTTTTAATTTAACTATCAGTTAAGTAAAGTAAGATAATATTGTAACATTCGAGTTACAAATTAATAAAATTGTTTTGTATAACTTAAACTGCATCACGTGCTTGTTGAAATGCTTTCAAGGAAAGACTGAATAGAAACAGTTGGATTAGTTCACACGTCTCCAGCCATCTCCCACAACATTATCTAATATACTCAATGAGTATATATTGTGTGTATCACTCATAATATTTTTCTGTGAGAAGACGTTTATTTGTAGATTTGCCGTATACAAATGTATTTGTTTTTAATAAATTGCCATTTTATTTTGAAATATATCACTCTTGGGTTGCTACTATGTTAGGACTCTGTATAAAGATATTATCCTGGACTCTTATTCGCACCGTTAACCAATCGAAGGCAGTGAATGATAGCTCATTATAAATTATAATAACAAATAATTTAATGCAAACGAAAAGGTTTTTAAAGCACGCATATACTCCCAAACAAATTAACTGAAAACCTACCCTAGCGTTGACAACTTTTAACTTTTCAATAAAAGATTGCGCATTTGCAGCAAATCCTCATATTGAAAATGGACAAATATAACTAAAAATAAATATTCCAACAGAGCTAGATAGTTATAGGAAGAATGTAGACAAAAAATAAACAGAAGTCAAGCACTCAGGGCTCTACGGACCATAAGGCATTCTGAAGTAGTGCCGGAACTAAACCAGAAATCGAGGAAACCGAATGGTCTTATCATTAGGAAGCCTAACCAAATCAGTTATCCCAAGGGGAACTTTCTTAATAGCATGTAGGTTTAACCAAAAGACATCCCAAGACCCTGAGATCCCCATTGAAACAGATAGTCAAAAAAATGAAGAAAACATGGACAACTTGCATTTAGGGCTCAACGCACAAAATTTCTTAACCATATGTGCAAATATGATATTGATAACCAGATTTAGAGACAATACTGTCGATTAGTTAGGTTTAGATAACTTGATTATCCCATATCCCATATCCACATATTCCCATATTAAAATAAATTTTATGTTTATGAATGAAGTTTATTGTTTTTAACCCTATGAAATCTGGTCGTCCATTCTTCCCCGCTTTGTAGTATAATTGTTAAAATAAAAATAGTCTCAATTTTAAATATATATTTCCTGTATACAAGGTAAAAAAAACACTCTTGTCACTATTAATTATATACAGTCAAACATGTTTTTGTGGGGTCTTTTTTTATGCTATTTGGTTTGTGCGATTTTTTTGATGCAATTTTTTTTCCGGTATATGAATATGTATTAAGATTCTGTTCGACATATGTAATTTCGCCGCGAGTTTACGTCAATGTCAACGGAATTGGCATCACATCTTTTTCTATCAGTGTATATGTACACATAGCATCCCGACGAGTAGTATCGAATTATGCATATCTTGAAAATTTCCCCTTGTTTCAAAGAAAATTTTTTTTTAATGTTTCTATGTTTAATTTAATTATTTATTTTGTTTGGTAAGCAAGGTCTCGTTAATTCGGAAAGCTTTGACATATTTTTTAAGTAAGACATATTTTATGCAGTCCCTGTCCCCCGCATGCATATATATATATATATATATATATATATATATATATATATATATATATATATATATATATATATATATATATATATATATATATATATATATATATATATTTGCTTATCTCCTCATACACTACATACATGTTAAGTTTCGTGATAGTAGATCTTTTCCTTCTGGGTGCATATATTATTTTGTGACAGAGTGTATATATATGTATATATACATATATATATATATATATATATATATATATATATATATATATATATATATATATATATATATATATATATATATATATATATATATATATATATTAATATGTTGTGAAAAATTATTTCTTATAGCTATTTATGAAGTTTCTAATTTTTTTTGTCTGTGTGTCTGTGTGCGGCCCCTATCTACCGCACAAAAAGAGGTTTAACTATATATAAATTTTAATATAGTACATAAAGAAATGTAAGTATATCTAGAAATGTTGCAATCAATTTACAGCTTACATATCAATCTTTTTTCAATTCTACCCTTTATTACGGGAAAGATATACAAATAAATAAACTTATTAATAGAAATTTATATTTCTGTTCAATTATGTTGAAATTTCAAATAATTGAACAGAATGGAATGTTTCTAATACCGTATTTTTAATGAATTAGGTAAAATCACATCAACAGGACGTTTCTAGGAAATTGTGTTTTACAATGTTCATATTAAAGCAGAATCCAGGAATGAATTAGACTTCAGGATTTTTAATTTTTGTGATTCAATTTGTTACCCATAAAAACATGTCTAGACAACTCTATCTCAAAGGTGCATGTTTTGAAAATGTTTTGGCTATTTTGGAAGTTCCGAGGATATATGGTAAGTAGTTCAGAGGAAATATGGGAAGTAGTTTCTACAATTATAAAAAAATATGTATATTCAAACTTCTTTTATGAATACTCAACACCCAAATACACTTGGTTTATATCTTTATAGAAAAAATTATTAAAATTAACAAATCTGATCAAAAATATGCGACATCATATATAAAATTACAAATGCTGTAAAACTGTAAAATACTACATTTCCAACATTAATGGACAAAAATTAATACTTGTGGATAAAAATTCAATTGTAATGTATTTCGAACGTGTTTAGTAATGACCATTAGGGTGGGTCGAAAATAATAAATATCTGTTTTGCTGTCGGAACGCTTTAGTGCGGAAAAGTTTCCTATTGTAAAAAGAAAAAAAACGGCATAAAAAAATTAATATTGGTTAACATCTTCCATTCGCGTATCGTACTTGAACTTTATGAAAAATTGCAAAAATCACGATTTTTTTGCAATTTTTTTCTGTTTGTTAAAACTTTTAAAATAAACATGCTTTAGTTTTTTTATACTTGCTTTATGGGTTAACCCTTTACTTCCCAGTATCCTTTAAAGTTGAAATTCTGACCTAAAAATTTGTAGGCACTCTGTTTAGGCCTAAAGGAATACACAGTTAAAATTTCATAGAGATTGTACTTCCGGTTTCGATTTTGTGGGTGTTCCATGACCTGGAACAATGGGAAACTAGCGTCCTGAAAAATGCGGCTAAGAGGGAATTGCGGTGAAGTGAAGAAACAACAACAACAACAATGAAACAAAAAAATGCTCACACACTCACACAAATAAAAACACAACCAAAAAAACTTGATTATATACCATTTTATCTGTAAATAAATATGTACCGTTCCTATATACAAAAAAAAACACAAATGAAAACATAACAAAAAAAACTTGGTTATATATGATTTTAAATAAATATTTACAGTTCCTATATACAAAAGCAGTTCCTACACATAAAAATACTCACTAGCCTATTTTTTGTTTTGCTTCGTGATATTTTTGGAAGTACATCAGTCCCTTCTGAAAAAAGCACAAACCATCATTCCAGGCGACATTGCAGGTCCTCGAGTTTATTGTTCGCAAACTCGGGGATGCCAGGATGCTGCCCAGGCAATCGACGAACAACGAGGAGCCCAGGGGACTTGATTGCACAGATTTTGGACATACGGCTTTTGTTCCGAGGTATGTGGTCGATGTTGAACCCGTTTGGACTGGCTGAGTTGGACAGAGCGGTCACCAGAGACAAACACTTGTTCTACTGCGCAAACTGCTCTAGTTTCCCAGTGTTCCATATCGTGGAACACCTTTTGTAAATCTTTCGTTATTGCTATGGTTTCGGTATAAAAATTTTAAAATAATATAGAATAAATAGTTTAGAGTGCAGCCAATAAAATAACATAGATTTTTTTCCTTGCAATTTTTTTTGTATTTAAAAATGATTTTTAAATTATGGCTTTGAAATATGGTTCTTTTTTATAACGCCACTGGAACGAGGGTATGTATGTGCTTGGGACATACTGCCATGCATTATCAAAAAGAGTAGATCAAAGTAAAAAATGAAGCTAATTGATTAGTTTTTTGCCAAATTTTGACGGTTTTAGAAGCGAGTAAATGTGGTGTACCACTATGTGGAACACCGGGGAGTAAATAAGCTAAATAAATTAAATTCTGATTAATAATCTATTTTTTTTTCCTATCGCGCAACGTCTTAGAAAACACAGAAATATATCAATATTTTGCAATTTTCACTGTGCTGCTCTTCGTTCGTTTTGCTAGAACAAAACACACCAGAACTCATTTGAAATAGGTTGAACTGGTTTAAACTCAACTGAAGTCAATTCACACTTACTGAGGAAAGTTGGGGACTTTTCTTTGATGGACAAAAAGATGATACTTTGTTCGTTGAAATATAGAATGCCAAGTAATTTCGCAGGAATGGGAAAGAAGAACAATATTCTTTTATTCAGGAACCTGGATCAACTAATATTGAACTTGTATCTCCTTCCTCGAGTCTATCAAATGATATAACTCATAGCATTATTTTTCGTTTGTCTGAATTATCAATATCACTAGAAAAACTACAAGTAGTAGGGTGTAATGGCAATATAACCAACTCTGGATGGAAGAACGGTGTCATCCACCGACTATAAAATTATGTAGGACGCCCGTTATAGTGGTGCATATGTCTACTGCATTTTAATGAGCTTCCTTTTCGCCACATTTTCCAACATATTGACGGTCAAATTGCAGGACCTATATATCTGAGTGGCCCGATCGGGCAGCAGCTCACTTGCTGTGAAAAACTCCCTGTGGTTCATTATGCACTCATCTATTGTTCGATTCCTGATATAGACAGGAATTTGTTGAGCAAAGACCAACAGTATTTGTTTGACATTTCAAAAGCATTCACCTTGGGACAGTGTCCAAAAGACTTGGCAAATAGGGATACTGTTCTTTGTCCCATACCATATGGCTAACTGCGGCCAACCGAGTCCTTAGGTTTTATAAGTTCATCAGATCCATCCAAAAACTTAAAAGAAATAGTTTGCTTCATCTTGAAATCACATATGGCTATGTGGTTTACCATAAAAAAGAACAATTATTTTACTGACGGACCAAAACATGTCTTTCAAGTAATCCAAACATCACGGTTTTTATCCAACGAATTACTTCAAGTTGTCGATCCAATAATTCAATGAAATGCATTCTTTGCGCACCCAGAGACTGTTCTGTTGGCAATGCTTGTTGAGGAAACATATTCTGAATATGTTGAAGAGAACATATTTGGGAGCTTGGTTACAGAATGATCTTAAAAGGAAGACAAACAGTCCCAAATAAGAAGACTGATAGAAATTTCACACCACCAAAGATAAACTTTCAAGCTTCCGATTACATTGAAATTATTAATTGGAATTTTTGTGTGGTGTATCCTCCTCCAATGGTGCGGAATTTAAGTGAAGTTGATATTAAATCATTTATCAATTCTGATACTATGCCAATGAAAGAAATACTAAAGTTTCCCGGGCACACCCAGGCTGTGGAGAGGTGCCTCAAAATTGCCTCGAATAAAGTTTGTGGACATGATGCTAGAGATGGCTATATCCGAGCAACACTGGAGTTTAGATCTGTTATGCATCATTTCTCCAAAAAATGAGACGTTAAATATGTTTAGATATAAAGAAGAAAAAGTAAAGAACAGAGTAAGCCAAATAATCCTACTCTATGGAAAATCTTTGTAAATAGATGTAAATATAATGTAAACACCACACCTAACAATTGGATGGTTTCTTGGGTAGGTTGTGGGTGGAACTCGGCGTGCAACCTTCTCTGCGTGGTGAGATCTGGGCCTTTTTGTTCTAACAAATCGAACGAGGAGTTGCACAGTGAAAATTGCGAAACATTGCTAAATTTCTGTTTTTTCAAAGACGTTGCGCGAAAAGAAAAAAATTAGATTTACGAACAGAATTAATTTTTTTAGATCATTTAAACAATACAACAAGCATAAAAAGTTAAAGCATGTTTATTTTCAAAGTTTTAACTAACAGAAAAAAATTGCAAAAATATCGGGATTTTTGCAATTTTATATAAACTTCAAGTACGATGCGGGAAAGGAAGATGTTAATCTATTTTAATTTTTTACGCCGTTTTTTTCTTATTACAATAGTCAACTTTTCCGCACTAAAGCGTTTCGAAAAATAATATTTATTTTTTTCGACCCACCCTAATGACCATGTTTACTGTCCATTTATATTACATTTTTAAGGAATTTTCTTCAATGCACATCATTTTTTTAAAATATAATTTTTTACATTATATATATATATATATATATATATATATATATATATATATATATATATATATATATATATATATTTATATATATATATATATACACTCAACAGCCAAAACATTATGACCACCCGTCAATAACGAGTTGGCCCACCTTTGGCGCGCAACACAGCTTCAACCCGCCTTGGCATGGATGCCACAAGTCCTTGGTAGATGGCCGGAGACAGATTGTACCAGATGTTTAAGCAACTGTCACGCAAATCCGAGATATTGCGAATTGGTGGTCTTTGAACTCTGAGCTGCCGTCCCATGACATCCCAAATGTGTTCTATCGGATTGAGATCCGGTGAGTTAGGCGACCAGGACATTAACTGGAATTCAGCATCATGTTCCTGGAACCACTCCAACACAATTTTAGCCTTGTGACACGTGGCGTTGTCCTGTTTGAACGTTCTATTTCCAGCTGGAAAAACAGAGGCCATGTAAGGGTGCATCTGGTCCGCAATGATGTTCAGATACCCTGTAGCATTCATGGTCTGCTCTACCACAACCACGGGTAACAGAGACGCCCAAGAGAACGTCCCCCGAAGCATAATACCGCCACCACCGGCCTGTGTATGACCTACTGTACATTGAGGGAGCAACAGTTCGCCTGGAAGACGGCGTATCTTGAATGGCAAACCGTGACAAACCGAATGACTGGTGTGATGAATGACAAACCATGATTCATCTGACCGGTCAACTCTCTCCCACTGATCCATGGACCAGTCGCGATGTTTCCGGGCCCAGCGCAGGCGCAGTTGGCGATGACGATTGGTCAGCAAAGGAACACCATTGGGACATTTGATGCGTAGCCCCATATCCAACAGTGTCCGCTGAACAGTGTGCTGCGATACTATTCTACTTGGCCCTGCATTGTATTGGGCTGTCAGCTGAGCCACTGCCTGCCTTGGGTTTTGCTTCACCATGCGAGACAGTCTCCGACGACCTTTTCCTTTGATAGCGTGTGGACGTCCAACACCATTTCGTTTACTGCTGGTTTCATTGTCATTCATCCACTTGCATAAGTACTAACAACTGTAGGTCGCGAACAACCCACGAGTCGTGCAGTTTAGTTAAATACTTGTACCGAGCCTTCGAGCCATTACAATCTGCCCTCTATGAAAGTCGCTTAGATCCGCAGCCTTTCCCATCACCCACAGAAGTAAGTTAAATAATGATTCTTCAGACTGTCCAGCAGCAGTTAAATACCACTTCCACATGATTACGTGCCCTCCACGTCATCCAGGCGAATTCATTGCAAAATGTAGGGGTGGTCATAATGTTTTGGCTGTTGAGTGTATGTATATATATATATATATATATATATATATATATATATATATATATATATATATATATATATATATATATACACTACCCTACAATATTTTACCGAACATCAAGATGTGATGTTATAAGGGAAAGAATAAAGAATATGTGCTTTAACAGGGGGATGGTCCTCTCCGTGCTGCAGTTACACTAGCAACCCATCTGGGCATACTTTCAACAAGGTTTTGATACACAGTTATGGGTATATGTGTCCATTCATGCTTCAAAAATGTCGCCAACTAACCTGTAGATGTGATTCCTTGGTCCGTAAGCGTCTGGGACTCTGAGCAGGCCAGGAAGACGTTTTACATCCAAATCTTGATACCGCTGCATGACAGAGGAGGCAGCATGACATGGAGCGTTGTCGCCTTGGAAATAACATTCGTCAATTCTATAAAATTGCCAGAGCGTAGGAAAAACCTGTTTGTCCAAAATGGTCATGTACACGACGGCTTTCAATTTATCATGTAAAACATTCAAATGCCCCAGACCATACCACGAAGAACATCCCTAAACAGGTACATCCCCACCACATAACTTGAGAGTTGGATCGATGGACTCGGGTAACAGTCTTGGCATTCGCGAACCCCAACCACGCCCGTCTGAATGGAAGAGCATGAGGCGTGACTCGTCACTCCATAAAACAGTTTTCCAGGAGTCCACAGTGCAGTTGTGAAGTTGGAAACACCAAGCGAGTCTGCCTGCTTTGTTGGATGGGTTGACGTTTGGTTTGTCTGCGGCAACACATCCGTGGATATTGAGGGCGTGCAGTTCTTTCTGAAAGGGTAAGGGTGGCACCTTAACATTTGCTGGCTGTTGAAACTCACTGTTGATGATTTGGAGGGTTTTCTTGCGTTTCGTAAGATTCTGACGCTTCAGGACACGCTGATTAAGTTCGGTCAGTTGACGGGTACAACCAACGTGTGCAGTTCGTATCCTAATACCCGTAGTCTTCCAATTCTTCACCATATCACCGACAGTTGACCGTAACAATAATGTGACAACTAACTATAAAGTCCATTTCAAAGTTACTAAGTTACTTTTGTTCCTTTACGGTGTGTTTCAAGTTCTAATATTTTAACCGTAATATTCCCAAACCGTAAATTCTAATATTTTAACCGTAATATCCCCTATATATATATATATATATATATATATATATATATATATATATATATATATATATATACAGGGTTATTTTTTTTTAAACTGACACTACCCAGTGATATCTGTAGCGCGATCTATCAACCGGAATTCCACCAAAATTGATGGAGGGACTAAGGACGACATAGGAAACGGTTTCCATGAAAAAAATAGACCAAAAAGTCGCCGATAGGGGAAGATATGGTAGTTTTGTTGTCGGCGCACCCGAGAATTGGCAAAAAAGGAAGGAAAATATCAAAATACAAATTCCCGACTATGTAGTCTACAGCAGTGCCAGTATTACGGGCTACAAATTTAATCTGATGAATGTCGAAAAAGTTGTTAGCAGACAACTGAATAACAAATAAATTTCACTGCAAATTCACCTCTCTCTCCTTCAGTGTGTGTCGTATTGCTCGTCCATTTTAATTATAGGGCAGGATTATTTGGTGGTAGTACAAAGATTATCTATCTTATGACAAGGGGCATTTTGGTGCGTTGTGTTATAATCATTTATTTTGTTACTCAAGGCTCTGGACGCAATTAGCAATTAACGAACAAATTTTTAAACCAGTTGTGTCTGCTACATCAACTTTCCTCCACATTAAAAACACCTAGCAGATAAATAATTACTGAAACAAGTTTTAAAACAAGAAAAATTATTTATTTACACTGTCCTAATATTTCCATCTCATCTCATCAAACATTAATTAACATCAAAGCTGCTCTGTTCACTATCAAAACCGAGAGCAAATGAAACAGGGATTTTTTATTTTTTTTTAGTTGGACTTTCTGATTCAGAGAGCGTAAATACGAACTACACAAAATTCTAAAAGCTCCTATCGAAATTAAATACACGATATATTCATGCCAGATGTAATTCTTAATATTATTAAGATGCTTAAAAAACTATTTTTGTGTTTTTATGTGCGTATATAATCAGTTTTCCTAACAAAATCATGAAAAACAGAAATGTAAACAAATATTTTTGCTTACTGCCGGTTTGCAGAAACGTACTTTCAGTTGTAAAATTTCACAGCCAAGCAATATTAAAATATCTAAAAAATGGGTTCTAGACTAGCTAGAAACAAAATTCAAACAGGTTTTGAAAGTAAAAGATCATTCATAAAATAGCTAAAATAAAAAATCGATATTTTGACAGAAATTGACGTTTTAAAGGTGTCCTTATACCTTAAGCATAAATTATTTAAGAATTAACACTTATGTCGTATTGCTCGTCCATTTTAATTATAGGGCATGATTATTTGTTGGTAATACAAAGATTATCTATCTTAAGACAAGGGGTATTTGGGTGCGTTGTTTTATAATTATTTATTTTGTTACCCAAAGCTCTGGACGCAATTAGCAATTAACGAACAAATTTATAAACCTGATGGATCTGCTACATCAACTTTGCTCCACATTAAAAACACCCAGCAGATAAATAATTACTGAAACAAGGTTTAAAACCAAAAACTTATATATTTACACTGTCCTGATATTTATACCTCATCTCATCAAATTTTAATTAACATCAAAGCTGTTCTGCTCACTATCAAAAACCACGAGCAATTGAAACAGGGTCCTATTCAGTTTGACTTTCTGATTCAGGGAGCGTAAAATACTAACTAATACAAAAATGCTAAAACTCCTATCCAAATTTAATACACTATATTTTTCACACATATAAAACTCGCATTAACTATTAAAAGCAAACGTGGGATCTGAACTAAACAAAATCAAATAAAAACACTCACGTCTTTTAGCTGAGAGCGACTTTCGGGATCTGTGATAACTCTGGTAGGGGACTCTTTCCGTGACATCAGTTTGAAATCTGTAGGTTCTCTTTTTGAGGGGTGACTCTTCCACCCTGGGGTTATCTGCCACTGAAGACGGACTGGAGGCAATCTTCTCTGCTATCCCTCTTTTATTTCGGATTTGGGATTAGTTATCATTCGTCTCTCCACACAGGCTTTCTTTATCGGGAAATATCAGCCGTGTTGCGCATCAAATCCCCTTAATTATATTTTGCTCTGGGAATATTCGACCGGACTTTTGGGGCAATCAAGCAGGGGCAGTTTATTTTTCAGCCGATCTAGGACAAGGCCTCCTGGACTCCAACTCACCCCGACTTCCTTCTCTCAAACTCACTTCCAATATTTTAATTACTTAAACGTTAACGCCTCTGGAACCATTTCACCAGCCATTCCGGAAACACTCGACTTTTTATTTGTTAAGTTTCAACACCGAAAACCTCTCATTTGCTACCCTCTTTCTTAATCAAAAACGCCCCTCTTACGCAATGATCCAAACAGCTGACTGACCACCCGCAACATCGCCAAACCATGTGGTTTTCTACCGCTCCCCTCCAATCAATCCCCTACAAAGAGCCATTGTAACATAACGTCACAAACGGTGCCATCCTTGCTTATCTGCGTCTATCATCTAAAAGACCCAAACAATCTAGGCCCATAAAACTTTTGTAAATTTGCTTTTGTTGCCGACAAACACTTTGCCCTATAATTACATCAGCATTAAAGACGCCCCCCGACCTTTTAACATAAAATGTAATGAATCAAAGCTTTCAAAGTTTTAATTTTCTCTTAAAATATGAATTTTAATTTTTTTTTGAAAGCGCTTCATTACAGTGTCCACAGTCCTGGTGAACGACACATTGCATCCTGAACACTACGTTCTCAACGGCCAGGTGTAACATGTCACCAGGAATGTTCATCCAAGTCCTTGATATGTTGTCCTTTAGGGCCGCCAAGTTCGGGCCTCCGCCTCTAAATAACATCCCATAAAATTGTCACATGGTTATATGCAGGGAGCGAGCTGGCCATGCAAGTGGAAAAAACAGCTGATGACCCTTTCTTCTGTACAGCGAATGTGAAACAGATTTCGAACTTTATAGCCCAATAATACTGGTGCTGTTGTCGACTACGTAGTCATGAATTTGCATTTGATGTTTTACTTGCCTTTTATGAAAATTCTCGAGTAAGCCGACAACAACAGCGCCATATCTTCCCCTATCGGCGACTTTTGGAACTTTTTTTTCTTTTCACAGAACCTCTTTCCCATGTCATCCTTAGTCCCCCTGTCAATTTTGGCGGAATTACGGCTGATAGATCGCACTACAAATGGCTCTGAGTACTGTCAGTTAAAAAAAAAAATCCCCCTGTATATCTAAGTACGTATAATCAAATTTGATTGGTTTATTATACGAATATTATGAAAAGTGAGACAAATAATTTTTACGGTTATGCACATAGTCAATTTTCTATTATTTTCACATCAGTTCCCTAGTCCTAAGAAAACATATCACATCTTACGCCCTGCACAAATAAACTGAAATAAATGGTACTATAAATTATCTGTTGCAACACGGAGTTAGCAGAATTTATATTTCATGCCATAACTTAGAACATTAATTAAGCCTTTTGGAGCTCTTGGAAGTAATTAAACGCCATTTATACCTTTATGACACGAAACTGTAACGTCCCTCCGGTATATGTTGTAATATTTCGGAAACAACATAGTTTATTCATTCATAATGGAATAGGAATTTCACTTTGCCGATATATGGACCTCTATCGGCTGTTCCGTTCAACCGTTCGAGATGAAATTCAAAATATAGTCATTCAGAGTTATGAGCTCGGGATTCTGTGAATTGCAACAAAGTGGCTCTCAAGGTTACGTTTATAGGTACAGAAATTCGAAATTTTCAAATGGCAACACCTACTTTTTTCCCTCGCATAATGCTCAGTGCTATATATATATATATATATATATATATATATATATATATATATATATATATATATATCATTAAAAAAAGTGTGAATCAGAAAACAAGTGGAATGCTAATCCAGGGAAACTACATCCAAATCCTGAAACTGAAGTTTCGAATGGCTGGGGGGAGTTGTGACCCCCCTACTCCGGTTAAACTAGTTTTATGCCGCGGCAACACTCCCGGAAGCCCGAAACCTCAGTGCGACCTAGACTTTCGTCAAATATTATTATAAAGTAAATCAATAATCAAAACAACATTTAAAACATCAAATCTCATAAAACCCATTTAAACACATTGTGTAAATTTCAACTATTATATTCATGTAAAATTATAACCAACCTACTGTGTTTCTCACATACCTGTATATTGCTACAATGTAAGGATGTTCCTTATTCAAATATCTTTTATACTGTATCCCAATCTCTAATAATTAACATACCGTTACGGTTAAAGAAAACGATGTTTATATTCGGTTTCATTGATATTTAAAATTTTTTTTATATTAGACATTAAAAAAGACTTAGGGAAACCCATCTCTAAAGCAAAATTTATAAATTGTTTAATTTTAAAATCCATATCTATATTATTAGTATTGAGACGTTTACATCTTGTTAAAAAATTAGTGATTACATTTCTTTTGATGTTTAGGTGTATGCATGTTGTCCATGACATAATACGATTTGGTTTAAAACTATAGTCATCTCGTTTATCATACATTTTTGTTATTATTGAGCCATTGCTAACTTTAATACTTAAATCTAAAAAGTTCAAAAAACCTTCCTTATTGCACGAAGTTTCAACTAAATTTAAATTACTAGGGTAAAAACTAAAGTCCAATCCTGTGTTATTTACGAAAGTAGTATTTATCTTGGTTTTAATTTGTCTGATCTTGTAACATACCAAAAATTGACTAAGGAATATTGTGTTGTGACATATAACAATAGTATTGTAGACAAAATAACTTTTTCCAAAATCCTTAATTCTTGCAGTAGTTTATTACCCATAAAAGATTTGTATATTAGCCCGTGTTTCAAATATTCACTACTTATAGGTAGAAAGATTTTTAATTATAACGAAATATCTAAAAATATATATAAACATATGCCAGAATCTTGTGATTGCAGCACGTCATCCCCTTATTACAACGAAAATTATGGACATGTCATCACTGGTAACATCGAAATAGTAAAAGATGAGAAGTTGAAGTTCATAATGTATAAGGGCACAGGTTATCGTGTAGAAGGATCCAGATTCGGAGTAGTAAATACTTTTGACAGAGATATATATGTTTTTGTGTATAAATTAGCAATAAAATATAGCCACCCTACAACCACTTTTGCAGAATGGGTTTTTAACATTAAAAAGTTATTTCAATTATCTATTAATAAATATTTACAAAAATATAGTCATCACGACCCTAGTGTTTCTTTAAACAGTTTAAAAAACAGTATCGTTAATTTAAGGCATAGTTATGTTATAACTTATGTCGATAAAATGGCTAGCAACTATGCTTTATTATGTAAACGTTTTTACTGTAATAAATTAATTGCTATTTACATAGATACTTCAGTATATCAGAATATAGAAATAACCACTGACGAAATTAAGAATAAAATAAACGCGTTATATCTAAGTATAGGTTTCAAAATAGGCATTAATAAAATTAAATTTCTATACATAGTACTAATCCCCAAGTTTCATAAGGTGCCTATAAAATTTAGAGCCGTAACAATAGGCTGTAACACTTATCTTACTATTGCAAATAACCGTCTATTACAATTACTCAAAAACGTTATGATAAAAATTAAAAAAGAAGGCACATATATTGTTAATAATAGTTATGAAGTGGTAAAAAGTATTAGTTACATGGAGGATATTGTGGGAATTTCTAGTTATGACTTTTCGGATTTATTTAACTCTATTAACTTAGATGACTTACATAATATCATTTTAAATCTATATGAACGATACGATATACAAGAGTTTATTACTTATAACCGATATAAATCTTTGTTACAACTTGTTTTAAAAGAAACTTATTTACACAATGGAAGAGATATATATAAGCAGATACATGGGATCCCTATGGGAGGGGGATGCTCTTCAATTCTTGCAGATATCTATTTACATAATTACGAAACAGGTACTAGTTTATTAAATGAAGTTAAGTTTTTTAGGTATGTTGATGACATTTTGGTATGCTTCGTAAATAACACAGGATTGGACTTTAGTTTTTACCCTAGTAATTTAAATTTAGTTGAAACTTCGTGCAATAAGGAAGGTTTTTTGAACTTTTTAGATTTAAGTATTAAAGTTAGCAATGGCTCAATAATAACAAAAATGTATGATAAACGAGATGACTATAGTTTTAAACCAAATCGTATTATGTCATGGACAACATGCATACACCTAAACATCAAAAGAAATGTAATCACTAATTTTTTAACAAGATGTAAACGTCTCAATACTAATAATATAGATATGGATTTTAAAATTAAACAATTTATAAATTTTGCTTTAGAGATGGGTTTCCCTAAGTCTTTTTTAATGTCTAATATAAAAAAATTTTTAAATATCAATAAAACCGAATATAAACATCGTTTTCTTTAACCGTAACGGTATGTTAATTATTAGAGATTGGGATACAGTATAAAAGATATTTGAATAAGGAACATCCTTACATTGTAGCAATATACAGGTATGTGAGAAACACAGTAGGTTGGTTATAATTTTACATGAATATAATAGTTGAAATTTACACAATGTGTTTAAATGGGTTTTATGAGATTTGATGTTTTAAATGTTGTTTTGATTATTGATTTACTTTATAATAATATTTGACGAAAGTCTAGGTCGCACTGAGGTTTCGGGCTTCCGGGAGTGTTGCCGCGGCATAAAACTAGTTTAACCGGAGTAGGGGGGTTACAACTCCCCCCAGCCATTCGAAACTTCAGTTTCAGGATTTGGATGTAGTTTCCCTGGATTAGCATTCCACTTGTTTTCTGATTCACACTTTTTTTAATGATAGATATATATGAAATACTAATGTAGTGCAGCATAGCGCCTGATGGTATTTTAATTGTGTACAGTTATTTAATATATTATTTCTAACTTTTGTATATGTATTTATATATATATATATATATATATATATATATATATATATATATATATATATATATATATATATATATATATATATATACAGGTGGTCCTCAAAATAATAGAAATACCTATCAATATTAGTCGTGTTTATGAATGTGCTTCGTATTCCTTAAAATACGAGTCCGGTATTTTATTATACTAGGCACTGCGCGACCAGCATGTCCGCATTTAGTTTTATATTTTCTTTTCTAAAACAACTCAAATGAAAGTAATATATGTAAAGAATGTTACCATTGCCTGCCATCATAAATATACGTTGTTAAGAGCTATTCTCCATAAGGCTGATTCTAAAACATCGTGATGAAAAAAATGTGAAATTCCAATAGTTCAGAACAGAGTTAAACATAAGACTGAGAAACCCAACACCAATGTTTTTATGAATTACATCCCTCTCTGCATGTACTATTTTTCAAAATAAAGATATCTACACTTTATCATTACATCAAATAAGGAATTGTTGGGGATTTTTTTTTAAATTCAGAGTAAAAATTAAGCAAGTATTAAAATATAGCGGGGATTACATCACTCGCTGTATAGCTATGTCCACACTTTTGCGCTTTCTGGTTCGATTTCGCTTTCGACATGTCGAACGGAGAGAGAAATGTGAATCATGCTCAGAGCGATGCTTCACCACCTGCAAATTCCAGGACAGCGCATGCGCCGCGATAGAGCATGCGGTATCGCAATTGTATCCAACCCGAGTGGATTTTCATGCTGAATTCCATACGTTTTTCTATTATCCAAGGCAGTTTTCAAGCCAGTGTTCAGAATGTCGCAGTCTTCAGAAGAAATTTTAAATTTTATTGATGATTACAGAAATTTACCGGCATTGTGAGATGTCAACCACTCCGCATTCACAAATAAAATTATTAATGCATTTAATACATTTAAAATAATAATTTAATAATAATTAATGTGTATTGTTTTAAAATAAAAACTAAATATATTTTTAAACAAAGCAAATTGAAAAAAAAATTTTAAAACTTGTACTATATCATTGAAATTTTCTTTTTGAAATACAGGGAGAAGATTTCAAAAATATGCATCAGCTAATTTGTTATTATAAAAATGCTGAATAAAAAATTCCCCATAGCTTATCATAAGAATTAAAAACCCACTTTGAAAAAAAATAGACGTTTTAGTATTATAAAAGCAGGTTACAACCTGAATTTGCGTTTTGCGTGACGTAATTTTTCCCCCCATGTCATGCATTGCTTGCATCCAAATGCGTATGATTCTGCATGTATCATTTTCATTTGAAGATAAATATTACCGACACATTTTAAATGTAGGCATTTTTTAGTCCGTCATGGTTATCTCGTCATGTTCTTCATTTAACCCCATGTTAAAGAAAAATGAACGATTTTCATTAATAACAAAATATACTTCTTAACTTCTTACATATGTAGAATTTTTTTTTATTATATATGAAAATTCAAAAGTAATTCTTCATGGCCCGCTTTGCTCAGATAAGAAGTAAATGTCTCGGTTTAATTCTTTACTTTATATTAAAGAGGTTACTTATTCTAGAGGTTACTCTCTCGCTTTCTCTCTCTCTCTCTCTCTCTCTCTCTCTGTATATATATTTATATATATATATATATATATATATATATATATATATATATATATATATATATATATATATATATATATAGTATGATTAGCTAACGATTTTTCTTGAATATTCTGTATACTTCAAAAGTATTATAAATGTTCCTTTTATTCAGAAGTAAATTAATATACCACTGTAATTTTACACTATATATTTAAGAGATAAAATCTTAATAACGAGCAATATTCTACCGTTTTCTATTCTTAGTATTTGTTTGGTTTTATTACTTCATAAACAAAGCTATAAATTGTAGTTCTATTTCTAATAACTTGGCATATAAAAAAACAGGTCTTTTCTACATTCCGTATCACCAATTATTAAATTCTCTATCAAATTACATTGATGTAGAACCTATGTGTATAAGAAAAAACATCTCTAATCTATTAATGAGGTATTACATAAAGAATATTGTTAAAATTTATCTTTTAGTCTTCTCATTTAGATCATTTTCCCCTGCATGTGCACACACACAGATATATATATATATATATATATATATATATATATATATATATATATATATATATATATATATATATATATATATATATATATATATACACAGTCGGACCTTATTTAACGAACCTCTATTTTGCGAATTTCTCTATTTTGCGAACTTTTCCTTGGAACCAAGAACATTTTGCGAATTTCTTCGTAAAATAACCTCTAAATAGCGAAGTGCATTCTCTATTTAACGAACTTTTTCTTGTGATCCAATGTTTTTTTCTCCATATTTCTCAAAATATTTCTGAACATTTCAAACTTATTCTTTCTTTTAACACATTCCGACGCGGATTACAGTTTGAAGAAAATACGCCTGAAGGGGATTTTGGTGCATTTCATAGATGAGTGAAGTATTATGAGAGAAAACGCTTTTTCAAACAAAAAACTCAGACAAAATTAACAGACTTTATGAGTAATTAAATTTAAGAACGCATGTGGTAATGTATGCATAAAATTACTTGTTTTATTGAATGCGATAATGTCATTAGAATTCATTAATTTTAATATAATTTTTTTTTAATTGAAAATACAGTGTATTCCCGGAAAATGTTTTGTTTTATTCTTGTTTCCCTTTCACATTTCTGTTTGATGGGTAAGATATATAAAACAAATAGACATTAATTTACAAAAAAAAGGTGTGGTCAATTACTTTTATTAATAGTATTTAGTGTTTATGAATTTAAAATCTGTTTTGTGTAGTTTAAAGTATTTTAAAAGGTAAATCTCTATTTAACGAATTTTCCATATAACGAACTTTTTTTGGGAATTTAGCGACTTCGTTAAATAGAGGTCCGACTGTATATATATATATATATATATATATATATATATATATATATATATATATATATATATATATATATATATATATATATATATATATGAATGATAAATATGCAAGTAGAGGGATTATACATATTTATATACAGAGCACCGTACCAAAATTGTAGTCTATTCTTGTTGCACATTTCTTGTTGCTTTACGTAAAAATAGTGATCACCTTATAAACTTCGCGAAATCACAAGAAACGACGCAGCAGTAACCGTCCGACTCTTCCATCTCGTGAGGCATGGACTGTCGAACAAATGTGGACAACAAATCGAATGCGTCTAGAGGCATGCCGGGAAGCATGGATTAAAAGTAAGTTGAAAGGGAAGACAAACCGTAAGTTGAAAGCAAAATCGAATTCGAAAGCGCAAAAGTGTGGACATAGCTTTAGTGATATTGTTCGCAATTCACATATCTACACTTAATCAGATGAAATGATAAATTGTTGGGAAAATTTCTTCACTTATAAAATGGAGTAAAAATTCAGAAAGTACTGAAAAAAGTGTAGAAAATTAACTATTACTTGCTATCGAGTTGTATGCCGGCGACAGTTAAGCCTAACCTCGTGATCATTTATGCTCTCTCTTTCACGCTTCTCTCTTAACGAATTATTTCTCCTTCGCTTTATTTCTTGAGACTGTTCCCAATTTTCACTTGATCGTGCAGCCCGGTTTCGAGCATTCCTGATTTCGGTGCGTAAATCCAAGTTGACACGAAGTTGCAAATTGAGAACGGTCACTAATGTTTACATCTGATAGTTGCAACTGTTGCCATCCAGAGTGTAGAATTATCGTCGATTTTTGTACTGCATACCTACGCGTTTTATATATATATATATATATATATATAGATAGATAGATAATATAGTATATGTATTAATCTACTATGAGGTAGCAGTAATGAAGCTAAGGGTATCGTGCTTTTGGAGGGTACATCGTAAAATGTCAAATCTTGCAGACCTTGAGAAAAGGTCAAATTATTGGAGCGCGTTTAAAATGGAGTATCTGCTACTGTAACCCCTAGGCTAATGGGTGTTTTTTTCCAGCTATAGTATAGAAAGTGATGATAGCATACAGAGTGCACGGAAAATATCCTTTGCCAAATAGAATAGAGGACGAAAGGTACAACTGTGTGAAAGAATATTGAAGCGGATTGTGACTTGAAGAAATAAAACAATTGCAACCAATATGACCGAAGAGCTCAATCTGCATCTGCATGTTCCGGTATCAACCATTAGAGGTAGAAGAGAACTTCACAAATAAAGCATTTACGGAAGAGTAGCTGTTCCCAAGATAACTTGTCACATATGCCAATACAAAATATCGTCCACAATAGTGCTACGAGCGCAAATCCTGGTCGAACAATATGTCTAAAAACGACATTTGGTTCGATTAATCACTGTTCATATTGTTCCTCGCAATAGGACATGCGTATGTCTGAAGAACACATGCACAAGCGTAAGATTCTGGCTGTCTCATTTCAACTGTCAATCATGGATGTAGATCTATCAGGGTTTAGGATGGCATCTCATGGTTTTCTTCAGGCCCTATTGTGACCCTCAAAGGGAGATTGAATTGGAAGAACTATGTTAGAATTTTCGCTTACCAGGTCCGTCCTATGGTGCAAAATTTGTTTCTTTCAGGAGATGGCGTTCTCCAGGATGATAATACCCCTATCCATATAGGTAAATCTATCAAGTATTGGTTTGAATAGCATGACAAAGAAGTCAAATAACTTATCTTATGCTGTACAATCCCCCCGACTATATATCTATCGAGTATTGGTTTGAATAGCATGACAAAGAATTCAAATAACTTATCTTGTCCTGTTCAATCCCCCCGACTATATATCATCCAACCATCGTGATCTGTATAAGCGGATAGAGCCAGGTATCGATATCCACCACAGCATCTCTACAGGAACTTTCATTATTTTTACCTGAAGAATGATATAATATATTCTTAACCACTATTCATGACTTGTATAATCCAATTCCAAGGTAAATTAGGTGGTAATTCATAAAAAAGGTGTTCCTGCGCGTATTAATAAAAGTTTGCATGATGTTTCTTAGTTTTTCCATTATTTTGATAACCACCTGTATATATATATATATATATATATATATATATATATATATATATATATATATATATATATATATATATATATATATATATATATATATATATATATATATATATATAAATATATATATATATATATATATATAAATAAATATATATATATATATATATATATATATATATATATATATATATATATATATATATATATATATATATATATATATATATATATATATATGATATACCCTTGTCCTTATATTATAACTTGGAAGGAATAAAATTAAATTAGGAAGCATATCACCTATCAACATAAAACATGTAACTATATGAGGTAGACATGTGACTATTATTTATAGGATCAGCAGATTTTGGGACTTGCGATGCTAATCCACTCCTGAATTCGGAGATATACACGCGTAGAAATGCAAAGGCATTAGATTCATGGGAAGTTTTGTGACTAAGTGCTTTAAAGCGATAAATTGATATAAACTGGGAATTGGATTTAGGAAAGGGATAATTTAAATGCTAGAATGGAGGGCATAATATTTATTTATTTATATAATATATGTGTGTATGTATGTTACTGCGAATTGATATCTGTATACAAGGTAAAAAATTTAATGTTACGTTACGTAACTTAAAGATACTAATACGGTAAGTACGTAAAACTCTTTTTTTTTCTGTAAAGCACTGCAGGTGTACAAATCCCAAATCTAAAAATATTTTTGCAAACATGATATGTATCAGTGAATTAAAGATAAGTTATGATTCTAGGACCATGGAAATGATCCATGTTAATTGCCCCATACCTGCATAACACGTTATTCCTTCCTTTCCGAAACTCAGAAACATTGGTGAAAAGGAATGTCACGGGACTATCACATGTAACGGTAATAAATTATGCAAGGTCAGTTAAACACTACAATGGGTTAGAAAAGAGGAATGTCATAAAAGTATGAGAGAAAGATTTAAGGATTTGGAGGAATTCATTCGGAAAGCGTACTTTTAAATATGGTGTAAAGGGCAGGTGAAACCATATGTATCCTGTATTACATACTTCACTCTGTCAGTTTCGCATTTCGGATTCCTCGGAAATGATTTCAAGTGTATTTGGATCACCTGAACATTCTTGTTAGTGAATTATTTGGGACTTAAACTAAATACACTAAATTTATACATATCCATTATAATGTCCAGATTAGAGTTAAGAAGTTTTTGAAATAATTAATGGTGAGGTCTAATATATGAATTTCATTAAGGCTACATCGGCATTGTCAACGAATAGAATATTTTATAGGCATCATGCTCATTGATAACGGGTGAACAGTTTAAAGTTATTTAAGAGGAAATATTAACACACTCTTGACCGGTAATTTTATTTTAATATATACGCAAGTTATAGGTAATTAAATTATCTTAAAACAATGGATGCGTGCATGTGTTGGGACAAGCAAGGAAACACAGAGAATTGGCATTTCATTCATTTATTTAACACAGCTCAAAATTCCTTTATAGTGTAATCTATATACATATATAAAACAGTTCCGTAACTGACTCACTGACGTAAAACGCACAGACTAAACCGCTGGACCTGAAAGGCTGAAATTTTGCATGGTGGTTCTTCTTATGGTGTAGGTGTGCACTAAGAAAGATTTTTGAAAAATTCTTCTTAGATTGTTTTTTACATTAAGATTTTAAGCTATTTTTGTAACTTATTTTAATTTTGCAACTAAAATAATAATTTGAGGGTTATAAAATTTATATCACGAGAAAGATCATAACAATTCCTTTAAAACGAAACCTTTTTCGAACCTTTACCTCAAATTTCTGATTTTTGGTTAATTTTTTAAGATTAATTTTTAGAATTTAATTTATTAAATGCTGATCACGTGATTTCTTCTTCTGGTACTTTAAATTAATTTATCGTCACGTGCATAACAACTAAATAGAGAAAAAATATTATTTTTCTTTCTAATGCAGCAGACGATTGCACATTATCCAAAACAAATAAATATTCCTTACGATTTATATATATATATATATATATATATATATATATATATATATATATACACCCAGTGGAATCTCGATCGATCGTTCCCCGGATGATTGTTTTCCCATGTGCATCGTTTATTTCATACAGTCCCGAATAAATTCCATAGAATACAAGCAAAAACAGACCGCACGGTTCGTTCATAGATCCATCGTTTTCCCTCAATATTCGTTCAGGAAATCGCAGCTTTACATTAATTTATCGGATCGATCGTTTTTTCATAATAACTGAACCTGGAATAAAAATGTCTGGATTGAGCCAGAATGTCGATCTAATTAAACAATGAGCAGAACATTTGAGATGCACGGTATCGTATTTTTGTCCTCTCCTGTTCAGCCTGGTTTCGCAGAGACGTACCACTCCCATTATTTGTTCGACTTTGGTGTTCCATAATTCTTTAGCTTCTGAAGTATCCTATTTTTGGAAACTCATTCCAAATTCTCTGACTATTCAACATTTCTGTTCTTATCACGTATCGCTCACAGTCAGCCGACCTGAGCGGTTCCTACTGTCCTCCGGCTTTTCTCTTGGCATTGGGATGGAGGCGCCCTGGTGTTTGGTCTAGGGTGTGAAACGTTTTTAATTGCTGCACGCTACACAGGCCAGTTATTATTTCACCCGGAAGCAGAACTTCCTGGTGGTCTTATGTCGGACCCCATCCAGTGCAATGGAATGGTTTTAGTTACAAACGATTCACCGCTGGATCCTCTTTATACTCTCACACATTAACCGATACCGAAAGGAATGCAATTTGCAACACAGAAAAAAATATTGTTTACTTGTGGAGAGAAGACAGCCAAAAAAAAACGAAGATTAAATACTTTTATTTGAATCAAAATTCCTGTGTACCTACGTGTATTTCTTTTTTTATTACGGTTATCTTGGATTTCAGTACAACTTTGTAATTTTATCTTCAGTTACACTTCAGGTATATATGATTTATGTATGTGAATAAATATATTTTAGGGATATCAAACGTTAAGGAATGTTAATACTTTTCTGTATTTTCCCGCATCCATCGTGTAGTTCAGTGAGTCCCTTCGAGAACGATAGATCGAAATTCAGCTGTATATATATATATATATATATATATATATATATATATATATATATATATATATATATATATATATATATATATATATATATTGCATCAATTGTATACATTGATCGTCGCATTTATTATAAATATATATATTTATTTTTTTGGCATTAATTGCATACATTGACCGTTGAATTTAATTTGAATGTACTCCGTAGCGAAGCGCGGGTTTTCAGCTAGTTAATAACACAATAATATTCCCCTTCATATTAACATTTAACACATGAGGAATCAGAAGCAGAGACAAACTATTTCGTCAAAGTAATTGTTTTGAGAATCGAACGGGAGACAATTACTACTGTTGAAGAATACAGCGATGAAATGGCTTCGATGACAGGGGCCCAAATCGATTCATATTCAGGATAGCCATGTCGGGTTACCGGCACTACCGCTAAACTCCGAGGTTGTTCAATCGGGACTCTGTATCGTGCGAGCTCTATGAAGACATCCAGCGCAATCTCTGGCCCTCCTCTCATTTTTTCTTACTTGGAGAGGCTATTGTCCGTTTACGGGAGCCATATTGGCACTCCCCTTTTTCTTTCATTGGGCAGTGGGCTGTTTTTCTCTCAGCATGTCCTGCCCCAATTGGTCTCTTATTATTGCTCCTGTTCATAGTCTATGAAGTACCTCCCCCCCATAATTTTTATTTGAAATACAACTTTGACCATTATCTGCTGAAAGTTTTATTGTGGGTCATAAAATAGCGTCCATCTATCTTGCAATATTTATACTATTTTGATTACTATCAATGGCCACACAGACAGCTTTTCTTTTGCGTCCTCTTAGTGAACAAGCCTTTATTTATTTTTGCCTCTGCAGTTTTTATAAGAGTTTATTTCATGGCCGTCTTTTGACCACCCACCTCGGTGAATTATAACATTTCGCTGCAACCCAAGTCACAGGGAAAAACTGAAATTTTGGAATAACTTACGGCATTTATATTTTCTGATTTTTTTTCTTTATATGGAAGTCTGAGTTTCACAGATTAAGTGATAAAATGTGAGAATTTCCTTGAAGCTCAAACAGGTCATAGTAAAGGTAATTTTCAAATAAATAATGTTCTGCGCTTTAAAAGACTAGCTGGATGTTATATTTTTCTGCTATGGATTTTACGATGCTAAAATCTATAGATTTAGTTTTTTCCCTCAAATTTCATCAAGAATAATTCGAAATTACTTTACTGATTTTTCGTGCTTATTGTAATGAACTTATTTTGGATTTTTTTTGTGAACGGTATAGCATATGTACGAGGGCTAATAGAATCTAAATGTAATATGTTTAGTGGAGCACAATCCAGATAAAATATTATGTCATAGCTAAAAAAAAATAATATTACTACTTTTGTATTCACTTTATCCAAAGCACAATTGATGGCCTTATTTGAATAGTGGTCCAGCTCCAATTTTAAAAAAATGGAGTTAGCCTCACTTTCATGTTCATACAAGTAATTTCTACCTTATTTTAAAACTGGTACATCTCCAACTTATTTCGGCTGCCAACAGAGGGCATTACAAATCAGACTTCAGATGTCATTTCTCAGCACTCATCAGACTCTGTATCTCAAAATGAGCAAGAATGGAGATGGACCACTATTTAAATATGGCTGTAAATTAATGATTAGTAAAATCTGTAATTATTGGAAATAAAAAAAAGCATTCAATTAATGTTCAGTAAAATCTCTAATTATTGGAAATTAAAATAAAGCCTTCAATTAATGATTAGTAAAATATCTAATTATTGGAAATTAAAATAAGGCCTTCAATAAATGATTAGTAAATTATCTAATTATTAGAAATCAAAATAAGGCTTTAATTAATGATTAGTAAAATCTCTAATTATTGGAAATCCTAATTAACTAATCATAATAATCTCATTTTTCTTTCTGTCTTTTGAAAATCTATTTAGTAAAGTCTTATTCGCAATATTCTCTGCAGAACATATGCGATGGTGTCCTGTCTCATTTAAGTTAGAAAACATTTTTTTCTCACTTTTACCTATTAATGTTATTTCAACATGCAAATTTATAAGTCGCATTTTTTTTTAAACAATCTTAATTTTGTTAAAGAATTCCTTCCGGAGACAGACTGTCTCTACATCCCTCTCTAATAGTCTTTAAAGTTGAAGTTCTTCCTTCTTAGAAGAAGAAAATATTACTATATGTGTCACTGAAAAATGTTAAATCGTTAAAATGAGTTAGTTTCGTATAATTAGCGCATTTGTCATCTCCTAACGAATCATGACACAAGTGGTGGTTCATTCTCAATGTATAAGTAGAAAAAAAATAAAATCCTTCACCTTTCAACCAACATAGTTAAATGTGATTTATGAAAATTGTCATTCCACACTATTCCTCAGAAACCTATTCGACGACTAATTGCAAAACCACGGAAATATTAATCGTCGAAATTTCTTGGACAGAAATAACTCTTTGCATGTAGAAATTTCCGTAATTATGCTGTGAAAAAATATCTTAAGAAATAATTTTCTGTTGAAGTTATTACGATTTATGCTTTTCTCAGACGCAGGTCAGAAATTATTCTACTATTTTTTTTTTCTCCAGAAATTAGATGAATGATGTAAATATGTCAAGTGTTTGGGTAAACTCATGATGTTTTCCAGACCGTATAAAAATGATTTTCCGAATATTTTTTTAATGTCATTGAAATAGCCGAAGAATGAAATTTAACATTTAAGTAACCAAGTCTACACATGACTTGTTTACTTAAGTTAATAAAGGATTTCAAGAAAACTTCCGACACAAAATATTCAAGGAAAAATGAATCCATTAACTGTTACTTTAAGTTAAATGACTTGTAAAGAAAAAAAAATATCTGACATTATTGTTGTTGCATGCGGATGGGTGAAGAGTCACGAATGGTAAATGATCAAAAATAGAAATATCCATATATTTTCAAAATGGAGGTAAGTTGACTACGGACCACCAAACTCGTTTTATTTTGAAATTATCGGTATTTTACACTTAATACAAAATAAAAATAATTAATATTATTTTTTACTATGCTGAAGACACTTAAAATACGAATATAAGTATTTTGGGGGAAGATTAAGACCAGGCCATTAATGTTTATGCTGCAATAAGGTTATCTGAGACCGGAGGATTTTTTAATTCATTGGATATATTTGAATGAATACATATCCCAATTATACATCAAATTTATTTCAAACTTTTGCACTAAATTTATAATATATTTCTAACTTAATGATTTTTTTCCACTTAAATATATAATTTTTTAAATTCAGTTGGTCATAATCACAAAGTATTCGAATATAAAATCAGTGAGTTTTTAAATTTAAAATATCCAACATAAACTTTTTTATCCCACAAAAAACGGTTGAATTTCTCACGTGGGAAGACATCATGATAAGTTTTAGAATGCATCTGATAACCCCAACATAAAAGGACCAAATGAAGGAAGGAACCAAATGAAGCTATATCGTATCAGAACCTATCGAAGGAACTTCCAAAAGAATATAGATCTATATGGGATCAAAATTTGAGAATTATAGGGAAAAAACGAAAAAAAATTATGAAATATATATATATATATGTGTGTGTGTGTGTGTGTGTGTGTGTGTATGTATATATATATATATATATATATATATATATATCCAGAGAGGGTGGAAAATATTTCCTGAATAAATTCTTTAACGTCATTAAACGACCCGTAAGTTGAAATTTAATTTTTTTAATATAAAAAACTACACATGATAAATCCCATGAAGACACTTTCGACACAGATGTGTAATATAAAATAAATCTATTAACCATTTGTTGATGCTCAAATGAACTTTTATGAACATATTGTAACAACTTAATTTAAAAAAAAAAAAATATATATATATATATATATATATATATATATATATATATATATATATACAGGATTTTTATAGTTACAAAATTACTTAGAAACCATAAGTTATATATACCATAACTTATAATTAATATAAAAATATGCTAACATATTTTAAACGTGTGAAGATACGTGAAACATATTACGGTTCCAAGGTAGGTAGGTAGGTAGGTTTGAGTTTATTGGCGCAAGGTCCCGATAGGGACATGCTGCTCCAGACAAATGATAAAAACCTAAAACCTGCATTTAAAAACAATACAGTACCAGAGTACTTAGTTTGAACACAATATATAACAAAGATAAAGGTGCTAAAACCGATATTTTCACAAGGTCAAAGACAACCGCGATAGTAAGTGAAAACATGTTAAGAATTTTTAAAAATAGTAAATTTTAAAACATTGAAAATTTTAAAAACATAGTAAAACTAAAGAGACTTAGAGAGGTAAAAGACATACCATGTAAAACAGGGTAAAATTTTAAATGTTTGAGTAAAGACAAATAAAACGCAGAGAGGTAAAAACTTTATATGAGGTGCTTCCCCTAATAAATCTTTTAAACATGGTAAAATATTTAAAAAATATCTTAAATATAAATATGCATAGCCGGAAGAACTTGATACAATGTGGAGAATGGTAAGAGGTTCTTATAATACAAGAATACTGAATTATGCTCATTTAAGAGCATGTGCATGTGGGTAAGACGTGTGTGCCCGCCCAGTAGACGTGTCCATAAAACGTCTTTCTTTCGGTTTGTCAGTGGAGACCATAAAAATACAAGGCAAACACGTGGGTGATAAAGACCCCAATAACAGCAATAAGCAACAGAACGGCAACAGTTACTAAAGAGGTACCCTTGTCTCCGAAGAGGAACTACACAGATGGGAAAAAAAAGCAAAAAAGTAAAGGATGAGAGGAGAGGAAAAGGAAAGGAGAGATAGTTCGCTGAGGTATCTCGAGATTGCGACACCCGTGTTTACCTAAAGAAGGTAAACCCCCTGAGGGGTTACGGTTCCAAATATATATAATTTTGCTTTAAATAACAGTTTACAATATGGTTCCTTATACAGAAATATGTCTGAAATTCAGAATCAAATATCTGACATTCTTACAAGCGGCTTAGTTAGATAAATCATCCGTTGCGTGAAATAGAGAACGCCACATCTGTTATTATTTTTTTTTCATTTCATTAGCGGTCCGTTCTTCTATTTAAGAGTTCGGAAGAAACCAGACTATAGTCGAACCCCATTATAACGAACTTCAAGGGGCCAAAGGTTTTGTTCGCAGTATCCGGTAGTTTGCTATATACTAACCGTTAAGAAAAATGCTAGAGTTCACAAAATGTATAACTCATAAGTTGCGATGAGTATTCAATAATGATGTATTGAAAATGATAAAATCTATTAAAATGATCATTACTGAATTAAATCGACTGAAATCGATTACATTAATCTGTTACAATACTAATTAAATAACGTACAATAGGAAAACTTCTTCTTCTGGGGCACTACAGCCTACTTCTGGCCAAGGCCGTCTCAATAAATTTACGCCATCTGGCCCAATCTAAGGCAATACTCCTCCAGTATCCCTTATATATAGTTTTTATATCATTCTCAACAGCATCATGCCACCTACTTGGTGGCCGTCCTCGCTTTCTAGCTTCCATAGGTTTGGTAAATGTGAACTTTTTTATTGGATCTGTTTATTCAGTCCTGTATAAATGACCCAACCATCGCATCCTGTGGCTTTTTATGACCTTGACAATGTCAGGTTGTCTGTATTATCAGTAGATTTCATGATTAAACTTTGATCTCCAAACACCATTTTCGCAAATTGCACCAAATATTTTTCTAATATTTTGCGCTCGAAGATCAACATTTTCATTAGATTTAGTCATTGCCCAGCACTCGCAGCCATGTAGTATGATGGGTCGCAATATAGTTTTATATATAATAATTTTAGTGTTACGGCCCATGATTCGAGATTTAAACTGATTTTTGAAGCCACGGTAACATGTATTTGCTATATCAAGTCTGTTATTAATTTCAACAGATATATCATTGTCATTAGTGACGATGGTTCCAAGATATTTCAAGTGTGTTACATTTTCGAAAGTGTAGTTGTTTACAGTTAATGGAAATGGGTTAGGTATTTTATGGGTAATTTCGAAAAATTTAGTTTTATATTCATTTATAGTTAGGCATAATTCCCTTGCTTCGGCTTCTAATAAATTGAATGCTTCTGCGATATATATTCGGGATCAACCCACTGAAGCGATGTCATCAGCGAATGCCAAGGTTAGCGTTTTCTTTTGGTAGATAGTTCCTCTAGCCATAAGAACAATAGGAAAGCTGCGGGACCAAAATTTTCATTCGTTATAGCCGTTAGTTCGTTATATACCAGTTTCGTTATAACGGGGTTCAATTGTATTATTATTTTACCATAAGAGAACATTTTTTTTGCATGATGTCTCTTCTAGAACCTGTTTCATGACAATTTATTTATTAACAGTTGAGACCACGAGTGCGGTTCTTTATTCTAAAATAATCCTGATTCGTTGTGTTCAGTACTCGAGAAATTAATTAATAGCAGCCGACAAAATATATGTTATCTAATGTGTAAAAATATTATACTTTTAATATATAATGCTCTATTTGAACAAACAATTACTTAGTGTCTGCTTTGTCAGTTAAACATAACATAGTCTTCATTCCGTTCCCCAACCTATAATCATCAGCGCAATTGCTAATGCCCCATATTAAAGAGTTTGTCAAAATCAAAGAAACACTTAAATAATAGAAATACTTACTTCTAAACTCTAGGGTTACCAGTGGCTTGCAAAACAGCATGAATATAACGTGGAATAGAGATACGTCACAGGGGAATTCGAATTAGGATCCATTAATTCTGAAACTTATGGCCTGACAGTTATTGCCATATTTGAAAAGAAGGGCGCGATTGAAAATTTTCTCTCAAATATTCCCACAAACACTCAATAAATTTAAGATGGGGTGATTGAGTACAGTTGTTGTACTTCATTATCGTGCTCTCCAAGTGCTAAGTTGACACATTTTTCTCAACGCACAGACGCATTATCATCTTCGAAACACGGAAGGTCTTTTTTTAATAACGCTTGCACGATAGTATTCCCGTAGTCTGACGAAATGGTTTCGTACATTTTCGATATTAGAGTAAGACGAAAGGTGCTACAGAATTCAGAATCATAAGGAACTCGAAGATTATGCACCCCACAAAATCAGGGAGCTACCGCCATGCTTTGCTATCGGTATGACAGACTCTCCATTTAATTCAGAAGAATTATTTTCCCAGGAACTCATCCCTGTATACCTAAGGGAAATCTTTTAGTGTGTTAATGTACCCATACCCGTAGGAGAAATCTTTTAGGTTCCCACTACGTATTTCAAACCTTGAGGATTTTTCCCTTCGTGTGTGGGGAAGCCTTGAGACCTCTGGAGGACTGCACAGTCCCAGGAACCCCGATTGAAATGTGTGTGCGTGTGTTGAACGTGCGTGCGCGACAGTCCAATTGAGAAAATCCTCAAGGAACTTCCAATGAAATCCTCAAGGAACAGATTTTTTCCGTCATGATTTCCTGCACGCGTATGACCACGTTTACCAGCAAAGGCGATCAGAAATGCTATAGTCTGGCTAGCTGTTTTTTCACCTCTTTCCAAAACGCTTTTCTGTTATTGTTTGTTTTAAGACGATTTAAGTAGCATTTACATATTATTCGTTATAAAACAGTTGTTTTTGGCTCAGAATTTAATGTCTAAAGTTAAATTTTGATAAGGAATCACAATGAGTGATCTGAAATGACAATTTTTTCTTGATCAAGTGATCATAGGAGTTAAAATTCGAAATTAATTCGTGTTTAAATCCAATATTGGTAATGTTAGACTACTGTCCAATCTAGAAAATCACAACCTGCTATTTGTCAGATAAAACTGGTTTCATTGTGTGGTAGCATAGAACACTAATGCCATTTAAACATGAGTCAATGTATATTACTCCTTACATCCATTGAATCACTACAGGTGACACTTTTTCATTGTCCTTCTGTCCAATCAATATGCTTCTTTGCTCATTCTAATCCGTTCTGTCATTTTTGAGAGATAAAAGATGCTTTTCATACAAATTCTAGAGTTTAACCCAAAATCTTGAGTTCTGTATCAACATTTTGGAACGCAGATTTCAACAGTCCTGACACTTATATTTATACCAGTTCACGTAAATCAAATTAAAGTATTTTAAGATATTTTTTTCTGACCCTCAAACATAGTTTTCTCATTCTTCTATCACCACATGGTATTGTGAATCTTTTCCTGCCTTTACTAGTTTGGTTTCGAACAGACTGATTCTGTAAATAATCATTCCGCAGTTTAACTCTTGAAACGCATTAAAACATATACATTGAAATTAGAAACAAACTCATAAATAAAGTACAAAAATTGTTTGAACAAATTAGCTGTTTCACGCTTTCCGTTGTTTCACCATCTGTTAAACTTTCGGCTTATTAAATTTGAATTACAAGGTTACTAGAATTACTCATTTCCAGCCGTTTCATTACATTGAAAAGATGACATTGAAAGTTTACATTATTGTTTGTATTTCTTGTAGTGCATTTAAGTAAAGTCATAATTTATTGACAACTAATACGGTAGGTGTTTATTATATTTCAGTTATTGAATTACTGCAAAGACGCGAGAAGTTAATTCCAGTTTCAAAATAGCATTTATTTCTTTATGGAAATTTTAATGTATTTATCTCCTTATGGAAATTTTAATGCATTTATCTCCTTATGGAAGGAAATTTCTAAATTCTTTATATGAAGCTGTAATTCAATAAACATTCCGTACATTAATTATATTTTTATTCATTAAGAAAAGTTATATATTCAGAGACGTATACATGAATTGACTGTAAAACGTTCATATTTTCCCGTGTAATGAAAGCATATATTTGTTATGTATATATAAGTATAACAAAAGAATAAGGTATTCCAAAATGCATGGATATTTGAAAAAAAATGAAATCCCTGTATTTTTTACCTAAAGTAGAACACACGAAAACTTTCTATAGAGGGGGTGGGGTCTGAGTTAAAGTTCACCAAGTCCATATTTTAGCCATTTAGCCCGAACATGGCTATGGATTGGTTTAGTTCGGTTTAGAGGACTAAGACCATTTCTTCCTACACGAGAGATAATTAGAACCGGACCTACTCTTTAACCCCCTACAGCTTACGGGGCCCATTTTTCCGATTCCCTCTTTTGGACGGGATATTTCATACCCCATTTGTAATAACGGCTTTTAAGGGGGTTATATATATATATATATATATATATATATATATATATATATATATATATATATATATATATATATATATACACATACAGTACCATAAGTAGTAAGGGACAACAGGGGCACCCGCCCAGGGTGTACTTGGAAGGGGAAAACAAAATTATGCATTTGTTTTATTATTTTCCCAAACCTAATTAATTAAGGGGCCCAAATGCAATTTCTTGCCCAGAGCATAGGAATGGCTAGTTATGGCACCGTATATATATATATATATATATATATATATATATATATATATATATATATGAAAGATATAAAATTTAAGTTGATCCACTGTAAATTCTCTTCCCTTCCCATGTTTAAGATGGCATTACCAAATTCTGTTTTCAAGAACCCAGGAATATTTTTCATAGCGTCAGCAATCCCTGGGCAAGCCACACTGTCTATGCCCAAATAAGGCAATCGTCCTGCACAACTGATGCAGCTTGCAAAAAACATCTTTGGTCAGCAAATTCTTCAACCGCAGATACCTCTATACGCAAACCCGGGAATCACTCGGGTGTTGGCTTTCAATTAGATCAGATGTCTGTTTAGCCACTCGGAAATAAATTTCTTTTTCTAATAGTTCTGTAATCTGATCTTATTTCATTACAGAATTTATAGCCGGCAGGATTTCCTGCAGTGAGGATACCAGTTTTAAAATTTTTATTTCAATATGTAAACGGAGTTTTAATTAATTTTACCAGCACCCGTCGTAAAACTTAATTCGCCCTTTCGTGCGTCGAAAATAGCAGCGAGCAGAAGTGGATTACTGTATTACTGACCTTGGTGGATTTACGCTGTTCGGTGACCTAGTTTTGAACAGGCAATGAAGAAAGGGGAAAATCCGATTTTGAATCAAACCGTGGACTTAACCGGTGAAAATAACGAGCCATCTCACGTCCGCTTTTCCGATGTAAATGTGTTTATTAAACCCTATTCAAATGAAGTGCCAATTGAAAATTACATCGCAGAATATGAGCAGGTTTCTGAACTGTTGACATTAAATCCTATACAAAAAATTATATTCTTTCGCAAGCAAAAATTATATTCTTTCGCAAATTATATTCTTTCGCGTGTACCGGAAATGTGGAACTATTTCTTCAATCCAAACCCCTGTTTAAAAACTTCGAAGAATTAAAAGCAGAACTGCTTAAAGAACTTAAGACGGAGATAAGTAAGGCCGAAATACATCAGCAATTGTTAAGACGGAAAAAAGGAAGGGAAGAAACTTACGAAGCGTATTACTACACTATCCAGCAAATAGCTTCGAAAGCAGCGATGACCTCGGAAGAGCAAAAATTTTACATCATAAAAGGAATAAACGCACGCCCAGAAGTAGATCTCCAACTTCGTTCGACAAAAAATTGTGATGAACTAAAAAACATGTTAAAACTATTGGATAAGCAAAATTCAGAGGAAAGGACTTTTTATACCCCCAAGCTACCAGTTTTCCATAGACCTCCAGCCTGGAGTCCACGCTTCCAACAACACCCAGGAAATTACCGACAGTTTCGGCCAAATTTTGATCTTCAACACCAGGAGTGGAGACCGAGGAATAATTTTTATCCGCCCCGTTTCCAGCAACGTCCCAGACCAGGGTTCAACACCAGTGCACCTTCCTTTCAGCCAAGAATGACAATGCAGAATCATAATAAAAACTTTAATGTGAGAACCAACGACAGTGACTGAGTGCCAGTAGTAGAGAGCCTGTTGTGTGGACAGAAAGTCCAGATTTTATTCGATTCAGGCTCAACTCTAAATATTTTACCGGGATCCATTAAATAAAAATCACCAACTAAATTTCAAAAATTGCAACATTAACATTACAGCTGTGGGACGAAACGTCCAGGTAAGTCAGTATATAATGCTTCCGTTAAAATTGGGTGAAAAAATTGAAACATTAAAATTTTATTACTTACCTAATGTACAATTACCATATGTTATATTATCTGGTCATGCTATTGGACTCTTTAATGTCACTATTAATTTTAAAACTAGAGAAATTTTTCAGGATAATAAATTACTTAAGCATTTTAATTGTACCAGCTGTCATAATAATAATCCTAATAAGAAAAGTGGTCATGGAAATAATGAAAAAGTATCTGCATTTTTAAGTAATAATAATGATTTATGTAATGTGATTTCTTGTAATAATGATAAGTGTGATATTGACAATTTAATTCAAAAATTTTATCATGTTTTTGCTAAGAATAAGTTTGATGTGGGAGAAATTAAATTAGAATCGCCAAAAGTAGTCTTAACCTCAGAACTTCCTATAAGTCAAAGACCATACAGAACGTCGCCTAGAGATGACGCAGAGATAAAGAAACAATTAGATGCCTTGTTAAAAGCTAAAATTATTAAACCTAGTTATAGCCAATATAGTTCACCTATTACTCTCGCATTTAAGAAAGAAGATAATGCTAGGACTCGACTATGTATTGACTATAGGAAAATTAACCAAATTACAAAAACCGATTGTGAACCCATTCCCAGAATAGACAGTGTTCTAGACAAATTGACCAATGCTAAGGTATTTTCTACGTTAGATCTATGTAGTGGGTATTGGCACCTGAAATTAGAGGATGAGGAAGCTGAAAAGCTTGCTTTCACTTCTAACTATGGCTTGTACCAATTTAACAGACTGCCGTTTGGATTTAAGAATGCTCCCGCAATATTCCAAAGAACAATTAGGCGTATACTTCATAAATATCAAGTTAACTTTGCTCTAAATTATTTTGACGATATAATTATTTTCTCAGAGACATTAGAACAACATATTCAGCACTTAAAGACCATTTTTGAAATTTGTGAAAAGGAAAATATTAAACTTAAAAAAATCGAAATGTCATTTTGCTAAAGATACTATTGATTTTCTTGGCTATGAAGTTAGGCATGGATCATACAACCCAAATAATACTAATGTAGAAACAATAAAAAAATTATTGGCCCCAAGGAACGTTAAAGATTTACAAAGATTTCTAGGCACCATTAACGTATATCATAAATTTATTCCTGATTAAGCTAAAATTAGAATTCCCTTAAATAACCTTTTAAAGAAAGACCAGAAATGGGCATGGACGCCTGAATGTCAACAAGCTTTTCAAAAACTTAAAGATAGTTTAATCTCAAAACCCATTTTGGCCCTTTATAATTCAAATTATCCTTGCCATGTCTATGTTGATGCGTCAAAAGAAGCCATAGCCTCCATAGTAAAACAAGAACATCCTGATGGAACTCAACATCCAATTGCATATCACTCCCGACGACTTAGACCATATGAAATTAATTATACGATAACGGAATTAGAATGTTTGTCCATAATTGATAGTCTTGATAAATTCCATTGCTACCTTCATGGGTCACATTTTACTGTACATACAGATCATCACAGCTTAGTTTGGCTTAAAACTTTTAAAAATCCTACAGGTAGACTTTTCAGATGGTCTCTAAAAATTTCTATGTATGATTTTGACATAAAATATAAGAAAGGTACAACTAATGTTGAAGCTGACATGTTAACAAGAAACCCAATTGCTTTTAATATAACTACAACCCCGCCAGAACCCTTGTTAGATATAAAGGAAATCATCCATTTTCAAATGTTAGAAAATATAACAACACCCAGATGTTTTAATAAGGATAATATTGTAGTAGTAAAAAGACAAGGTTTAATCAAAATTGTAGTACCAAAAGCGTTAAGAATTAAATTAATAGAGAAAGTACATGAAAAATTTGGTCATCCAGGAATAGCTTCAATGTTAAGAATTATTTCACCTCAATATTATTGGACTAAGATAATTAATGATGTTGGAAATTATGTTAAACATTGTGAAACTTGTCAAGTAAACAAGAAGTCTCATCAGAAAAAATATGGTTTTATGCAATCTCTTCCTCTGTGTGAAAAACCTTTTGAACTATTATCAATTGATACTGTAGGTGGTTTAAGTTATTATAATTCTACTAAGAAATATTTACACATTGTAGTTGATCATGCCACTAGGTACATCTGGACATTTCCCTCTAAAAGTGCCACCACGGAAACCTATATAAATTGTTTGAATTCTATTTTTCAAAATCATGTACCCGAGAAAATTTTAAGTGATAGGAATTCCGCCTTTACCTCATCAAAGTTTAAACATTTTCTCAGACATAATAATGTTACACAGCTCTTGACATCTGCTCATAGACCGCAGACGAACGGAAAGGTCGAGAGAGCTAACCAAACCATAGTAACTAGATTAAAATGTAAAGTTAGTAATAGCCCTAGTAATGTGCCATGGACAAAAATCTTAGACTCTGTCACCCAAGAATATAATAATACCCCTCATTCGGTAACTGGATTTCCCCCAATTTATTTAATGTATGGCGAATTGCCTTATAAAATTTCTTTCCAAGATAATGAGATATACCCTCCTATAGAAGAAGCTAGAAAAATTGCACAAGAAAGAACTAGACAATATTATCAGTCGAATAAAATAAGATATGACAGAAGATTTCAACGTTATATTTAAAGTCGGAGATTTAGTTTTATATGAAGAATTTCAATATCCAAATACCCGAAAACTTGCCCCACCGTATTCAGGCCCTTATACTATTCTAAAAAAATGTTCAGATGTTCTTTTTGAAATTGATAAACCCAATGCTCTTTATAAAACTCCCACTGAGATTGTACATTCTACTCGCCTTCGATTTTTCCGTCCTAGAGAGAATTTTCAGTTAAATGATATTAAAAACCCAAGCGAACAGAAACCAGAGGATACTGATGGACTCCCATCAATGGACTGCCAATATTGTGAGTCTCCGAATCTACAACTACTTTTTAAGGACAACTAAAAATGGTATAGACTGATCATGTGAAGTTTATTTTGAATTTTGTAATTATCAAGGTGAATTTTGAATTTTATAATATTTAATGTAATGTCATGATGCATTCTTTTCCTCAGTTGAGTTGTTCTTGTTTTGTTTTTATTTTTCTAATTTTTTAAATAAAATTGTCGGGTTGTGGTGGCCACACAAATCGAAACTTTTTTTTTCATTCGGAAAAATTTTATTTTTGGTTTTTTGGGTTTTTTTTGAGAGCAGCTACAGTTGAGAAACTGAATCCATTTATCTACATTTGTTCATCCACAAAAATTTTCTTTTGAAGTGGCGGGAGGAATTTGTTTTAACCTCCTTTCCAACTTCATAGTAAGCATTCCTCAGCAAACGTGAGGATACACGGTTGTTTGAGAGAAATGTGATTTGTTTGTTAGAAGTAAGGTATGTTTAAGGTATAAAATGTGTATTGCTATTGAAACGAATTTTGATGTAATGAAGTTGTTTTATTAATGTAAAAGTACTTTGAAGAAAAAGAAGAGATATTGATATGGAATGAATGTAAAAATTTATAATATTGTAATTTTGCACGAATAGAGAATTGTAATGAATATGAGAGTACTCAAGGAAGTTGAAAATATAATACAGTGAATTTTGATAGTGATACAAACAATGTCAGTATTAATATAATATAATGTGAGAACTAATAATACAATATGTGGACAATGTTAAGAGGTAGTTTCCAGGTAGTGTAAATGTTTATATTGTGTTTGATTCATATCAAATATATCAGGATAATATGTCATGTAGCCCTAGAATTTATGTTATCGTGTTATATTTCGAATACAAGTCTTAATTTTGAACTTATACTGTAATTATGGTAAAGTGCATACGAAGCAAATAAGATGAAGGATAGTAGGGAAACCGCATGGACCTGCTATCTGGAGGAACCATTGTGGACTTTGCCAGATATTTTTGTAATCTTCTGTTATATTCTGTATAATTGTAATATTTTGTAGTTTATCTTTTTATGTTATGTATGAGAGCCTCCACCCGGGTAGACAACGTTTTTAAAATGGGGGAATATGAAAGATATAAAATTTAAGTTGATCCCCTGTAAATTCTCTTCCCTTCCCATGTTTAAGATGGCATTACCAAATTCTGTTTTCAAGAACCCAGGAATATTTTTCATAGCGTCAGCAATCCCTGGGCAAGCCACACTGTCTATGCCCAAATAAGGCAATCGTCCTGCACAACTGATGCAGCTTGCAAAAAACATCTTTGGTCAGCAAATTCTTCAACCGCAGATACCTCTATACGCAAACCCGGGAATCACTCGGGTGTTGGCTTTCAATTAGATCAGATGTCTGTTTAGCCACTCGGAAATAAATTTCTTTTTCTAATAGTTCTGTAATCTGATCTTATTTCATTACATATATATATATATTATATATATATATATTATATATATATATTATATATATATATATATATATATATATATATATATATATATATATATATATATATATATATATATATATATATATATATATATATACTTATATATATATATATATATATATATATATATATATATATATATATATATATATATATATATATATATATATATATATATACTTATATATATATATATATATATATATATATATATAATCGTCCAGATATCATTGACCTCCTCTATGCAATCTGAAGGATTATAAAATCCTCTGTCCTTCAATGAATTTTGGCTCCTGTCAGACTTCATGGTATTGTCCGGCTTAGCTCTTCAAATCGGCAAGAAGCTCGAAACTAGACATCTATAGCCTGAATCTCGCAGACTCTAAAGATTTAGCCGGAAACATAATCTACATTCAATTCTATAAGATTAAAGCATGACTTACAGAAACTTGTGGATAATAATTACGTAAAGAACTCTTCTTCAATGCCATAAATTTATTTATTTGTAATATACTAATAAGTGTGTGTTCATTAAGTTATTTTAACGTAATTACTACTGATCAAGATAGCCAGGTTATACCAGGTTAGTTATACCAGGAGCAAATAAGCACCCGGAGAATTCCCTAACACATAACTGTCCCATACAACCGAATTTGAGTGTACGACTATTCTAGCAACCTTACAAAGAAAATACTTTAGATCTCCTAAAAACCTTTAATACAACTACGAAGCCTATCATGTCAAGGTCGTGCTTCGTGTTTTTTGGGAAACATTTATTGCTACTTTGATTAAATTGGGCACATTTTATGAAATTAAACACAACATCAATAGAAGTAGACTGTAACTCCATTAATGGTGTTGTGTACTTACCCTATTTGATACGATCACTTTAATGTTAACCTATACAGAAACCTTTGGAAATATTGTAAAACTTTTACACCAGAACGCAGGTAAGTCTCACAGTAGTATATACAGTCGAACCCCGTTATAACGAACTTCAAGGGACCAAAGGTTTGGTTCGCTATATCCGGTGGTTCGCTATATCCGAACCGTTAACAAAAATGTTCACAAAATGTATAACTCATTAGTTGCTATGTGTATTCAATAATTATGTATTAAAAAACGATAAAATCTATTAAAAATGACCATTAATGAATTAAATTGACTAAAATCGATAACATTAAACTGATACAATACTAATTAAACTAATTAAAAATGAAAGACAAATGGATATAAATTCATTTTACCTTTAATTCTTGCTCACTGTTTTGTTACAGAAATAATCGGTAATCTTCTGCTGACGTGATACCGATTTCAAAAACATTATATGAATTTCTTTGTCCAGTATGTCAAATGACTGCAACACTCTTTCTTCCACTGTTTGTGTGGAAAAAAACTTATTAATTACACGCATTGCTGCTGTAGCATCTAAGATGGTGGGAATTTCATCATTTATGTGCTCCTCTTCATCAGCATCAGATGCAGAATCTTCGATTTCAGAATGATTCATTTTAATTTCTTCCACAATATCTTCATCAGTCGGATTTTCACATGTAATGATTTCATCATCAAATGTTTCGAACAATTCCATGTCACAATACGAGAATGAGGAAATATTGTGTTTTTCTATCCACATCGCGATAGGTAAATCTTCATCATCTTCTTCTTCAACATTCTTTGATAGGCCAGCATGTCGAAAACATTTTCTAATTGTAGAATCTGTAACAAGCCGCCAAGATTTTTCGAGCATTATAAGTGCATCAAGAAGAGAAACGTCACATTTTACATTTTTATCATATCCTTCTAAAATTCGTAAAATGAGCTGCTTCCTGTAATGACATTTAAGGCTTCTGATGACACCCTGGTCCATAGGCTGTACTACAGAAGTTGCATTCGGGGGAAAGAGTACAATTCTAATCGATTGTAACTGTTTATCGTTTTTGTGTGCACTACAATTGTCAAGCAGAAGTAGAATTTTCCGTTTTTTAGCTGAAAGTTCACGATCCCACTTTCGAAGTTCTTTTTCAAACAGCTCCTTAGTCATCCACGCCTTACGGTTGGCTTCATAAGAAACAGGAAGCCGTTTGATATTTTTGAAGCATCTGGGGTGTTTAGATTTTCCAATTACTAGAAGCTTACGACGTTCAGTTCCACTCATATTGGCACACACAAGAAATGTGATTCTGTCTTTCGACAATTTTCCGCCATTACATTTCTCACCATTAAATTTTAATGTCTGGTTTGGTGTCATCTTGTAAAACAGTGCAGCTTCATCAGCATTAAATATGTCATTCTCGTCATATTCACTAGAGATAACATTCCAAATATTTTCTTTCCACGTATTGATGTCGGATGTTGAAACATCTCCCGATTCTCCGACAATTTTTCCGGAAGATATGTTGTTCCGCTTCTTGAATCTGTCTAACCATCCATTAGAACACGAAAATGGAATTCCAAATTTACTGGCAAATTCATCAGCTTTTGACTGAAGCATTTGCCCAGAAATTGGTACATTTTGGCTTCTTTGAATGCTGAACCATTTTAATAAAGCTTCTTCCACTTCTTGATGGTCAGCTTTTCTTAATTTTTTTGGGGAGTTCAAATTTTTCTCGAAAGCAGAAAGTATGCTTTCTCTGTTTTTCCATATTGTTCCAACTGTAGATTTCGATAAATCTTTTTTTCGGCAAATGTCAACTTGGCTACCTCCATTTTGTATTTCTCTTATGATATTTACTTTTTCTTCGATGCAGAATGCTTTACGCTTGCTCGACATGATGTACCTAATGATTTCTTAAAAGCGAATTTTTTACTTGTGATAAACACTCAAATAGGTGAATTAGATGAAATGACTTCCCTTCCACCTGCGTGTGGAAATGAATCTTCCTGCTCGACCCTGAGCTGACCTTTCCCCTTGTTCTCGGGTGCGCATATGCTATACTGTTCATGCTTTTACTTGTTCTCCTCGACCGTTTGGTGAACCGTTCCCCTCCCCTCCCTCCTCTTACTGTGGTTTCGCTTACCGAATTACTGGCGGGATTACAACTGCAGAGTGGCTATCGTAAAAGAGAAAGAATGCAGATGTTTCTACCCTTGAATAAACAGACGTATCGCTGATTTACTCCGAGTTTCACTAGCTGACATACATTTCCATATGAAATCAGAGTCAAAGTCATGTTTTCACAACAGCGGAAAAATAAAAAATAAAAAATAAAAAATCAGTCGACTGAAAAAAAAGGTTCGTTATAGCCGATTCTTAACATTTCGGAGGTTCGCTATAAAAGGGTAAATTAGCATTAAATAGAATAGGAAAACGCCGGGACCAAAAACTTCGTTCATTATATCCGGGAGTTCGTTATATCCCAGGTTCGCTATAACGGGGTTCGACTGTAGTTTAAAGGAAATAAAAATATATTGAGTTGAATGACGTGTATGGTTTCTGGCGTGAACACTCATTTGTATTATAAATTTATAAATAAAATTCCCTCTATTTTAAAACTTTATGAATTTTTTACCAAAATTATCTTTCTTTCATGATTTTATATCACATTTGAACTGAAAATATATGCATTTAATCAGTACTGCATGTTTTTGAAAAAAAGTGTTCCGAACTTAGGCTGATACTTTAAGCCCAATTCTCATTGTTCTTGGAAAGCTCATGTAAGTTCAAAAGATTTCCAGCTCTTTAGAAAACCACTAAATGCTGTTGCGGCAAGTTTTTATAATGGATAAATATCAAATTAAAAAATTATTGAAGTCGAAGAAATACATCTTATGAAAGACATTGCATAATATTGTGTATAATACTTTTGCTCGGTTTTTTAAAAATAAGTTTTTTCTAATCCTACAGTTTATTATGATGCCACCTTTGTTCTCGAGAATATGCACCTTCCTCGAAATTATATCAACTGCTACAGCGACGAAAACTCCAAGAAGATAGAATTATCTCGGGCACTTGACCCAGGACGAGTAAGATGCATTTACTCGCTACATCATAAGCATAATGATTAATTACTAGACCACTCATAACCCGATTTAAATTTTCAATAACTATAAAAGGTTATTAAGAAATCAAACTAAGTTTTATATCGCACAAGAAAAAGGACTCTTTCTGGGAAAGCAAATTAATTTAATTAAATATTTCAATAAATTGGCGTAAGTAATGATTCATTTATATATTTATATTTTATCCGATGTGGCAGGTATTCTACCCTTGTAGACATTAGCCCTATAATCAATGCGGAATGTTAGCTACTGTATTATGAGAACACCATTAGGTGAGCCAGTTGTTCCCTATGAAGGAACAACATGGGAACATTTATGCATTAAGGCTAATGGGTACAAACTCTACTAGATTCTCTCACCTCAATATTAACCTATGGAGAAAATGTGTCTAATATTGACAGCTACATAAATGCTGATAACCAAATAAAAATGGTATTTTCAGATTGTCTGAACGTTTCTGCCTCTAAAAACAGGATTCATTTTATATATTTCATCCACAAAAGGAATTTATGAACGTTTAAACCACACTAAACCATATTCCCCTCCCCAACCCCCCAAAAATATAAATTAATAAATTTTAAAACATTATTTATATGTTTTTAAACGAAAAATGTTCGAAGGTGTAAAATTTTTCTTCTCTATTATGCAGCACAATTAAAAAAAACAATTTCTTTCAATCCAAGTCGGCAATTCTTGGACACATTTTCTCCGTAGTTATACATTAAGGTGATCAAAACCAATAGGGTTAGTACTCAACAGCCATAACAGAGCATACAATTAAAATGCTCGTCTATATATAAAACATTAAATTTTATATAACTAATACTTTTAGGATTCATTTTATATATTTTGTCCACAAAAGAAATTTATGAACTTTTAAAACACACAAAACCATATTCCCCCCCCCCCAACCAAAAATAAATAAATTTAAAAAAAAAATTAAAGCGTTATTTACATGTTTTTAAACGAAAAATGTTCGAAGGTGTAAAATTTTTTTCTCTATTATGCAGCACAATTAAAAAAACAATTTCTTTCAATCCAAGTCGCAAATTCTTGGACACATTTTATCCGAAGTTATACATTGAGGTGATAAAAAAAAAATACGGTTATTACTCAACAGCCATAACAGAGCATGCAATTAAAATCCTCGTCTATATATAAAACATTAAATTTTATATAACTAATATTTTTATAAATCTTATTTTAATAATGTTAACATTGAGAAATCTAATGGGGTAAGAAATCAGTGCTACGCATAATTCGAAATGTATGCATAAACAAAATCCACGGAGTGTTTAATATTTGAAATGCTTTGACTTTTTCTTTAAAAACAGATTTCAAATTCCATTACGAATTATTCGAAATGCCGATTCACTTTCGCCATAATTGCAGCATTATATAATTTACTAAAGTTTAAAAAAAAAAGAAAGCTCGATTTTCCCGCGCTAGTTCCAGCATATATGCAGCATTAAAAACTCGTTGGTCCAACGCTGTAAGCAGCCTCAAGCATTAAAATGAAAGTTACGTGATGTAGAGACGAGTAATAACTGACGAACTCAGATTTAATAATGTATATACATACATATATATATATATATATATATATATATATATATATATATATATATATATATATATATATATATATATATATATATATATATTTATTTATTTATTTATATAAAATGCCTAGAGGGGATGATATTAAAATTTCTTCATTGCTGGTTGCATTTACCGGAATTATGCTTTTTCACATTTGTTAAATTGCAGCGCGTATTTTTGGATTTAGTCGCCAGGAGGCTTTAGCTGAGATAAACGAGAATAAAAATAAAAGTACTTGGAAATTATCTTTTGTTGGACGCATGTGGTCTAAAGAAAAAACGAAAAAAAATATGCTAGCATTTATTGTTTGACTATTATTTCGCTGAAAGACTAAAAATACATTGAATATAATTGATATTCAACAGAAAATATATAAACATATGGATATCTTGAATGCTCAATTTGTTTGGCAGCAATGGAGATTAGTTTGGTTAATTATTTGTTTTCAATATTTAGAGTTTCAATATTAATAACAAAGCATGTATAAACGGTACAGTGTATTGCTAACTTAGATCTTTGGATATCCTTTCGGAGTATAAAGATAATTACAGTTTGAGGATAATTAATTAATTAATTAATTAATTCTCTCTAAACGTTTATTATTGATTAAATTTTGAAATCATGCAAAACCATATGCTATTTCGCTAGCATAGTATACCAGCATAATTATTACTCCTGAATACACAAGTATTATGAATGACAGCCAAAACATTGTGTTATTGAGTATTATGTCAACGATTTTTTTTACATTAAAGATTTGCTAACGTGTGTACCTTTTATACAATCAACAGTAAGTTATTATGTATTATATGATATATATATATATATATATATATATATATATATATATATATATAAGATAAATACAATTCATTGCCTGACAATTAACTGTATATCTGGAACCTTAAGGCCTAGAAATCTTAAATTTCGTATGGTGGTTCCTCTACGCTTCTAGGTGCTTACAAAGAAATAATTCTTTAAAAAAATAATTCAAAATTTAAGGGGGCTTAAAAGAGGTGTAACCCACAAAAAAAAGGTGAAAATTTCGGAAGGTGAAATTTTGCACTGTGGTGCTTTTAATGCCCTGGGTGGTAAGGTTTTTCATTTTAAATGCAATCTTTAAATAGGAGCTTAAATTCCCAATATAAAAGAATCTGAAATCCATATTTTATGTCAGATTATGGCCGTTAAATTATATGATTAACTTCTCTTGGGAATGGCGTTATCTTACTGCTAAAGATAGTTTAAATTAAATGAACCAAATTACATAATGGATGATGCCTCTGAGGTTCGGGGTCGGGTTCCTGTCTCGTCACTTGACTCTGTGCAAACTTACGGGTGTAATGTGGACCCACCCCCTTTGGTTCACTCGGGACAATGAATTCATTGCATGCGACGAATTGGTCACACACTTCTGGCCTCTCCTGGGAAAAGAATAACGCTCAGCTCCCAGCCATTCAAAGAAAAAAATGAAATTTAACGTAGTCTCTTCTAACGAAATTACAGCGGATTATTAACGCAGGATTACTTATCGTTTAGTACCTCTTTTTTTACAATAAAATTCTTATATACGAAGACCGCAATCAGTGATAACTCTATGCAGAATAGGTCAATGGTAAAAAAAAATAAGTTACATAGGTTTCCCACCAAATATATATGATTTTTCCATGCACAAAAATAATGTACCTGCATACGGATGTTTCCAATAAAGGAGCTCATTAATGACATCACAGAATGATACCAAAAGGAAACAATTTTTAAATTTAAAAGCGCAGTGCTATTGATAATGGTAAAATAAAAAAAAGTTAGCGCGCGCCATCTAGGGGAAGAAAAATTGTGTATTTCGAAATTAAGTTTTCGCATGAAGCAGAGATCTTAGACTTTAAAATGTTACCTCATTTATCTATTTTGGTTAAGTATGAAAAGAAGAAAAAGGATAAAATTAAAAAACACCTTTGTTTTGGAATTCTGTATTTATGAGGAATCGGTTTGTTCTCATACTCCTACGGTACAGTCTCTAAAAACCTTATTAGCCATACAGTATGTTTCTTGCATTATAAATTTTAGGTAAATGGATAATTTTCAGCAGTTTTGTTTGCTTTTTCTCTAGTTTAACAGAATTTAGTTTCCTTTCAGAAGGACTTTATATTCTGACCCAAAGATATCCACTTAGGATCTCCTCTATTCCTTCAAAGAAATAATAGATTACACTTCAAACAAACTGCGTTTATTTATGTAGACATGCAAAATGTTTAGTGTGGGTAAAATTTACTGTAAAATCTTGTAATAGCAGTACGATATGACAGCATGAGTTGACACTCTTCTGTATAATGACACGGAAAGTAGTGTTAATTTTTTCTTCGAAAATATAGTAGTAATACCAACAACTGGAAAAGGATCAGGTACATGGCGTACAATAATAATATAATCACGCGTGACGCTTATGGCAGTTTATCTATATACATCTTCATCGATCATATATTCGGTCATCATCGCATCATTTTCTAGATTGTCTCCCATCTGACTAAAGAATTGTGCTCTCTCAGAAAAATCGAAGACAATGCTTTCTAAATGATTTGTTTGGACGATATTTCTAATTATGAATCCCATTTTTTCTTTAAAAATAGCAAACAGAGGAATGGGTTATTCAACTGATAAAGAAACTAAAATCGTATTTTAAATCAGTTAAATATATTTCCGAATTTTAGTGTTTTCAAAAACAATACGCCATTCGAAACACCGTTCTTTTTCTGGATCTGTGGGGATAGCTTTATTTTTTTCGTCTTCATTTTTTGTAAATCGTAAACACACTTTAGTTTAAACTTACTACCCTCTGTTATCTCAAACAGTTTAAATTGAGAATTATGTTACCCTATAGTGTTTTTTTTTATTTTCTTTTTCCCCAGAAACAAAAAATAAGGTAGTACTCTTTAAAATATATGATACTAAAAAGCTGCTTCAGACGTTTATATAAGTCCTACTTTCTTTTACAAAAAGTAAAAACAAAGTACTTATTCGTAACAAAAAGTATCTTGTTAGTCTCCAGACAATAGAAGAAAAATTTATAAGGTCTTTTCTAACAGCTGTTAAGCTCAATGCACATATTTTTGCGTTACATTTATGAAAAAGCAAAACTTGCTGTATACGCTCGTTTTCAATATTTTTCTTAAAAAATTGTTCAAATGTTTTTTGTTTAACTCGATTTATTTCTTATGAAAAAAATATATAGCTACTTTGTAACACTTAAAAAAATTTTACAAATCGATATTAATATTGTTATCACGAATTTTTCTATCGAAACTGTGAAAAGGATTTTGTTAGATTCTGCATCTAGATCTGAAACTTATGATATTTATTATTTTTCATCGTGTGAAATTCACTGAATACATAACTGAATACTTTATTAAAAAATATCCTTACGAGTATTAAACCTCTCAATTGGAATGATTTACTTCCATATACACATTACAGCGTCTTATCCAAGTTAACAAGTGTCATCTTTGCGAGTTCAATGAATATAACTTCCAAACATATTCATTCCTATGAAGACTAAACTACAACGATATAATATATATATATATATATATATATATATATATATATATATATATATATATATATATATATATATATATATATATATAGTATATAACTAATTACCCAATTTTCGTCGATGTTCAGAAATTACGAGGAATGTTAAATCCCTTTCAAAAATTATGCTTTTTGATGTTTACTATTTCCTAGGAATATTTTATCATATCTAATCTTAAACACGACATTTCACTTTACTATTTAAATTAGAGTCGGTCTGAAATATTTAAAATACGTAGCATTATTGTGTAAAAGACAAAATCTTGATTTGCGTAAATCACGGTTTTGTTATTTGGACTGCAAACTGAAGGGGATATTTTTAAACATGTAAATCACCCATTTTAAGGATCGCATTTTGAAATTATTTACATGGCTGAATAATTAGTCGACATGTTTACAAGGTAATGACTAATGATTGAGCAAGATTTGTGTAATATATGTAGTAAATAGTTGGCTAGTGACGCAGATGCTATTAATTAGAGGGCTTTTCATTGATTAGCTGCAGCATATATACCACTTACGTAGAGTATGCATTAGTGATGTATTATGTTTAAAACAAAAGAGAGAAAATACTAGTGCAGTTATTCTAAGATGATTACATGGAAAATTATATATATATATATATATATATATATATATATATATATATATATATATATATATATATATATATATATATATTTCCTAACGCACTCAAAGAAAAAAAAATATCACCAATGAAGTAACTACCAAATACATTTCTTTAAAATACTTTGAATTTCTCAGTGCATGTTTGCAAATGCCACAAAAACAATGAACTATTTGACACTTAGCATCTCTTGTTTAAGTTTATATATATATATATATATATATATATATATATATATATATATATATATATATATATATATATATATATATATATATATATATATATATATCCTATTACCTGCCGTACACAGTTAACGTAGACAAAACTTGAAAAAATCAATTTCTTATGATTATAATTGAATAACTAAAGGAATTAAACCATTTCCCGAAAAATATATTTAATTCTTTATGATTTACAAAATGTTGCGAAAATGTAACACTGTCAGCAAGCTGTATATTTTATTTACGAGTTATGTGACATAGTTTGAACCATTTAACATGTAGTGAGACTGAGAATTAGTTGTAAATTGTTACAGTTTGGATACTGCAATATTTGCAGCGTCTCCTTTTATTTTCATGATTTTTCTGAATTATGTGATTGGTGCAATTTTTTCTTTCGTTTCGTTCAAAACTATATTTGTCATAAATGATGGACGTCGTGGATTTTTAAATTTTCCTAGCGATTCATGACTTTCTTCTTTGGATGTATCATCGATTGTTTGTGTTTTAAGTAAAGAAATTACCAGATATCTTTATAAATGTAATAAAGTTATTTATTTTCCAAGCATTCATTTTTGCTACATCGATGAAATTTGTGAAAATTGGCCACCACCTTTTTTTACCTTTTATTTGTATCCGGTAAGAAGCAATGAAATTATATAGTAGATCAACTCACCTCATATGAGAATTATAATTAGATATTAACTGTGTTTTCTTTTTACATAAATATGATTTTTCTCCTTTCTAGAATAGCGTATGGCCGATGTAGGGGAGGGGTCAATGAAATCCGAATTACTAGCTATAGTGACTACAGTGTTATCGTTCCACCTTGTAATAGAAATCAATGTTTTTTTTTTTTTTTATCAAATGCAATGCCATATATTCCACGTTCTGTTTTCTACATTTCCTTCACAGACATTAAAGAGCAATTCCCAGTTTTGTTATCTCTAATTGTTACAGTTGCAGAAAATTGCTTACTACAAAGTACAGGTCACGGATTCACCATGAGAACATTGATTCCAATGACACCAATGTGGTATGAGCATTGATTCCATGACACCAATGTGGTATGAACATTGATTCCATGACACCAATGTGGTATGAGACATTGGTGATCAAGTCAAGGATTTTCTACTTTTTATACTATATTTTGAACAATACGATTTACGATCATGAAGTTCAATTTCACCCGAAACATGCTTTGGAATCTGTATATTTTCGAACCGCAAATCATCGTCTAAATTTTCATCATCTGTGACTACGTCTGGGTCTGGTGGAATGATTACTTTAGTTAAATCATTCTTAAGTTTCCACTTATAATTGGTTTTCACTTTATTATTTTACGGATGCAAAATCTGAATCCGTTTTAATTTCGCAGAAGGTTTAAATAACCAGAAGTTTTATTAATGCAATAAATTTGATTTTATTTTTTTGGGGGTGACATTATAGTACAAAATTAACTAGCCATTGCTTCGAATCGGGTACTTTAAGTCTCGATGGAAGTATTAACTTAAGTTTGATAACTTAGGATTATCTCCTCTTTAATAAGATTTTTAGCTTTATTATTTAATCCAGAAATTTGCCCCGAAGAGATAATTTTCATGATATTCCATTCAATTTAAGAGTTATTTTCCGTCGCATATACGCTGCAATAAATTTTATAGTTATCTCCATATGATTTCTGCTTAGACGTAAATACATTGTGCAATACAATCTTATAAATAATGTATTACACTGCGAAATATAGAATATCTACTAAAGATATATTTCATGAGCAGGTAACTCAGAAAATTTAGAGGGGATCATTATATTAGTAGTAGGGAATTTAAATATAAATGTTTTATGAATTCTACTCTCAGTGTTGATACTTTTATCTGTATTTCCAGCCAAATACATATTTTGTTTTATGGATAAATACGTTGTACGATTCATGGTATGTCTAATAAAGTACAGCTGACATCCTGAGCAATAGACCAATACATATAACTGTTCTTGTGGTAATTTAGAATATCCTCTAAAAACCAGAATGCCAATAAAACTCTTGAGAGTAGGAACAGTCAATGAAAATTTTAATCTGTTCTTCTAATGAGCATATTTTAGTTTCTTCTACAATATGCTCCAAAAGTGTTTCTTTAAAGAATTTTAAGAACACATCAATAGACTGAAGATTGGACAAATCGCCAGATATAAACTCTATTTTATCGTCTTCAATAGAGACGGGCTTCAATTTCTAAGTTGGAGAGAACTTTTTCCAAGAAATTTTGCTTTTCAAGGATTTTTTACCTTTTATACTATATTTTGAACAATGCGATTTACGATCATGAAGTTCAATTTCATCCGAAAAATCCTTTGGAATCTGTATATTTTCATACAACAAATCATCGTCTAAATTTTCATCATCTGTGACTACGTCTGGGTCTGGTGGAATGATTAATTTAGTTAAATCATTCTTAAGTTTCCACTTATAATTGGTCTTCGATTTATTATTTTACGGATGCAAAATCTGAATCCGTTTTAATTTCGCCGAAGGTTTAAATAACCAGAAGTTTTATTAATGCAATAAATTTGATTTTATTTTTCTGGAGTGACATTATATTTCAAAATTAATTAGCCATTGTTTCGAATCGGGTACTTTAAGTCTCGATGGAAGTATTGACTTAAGTTTGATAACTTGTGATTATCTCCTCTTTAATAAGTTTTTTAGCTTTATTATTTTATCCAGAAATTTGCCCCGAAGAGATAATTTTCATGATATTCCATTCAATTTAAGAGTTACTCTCCGTCGCATATACGCTGCAATAAACTTTATAGTTATCTCCATATGATTTCTGCTTAGACGTAAATACATTGTGCAATACAATCTTATAAATAATGTATTACAGTGCGAAATATAGAATATATACTAAAGATATATTTCAAGAGCAGGTAACTCAGAAAATTTAGAGGGAATGAATATATCAGTAGTAGGGAATTTAAATATAAAAGTTTTATGAATTCTACTCTCAGCGTTGATACTTTTATAAAATATCAGAAGCTGCAGGAGAACTTAAGTATTTTGCAATATATTGTGGGTAAAGTTTATGTAGGGATCACGGTAGCCTTGTGATAGTGCGCCGGATTTCGGTGCTGAGGAAGGTCGGATCGAATCCCGACGCGCGCCATTAAATACCCGCGTGTATAGGACGGATACGGGTACGCTAAATACGTACATCGGAATGTCCCTGTATGAGGTCAGAGAGGATGGGAGAGGTTACGATCCCCCACTCCACCCCAAGATGTCACCCATGGGAATGCTCGGTCAAATTTGAGGTGATAGCTAGCTAAGACGGACTCCGACGCTTGTGTTGCTATATAAGGACATTTAAATAAGTAAGTGTCCTTACACCGCAAACCGCGCATTTCAATCCGAAGCCTTTATGGATCTGGACTGGAACTTCCGGTCAGGGGGAATTAAAAACGAAAACAACAACAGTTTACCTATGTGACAGTTTATATGTTATAATAGTTTATCCTGGTTACTCTATCTGGATACTCTATAGAGGAATCTGTAACTTGAAAATAATTAATTTTGTTTTAAGAGGTGAACAAGCCTACAAAACCATAAATTTGCAACTCCATTTGCTCCTTACTTAAAAATATTTAAATATTTAATAAGAAATGTTCATTCGACTGCAAGTTTGTTTCATAATAAGAAATGACAATTTTTTCTAAAAGTTTTGTAAACAGAGACTATTTAGAAAGGTGGAAAACATGTAAGAAATAGTACCATTGACGAATTTCAATAATTTTGCTTTCTTGTTATCAATTTCCCCAGCACCACTTTTCAATCCATATATCTCAAATGCTTCTTGATCTGAAGATAACAACTATATTAAACTGAGAAACTATGATCTAAACCAGAAATGAGCAATTTACTGTACAGAGATTAAGGTAGTAAAAGGCGGGATTACATTCTCGATTGCTCAAGCTATAGAGAACCTTCTAGGATTAAGAAACTAACTGACGTCAAATTGACTGTACGAGAGCTACTTGGGAGTTTGAGATAAATCCAGATTATGTAGAGGATTTCGTGTCTTTTTGTCAAAAATTGTTCACTATATCTAAAATACTATCAGCACTCACGAATAATGTGTCTGGTATGTGTTTTGACTAATTTAATTACTTCATTAATACAATGTTAATGTATTAAACATGTTAAATGTTTCTGTTTAGGAGTATTTTGTATGTCAGGTGTATTGGGATTCATTCTTGTTTATCCATTGTCAGTTCCAAGGCAATAGATTTTACTTCACAACTATGAATGTAAAATTTATTGACTCTATGTTTTAAGTCCGTGAATACTTGAACACAACAAATTACTGTATTTGAATTCCAGAAATTGTTATAGCGTTATTTTTTTGTGTGTAGTGACTTCATTTGGTAGTGTCATGTGGGTAATAGATTTATGCTAGCGTTCCTTTCAATTTTCTTATGAAAATCCATTTCCCACTGGAGCATTCTTGTAAAAGTCTCAGACAGTGGAGAAATCTATAACTTTCGGCATAGTTCTGTGTGATTCTTCATAACGCTCTTTAAGAAATCTTGATTCACCTCCTCCTCTACCAGAATTCTGTCTGCATATTCGAGTCTAAAACTCTCATTAGTAAAAGACTGGCTGGCATTAAAATACACTCTATCAAACAACAATTTCGGTATCTTTACTACTTATAAGATAAATATTTTTTACCTATGGACTGAAAGATTTAATGGCCAAGAAATGTCTCCTTCTAAAACTTAACACAACAACCCAAAGATCTGACTGTTCAAAGAAAGCAATAACGTATGTTTTGGAAGATAATTCTGCTAGAGAATTGAAACTTGACGACGGTTTTATAAATAATATAAACTATAAGGAAAATAGTCTGGAACATTACAATTTCTGGCTAGAATCCAGAACTAAGTTTCCTCAACCTTAAGCAAACGATTGATAGTAAACATTTTACCAAAGATAATAATATCGTAAAAGGTTTTCTAAATACTATTCCAGATCCCAAGAAAATTGTAATTTCGAACTCAAAATTAGTGTCTATAGAAATAATTTTAAGGTCTGATGGGCTATCAAATTATATACTACTGAATTAACTTGGCATTTTACCAACTCCATATAGTGAGTATGAACTTAATATTTGTGTAATTGAAAAATAATATCTCCTGGGCATAATAAATGATTTCAAATTCATGGAAAATTTCATACCAAGGAAAGATGTTTTGATCTTATTTCGGATTTTTGATATTTTTCAGGTAAAGGGTATTGTGCTAGAAGACTGGAAGTATATCCTTATTACTACAGTTTTAAAGAGTTGCGAACATGCGAGCGGCATGTACAACTAAGGTTAAGTTCTCTCATATGTTTTGCTGGCAAAGCAATGATGAGAGTTTGGAAGGTTTGATCTTATTTTGCATGGTCAGGTTGTATCTCGGAGACACCTCTTGTCAAATGATCAACTTTCTTACCTTATCCAAGTATTCTGGGGAACCGGTTAGTCTTCCGCCTGCAATTGGAACCCCGTCTACAAAGGGGAGCTGCAACCCATCGTCCATCGCCGGTGTCATCGTCTGTCAATAAAATTCTTCTGTGATTGTGTCATTTGTCTGTTTCTATGTCTTATATTCATATGTACACCGGACTGGGGTGTAATGTTGTCATCCCCCAGGGACATTAGCCACACACACCTTATACAAGTTATCATGTAACTCGACATAAGAAGTTCTTGAAGCGTTGTTTGTTTATTCCTTATGTAGAGAGAATAATTCCAGAAATTCTATTTTTTTGGGGTGTACATTCAAGGATATTAGCAGGTTTCTATTTCTCCTTTCATTTTGAGAACAACAAATCTAAAATTTTGGGTCTACAACAGAATATTTTTTCCAGACACTCACTTTGTAATATTTACATTGATAATTGAGTACATACCTTAAAATTCGTCAATGATTGATTGCCTGAGTTTTTTTATGATTTGATTAGCTGGCAACGCCGTAAGAGAATAACGCTAAAAAATAATTTGATACTTCTTTATATTGTACATGGGTCACTGAACAGGCAAAATGAAACATGACTATAAATCTGATTCTAACTGCTTCTCATACATTCTTACTGATGCACCAAGACATTGATTGTAAGTTACATTATTTTGATAAACCCTTGTAGAATGAGGAATGCTTACTTACTTAGGTACCTTTTTGTTTTTAATCTGGGATATAATAGTAATTTTGACTGTATCTTTAACAGCGCAGTGCTTTGATTTCTTCTGTGATGCGGCTTTTGGGTTGAATTTAAGTACTGTTCTCAGAAAACGCTTGTTCGCACTTGCTAATCATTTATTCACCCAGTATAACGGTCCCTTATAACTATTCATAAATAATAAAAAGAAAATCTAGAAACACTACAAAATCAGCTTCTCAGACTACATCAATCACCAGACTGTTATTGATGAGCTAATTATCACTTTACAGTAAAGCTGCCACATACTGAACATAGTAATTTTTAGGTTAATTGCCAAAATTCCCCATTGAATCTTAAAATTCAACAAACATTTATTCAAGAAGATTTACAGTGGAAAACAAGTCTGGGCTTTCAGATTCAGTTGTGGAAAAAAATGACACTGCAAACTTTTAAGTTTTGAAAATTATGCCTAATAATAGCTTGAACAATCATTGATTAAAAAAGGATATCTTTTCAAATGTACTCCCCTTTTTTACACTTGAAATCATGAATCTTAAGTATCCGGAATCTCGTTGTTACAGTGCCTGGAGTGTTGAACAAAATTTCCCTGAGCAATTTAACGTCGGCACGGGTATTATCTGAAATATCACTGCATAGTATATTGTATAATTTATTGAATTATTTGGTGGTGTAGATAAATTAATACGTGTTTCCCTTGAGCAGCTAAATCAGCTGCAAAAAATTTTAAAAGTCGTCCTCTTGTAAGACTCCAAAGCTTATACCCAATCTATTGAACCAACTGATAAACTAATCTAAAGTGAGATAGTGAAATTTTAGGCATATATACGTAATTTAGAACAAGAAGTGAAAGTTTTGCTGTAAATGATTCTGGATACGTTGCAAGGTATTTGCTAATGTGCAGGCTCAGGAACAGGCAAATAAGACAACAAAATACAGGTTTTATCCTGCTCTCAAAAGATGCATCCTCACTGATAACATTTAAACATCTAATAAAGAGTACCCTGATACATCAAGAATAATGGTCGGAATGAACTGTATCGAAGGACTGAAGAATCTTGGAACATGAAAATATCGCTGATTGGCTTCACCGTGATGCTGTAGCGATATTCGTCCTTCTTATTGGCCATGTCTGTTTGATAGTATTTCATTCTTGTATTAGTGTGTTGACTGATTTTCACTGCACCCTCTGCAGTTGTTACCTCCTTATGAATATTCGCCACATTTTCTGTAGTAGACTTCTCTGTAGATCTTCTACAGTAGAGAGGTACTTCGGAGCAAGAAGGAGAATAAGACAATGCATTTCTATCTTCCTCTCTTAGGTATTTTTTCATGTTTTTTACGTATCTTTCCCGTTTTAACCATTGAAATTAATCAATAAAGGTTTCAATGAAACTATAGAGGTGGAAATTGATTTATGAAAATGCGATTTTTTAACAAAAACTTTTTAATAGTCATTCAAAATAAAGGAAATTTCATACATTATACATGCTATGTATAACAGATGAGTTACAAAATTAAAATTTCATACATAATAATAAGCAAAAGCATAAGGTCAAAAATTAGAGTTTCGTAACATGCAAACATGGAAATTGATTTATGAAATATCACATTTCATTCACATTAATAGATAGTAAAGCCGCCTTTCGTCATCAAAGTTGCTTTTATTCTAGATGGCATTGATAAAACAAGATTTTGAATGCATTTGTGCTGAATTACTTTCCAATTTTGACAGATTAAAGCTGTCAATTCTACAAGTGATCTGTACTGCATCCAATCTGCATAAATCTTTCGAACAAGCTGTCCCCAAACGTTTTCGATGAGGTTCAAATCAGGACTATTAGTTGGATGATCTGAAATATCAATATTCTGTTTGTCAAACCAATCTTTCATTGCATTTGAAGTATGAATACTTGTATTGTCTTGCATGGAGATGTAATCTAAACTATAATATTGCCATGAAAATGGAAGAAGTGAATTTTGTAAAAACTGTGCTGTAATCAAATGAATTCTGGCGACCATTTATAAATACAATTTTACTTCTGTCATCATAAGCAATCGCTGGCCAAATTATCAAACTTCCGCCACCAAATTTCTGCTGAATGTAGATTTTGGTTCTTTTCGTAGGTCCCCCCTGTAATACTTCAAACCATCGGGGCCATCCAAATTAAATTTCTTTTCATCTAAGAAAATGACCTTCCGCCAATTGTCGCCCATTGCTATGTTTTCATTAACTATAAAAACATGTATAATAAAAAATTTAAACATTATGCTGAATAATTTTCACAAACAAAAGGATTCGCAGAAAACATATCGAATCAAAATTAAAATGATATTCAATACAGCAAAATTTCCATTCAGCGTATTTCAACAATAAAGCCATAAAAATGCTGTTTAATTTGTCAGCACAATTATAGTCGAACAATATGATAATTCATTCAACTTATAGTAGGAATAATAGTTACTAACGAGACTGATAAAAATTTCTTTTGTTATTAAATTCCAGATATTATTAATTTATTTTCCTCTCCTTTGATCTTTTTTTAAATTAAATCTTAAAGGATTCTTCTATATTTGAATAGTTTTGCTAACTACAGTTTATCTACAATAACAGCTTTTGAAATGTTTGGTAATTTATCACCTTTATTTTAGAAATCTGAAACGCGTCTTTTTTTTTAAACAAAACGGGATTTTCGGAACAAAAATAGTTGATTCTGTCAAACGAACAATGTCTTCTTTTACCACTCATTTGTCAGCCACGGCTCAGGATTTGACATTTTACTGATATGTTTTTTTTCACCTTAGATCTCGCTGCAATAGATTATAAATCAATGGAAAACTTTTCAGGCAGAAATATTTGTTTACGCGTACCTCATTTTAAAAGTTTTTAGACAGAACTTGAAAATGATTATTTTTTTTTCTAACAACGTATATTTCTTTTCAAAATTAAAGCATTTAATATTTAATTTTAAAGTCAAATCAATTAATTTTTTAATTATGTTATATCTGAATAGGACACTCCTTTTTTACAATAACTGCTTTTATCAACTTCCCTCGTAGCATTTTATATTTTTTGTACATCATTGTTTATATCAGGCCTGCAACACTCGAAATGTGGTTAAAGACATATTGCTTTTCAGAAAGTTCCTACGAGCTGCAAGAAATTTCATTAGAGATTAATATAAGAATATTTAAGGGGATGGTGGACTTTCCAATTACCAAAAATAGAGCAAAAATTGGAATTTTTTTTTGGGGGGGGGTGTATTAATATATTAAAAACATGAATATTGGAATGAATTACATTTAAAATATGTAGTGATAAGTAAAATACAAACTTGATGGTTTTAGAAATGTAAGTGTTAAAGATAGGTGAAAAAACATCTCTTAAAGGGATAGTGGACCATCAAACCTATTTTTTTTTAAATTTTGAATGGATTTACTTGAAATTTGAATATGTGATTAGTGCCACAGAAATGTAAAAGTGTTTAAAATTTAAAGATGAAATATTAAAAATTTATGAATTATGAATTATTAATTATCAAAAATTGGTCTAATTAAAAATGTCTCATGCGCATTTCCTTTGCATATAATATAGTAATTTTTATTTACAGGATACCCTATAGAACTAACAATGAAACTTATTTTTTATTTTAAGCATTCATTAAAAATATGAAGAGAAAAAAATAATAATAGGGAAAACACCCTTTTTATAACGCAAAATTCCTATGAATCATCTTTTCAAGTACAAAATTTTGAAATTCTGAGCTACGAAGCATATTTTTTTCAATAAGATTTACTTGATATACAGTTAAGTATATAAAACTTAAATTTCAAAGCAATACGATAGTTATAAATGCACCTGGAGCAGTTTGAATATTCGTATGCCATGAATTTTTTTTTTTTTTTTTTAGAAAAAACGCATTTAAAGTTATTGCTATTTGTAACCACATAATATCTAAATTAAATACAAAAGCCTATAACTAGGAAAGTAATCACAGGAATTCAAAATTCTTTTTGCAACACATTCCTACTCGTCCGTAGTTTCACAATTCAATAAAATAAAAAAATCAAATTTTTGGACAAATTTCACAATTTTGAAAGTCCACTGTTCCTTTAAATGGCTTTTTCTCAAAATGAGAAATATCCATATTTGCTCCTTGAAGTCTTTAAAATACTCCTTGCGTCATAATTTTTGACGAAATTTTATATAATTTATAATAAAGACTCCTGTAATACATGAAAATAAAGTTATGTATCCATTTTAGGATTCGAGGTCATTCAGGTTATCAAAGTTAAACTTAAGTGTAGAAAAGTACAAAAATTTCACAAAAATTCAGAGTACAAGAATAAAATAATTTCCTAAAAGTTAACTATTCAACGAGAGTACAAAAAAATACATAACTTTGATCAAAATATATCTATAAGCAATATAGATTCAAAATTAAAGGCGAAAGTTAAAAATTGAATCGCAAGGAGAATTTTTAAAAAAGCTAATTTAATTTCAATTTCTTAATTATAAAATAAAAAATATATATTCATAAAATTTTATACGGGTTTTAATATTGTTATACTTTAATGAATATACCGGGTGCGTCATAAATTCGTACAAAATTTAAAAATTCGTAATAAAAGAAATTATGCTCGGAAAAAATTTCTGTTTGCGCGAATATGATCAGCGGGACATTGGAATTTTTTTCCATGTAAAAAAAAAAAAAATTCCAAAAGTGACCGAAAGAGTGCCTGCATTGCAGAAAAGACAAGCGTTACCTGTTGTCACCTTCATGCAGGATGGTGCCCCTCCCCACATTTCACGTGCTATCAAGACGTTCCTGTTGGAATCTTTCGCTGAAGACCTAGTCTATGAATCGCGATTGTAAGGTTCAGTGGCCCTCATGATCCCAAGACTTGACCCCATCAAATGTTTAGTTGGAGATACCTGAAGTCTCGAGTGTACCGGGGCTCCCCAACCACTGAAGTTCGTGGAACTGAACAATGTCATTCGACAGACAGTCGCTGCCGTCGATGCTAGAATCCGCTGTAATGGGCTTAGTGACGCGCCTCACTTGCCTATTTCCTTGTGCTGTTAGTAATGTTGAACATCTGCTACTTTAAAATAAATGCACAGTCTGATGTTATTGTGATCTGTCTGATTATCTGTTTGAGTTTTCCTGATTTGCATAAAACGTCTTAGTATGACGTGTGAGCGCCCTCTTTCGGAAACTTTTAGAAACTTTTTTTTTTTTTTTACGTGGAAAAAAATCCAATGTCCCTTTGATCTTATTGGCGTAAACAGAAAAAATTTCCCAGGATTACTTCTTTTATTATGAATTTTTGAACTTATAATTAAATAATTTTAATATTTACATGTGCCTTTATTAACATTTATAGAGTAAATATAGGCTAATTCACAAAAGATTAAAATTTAACATTATCTACAAAATGTGGGTTCAAGATGTCATGATGATTTGGTTGATTCTTCCAGTTCTGGCAAGGCTGGAAGGCTCCCAGGAACTGGCAAGGCTGTTCCTGGGAGCTCCTATTCAGGCTCTGGTATTATCTGCAAAATAAACGAACGACTGAAGACTACCGCTCGGGGTGTCCAGTATATATATATATTTCTCTAACCCCGCAATTACACGCGAACGAGGAGAGTCGAATAGGGGGAAAGAGTGAAAAATGTGTGTAAACGGAGCCCTCGCCGATAACCCCACTATGTCTTCTCCTCCACAATCGTGGCGCTCGCTTCGGGAGCCGTTCTTTGGGACCGAATCAAGGGGACGAGGTCGACGTCCCCCACGTTGGGGGGGGAGGGATCAAAGGGTGAATGGGGACCGGAACACTAAGGGATGAATGGCGACGGGGAGGGAGGTCAAAGGCCAAAGGGGTGAATGTCGGGAAGTTGCACAAATGACAACAAGAGGCTGAAATGTGAGAACGGTCATTCGAGTCGATTTGTCACGCTCCTGGAGCAAGACTAATGTCTCGCGAGGAGACGATTGGGGGGGGGCTAATTCGTGTCTGTGTAAATTCGGGGTTAGAGCCTTCTGTAGGGAGGTTGCCGAACACGCCCCGTCCTTGAAATTTTCGCCTACGTGGTCCGACTTGGCTCCCTAGAGTGTACAGACATATTGCAACAGGATCGTCTTTTGACCGAGAAGGGATAATGTCTCAAAGGAAGTTCCTTCTTGGAAATTAATCGTCGGCGCCTACTCCACAGCTATTGTGACTCTAAACGGAAAGATGTTCTCCGCGGTATAGATGAATCGGCTGAGATACCATCGTTCGAACGCCTTTCTAAGGATTCACGCGTGGGGACTGTCAATTCATTACAGTGGGCTACAGATAGAATGCTGGCGGGCCGTAGACGGCTTTCTGGCACGTATGTTGTGCAGCCGTTGTTTATATCATATTTATACTTTAGAGTTTTGCCACTTTAAAAAATCACTGTTCTTTTATAAATGACTAATTTTAATCACCTTTTATTTTTGATTCATTTTATTACCTCCTATATATATACTTTATTGCTCTTATCACGTCTTATACCACTGTTGTTTCTTACCTTTAATTTTATTTGATTTTCGCTATATTAGTTCTGTTTTCTTCGTCCGTTTTGGGCAACTTATCCTTTCTGGGCATATTTCTCGATTATTTTTTTACTGATTTTATTACCTCCTATATATCAGTTTTTATTCCCTTCATTGTTGTTATCGCTTTATTTATTTATTTTTTACATTACTTTTACTCTGATTTTCGCTACATTTGTTCAGCTCTCGTCGAGTGTTTGGCGCAGCTTGTCCTTTCTGGACATATTTCTGGATAATTTTTCAGTGATTTTACTTCCGCCTGTATTTCAGTTTTTATTATCATTTTTCTTATCACTTCTTATATCGTTCTGCATTTTTACCTTTACTTTTATTCTGATCTTCGCTTATAGTAGTTGTGCTCTCGTAGTTCGTGTGGCGCAGCTCGTCATTTCGGAACATATTTCTGGATTATTTTAGACCGATTTTATTACCGCCTATATATAACTTTTTATTACCTTCATTGTTCTTATCACTTCTTATACCACTGTTATTTTAACCTTTGCATTTTTTTTAATTTTCTCTATATTAATTCTTCTCTCGTCGTGCGTTTTGCGAAGCTTGTCCTTTCTGGACATATTTCTGGACTATTTTTGACTGATTTTATTACTTCCTATAAATCAGTTTTCATTTCCTTCATTGTTCTTATCAATTCTTATACCATTTTTGCTTTTTACCTTTACTTTTATTTTGATTTTCGCTATATTAATTAAGATCTCGTCGAGTGTTTGGCGCAGCTTGGCCTTTCTGGATACCTTTCACTGATTTTATTACCGCCTAGATATCAGTTTTTATAACCTTCATTGTTCTTATCACTTCTTATACCGTTATTTTCTTTTACCTTTACTTTTATTCTGATTTTCGCTATAGTAGTTCTGCTCTCGCCGTTTGGGTGGCAAAGATTGTCCTTTCTGAACATATTTCTGGATTATTTTTGATTGATTTTATTACCGCCTATATATAACTTTTTATTATCTTCATTGTTCTTATCACTTCTTATACCATTGTTGTTTTTACCTTTACTTTTATTTTAATTTACGCTATATTAGTTCAGTTCTCATGAAGTGTCTGTTGCAGCTTGTCCTTTCTGGATACTTTTCCCTTTGTTTTATTTCTAGTATATATCAGTTTTTATAACCTTCATTGTTCTTACCACTTCTTATAACGTTGTTTTTTCACCTTTACTTTTATTCTGATTTTCGATATAGTAGTTCTGCTCTCGTAGTTCATGTGGCGCATCTTGTCATTTCTTAACATATTTCTGGATTATTTTTGACTGATTTCATTACCACCTATATATTACATTTTATTACCATCGTTGTTCTTATCACTGCTTATACCGTTGTTGTTCTTTTACCTTTACTTTCATTTTGATTTTCGCTGTATTACTTCAACTATCATCGTGCATTTGGAGGAGCTTGTCTTTTCTGGACTTTACACGAACAAATTCCAAATGAGCAGACTGAATTGCACTCATAAATTGGGTCAAAAGAAATTATTTTAATAGCGCATCGTAAAAAAAAAAATATTTGCCAAATAAGATGTTATAATTAGAGTAACCACATAACCCTATTACACCTATCACAATAATATGCATTCACATAATTGCATAAAGCAAGAACATTTAAAGTGAAATTAAGTTTTTTAAATATTTCTTGATGTAGTTTATTTTGCCGCTCCTAATATACAAGCGAGATTTTTTTAAAAATAGACTTAAGGCTGCTGTCTTTAAACCCTATTGAACTCACTCACCTTAATGCTAACCCATGGAGAAAACTTGTCCACTGTTTACACCTACATAAATGCTGATATTCAAATATAGATGGTATTTTCAGAAAACCTGAACTTTTCTGCACATTCCAACAGGATTTATTTAACCCTTTAGCGGGCGAGCCAATTTTTGGAACACCAGAAGGCGCGTGGCACGAAGTGCAACGTCTCTTTCGACCTTGATGATTCTTTTTGTGATAAACTTTTTTTTTTTAAATTTCAAGTAACAATTCTAGGTTTTATGACAAATATATAAAATGGTGATAATATTGAGATATATTTATAATTAAAGGCCGAAGAATGCAGATACAATCGCCTTATTTCAAAACCCTCCGGTTTATTGGATCTAAGGACAACTTGCGAATGGATTCCTATTATATGAAAAACCTAAAAAACAATAAAATTGTCCATTTTCCTGATATGTAGGATACCGTGTAATAGCTGCACATTTGATAGTGTACATGAACACCTTCTTTTGACGTATTGTAATCCTGTATAATCGCTGGGTTACCACGTAAAATCACGACTCACAATGAATGGAAAGGGATACAAGGGTCAGAAAATCAGACCTGAATTAGAAAGGGTGTAGCTATAAATATAAACTGCTTATAGCATTCAAACCTTGCTTGTAAAAACAAGCCATTAAAAATTACGAAAACGTTGCACTTTATACATTGGAGCACTTTCTACACTGGAGGGTTAAAAGATTTCTTCCCCCACAGGAATTTATGACCGTTTTAAACACACCATACCGGATTTTTCCCTGAGGAATTTAAATTTTAAAATATTATTTGCCTTTTATTAAAAGACGGAAAATGCCCCAAAGTGTAAAATTTCTTTTTCTACTAAGGAGTACAATTTTTAAAATAATATCCTTTTAAAATAAAATCCAAATCGGCAGTTCTTGGACAATTTTTTTCTACAGGTCAATATTGAGGTGAGCGAATCCAATAGGGTTAGTACACGGCAGACTTAAAAACCACCTGCTTAAATTCTTTTAGCTTTTCTATTTCTATATAACCCATTACGTGCCATTATCTTTCAAGATTAACGATATCTGGTGACCTTACGTATACGGAAATAATTTTCTCTGCGTGCTTTAATGATGAAGGAACAAGATAAAACTTCTTTTTATTTGATATTCTGCAGCGTTTAACATAATGGTCATCTTTTGACTATCCAAAAATATTCACTTGACTAAATACCTAAGCTTTTTATTTCGTCTCAGTTTTAGATAAAATTTTAAAATCTCAGCTATTAGAATATTTTTTTCATTTACATTTTTATGCATTCACGCCGTATGTCTTTAGCATTTGATAATTAGTTGACCAGACCTTAATGTGGATAATATCTTGATATTATTTTTTTTAATGTCTTTCGGAGTACCTTGTGTACACAGCCATAAAATATACAGAAAAATAGAGAGAAGCAGAAAAATATAAAGAACAACAAAATGGAAAATATATTAACAAGAAAATAAACTAAGATAAAATTCTTATCGATTTTTGGCCTCACAATAATATCTTTACAGAGAACGCCCAGTTGACGCAGAGCAGGACATCATGTACTTACCGTTCATGTTGTTGGAACTGCAAAGAGGGCATATAGGGCTAGTAAAAATTCCCGTTTTCTTTAAATACACAGGCAGATATTTGGATTCTGTTGCCTATTTTAGTAACTGATGTCAAAATTTGTTTAGAAATATTACCAGATTATGTGTCACAGTAATTCTGATTATAAATGAAAGTATGGAAAATAGACTATATGGGTTTAAGTGAAAAGAATGTAACAAGCCACATTTGCTCTACATTTCAAATAAAAGTGTGTAACTTGAATGGATCTGCTAATTGTACTTTAAGTTGCATACTTCTTTGCCTATGAAACAGATGATAAATCTGAATTCTGCGGATTTCAACATTTTGATGTCATGCTCCTAAATGTTCTTTTTAGTCATAAAAATAACATTACTTAATTTTATGTAAATTTCCTATCCATAAGAACGTTTAAATGTAAATCAAGGGAAGAATAATTTTATATAGGGATGAATTATATATTTAGAACTGGCACAATTATTTCTTATATTACTTGATTTTCTTGTGGTTTCGCTTGAAAACTGTGTATTACTTTTAAGAAAAAAACTTAAACTGTCTTAAAGTCCACCAAGATTTTAACTAGAAGGAAATGTACAGGGTATTAACAACAGGGTTAGCCAATAGAGCAACAATAAAGTTTTGATACGCAAGGACTTGTTTGACCCGAATCTACTGTTTACAGTCGATTGTAAACGATTTCAATCTCCCACGACAATAGCAGAAACCCACAGACTCTGTAGATGGCTGATGTACAGAGTGCAAGTGCCACACACATGGCTTGTTTACAGACTGCCAGTACACTAGGCATGGGCCTATAGTTTGTCATATTAGAGATAGAGATACACGAAACTTTCAAAGCAAATTTAATATATCGGTGTGCTCACATGGAATGACACTATATACCAGAGAAAATGACATTCTCAAAACGTACGTCATTGTCATCAAATTATTAGTTTCGATGACTTTACAAAATTAATGGAACTGGTCGAAAATTTAATAGAATAGACAAGACTTTGTATCCCTGTTATTAGAAGGCTGCAACACCATGTTTTATTTTAAACATTGATTCCGGGGAATCAAAGTCTCAATTTTTCACTCTATTTCTTGGCAATCTATTTCTTGGCAGGACTCTACAATCGAAATTATTCGGGCCTTTCAAAATCAAAGTTCTATTGTCCTAAACTAGACATGTTATGTCCAGACAAGCTATACAAGTTGCTAGTAAAGTAACATACGCTGTTACACTAACGTTTTGCATATTATTTAGAACTGGGGAAAATTTTGCTGCTATATTCAAACATTGTACACTTTTTTTAGAACAAATGCATTGAAACATCACTTATCTACACAGAAAAGAGTATTAATTCTTTTTAATTTTTCATTAGTTAATACATATTCTAATATATGTGGGTTAGTATTATTTCTAAACTTTCAAATTTGGTCATTTAAATATTTTGAAAAATAATTTAATTAAATATAAACATTGTAGTAAATTGCGCTAAACAACAATTCACGTACAAAAATATATTTTAATTTAGCCACAGCTCTACAATACTCCTACGGTAATCTGAACATTTACATTATTCAAACGTGCAATTATAAACAAGAAATTGATGTGGTATTACATGCAAAGAAATGCACGCAGTTAATTAATTGTAACAATTGAGTATATTTTATTAGTATTGTAATGGCTGTTTATGTAAATCGAGACGGATGTACATCGAGACGGATGTTTTGAAACAGTTAAATTTCGAAATAAACACAATTGAAGCGTCCTCAAACTTCCATACAAAATTTACTCTCAGCGTTCCGCTTTCTGTTGGTGTAATACAACACAACCATCACAGATTTTGAGATAAATTACTTTATCAGGCTGTATAAGAGAAGTCTCCCAGGGAAAATTTCCACTACAAGAAAAATATGAGCGAGTCATTTTTGAATGAAGAGACGAATAACTCCTCCTTTTGTACACCCCCACAAAGTAAGAGAACCCGAGAAAAGTATTTAATGAGATACATTGCTATAATTTAATCAGAGATTTGGGACTGGGACTTGAATAATTTGGTTCATAGCATTTATATTTAATGGGGAGGAGCATTAAGAAACAATACTGTCTCGTCCTATTTACGGAAACATTTATTTCAGATATATTTTTAACTTTAAACCATAACCAACATTTGGGAAGAATTCTTTCACTCATTACCAGATGATAAAAGGATTTTTTTATATTGTAACTATTTTGACTTTTATTAATTATTTCAAACAAATTTTGTCGACAGAAATTTTCAATAAAGCTTAACCAATATACTATATATATATATATATATATATATATATATATATATATATATATATATATATATATATATGTATATATATACAGTGGGAGTCAAAATATCGTAAAAACTTTAAAAATTCATAAAAGAGGAAGAGATTTAATAAAGAAGTACAGTTTGCAAAAAAGGGCTCCCAAGAAATTCAAAATAACCAACGTAGTCGTATTTTTTAGCAGCAAAAATAAAAGTCACTGGTAGAGTCACTGGTCCAGCTTTGCGAACACTGCTACTCCCCGTGGCCGATTCCACCGTAATATCATTCATGACGTTTTCCACCGCAGTAATACGGCCCTCCGAATCGAGGGTCTTCCTCATCCTGGCCGATCCTCCAAAACCTCGTGTATCACGGTCTTTTATTGCAATAATGATTTGCATAAATCTTTCGCATGTCAGCGCCATCTACTGCTGACTTTTTTAACTTTTAAAACTTTTTTTGACTGCTAAAAAATTAGACTTCCTTGTGAACCCTTTCTTGCAAACTACATTTCCTTCTTTATCATGATTTATTCCTTTTTTATGAATTTTTACGTTCCTACGATCTTTTGGATCGCCCTATATATATATATATATATATATATATATATATATATATGTGTGTGTGTGTGTGTGTGTGTGTGTGTCTGTGTGTGTGTTTGTTCATTTATTCATTTATATATCTGTATATACTGAAAGTTTCTGGACTTGCTTACGCTTCACTGAATTTTTTTGGTAATAAAATTGATTTAATATAATAAATCAAATTGAATGAAAATTATTTCAATATCGAAAAAACATTTATTGTCTCTAAATCTGTTGAAAAACTTGCTAAAATAAATGTTTCCGGAAATAACTCGAGACGGTATTGTTTCTTAATACACCTCCCCATTAAATATAAATGCTATGAACCAAATTATTCAAGACCCAGTCCCAAATCTCTGATTAAATTATAGCGATGTATCTCATTAAATACTTTTCCTGGGCTCCCGTACTTGGTGGGGGTGTACAATAGGAGGATATATTCGTCTCTTCATTCGAAAATGTATCGCTCATATTATTCTTGTAGTGGAAATTTCCCCTGGGAGACTTCTCTTAGATAGCCTGGTAAAGTAATTTATCTCAAAATCTGTGATGGCTGTCTTGTATTACGCCAACAGAAAGCGGAATGCTGAGAGTAAATTTGGTATGGAAGTTTGAGGATGCAACTATTATGTTTAGGCCGGAAATTTAAATGTTTTAAAAGGATTCTGCTGTACTTCCATTTGGATTTACATACCCAATCATATGAATATTAAGAGAATATTTTTAAATGTTGAATTAATCAACTGCGCTTATATTTTGTCTGAAAAATGCTTCATTTCGTGTTTATAATTGGATATATGAATAATGTAAGTGCATTAGATTCACTAATGAGTGTTGTGGATCTTTGTCAGTATTTAAGGATAGTTTTGTCAATAAATTACTGACTAAGCAATTGCTCATTATTCATATACAACAAAAATAATTAGCTTCATAAAATGACCAGTTATTTAATAAAAATCATATTTTTGTTTTGCTTACACAAAGTATGGCTGCGTGAGGTTATATCTGAAATTTCTATTCAGACTCACAATTCGTACGCGTGAAATGTCTGAACTATAAATCCATTGACGTCTAAAAGATAATCCATTTATCTAACTAAATTTTGTTGAAATTCAGAAAAAACATTAATTTTTTAATGACAGTAAGTAATAAATATAGATTAAATTACTCAAAAATATTAATCTTATTAAATATTTATATGCTGAATTTTTATATATAAAATACTTTTCGTAGAACTTAAATAACAGGTACCCATGTATTGAAAATATGAAAAAATATATCAAAAGAAAGGTCATTTATTAAAATAAAACATATACACATACATACATGTGTATGTATATATATATATATATATATATATATATATATATATATATATATATATATATATATATATCCCATACTATTTAATATAAATCCGAACCTCTTTTGTATCATGATGCAGTCGGTGAACCGGTGGTGACGCTTATCCTCTAAATATTTCCATCAAACACTGTTATGTCGACACAAAGCCATAAAATAGTCCAATTGATGTTCCCAAACATTTATTAATTCTCCAATAATTTCTCAGCTCTTTCAAACAATAATTAAGAACCCCACCCAATTTAAATCCGTGCGCCTAACAGCACACATCTTTTTCGTTCCCTAGTTATCCATGACACTGAAGATTTCCTTTGTCCCTAAGTTTTAATAATGAGCTACCGACGCTCATTACTTATTCATTTCGTCATGTCGGATGATCTTTTTGCTAACTAAGCATTTCCTTTTTTAGCGCCACCTCAAGGCTAAATCCGTCTATTAAAAATTATCCCATGTGGTTCTGTGGTTCTTCGGAATTGAATCAAGTCGAACCCACTAATTATATTTTCACTGCAATGCCTTATGCCGCTTATTTGAACTCCCAGACTTTTAAATAGATAATCCTATATTTTACTAGCTAATATCCCGTTTTAAGGTCACGCGATCGCCACCCATATTTTTAGCCTCATATATATATATATATATATATATATATATATATATATATATATATATATATGTATATATATATATATATATATATATATATAAATAATCAATAGAAATCTACATATTAAATCACGTTTAGTGTTGAAAACATAACGTAAAGATCTTCGTTCCTGACGGTGGCCCCCGACCGCACATTTTTTTTTTCTCACGGAATGTCTCGATCTGTCGAAAAATCTAGAAGGTAATGTATTAATACCGCTTTTTGTTGAAATGCAGATATTACATTAATTTTCAATAACACAAAGTAGTTAATATACATTAAATTACACAAACAAATGCATTATATAAACAATTTTTAATATTACACAAGTATTGATTCATACCTGATTTTCCCACTTTACCATTAAAACTCTTCGTAAGACGAATTTCTTTACGCTTTTTCTAATGGTAATATTTTTAAGTGCCTCTATTACTCACTAATGCGCAATTTATTTTCAGACTGACAAATTCAAATCCGGTATAGCTTTCACTTGATGGACAGGCGGTTATAAAGAGCATGAGAAATTTTTTGAGTAAAAACCAATAATCGGATTTTAAATATAAGCTTTCAAAGCAGAATTAGCAGGTACCCCTCTTCAGCTTTTGTCAAGTACGCTGCTAAGTTTATATATATTTTTACTTCCAACTTCGATTGTCCTATGAATTTTTGAAAGGCGTAACGAATGATTACACGGAAAGAGGATTACAATGGAGATTAAACGTCGCAAATCAGGATAAAAATAGAATTTTAAATTTGGGGATCATGAATTCTTTAGTACTACAGCGAAGTGCTGATAACCTCCAATGAATCATTTTTAAGGGTGACATTAAATAGACAGGATATCAGACATTTGGTGTGAGATATACCAAAGTAATTATTTTAAAATTTAGTGCTGAAATTGATGATAAAGAGTATAAATAAACATACTTTTAAGCATGCACTCTGCTAGAATTAATTGCTTTTTTTCCGATATCGGTTCTTGTCTTTAGTTCTTTGGCGAAGTACTTATAAATTCCAATGAACCATTTTTGGAAGGTGACATGCAATAGACAGGAGATCATATTTTTTGGAGAAGATATACCAATGTAATTCTTTTATAATTTCGAGTTAAATTTTATACACTGCTATGTAGAGTAAATCGATTTTCCTTTTCAGTATGCGCACTGATAGAACTAACTGACTTTTTTCAGTTTTATTAGAGTTCTCGGTACTTGTATCATTTATTTTGATCCATGTCACATATCGTATACCATGATATACAAAAAATTATATACTTATATAAAGTTTTATCTAAAAGTTAAACATTATTTTTCCAACTGCATCCATAATTATTGTTATTTATCAGTTAAACTCACCTGTTTGAGAACGCGATGGTCACGCTGCGTTTCGAACTTTCAGTAAAGGGTTTGTACTCAAGCAGATGAACTTCAAGCAGTTGTAGTAACGATGGACATCCGGGTTGCGTGTTCATACGCTGCGTGATTATTTATTCTATTTAATGTTACTATCGAAGGAGAAAAGTCTTCAGCCCCGAGATCATCCATTCTACAAAACACAACCTGAGTTACAATGCTATTTAAATTAATCTATCCATTTAGGATTTCCTCAAATCGAAAGAGTGGTCTTTATCTATTTTTTAATACATAGTTTAGTGGAATATTAGTAAAAAGTTTATCTTAACGTTGCGGCTAATATATATATATATATATATATATATATATATATATATATATATATATATATATATATATATATATATATATATATATATATATATATATATATATATATATATATATATATATATATATATATATATATATATATATATATATATATATATATATATATATATATAAATTCTCTAAGTTCCTTGTCTGGTAGCTTCCTTTTTCAGAAATTATCTCTAAATCAGATTTTTCATAAGCTGATAGATTCATAACCATCCAATTAACATTTCATGTTAATATTCTTATATAAATATTCTTATAGCAAAATTTAAACAACGTCTCCCAAACTGAGTATCGTTTTTTTCTTCTGAACAAACGTGGTGTGAGATTCCCTATGGATTACTCACACATTGCTTGATTAACACTAATCAAAATTCTATATTTCCCTGCGGGATTTTTAGTTTACCTAAACTAATTTTTATTTCACGCGCCTGGCGATTTACACTCAGACCTCTCTAAAAAGATTTTCGAATGGACTCACCTTCTTATTTGTCGCATCCAGCTCGACCCGCTGATTGACTTTTTCTCCAAGGTGTCCTCTTTTTAGGCTGCTCGGTCTTGCTTTTTTCTTAGTCTCACTGACGCTCCCCGATCAATGAAGACCCCACTTCTCGATCCTCTGGAACTGAAGAAGCACTGTCCTTCGTGGACTCGTTTTCTGTTTAACTCCGGAACAATCTCACCTTAACTGCCACCATCTATGAGACCGTGGCCAACAGCACTTAAAAACTTCATGAAACAAGTTAAAACACGAAACTGAATCAAAGATTCGAAAATGAGACTTGCTTACAGAATTTACAAAAGATTTTATTAAACCTTGAAATATTTACAAGAAAATATTCAGTATAATGTAATCCCTGGCTAACACAAGCCAAAAAACCCACGGTCTCTGTTTCAAACAAGAGCAAACGGGTGTAATCTCTCAAGAGAATAATAGGACTCAGCCTTCACAAACCCTACTGTACTTCAGCACGTCGGAGTAGCATGTCCTCCCTAGACAAAAGGCAGCTGTATTTTATTATCTCCGCTGAGTCTTCTCGAGAGCCCTGGAATATTCCAGATAATTCTTTAATGCTCGTCACTTCCGGATCCGTTGTGTCACTTCCGCTCGTGCCGCTCGGACTCCAAGTTGTCAATTAGGTGACTCTCAGAACCGCCTCCATTGTCCGGGAGAGGTTCCACCCTTCGTCGATCATCGATCACTTCACTGTCCCTAAATTACAGGACAGTCGCTGCCGTGTCAGATTTATCTGCAACAGATGGGACTCTCTGGAATGGAAAAAAGTCATTATTCTGTCCCTCCTATTAACGTTCCTTCGATTACTTAGAAGAGCACATGTGGGGTAAATAATCAAGTCCATCACTTCTAAAGAAAAGGGGCTGCCGACATCCCAGCTCCTCCCCCCATGAAGGCTTTTTATATATTAAAAAGGCTAAAGTCAAGGGTACGCCCACTCGAGACAATCTTTCGGAGAGGTCTTTCTCACAATGGCTTATTTGAGCCATATCTTAATATAAATATATCCCTATCTATATCACCCCTTAATACCCACACACAAAAAAACCGCATACACAAAATCTCTACTAACAACGTTATCCCGAGTACTCAGTTCGAGAGCCTGACAGCTAAATCTTTCACGTTTACAAAAAGAAAGTCTACTTTGCTCTCGTATGGAGTACAGGTGATTTTTCATTCTTCTCTATCTATTATTTAGACATTTCAATAAAAAGGACTTTATCGCGGTCACAATCATAATAAGCACAATTATACACTGAACAAAACTCTACTCACAACTTAGTAAAACATAAATCCAACTTGGATACCTAGACTTTATATAAAGCACATCATCACAACAAACAATTTCGATCTACATGACCCAGTAAATTTCTTACACATTTATGACACACTTTTCATACCAAAGAAAAAATATATATTCAATACATTCCGATGACCCTATGAACTTAGCGTTTATTTTTCCCGAGATGACTGGCTCGGTTCATCAGCTTCAATGCTATCGGTTCTGCTCAAACCGTCTGCATTTCAGTTCGATTTCCCAGATTTGTGCTCTATTTAAAAATTAAAGGGTTGTAAGCATAATGCCCACCTGGTCAACCTGGCGTTTGATCCCATCATTTTCTTCAGAAAAACTAGAGGATTGTGGTCAGTTTGTATTCGAATTTTTTGGCCATCAAGAGAATAGTTCAGCTTTTTAAGTCCGAATACAATAGCTGCCAGCTCCCGTTCCACAGTGCTGTAATTTTGCTCAGCCCTCGAAAATTTCTTACTGAGGAATACTATGGGATGCTCCTCATCTCCATGTTTTTGAGATAGGAGTACTCTCTCCCCGTAAGTACTAGCATCAGTTTGCACTATAAATTCTTTGGCGTAATCGGGCGCGTATAAAACCGGACTCGTTATCAACCTGGATTTTCTCTCTTCGACGCCTGATTCCTCTCTGGGGTCCAATCAATATTTCCTCTCCGAACTTTTCCTTTGAGCGCGTCATTTAAAGGAAAAACTATGGCCGCATAATTAGGTACGTACCGCTAGTAATATCCCGTAAGACCCAAAAAAGCCCGTAGCTAAGTCTTCCATTCGGGGATGGGAATTTCCTTGATAGCCTGAAAATTAACTTCTCTCGGTGACCTTTTGCCCGATCCTACTTCATGTCCCAAAAACCTAACACAGCTTTGTGCGAACTTGCACTTTGAAGGTTTTATAGTTAAATTAGCCTCTCCCAACCTTTTTAAAATGATGTCAAGTTCCCGCACATGCCTTTCCCAATTTGGTGAAAAAATATCAATGTCGTCGATGTAAGGCAGGGCGAACAGTTCTAAACCCGTGAGTACACTTGCTATTAATTTGCAAAAGTAAAACTGCGCGTTCACCAAACCGAACATCATTAACCGAGGTATAACCGTTCCAAAAGGTGTAACGAACGCAGCGTACCTCTGTGCCCTCTTCGTTAGGGGTATTTGGAAATAATCTTTGGTTAAATCCATAACAGTAATTACTTTCGCCGCACTTACTCTTTCTACGACTTCTTCGATGTTAGGGAGGGGAGAAAACTTTGTTCTGGTCTTTGCATTTAACCTCAGGTAGTCTATATAGGGTCGTGGATATTTTCCGGGGTTTTCAACCAAAATCATTGGTGAGGTGTAGTCGGACTAATCTACCTCAACCACTCCCAATGCTAATAACCTTCGAATCTCCTCTGTCAAAATCTCAATCTGAGGCGGGGACATACGATAAGGTTTTGCCCTAACTGGGGACTCGTCCTCCAAAACTATATCCATTTCTATTAATGGAGTTCTCCCTGGATCATATGAGAAACGTTTTCGGTGTCGTTCAATGACTCCCTTAAAATGTCCTATTTGCTCGGCTTACGCCCATTCTTCTAGCCCACTCCCGGTGACAATTTCCTCCAAATCCAACTGGGTAGTTTCGGCGGAAGGGTAAGGAATGTCCGCGTCTTCCTCCACCTCTTCTCTTTCTTGGTTAATGAGCAAATTTACGCATTCGGGTCGGTGGTGGTACGGTTTCAGTAGATTTACATGATATATCATCTTCTTGTCCCTTCTTCCGGGAACATCCACGACATAATTAGTTTCAGATATCACACTGGTGACCGTTCTAGGTCCAACGCAGTTAACCGACATTCTATGAGGTTTGGAACTGGTCAACACCAACACCTTATCACCTATCTTAAAATTCCTGTTCACCGCATTTTGATCATACCAAACCTTTCTCTTATCACTGTTCTCTGACATACTCTCCCCTACTTTACCTCTCTAACATACTCTCCCCTAACATACTCGAGTTCATGGCAAGTTTTCAAATTTTCCATTAAATTTAGCACGTAATCGACAACGTTTTGATCAGTACTCCCCTGATTTAGCCAATTTTCGTACACTAACGTGTGCAGTGTTCTCAAATTATTCCCGTGAACTAACTCGGCAGGGCTAAACCCTGTGCTCTCGTGAGTGATGGTCCGCAAGGAAAACAATGCCATGGGCAATACTGACTCATATCCTTTTCCCGTCTCTAAACACAACGGCTTAAGAACTCTCTTCAGTGTAGAGTGTACCGTTTCGATGCTGTTTGACTGAGGATGACAAATGCTACTGTGTCTGACTTTTATCCCGAATTTCGAGAAAAACTCGGAGGTTAATTCGCTTGTAAATGACCTCCCCAAATCACACTGGACTTCTTTGGACTTCTTTGCTCACTTTGGACATAAGTCAAAAATCTCCTTTTAATATACCAACGGAACGCACATCTGAGATCTCTGTTCTCCATGTTTCGACTTTGTAACTCGCACGAGTCTATCATTTTCTATTGTGAATTCCCCCGGGTCTCCTGTCTTCTCCTTTTCCCGTATGACTGACAACGTTACGAACCATAAAATTTCGAACAGTTACCATAGGTTACAATACATATTTAAAAACAGCAAATGACAGACTTCTTACGACACTTAATCGGGTTTTAGTTAAGCTAACAGCAGAGGGAGGTTATTTCATCAAAAATAGTCATACAGTTATAAAACAATTAAAAGGATTGGGAAATGTAAAGGATATAAAACGCTATAATTTTACCTATTTGTTTAACTCAATAGATTTAAAGGACCTATATAATATAATCATAGAATTGTATGAGCAATACGGCCTAAAAGCTTATATTAAGTTCAATAGATTTCGGGCTCTACTGGATTTGGTATTGCATGAGACTGTATTATACAATGGTCAGGGTTTTTATAGGCAAGTGCAGGGTATCACTATGAGAGGAGGATGTTCCTCTGCACTTACCAATATGTATTTACATTTTTAAGAAAAGTAATGCTCTTAAATGAACTCCTATATTTCCGATATGTTGATGACGTACTGACTGTATTTAATGAAAATATTACATCACTGAGTTTGTGATTTTACTCTGAAGTTTTAGAGCTTGTGGAGTCTAAACGTGAGAAAAATGGTAATCTGGACTTTCTGGACTTGAGTTTGAACATCGATGATCAGAACAACTTAATTTATAGTATGTCTGACAAACGTGATGATTATGGATTTGAAACAGTCAGAATCATATCATAGGACAACAATATACATAAAAATATAAAACGGAATATTATTTTAAATCACATAATTAGAAGTAGAAGATTACACTCAAATATTAAAGATTTTAACATCAATATAGACAATTTCATGAAAAGGACTTTTGAAAGTGGATTTCCACATATATTTCTAAAAGACAGTTTGAATAAGTTTTTGAAAGCAAATGACTGTGACCGTGATTGAGAATTGGCTGAGGTTGGTGTTTGAGGTATGTGTTGACTTTTATATTTGTAGTTTTTGTGAGTTGTTCATTTGATGAAGGTTTGCATTGGGGTTCTGACAGGTTTGGTAGTTGTGCTTTCTTTTGCTGTACATTTCTAATTTTTACTTTTATGTAGGTTTTTAGCTCCTATGTGGTTTCTGGAATTGTAGTGACCTCCGGGAGTGTTGCAATGGCTTGAAAACATGTTTTTTACCGTAGAGGGGGGTCACAACTCCCCCCGGTTATTAACTACAAGGCCTTCATGTTCTGATGCACTATTGTTATATTACCGGCACTTGCTTTCTGTGCAGTCATGCTTTATCATTCTGACTCCTTTATTTCAATATTTAATTGCCTATATATATATATATATATATATATATATATATATATATATATATATATATATATATATATATATATATATATATATATATATATATATATATATATATATATATATATATATATATATATATATATATATACATATATATATATATATATATATATATCTGTATATATATATATCTGTATATATATATATATATATATATATATATATATATATATATATATATATATATATATATATATATATATATATATACATACATATATATATATATATATATATATATATATATATATATATATATATATATATATATATATATATATATATATATATATATATATATATATATATATATATATATATATATATATATATATATATATATATATATATATATATATATATATATATATATATATACCGGGTGCGTCATACATTCGTGCAAAGTTAAAAAATTCGTAATAAAAGAAATAATGCTCTAAAAATTTTTCTGTTTGCGCGAATAGGATCAGAGGGATGTTTTCCTTGTAAAAAAAAAAGTTTCCAAAAGTAACCGAAAGAGGAAGCTTTCGCGTGACAACGTTAACTCTGCATTGCAGGAAAGACATGCGTTACCTGTTGTCACCTTCATGCAGGATGGTGCACCGCCCCACATTTCACGTGATATCAAGAAGTTCCTGTTGGAATATTTCACTGAAGACCGAGATATATAAGTCATGGTTGTAGGGTTCAGTGGCCCTCACGGTCACCAAAATTGATCCCGGCAATTTTTTAGTTGGGGGGGATAATTAAAGTCTCATGTGTACCGGGCTCCCCAACCACTTTCCAACTGCTATAATCCGCTGTAATGGGCTTTTTGACACCACTCAGTTGCCTATTATCTTGTGCTGGTAATAATGTTGCACATCTGTTACTTTAAAATAAATACACAGTCTCATGTTATTGGGATCTGTTTGATTTTTTGTTTGAGTTTCTCTAATTTGCATAAAACATCTCAGTATGACGTGTGAACGCCCTCTTTCGGTTACTTTTAGAAACTTTTTTTTTTGCATGGAAAAAAATTCAATGTTCCTCTGATCTTATTGGCACAAACAGAAAATTTTTCCGAGCATTGCTTCTTAAATTATGAATTTTTGAACTTTGCACGAATTTTTGACGCACCCGGTATGTATATATAAATATATATATATATATATATATATATATATATATATATATATATATATATATATATATATATATATATATATATATATATATATATATATATATATATATATATGTGTGTGTGTGTGTGTGTGTGTGTGTGTATAAACATAAACTTTGAAATAGTTATCTTATATTCCTGTTTCCCGAACAAGCTGTCGAAAACCATTAATAATTTACAAAACGTAATTTGTTATTTTATATAGAAGATTTCTTAATGTTTTTTAAAAGCAAAACATCTGTATTACATGATTTAATTCCAACGAATGTCTCGTTTCAATTTAACTATGAACGATGACGATTTCAAAAAAAAAAACAGAAAAAAAATTCCCAAGTGGCCGATTTCAATTGATATTAATATTCAGCAGACAGTACAATAATACGCAGTTTTTCTTCCGTAACTGGCGCCAAATTTATGTTGTTTAAGTATGTTCGATTTCAAAAAGAGCGTCTTTCATTTCGCATTATTTTCATGAATGGAAAACGTCAATGATATCGCTTATCGCATACATCACCTTCTACATCTGAAACGAGCGATGCAAATTGCGTTTTCCTGCAGTCCCGGAAAATCCACTAGAGATTTATTCTGAAGCTGAGTAATTTCTTTTGAAAACAGTGATGACTGTCATTTATTATTCGGGGGAAAGTCAAAATTTATAGGGAAAATAACTGAGCCGGCTGTTTTACCGTATCACTCTCGCTTTGCATAATTTTTGACATGCTAAGTAGTTCCGTTTATTTATTTATTAAAAAAATGTTATTTTTAATTTCACGTGTCAAAAGTGAATTATTCATTTGGCTGTCACAAAATCTTTTCAGTTTGTCGTACATATTCATGATTTTCGAATCTAATTAATATTTTGAAAGAATATTTGATTGAATCATTTTATAATGCTTGCATTTATAATTTGATTAGTCCCATTTTTCATCTGTGGTCCTGAAACCAGACGTAGAATCAAATTTCGGGTTTGCTCGAATAAATTGAAGTAATGGAATTAGATTAATTTTTAACTGTCAGAATATAATTAAAAATCATATTAAATTAAATAAAAAATCTTCATAAAATATCTGAAACATAGCAAAAGGTAGAGCGATTTTAAATTAATAAAATACATAAATAGCTACCTGAATTATTCATGTAACTATTAGACTGACAAGAAAAATAAATTTTTAAATCTGGCTGAAAAAACTTTGATTAATATGATAAATATTTAATTTATCAAAAATATTTAACATAGAAAATAAAGATTAACTATACTTTTTTCTTACATGAAAGTCATTAATATGGTTTACTGTTGCACAGTTTTGAATATAAAATGGATCGGTAGAATAGTTTAAATATATTTCTAGTTCAACCTTTTAAATTTTGTAGAGTTTATTCAATATAACAATACATTTTATTTTTAGAAAACAATGATCTTCTTTCATGATAAACTTAAGGTCGCTTATAGTGTGTCTATGACTCTTAAGGTTAACATGTTTAGTGTTTATTAGCTGTAATTTATTAGGAAGGAATGGAGTGGAGATCCACCTTACATTCGTAAAAGAATCAGATAAAGTTGTAATTAATTTCAGTTAATTTAACAAAATTCCCAAACGAAGAAAAAACATGCGCAGAACACAATGCTTTAATTCCCTAATAAAATGATACTCCTACTCATATTTAGTGTAAATGAGTTAACGAAGATTGTCTGTTGTTAGTGGAATGTTTTGACCATATGCGTAAAGTCGAGAATGAATTTCAACTTCCCGCCTATGAATCTTTTGACCATATGATGAAATTTCATTCACTCGTACCGTGTATCGTGTGGATCATTTTCTCCTTCTGGATACACATTGGTGTAATGGTAACATAATGGTGCCTCGTAAACATTTGTGAGTCATTTTTTCTCAATGGCAAATGGCATCATCAGCCTGAAAACAGACATTGTTCAAAGGAAGGGATTTAAGGCTGCCGTGTACTAACCCTATTGGATTCGGTCACTCAGTTTTAACCTATGGTGAAAAAGCGTTTACTATTTACTACTACATAAATGCTAATAATCAAATAAAATGGTATTTTCAGATTTCCTAAACTTTTCTCGCCTTGTAACAGATTTCATTTTATAAATGTTGTTCACCAAAGGAATTAATGAACTTTTAAAACACACTATAACCTATTTTCCCCGTATAATAAAAATTTAAAAAATATTCTTTGCTTAAAAAAAACGAAAAATGACCCAAGTAATAAAAGTTCGTTTTCTATTACGAAGTACAATGTAAAAAAAAAAAAAGAAAAAACTTTAAAATACAAATAGGCAATCCTTGGGCATATCATCTCTATAGGTTAACATTGAGGTGAGCTAATGCAAAAGTGCTTGTACACAGCACTCTTAAATATTACATGTTTTATGAACATACCAGATCAGAAAAAAATACACTATATCTCCAGTGTGGAGAGATTATTTATTCATCAGCAATTTATAACCAATGAGTACTCTTGAAGGAAAGGAACTCCTAATGCGAAATTTCTGTAAGGTAGTTTTGTCATAGTAGCTAAGTCTGGATTATCCATATATATATATAACATTAAAATTCCCATAACACTTTTAAAATCCAGTTATTCTAAATTAACTTGGGCGTTCGAGCTAATTTCGATTTTGATTCTAAAAGCCCTCGAGCGAGAATTCTAAAATGACGACTATATTACTCGAAAACTAAACATGCGTAGCGCGGGGTTTAAATTTAACTATTTTAGCGCAATAGTCACGCCTTTTCCTAACTTTTAACTAATTAACCTCTACTGCGATCACATGGCGAGATAAGTCTATTTAAAACCCTTTGAGGGGCGCCGTCCTCACTCTGCGAACACATTTTCTAGAATTTTTTTAACCTAAAAAATGTCAATTTTTTTCAATTAAAGGTTGTAAAATACTTTTACATCTTTAAACTGATAATAAATGGCAGCACCAGACATTTGTCTGCTCATTTAGTTTGAACACAATGAATGCAAGTTAATGCTGTTTCATACTTGGTTCTATTTTCAATTATTTTAAGGATTAAAAACCTAAAATATTTTAATTTTTTCCACTAGATTTTATAAACATGCCTCAACGAATACTGACATGTCATTACTTCTTTAAAAAATTCGTTTATTTCTTTCTATTATTGCGCTTTTAAATGGTGTTCGCACAGCGAGAACGCCGCCCCTTTACGACATTGAAATACAGGCTCACCCTGGAAAGGAAAAACAAATACAGCTGTCTTTATGTTTTCTCCTCTAGACGATTTGGTCTTGCTTCTTGGGGGGTAAAGGGGATTAAAAAGTCGATAACCCTCTGAAATTGGGGGTGTTTTTGGAAAAGGAAGACGTTATCATTTGTATTGTCATCTGTATTGTCATCTGTTTCAATGGTGCGTGCTGGGCACTATCACCTACAGTTCCCAACCTTTCTGTATTCGACAATGGTCTATTGAATTCATTCTGTGTGCTAAGGTTGGCCTCTGTCAAAATGTCTGGCTTATTGTTTCCAAACGGCAAACGGCAACCGGCCACCTTCAGTACAAGTGAATTTAAATCAATTATTATAAGCATGACCGCTCTGGGTGGGCCCCTGGAAATCCCCACTTGTTAAGGTGTTGGAAATAGCTAAATCGCGTTTTAAAAATATCTCATTCTGCTTTTGCTCTGTTTTCAGATCAGTCGCTCTTATTTGCCAATTTTTTTAGTTAAATATTCTGGTGCAAATATATTTTTTTAAATTCGTTTCATATAGTTTACTTAAATCTTTAAAATTGTACAAATTAAGCTTTGATTTTATTTAGTATAAAATTTATTTAAAACTTCGATTTTTCCAAAAGTTCCATGGAAAGACAGCCATGAAATTATATGTTCCGGTTTTTTTATTTCTTTAATTTTTATATTTTACTGCTATTTCTCACATTTTTCTGATCATTTTTATATTTTTCTGATATATTTTTATATTTTTTGATATTTCTTTTTTTTGATATTTTGAGTTCAAGGATTTTAACAATTTGAAAAATTTCTTAAATTTTAAATTTTTTAAATAAAATTCAAATTTCTGTTTGTTGAAAATTATTTAGTAAAACAATTATTATTATAATGATATAAGATCAGTTATTTTTGTTTTTGCTCGAGTAAAACAAGGTAAGTTAGTGGTCGAACTCAAATGCCCTACACGGGCGCCGTTCGTACTGTGAGGACGGACCCTCTACCTAAGGGGGGCTGCTAAATATTTTTAAATCACATTTCTTTTATCTATAGGACCATTATACCTCATTCTTACCTTTTTTTAAAAAAAAATACAATAATAAAATTGCGCCCCTCAAAGGGTTAAGACCTCGCATCATGTAGGTGTGTGCTTTTTTCGTTCTGTACATTGCCCCGAGAAGCTGTATTTCCGGGCTTCTTATTTAATAAAATGTAATTGCTAATCTTCTGTCTCGCGGTTTATTCTGCGGTCCAAGACTATCTCAATTTTATAACCTCACTGTGAAATGGGGAACCCAAACATCTTTTTAACTCTCTCGGGGCAGGGTCCCCATGTTATATATATATATATATATATATATATATATATATATATATATATATATATACTAGCTGTACCCGTCCCGGGTTGCTCGGGTAATGTAATTACCAATTTTTTAGTTGTCTTAACCCTTTGTTAATGGGCGTCGCTGTCATCCTTTTCCTCACCACGATACATTATTTTACCCATATAAATTTAATCCTTTCTGGCACATTTTGGTAAAATTTTGGACATAGCATTACTTAAAACTTTCCATAACAGTCAGCGAGACGAAAAACGTTTTCCACAAACACACCACAAATTATATGATATTAAGTGTTGGCCAAAAAAATTACGGCATTACTAAATGCGATTTTTTAATCGATTATTACTGCAATAGTAATCGATTTCCTTTAACCAACCAATCCCTCATAGAAAACAAACGCCCCAAAACATCACGTGCTTGACGTCGAAAACGACCGACGAAAACGGCTTGACGTCGAAAACCTGTTTTCCCCCGCTTTACCTTCGTCCGGAAATGTAGAACGAAATCTCCGAAATGAGATTTCTCGCAAGAGTTTCCGAATCATAAAATAAATTATTAAAAAATAACTAGAATTTGTAAATTAATTTTGGTTCTGGATTTCGAAACTGTGATGTCTAGGGTCTCTGAGATAAAAATTTCGTAAAAATGTAACGACATTTACGTATCGATTCGACAATTTGGAAAAAAAGGGTCGCGGCCAAAATCGCGTTTTTTTCGAAAAACGGGTGCGCACAGGCGATCGAAAAAAAAATCACAATTAATCGATAAATTAAGACAGACAATTTTAATTGTGATTTCCGTATAGTGTCATCTTTCCCGTATAGGCTCGTCCGAAAAAAAAATTCTTGGACGGATATGTTAGGATTTACGGAGCTTTTACTCGTCCGGGAGCTCCAAATCGCGACTAAATATTTAATTACGGAAAATATAATTAAAAAATCGAAAAAAGGGCTTCGAGGTGCATAATGAGACCTCGGGGGGCATCTTCGTGTGGAATCTCAAGACTGTCCGACCTGCCGTCTTTGCGCCGTGCCGCGAGCAGACAAAAACTCGGTCACACACACACAGACTTTGCCTTTTATATATAAAGATATATATATATATATATATATATATATATATATATATATATATATATATATATATATATATATATATGTGTGTGTGTGTGTGTGTGTATATACATATATAAATCATTAATATTAAAAACTTTAGCATGAAAATTTTTATTTACAAAAAGTTTTAATTTTTTCAAAAAAAATTTGTATACTATAATAAGTCTTTTTTAAATTCGAGTCATATAAAATAGGCAAAATTATTTAGAATATCATTATGAATACAGTTAGAATAGTAAAATATTAGTTTAAAAAATATACAAGTTGTTTATTATTACTCAATTAAATACAAAATGATCGGAGAAAATTATTTCTATGTCATGAAATATATGGTATGTAACACTGATCTTCATCAATAGCACAAAGTACATATATCTGAAAAAAATCAATTAATTCTATCAGTGTACATACTTAAGAGGACATTCGTTTATATTCTTTATCATCAATAACAGAGCTAAATTTAAAAATAATTACTTTGTTATATTTCTCATGAAACATCTGATCTCCCGTCTGTGTCATGTCACACTTAACAAATGATTCATTGGAGGTTATCAGCACATCGCTGTAGTATTAAAAAGTTCATAATCCCCAAATTTGAAATTATTTTTCCCCTGATTCGCGATATCTAATCTCCATCGTAATCCTCTTTCCATGCAATCATTTCTTACGCCTTTTAAAAATTCGCAGGTACAATCGAAGTTGAAAGTGGAAATATATCGAAAGTTAGCAGCGTACTTGACAAAAGCTGAAGAGTGATACCTGCTAATTCTGATTTGAAATATTATATTGCAAATTCAATAATTGGTTTATACTCGGAACTTTTCTCATGCTCTCTATAACCTTCTGTCCATCACGTGAAATAAATACAGGCTTTGAATTACTTAATCTAAACAGAATTTACATATTAGTAGTTATTAAATGCACTAAAATTCAGAAAAGGTTATTACATTATCTAATACCCCTGATTAAATTCTGCCTTATGAGTTCCGATTTGAAAATCCCTCAATATCGAAATTACACAATTTATTTTCTATTTACTAAAGTATAATAATTCATGACAGAATATACACTACTTCTGTCATGAATTGACTTCTGTCACACTTTGACAGAAGTAACGTAAATTTTATAACGCACGGGAAAAGACGTTCTATCCAAGAGAAACCTTTAGTATAAAACTCAGTAAGGTTACATTGAATGTTATATTTATACAGCGTATTTGATCTTAGACCCACTAGATGGGAGTGTATGTTATCTATAAAGGCACTCTTCAAAATAGAAAACTGATACCAAGTGGCACTAACATTTTAGAAGTTCCACAGGATTTATGTAAATCTTTTGACTCACTGCAATGAATTAAAAGACTGGGTTGAAAGCATACTGTTTTTAATAAAATGTTTTTAAAGAAAATTAGAAACTCCTGCCTGTTTAAATGTATAAAAATGGATTAACCAGAATTACATTTTATAGGATCAACAGTATTTATGTAAATATATTGAATCTCTGCAAAGAGTTAAGAAGCTGGAACGAAAGCATTCCGTTTCTGCTGAACATTTATTACAGATTCCTTAAACTCCCAATGTATTTAAATACCATAAAAATGGATTAAACAATTCCTCTTTTTTATTCCATTAAGAATAATTTATAATTATATTTACGATCTATGGAGCTTATTGTTCATGCAATGACAAACAGCTAGACTATATCCTTGAAACTAGTAGATCATCTCTTCGATCATCTTATTCCCATTACTTGGGACTGTATCTTATCTGTGAAATCACTCTATAAAATAGTAAACAAGTAGAGTCAAGTAGAATTAACATTTTTAAGAATAAATAGGCTACAATTTATTTAAATCATTTGATTAGCTGAAAAATAAGAAACTGGAAAGAAAGAAATACACTTCTACTGAACAATTTTTACAGAAACATTATACCCGCTCTCTATTTTAGATCCATATAAATAGATTAAACATGTGATCTTGTACATAATTTATATCCCATACAATTATTCATAACTATATATTTATGATCGATAAAATTTCGTATCGATTATCAAAATAGCAAACTGAAGTCAAGTAGTATTAACATTTTAGACATGCAATAGGAAACATTTTATGGAAATCTTTTGACTCGAAGCAAAAAACGAAGAGACTGAGTTGAAAGCATTCTTCTTTAGCTGAACTGTTTCAACAAATCTTAGAACCCCTGTCCCTTTTACATCCTTAAAAATGTATTTTCCATCTAATATAGTTATAATTGTTTTTTATTCCTGTAAAAATTATTTATAACTATAAATTTACGATCCATGAGCATTGGTATTTATATAATAAGATACAAGTACGAAATCCATCAATATCGAAATTACACAGTTCAGGTTCAATTTACTAAGTGTTATAATTCATGACAGAAGTTACATGAGTAACCTATAATTTGTAATGCACGGAAAAAGACGTTTAATGCAAGTAAAACCTTTAGTACTAAACTCAATGCAATCACGCTGAAAGTTATATTTATAGAGTGTATTTGATCTTAGACCCACTAGTTTGGACTGTATCTCATCCGTTGAGGCACTTAACCGCATTCAGAAGTAACATTAATATCTTTAAATATATATACAGAGGCTGTTCGCACATTTTTTAGACGATTTTGGTAAACGGTAATAAAAAATCGTTTGCTGCAAAAGAAATAATTGCAATTGTACTATGTTTTTAAAATGTATTCAAAATGGCGTTTTTAACAAAGCAGTGGTTCGAAAGCTACATTTATGCTCTTTCCGAAGAGAAATATGCATAATACGTTATCCAAAAACGATGTGAGAGTCATGGTTTTGTGATATCTAAAGCGTCGGTAGGTAATATCGTCAACAAGAAAGGAGAAAAAAACGTCAAATTGGAGCCTCAAGTGGGACAAAAATTCCAAACACGTATCCAAGGAAAAAACGGACATCTTCGACGATAGCAACGGTAAGTTGTTTAATGTTAAAAGAAAATCCCCCTAGTCAAAGGACAGTTGCAAAATCATTAAAATGCTCGGTGTCCACTGTAAGCAAAATGATAAACGTTGATTTAAATCTTAAGAAAGCGAAAATACGCAATGTGCATCGTCTTCTTCCAAATCATATCGCTGAAAGCAGGACACGCTGCAGAATTCTATATGATAAACACTTATCCAAAGAAAAATGGAAAACAATTGTCACAATAGATGAATCATGGGTGTATTTAAATGATTGCAACAAAAAAAGAGCCATTTATTATCATAAAAGGGGAGAAAAAATTAAGTATATGGTTCAAAGAATCGAAAGAAAGTTTTTCTAAGGGATTCATGATTGTTGCTGGTTTTTCTTATAATGGCAAGTTAAAAATAAAGAGATTGGAAAAAATGTCAAGATTAACTCCAAATACTATCAGGAACATATTTTATCGCCAATTTTTCTGAATGAAATACCATCGCTTTACCCCAATGCCATCAATTTGTGAGACTCCATCAGGACAAAGCTAGCAGTCACACATCAAAATCCACTGTAAATTTCCTAAAAGAAATGGAACAAAAAACAGGTATCAGGGCCATACCCTTCACTGATATCCCTACTAAATCTCTGGATGTATCACCTATGGATTTTTGTGCTTTCGGATTTTTAAAATCTGCATTATCCAAACGTCGTCCCAAAACACTTACAGGACTCTGGAAAGCTATTCAGGAGGAATGGGATAGAATACCTCTTCTGACACTTCAAAAGGCATTATTATCCTGGAAATTGCGGTGTCGAAAGATAGTTCAGAATCAGGGATGTCAAATAGAACATTTAAAACACAAGAAATTTATGTAATTTAGTTTTGTGAATACAATATACATCGTCTAAAAAATGTGTTAACAACCACTGTATATATATATATATATATATATATATATATATATATATATATATATATATATATATATATATATATATATATATACTGTGGTACCTCGACTTACGAGTTTAATTCGTTCCATGACTTAGCTCGTAACTCAAAATACTCGTATCTCGAATCAATTTTCCCCATTGAAATGAATGGAAATGCCATTAATTCGTTCCGGACTCCCCCAAAACATGGTGTTTTAGGGGAGACTAGAACGAATTTGTTACACTGGAAACTCATTTGTTACATGTTTTTAAAGAAAAAAAAATTGGTTATAAATGACGAAAATTGTATAAAAACGCAATACAATAGAATGTACTACAATAAATTCGTTTTATTAAGTGTAATGTACAACATTTACCTTGGAGATCAGACTTGAAGATGCTGATGGAAGAGGAGAAGAAAGGTTGAACTGAAAAATTAAATTTTATTCGTTGAGTTTTCATCTTATTGCCCCGCTTTCCGAACTTTCGCTTTTACTACCAGCTACTGTCTTAATGATAACGACGATGTAATAATAATGACGATGTAACAAGCTGGGTGATTGTTGCATCGTTCACTGTGAATGTAATGTCCATATTCTTCTTTCTGAGAATCTGAAGAACGTTTTCTCAGAATCCAATCTCTCGGTTTAAGACTGGATAGTAGTCTCAGAAAATATTATACAATTGCATAATAATTGTACATAAAGGTTGTAAATATTATATGCTTCTTGTGTTCTCATTCCATGAGCACGTAACATGGCATACGCTGCTCAAACTAGCTGTGGAATATCTGAAGCTTTCTCGTAACCCGTAGCAAAATATTTTAACTCGTAACTGGAAGCAAAACCTCTACCGACCGAGAGAATTCTCGTATCTCGAAAAACTTGTAAGTCGAGGTACCAGTGTATTTATATAAATATATATATATATATATATATATATATATATATATATATATATATATATATATATATATTTATTTAGTGATATTACGGATAGCATATTTTGGTACTTATTCACCTGCAAAGCATGATTAAAACGGAAGCAATAACGTTTGAATTACAATAACAATACAAATAACAATTTAAACTTTAGTTGTTAATTTGAAAAACTGATTAATATAAATATCCCTAAATGTGTCATAACGTAAAAGATACAGAATTATGGATTGCTAACTTAGTTTTTAAAAAAATGACTGTGGAACAAGGAAAAAATTATGAAATATTATTTAATTCACTGCAAAAAGCACTAAAAAATATTCCACTACAACCAGTGTTACAATATACATGCAGAGTGAAATGTAAGTTAATTTTGCGAAGAAAGTTCCCTATCATTTTTTTCCATGCTTATTTTTGTATATATTAAAATATAAAGTAACCTGATCAGGAGGATTTAAATACACTTTATAAAGTAAGAAATTCTACTCGGTGGATCTTTTGGAAGAGTGTTTTGTAGCAGCAAATCAAACTCTCATTTTTTAAAGATCCTTACTCGAGAGATAGTATTTTCTTTTTCATATTTGTATAATTATATATGTCATAGGCGAATTGACAAATCCGGCATAATACAAAGAGCACCGTCGTTTTTCAATGAGCCAATCATATTGGAAAACGACTACAACTTTCTAATTAGCTTGATATTTTTTTAGCATTTTGTAAATTTTATATTTTGTAATAAAACCTATAAATCTTTGCACGAGTTAGAAAATTCACAATATGTCTCTTAAATAACCTTGTTTCATCTAGGCTTACAGCAATAAGACGAAAGTAGAAAAGCTTATTAAAAATGAAAGATAAAGAACTTCCTATATTGAACACATCAGTTAGTTACTTACGTTAAAAAGGGGCAAATTAAACACTTAAAGCAACTATCATTGTTTGAAAAACTTTAATTATTACTAAACATTTGTATTATTGAAATTAATAAATTGTAATAAATAAATTATTAAAAAACACACTTAAAGATTTTCATCTAAACCTTCTCCGATATTACTTATCTTATATAAATAAATAAATATTTATCTATCAATCTATCTGTCTATCTTTCTATGTATATATGTCTCTATCTATATATATATATATTCGTCACTCGTTATAACGAAAGATTTTAATAGCGGCCGTTTCAATACAACGGCTGGTGCAAAAAGTCTCAAATCAATGGAATCCCGTTTTATGGTATGTTATTTTAAATTTTCAAATATAGAAAACCCTCGTTAAAACAACCTTAATTTTATGTACAAAAAGGGTCAATATAATGAGCTTCAAAATTATATATATATATATATATATATATATATATATATATATATATATATATATATATATATATATATATATATATATATATATATATATATATATATATATATACTAACATTAATGCCCGGCGTTGCCCGGGTAAATATATTGATATAAAATTTTCATGTATTCCATCAAAAAAATACTGAGCTGCACCGCTTGTTCTTCCTGAACATCTCGCCAGACAGAATGCGCTTAGCGCGTTTCTACTGAAATGATATACAAACAATAAAAAAGTAGAAAACTTTGAGCCCGCGAACCTTCTTCTGATTATACGCCTGATTTTATTGAGAATTAATAACACAGTGTTGCATGATTCGCACATTTGGATTAAATAAGTTTACTGTTTAATTAGATTTAATTAGATTTGTTGGCTCCACTGTTTAATTAGAAATAAGTTTCATAATTTATATTTGCCTTTATTATGTATTTTTCCCTTAAAAACGCAGTTTTTTCCACATCAGCCAAGAGACACACTTTTTTCCACACCATGCAAGAGGTAAAGTGCAAGATGCGTTATCCCTTTTATTTAATCAAGTTTAGGCGGTATTCCGCACGAAGCCTATTTTCCTTACTTTGGTGATTCGGTTTTTTTATTGTTGACAATCCAAACACCGTTAAAAAAGCAAATTGTAAATCGGTTTTTAATTTTCCCAAGACCAAAAACCGTTGAAAAAGCGAATTGTAATTAGGTGTTTAATATTCCTAAGGCGAAAAAACGTAGAAAAAAAATTGTAAATCGGTTTAAGCGAAGAGAAAAACCGCAAATAACAAAGGACACAAAGCACAGCTGGAAAAGTTGTGTTATTGTAAAAACCTTCTACCTCATGCAGCGGGATTTGACTGATAACGCAGCGCCCAGCTTTTAGCGTGCAGTAATACTCTTCCTGGTGAATAATGAGTTGTGGTGAAGGTGCTTTATCCACATTTAAGTGTTAAGCGCACCTCTTAGGGGCACAAAAAATCATTGAAAAGTTTATTTATAAAAACTAATTGAGCCCCAAATTTCGTTTCTGCTGCGTTACCTTTCTCGGGTACTAAACATTAACTTTGCCAAATTTGATCCGGTAGGTGCAACAGTCTATGATTCTATAGAGGACATACAAACAAACAAACAAGCTATTATATATATATATATATATATATATATATATATATATATATATATATATATATATATAGTATATATATATATATTATATATATATATATATACATAAACCAATATATTACGTATAATCATATTTTATATAATTTTAAATTCATCTTTTCTGAATAAGAAATGTATTCCTAAATCGTAATACTTGTTTAAAAAGGATTATACTATAAATATAGGTTACAAAAAAATTATTTATTATACAGAAGCTTTCGAGGAGAAAATAATATTTGATGTACAATAAAATCCCATCATCTCTTTTCACTTAGATAAAAATCGGGAGAAAAGGAAACATTTAACATTTTTCCGTAGAATTTTATAATTCTTGTACGGAATCATCGCAGACGTATCGTATCTTTTAATAATTCAAACAGGTAGACGCAGTGACACATTTCAGCTGCAAGGACAATTGACTCCGTTTTGCTAAAACAAGAAATTTATCATGGACAACTCACTATCATCTCTGCATCAGGCTAAAAGGTATTACCCGATAAATCTCCCTTTTTTTACTCATTTATTTTTGATTAGATTGAATGTAATGTTTTCTTCCCCGCAGGAACTGCTATGAAGTGCTATGTGATATCTCTAGACGAGCACTGATACCTTTGGCTGATAAATCAGGATGTGATGTATTTCGGTTATAACATAAAATAAATGACATATTTTAAAAGTACGTACACACACACACACACACAGATATATATACATATATATACATATATATATACATATATATATATATATATATATATATATATATATATATATATATATATATATATATATATATATATATATATATATATATATATATATATATATATATATGTATATATATATATGTATATATTCATTACATTCTTCCTTAAAATGCAACCTTAAAAGGAAAACTAGCTCATAATTACATGGCTGGAGCTAGACTCAGCCTGAAAGCAATAAAATTTAGAAGCAGTATGGCTGAATCGTTTTATTTGAGCGACAAAAAAAAATATCCGTCAATTTCAGATGCTCGGAAGCGAATAATATCGCCTTTTAACCTTACGCGGTATATATATATATATATATATATATATATATATATATATATATATATATATATATATATACAAACAGTCAGAGTCAACTAGCAATTTTTAATATTTCAATCAGATATATGCTGTGAAACATTTTGGATACAAGGACTATTGACAGAGTTTTCCTAGGACACGATTTATCACTGACAACTTGCTATCATTTCGGTATCAAGCTAAAATCTAGTACCTGATAAATATCACTATATTTTACTTATTTATTTTTGATTAGATTGGATGTAATGTTTTCTCCCTTCAGGAATATTTTTGATGTGCTGTGTGATATCTCTACACGAGCACTGATATCTGTGTCCAATAAATCAGGACCCGAGATGTTCAGATTCGAAGATTATGATGAATAAAATATTTTAAAATATGTGAATAATTGTGAAGTAATTCCTTAACTCGAAAAATTGTTTAAGTTTATGTCCTGTACAAATGCTTAAATGTGCAACTTCACGAACATAATATTTATGCTTCTATATTTTTTCAATATTTATTTTTCTTATGATTTATTTTATTCTGTTTGTTCGAGTCCCACTCTGTGCATAAAAGTCTGTAGCCGTTTGGAATCAGCTTTAAGCAGTAGGTTACGGTTCAAGTAGCCCTCGTGTAGCAAATGCCCTATATACTCTAAGCCAAACCAAACTTATGGTACACTTCTACTATAATGGGATAAATTTCAGTCTTTATTAAATCTGGGCTATTCTCAGTCCAATTTCAGCAAAAGTGAAATTATGCAGTGGAAAGGGGTATTCCAAAATATACCCTTATATATGTTACATAATTTAACTTTTTCTTTATTTTCTTTATTCCAGGGTTACCGTGTACATAAATTCGTTCAATACCATTAGAGAAAACATTATTTTCACATTTTGATCCATATTTCAGTGTTGCCATGCTCTCCTTTCATTTAATCCGAGCTCTATGTTCTTTCTCTAAGATTAAAGTGAATATTAATTTCCCTTTATGTCGCGTGCGCTATTGTAACCATGTCCCATATATATATATATATATATATATATATATATATATATATATATATAATATATATATATATATATATATATATATATATATATATATATATATATATATATATTATATATATATATATATATATATATATATATATATAAATGTATATACACACTTTTAATTTCCTACCTAGGGCAGGCAGTCGCACAGGTGTATTTAAATGAAATATGGCAAACTTAGACTAATAATGCTTCTTCGCTAGAGTGTAGTACTACTGTTACAATTATATATATATATATATATATGTGTGTGTGTGTGTGTGTGTGTGTGTGTGTGTGTGTGTGTGTGTGTGTGTGTGTGTGTGTGTGTGTGTGTGTGTGTGTGTGTGTGTGTAATTAACTGAATCTTCCAACATGAGTTTATGATAATTAATAAACCAAGAAAACACGATAAATAATTATCATACAAATGGAAACCGTTTCGATTTCAAAACTGTTTCACTACTATTTCTATATCAAAATTTGAAAATAAATTCCAGTTGCTTTACAATTAATTTTTAACTGAGTCATCTCTTTCTGACAAATCGAAAGCGGCGTCATTTTTAGAATCCATCAATTGTTACGCTGTTCACATATAACAAGATAGATCGAAATAAAACTCTTTGTAAAAGGAGAAAAAAACATTTTATTTTCCCCACATTTTTTTCTGCTTCATATGCTGACTGAAGCATTCTTCTTTAATCTAGAGCTAAACTACTTTGCAGCGGGAAACTATAGAGTATATTGTATTTCAATTTAAATAACTCCAAATACAAGAGTCTTTAGTGAATCAAAAACTTAAAATTTGAATTTATTAATCAGTAAACAGCGTCACATATGTACACACACACACACACATACATACATACATACAAATATATATATATATATATATATATAACATTAATATATATATATATATATATATATATATAGTATATATATATTATAGTATATACTATAATATATATATATATATATCAATATATTATATATATATATAATATATTATATATATATATATACAAAAAACAAGGACATTAAGCAAGGAATCTATAAACATCTCCTATCTTCGCTGGGTTCATCAGCCGTGGGTAAAGCGAAAACAAAAATAAAATATCATGGATGTTTTTGCAAAGGTGTCATTTGAGATTCGTTTAAAACTAACAAAATTAAAATAACAAAAATAATCATCATGACTACCAGGGTAAACATAAACTAACGATTTTGTTACGATTATCGTAGATATGTGCTATAAATGCAGACTGCTTAAAAATAAGCTAATCGCATTGAGCAAAATATATAGAACGGTATAAAAATTAAATATTATCATCCCTACCCGTCGGGACCTCTTCTAAATCTGTAAAGAAACAAAACAAAAACATACCAGAAAAGAGAGCTAAAAACGTCTTTGGCTTACAACCATGCTTTGGAGCAACCACAAACCGGACGTTCACCGGACTATCCACCGACGCACATTTCAATCTTTTTCTTTTTTTTTAATGCATACTCCTGTCCACATTACTTTTTGCTGGGATCTAAGAGTAAATTATGTAAGTATGAATATATTTAAATTGAAAATCCAAAACACTTTAAATTTGCAAGAGAAACTAAATACGTATAAGCGAGATAATAGGCAGTTTTCAGATCTTATGTCGTGTACTCTAATGGCGGTTGGTGCACGAAAAATCTTTCGTTGCTACAATTTCCTCTAAGTTCTCAAAATTTACCTCTAGAAGTGCGGGGTCAAGAGTACAGGTCCGGTCAAATGACTCGGGTCAAACTTACGGGGGCCGGTTCTTTAGCCAATTCAGACTCCGACCCTTGTGATGTTATTCAAAACCGGACCCTCACCATTCTGCCTAATAGCCTTTATGGACTTAATCCGATATACTGTCAAGGGGCATAAGCCACAACAACACAAAGGCAGACACACACATACACGCAAAGATCGCATACACAAAACCGTAGGAGACCTCTTGAACTCTGGTGCACTAGTTCTTGCAGAGAGTGGCGATGTTGTCTGGGAATGTACGAACCATGCCGATTCAAACTAAGTGAAATACATAGGACATGTTATTACAGGAAACCTTCATATCTTCAAACACGGTGTCGTTAAGTCGTACTTACTACTACGTTTTAAATTAAGGCTTAATACGAGAATCAAATTTAAGATAGCATACGATGTGTTTTAAAAGGATCTGGCCACTTTCATTTTGGAATTGAGTTAACAGATATGTCACACCTAACATATTATTCCGTGATTGGAAAACAATAATATTAAATTATTTTGAAGATTTAATTAGACCTTTTATAAACTACTAGCTTATTACCCGTACTTCGCTACGGAGTACATTCAAATTAAATACAAACGGTCAATGCATGCAATTAATGAGAAAAAAAAAGTCCAAAAATATAGTTATAAAAAATCGTAACGGATAATTTTATAGACAAAGTGATGTAGAAAAAAAATATAAAAATTAAATACAACAGTCAATGTATGTTTAATATCCATAAAACACACAAATTTGAATTAAATTCTTAAAAAAATTCCATCCATTAGTCTAGCAGTTAAATTTTATCTTTTACCATATTTTAATATCTTTTTGTCAATTTATTTCGTTCTTGTGCACGTGACGCAAAATCAATTTAAAGTATAAGAAAAAGAAACTATGTGATCAGATTTTAATAAATTAAATTCTAAAAATTCAACAAAAATGGGAAAATAGAGGTAAGATTCGAAAAAGATTTCGTTATAAGGAATTTGTTATGATCTTTCTGGTGATATCAATTTTTTAACACTCAAATTATTATTTTAAATAGAAACTATATAGAATGCTGAAAACACACCTTAAAATTTAATTTAAAAAAATCTAAGAAAATTTTTTTCAAAAATCTTTCTTAGTGCACCCTTACACTATAAGAAGAATCGCCATACAAAATTTTACCCCTTTTAGGTCCAGCGGTTTGGTCTGGTCAGTCAGTTACGGAACTGTTATATATAAATATATAAATAAATAAATAAATAAATATAAATATATAATATATATATATATATATATATATACACTGCTGGCCATTGTAAATGCAACACCCTGAAGGAAACATGCAAATAACATGAAATTTACAACATGCATTAGCGGAGGTGAGATATGCAAAAGATTAGAATTTCAGCGCAGACGCACATCACGCGCGCCTGTGGCGAAATTCAAAGCGCTATTTAAGGCTTGGAGATTTCGACGATTTCAAGTTCGGCAATTGTGTTTTCTTGTGGGTTTTTTCAAAAAAAGAAACAATTATGCCTCGTCGAAAACAGCTATCATCTTTTGATCAAGTATCCGAGTTCGACAGAGGAAGGATTGTGGCCTACCGAGATTGTGGATTATCTTTCAGGGAAATCGGTAGTCGTGTTGGACGAAACCAAACAACTGTAATGCGGATATGTGATCGTTGGATGGAGGAGGGTACGACGGACCGGCGTGTTCGATCGCATCCACCTCAGCGCACCACTTCACGTGATGACACGCAAATTGTGCGCATGGCAGTGACGGATCACTCAGTCACATCACGAACCATAGCACAGCACATGCAGTCTGTAACGCATCATCCAGTGTCTGCGCGTACCATTCGACGCCGTTTACAGCAGAGAGGTCTGTCCGCAAGACGTCCATTGCTTTGTCTACCCTTGACGCAGAACCACAGACGTCTCCGCCGCCAATGGTGCGATGACAGAACGATGTGGATGGCAGAATGGAATGAAATTGTCTTTACTGACGAGTCACGCTTCTGTCTGCAACACCACGATGGTCGCCTTCGAGTCTCGAGACACCGTGAAGAGAGGATGCTGAACAGCTGCGTTATGCACCGCCACACTGGTCCTGCACCGGGTATTATGGTATGGGGCGGTATTGGATATCACTCTCGCAAACATCTAGTACGCATTGCCAATACTTTAAACAGCCTTCGCTACATCTCCGAGGTGTTGGAGCCAGTTGTCCTTCCTTACCTTCAGGGCTTGCCCACAGCCATATTTCAACAGGATAATGCGCGACCACACGTGGCACGCATTGTCCAACGGTTTTTCGTCAATCGCCAGATTGAATTGCTTTCCTGGCTGCCTCGCTCTCCGGATCTTTCGCCGATAGAAAACGTATGGTCCATGGTTGCTCTACGATTGACACAGATTCCATCCCCAGCTGCCACAGCAGATCAACTTTGGCAACGTGTGGAAGCTGCTTGGTCTGCTGTATACCCCAAGAAACTCATCCAAAGTCTCTTGAATCAATGCCGAGGCGTGTGGCAGCGGTGATCTCCAACATGGCGGCTACTCTGGCTACTGATTTGGCAGGAACCACACTTCACAGAAGTCTATAAATTTAATCATTTGATACTTGGTCAACATGTTATCTACAAAATAAATTTTGTTGTGATATCTCTTGTCTTTCTTGGTGTTGCAATTTGGGTGGCCAGCAGTGTATATATATATATATATATATATATATATATATATATATATATATATATATATATATATATATATATATATATATATATATATATATATGTATATATATGCCAAGGATTTAGTGGGGAAAGAATGATTACTATTAATTTATAGGGGGCTTAGTAATTAATTATTGTCGTGGCGTAAATCGCCACTATTATCATATCTTGGTTCGAAATGCATCGAGAGAAATCGGGGAAATTCCCTTTGGATTGATTGACATCCGTGGTCACGCCCATGGTTCATCTCCGGTGCATGCGTCACAGAGCTTTTGTGGGCATGCGCGATGACTTTAGATGGCAAAAAAACAATAGCGTTTTAAACAGACGGCGGGCGTTTAATTTATCAGATTGAATCAGGCAGTAGCTTAAGATTTTGAAAATAAACGATGTTAGATATTTAGCTGTAGTTCTTTGCCACCGGCCTTTTAATTCATTGACTGCTATAACTTTAATAATTAGGTAAAGTTAGTTCAAGAAGGAGTAAGTTTTGATTTAAGACGACGTAATGGGAAGGGGAAATAGCGAACATGTCAACTATATATATATATATATATATATATATATATATATATATATATATATATATATATATATATATATATATATATATATATATATATATATATATATATATATATATATATATACAGTTGAACCTCCATATATCGAAGTAGCAAAATACCGGAAAAAAATTCGATATATAGAAATTTTGATATATAGAATTGAGCTTAGTTTTATCATAATTTTCCTAAAAAAATTAAAGTTAATTTTCGTTTACGAAACTCCATTTCTAATTTATACGCGAATCTCATTAAATAAAAGTTAATAACTAAAAATTGAATTAATATGAAAGATTTATTGAGTACTACATACCTGTATAAAAACAATAATCCAGACAGTAGATACAATGATCATAGTTGCATTCTTTAAAAAAAAATACGAATATTTTGCTGAACAGCCAGTTTTGCGGAAAGTTCAAAGAAATGTTCGTATGTATTCAGTCCACTAAAAACTTAATCAGGGAAATTTCCCTCAAATTGAAGTCCACGACATATTGTTTTAAGTGCCAAAAATTGGGAGATTTTTTTCTAAAGTAGAATAAAATCTCCCAATTTGTCTTGAAAAAAATTTCGATTTATAGAGATTTTTTCGATATATAGAAACAATTTTTCTATGTAATGAACATAGAGATTTGCCAAGAGTTCGATATATAGAAAATTTCGATATGTGGAAGTTCGATATATGGAGGTTCGACTGTATATATATATATATATATATATATATATATATAAAAATCAAACATATCACTTTTCGTATACTACGACTAGTCAGAAGGTTCGAATATTGAAGAAAATATTTGTACTAGACAAAGTGTACATTTGTATCTGTATAATATACACAGCAGGTCCAGATTTTGAGGTCATTTTAAATAAAAAATATATATAAACGATTAAAATAGAACAAAACAATAGTAATAAATACAAATTATATAGACAAATTATTAATATTCTCCATAAAAATTTAATGTCTTAGCAAATAAAAGTGGTATTCCCATTTGCTATGACTTCCCTTTTTGTTCTGTACACCACAATTTAATAAGAATCCTATAAAGTTCAGGTTTATATGCAGCAATTTCAGAAGCATTGGCAATAATTTTAGTCTCAGACTAGACAAATACTTCAAACTTTATAATGTACTAAAATATAAGTACAGAAACAGGTCATTCTGGATAATAAACAATAGTATGAAACTCGCGGAGTACCTAGGTAACGATTTTTGAGATATTTGTTCAATACATCCGTATGATTTTGAAAATATATTTACAAATATACCAATAGTTGATTTAAAAATAGTCTTACTAAAACTATACGATGACGTCAGAGAAGATATGGTGGGGACTTGACCTACTTTATTTTACGATCTATGCAATTTTTGTGTACTTAATTTTTTTTTTAGGTAGGTAAGAATATTTCCTTTCAGACACACAGTATAGAAATGGGAACGAGTAACTCCAGTACTTCAGCCAATTTATTTCTGTTTTATTATGAACAGAAATATACTGTACATCTGTTTCTGTTGAGTTAGACATCAAAATTTTTCGTTACATTGACTATCTCAATATTTTCAATATTGTGGACGGATTTAAAATAGACGATATATATCCAGTTTGTCTAACACTAAAAAACACAAATGATAATTATCTCAACAGAGATACCTCTGACATTAAATTGGGGATAAGAAACATATATCTGTACATGTTGATATACGATAAAAGTTCAAAGTTCCCGTTCAAAGTAACCCCACTAACACAATCGTAGTGAAATGCTGCAAAAATGATTTTGTACAACATAATAGTTAAGATTCTACAGGATACCTATTTAATTCCCATGAAGCTATTAATAAGAGGATTTTCATTTTCAAGGCGAAACAATATTATTATAACAACATACCACAGGATATTTTGGAACACTATATATGATTCAGCCGCTAACTTTTTTTCAATAATTCAGATGCACGGCTTAGTGTATGAATATCCTGAGCTAAAGCCATTAGACGCTCAGTACAGGATGTTTTGAAAGTTTATGTTGGAACGATGGCACGTGGACTGGATTATGCATTTAAAAGCAAGATGGAAATTTGTTGATCGTTAGCTGTTTCATATCGGTACAAGTGGTCCCGTGGGTTGGTCCTTATCCTTTGTTTTTATATCGTTCTATGTATTTGCTCAAAGCGATTAGCTTATTTGTTAGAAGATTGTATTTATTAAATATATCTACCACCATTATATCAAAAGTATCCTTGACGTCTTATTTCAAAAGATCTGCTTATCCTTGAAATCTTGATGATTATGTTTCTTATTTTAGTTTTGTTGCGATTAGCTTATTTGTTAGAAGATTGCATTTATTAAAAAATATCTACCACCATTATATCAAAAGTATCCTTGACGTCTTATTTCAAAAGATTCCTTGATATCTTATTTCAAAAGATCTGCTTATCCTTGAAATCTTGATGATTATGTTTGTTATTTTAGTTTTGTTGATTTTAAAATACTTTCAATTATGACACCATGGCGAAACCACTTGTGACGGTTATTATAGTTTCGACTTCTTTACTCACGTCTGAAAAGCCCAACGAAGATAGATGATTTTTTTTTGTTTCTTTATTTAATATGCTTTTTCTTTTGTTTCTATACCTAATATGATTGTTTTAGGGGTGTTAATTCAACTTGCTTTGTGCTTCTATACCATAATGCGCTTGTTTTTTGCTTTTTAATTCCCGTTGATTATATTTCTATGCCCAAAAGGCTTCTTTTTGTAGTGTTAATTCACCTTGTCTTATGTTTCTATCCCTAATATGTTTATTGGGTGTTAATCTTTCCATATATATATATATATATATATATATATATATATATATATATATATATATATATTTACATCAGTTTAAATATATTATTAAGAAATATTAGAAAATCTAGTATATAATGCATAATTATCTATGTGTATTTAATGAAAAATATTAATAAATAGTATTAAAAACCACTATGCTTCTTTTGTGTTGTCGCATCTTAGGAGGTAATACTGGTTTTCCTATATGGTGCCCCATAGTAAATTGAACAGTAATACTGCGGTGTATTATAGGCGAATGTCTTCACGAAAAGAGCCTCCGCATTGGTTAAAAATAATTAAAAACTAAATTTGTGCAAATGCACCCTAATTTGTTATTAGCAAAACATCTTTCTCACGACAGAGCATTGCTATGTATCCTATTGAGCTGCTGGTAGAAATTTAATTCAATGTGCAAAAAATAAAGATTGCGTGCATTAATAAATAATATTTGACAATGTGCATTAAAAATAATATTTTTCATGATACAGCGTATAAAATGTGTTTCGGTATGAAAAATGGGTGTACGCATACTTGAAAAAACTGTTGATTATTTTTTTATTCAATCAAACAAAAAAAAAAAAAAATATATATATATATATATATATATATATATATATATATATATATATATATATATATTTATATATATATCTTATATATATATTTCTTCTGTCCGTGTGTATGTAACTAAACTCCTCCTAAACGACTGGACTGATTTTTATGAAATTTTGTCTGTGCGATTAAGTTGATTCGAGAATGGTTTAGATTCACAATTTGATCCGATAGAAAATGTTTTATATTTTTAATTAATTAATAAAAATCCAACAATTTATAAGGGAGTGCGTCCGGTAAATGGAAACTGTTACAGTTTGTGGAATCACCCCTCTGGATAATGGCGTCCACGTTAGGTTTAGTTAGTAAACAGTGAGCGAAAAGATAAAAATAAAGAAAATCAAAAAGTTCCAAGTCATATATTAAACCAGAATAATAAATGAAAATAATAATCTTTGAAGTCAGATTTTATACTCTAAAATAGATCAGATCCAACGGCATATTGATATTCTCGACACGCGATGGAAAATTCGAATCAACCACGCTAAGTGACACGAGATCTTTTTAATCGCTACTGCAGTCCCCCTCGCCTATATCTTTGTGCCTATTGAAGAGCTAAAGACTAAGATTCTATCCTGCTAACTTATTTCTGACTAAAAACTCCTCTGACATTTATAATACCAGCCCACAACAACTTTCCAATAGCGAATATCTCTCACTTTACTCAGTAGAACGCCGTGTAATCGTGGCGCATTCGGAAGGTCTCCCATTCGGAAAGTACCGTGCTCTCGACCAGTGTTCGAATCCAGAGTTGTGTAACTTTTGCTAGACCTGTTATTTCAGCTTTTTTTTAAGGCTTTTTTATTTCAGCTTTTATTTTATTATTTTTTTAATTATTATTTTATTTTATTTTATTATTTTTAATTTTAATTTTACTTTTTTTTATGATTTTTTAAAATTATTATTTTTATTTATTTTTATTATTTTCAGCTTTTTTATGATGAAATACCGAATATAGCTGAAATCTGAGGAGTTTATTATGCATTTATACATTTTTAATTGGGTTTTCATATTATTAATATGTATAACATTTCGTATGCTTTTTTTTTATGTTATTTATACTGGGTTTAGTTTTTTAATGGATTTTTATAGGTTTATTATAAATTTATATATTTTATGTTTTACTTTTCAGAATTTTTTGCTCCAATGATAAAGGGTAAATCTTTTCTATGTTACTTATACTGTGTTTAGTTTTTAAATTGATTTTGGTTAACAAATATTCTTAAAATTCCGGGCATCGCCGGGTACTTCAGCTAGAATTACAAGGTTTGAACAGGACAACGTCTGTCGGGTCCGCTAGTATATATATATATATATATGCATGTATGTATAATGGCCAAACTATCTCTTTTTTCCCCGTGGACTCCAGCCAAGATGATGCTGGAACAGAGCCAATGAATTAAGAAATAATAAGATTTCCAAAATATCATCAGATACATCTTTAAAATTTTAATAAGACCGTTCCCAGACACAACAATCTCAGTCATTACTTTCTAGAAATAGAAGAATTATAATTGGAATTTAATATTTTATCAACATTTCAAAGTCACATGTGAAGGGGATTTAAAGGAAAATTTTATTAATATTTCTATAAATATAAATTGGATGCGATGCATAAATCGAATTATATCTCAGAATTTACAATGGAAAATATTTAGAGTTGCTTCTTCCTTCGCGAAATTAATTAAAATAACTTCTCTAATACTGACGGAAAAGGATAGGACGTAAATACTTTAGAATCCAGGTTCTTAATATTAATATCTTGCCCTATACAACGGAATTGTTGTTAAGTAATTTACAATCCTAGCTGAGTTTTCTTTCAAGTTAATGTGCGACATTAATATTAATGGGTGCAGAAGAGAAAATAAATCAATATTGAAGCTAAGACTTCATTACAAGCAAATTCAATTTTTTAAAACTCCCTTTTTGAATTTTAGCTCATTTTGTGCCCTTTAACACCTAATACAGGGTGACCGAAAAAACACTAGACCATTTAAGAATATAATAACTTTTCTATAGACAATTTTTTTAATAATTTTGTTTCAGATTATTCATCTGTAATCTTTGGAAACTACCAGATTTGCCGGCGTATAGGACGCACTTTCTTTCCATAGAAATACGCCTAAAATATGGTGTGCGTGTAATGCGCCGGTAATCAAAATTATTATTTGAAATTCCAGTCTGTTTAAAACCTCCGGTTTATATTAACACACATGTATAAGTGTTCTATTGAATTTTGGTTTGATATGAAAAAGTGGTTTTGGATAGTCCATTTCGGTATTTAATTTACTGTTCTGTAAAAAAAAAAGTTGCGTAATATATTTGCTGTGATACATGCGACAGTTGCAAAGTCGTTTCAGATATGTGGTATTATAAATCACTTGATGAAACAGAGAATGATTTGTTATACGACGACTCAGTTTCTGAAGAAGTGTCTGTAAGTGATTCTTCACTTCGCTCTGGAGATTAATTTTGGGGTTTTGAGAATTCTGATTAACCCTTTCAGAGGTAAAAACCTTCCCCGTTTGAACGGTGCACATTTTTTTCCCCGATTTTTTTAAACTAAAGAATCTTGAAATATTTTCCAATTAAAGACTGCAATTTTTTTTATTTCTTTAATCTGATAACATATGGCAGTAATAACCATTTTTCTGCTCATTTAACTGGAATACATTGAATGCAAGGGAAAAAAAAGACTAAATTTAGGCGTTTGCACTGTGCAAACGGTGCCCCTCTTAAATGGTACCTAACTAGAATTTCCACAAGCTTAATTTTTATGGATATAAATAACTAATAAATTAGTACAGTAAATCATTATGTAAGTCTATGAAAAAAATATAGATTTTTTTTCTCCTTAAAAATATACGAAGACTCAGTTTCTGAAGAACAGGCTCTAAGTGATTCTTCATTTAGCACTAGAGATGAATTTTTGGGTTTCGAGAATTCTAATTGAATGGTACCTAACTATAATTTTCCCTAGTTTCATTTTTTATGGTCATAAGTAACTATTAAATTAGTATTGTAAATCACTATGGAAATTGATGAAAAAAATGTAGATTTTTTCTCCTTAAAAATATACGAAGACTTAGTTTCTGCAGTACAGGCTCTAAGTGATTCTTCATTCAGCTCTAGAGATGATTTTTTTGGTTTTGAGAATTCTGATTGAATGGTGCCTTACTACAAATTACCCTAGACTCATTGTTTTGGACATAAATATTAAATTAGTACAGTAAAATCATTATGGAAGGTTATGAAAAAATATATGGATTTTTTTTATTCTCCTTAAAAATATACAAAGATTCAGTTTCTGAAGAAAAGGTTCTAAGTGATTCTTCATTTAGCTCTAGAGATGAATGTTTGGATTTTGAGAATTCTAATTGAATGGTACCTAACTACAATTTCCTGTAGTTACATTTTTTATGGACATAAATAACTATAAAGTCTGTTCAGTAAATCCTTATAGAAGTTAAATGTGTAAAAATGTGTATAAAAACTGCCTTATAACGCTCCGTCCTATATGACGGCGAATTTGGTAATTGTCGAGAAACTCCCGACAGAAAAACGAGTAAAAATAATTGGATTTTTATTGAACATAAACGATGAATTGGGCCAAACCAAAAAGCTGACATTTGTTGATTTGGGATCAGAAAACCACCATACCAGTGATACTACACTTGTTCTGGCAGTTTCAAGTATTGAGGTTGTGAGTGATTTACCTAGTGCGGGGAGGTACTGTTCGGGAAGGTCTGTGCAGAGATTATAAACCCTAATTCCTTATTTCGATTATTAGGTAAGTAAATTCCACTTATCTTCTGAGTTCGTGCTAAGGGCCACTGGCTTTCAATTCCAATTATGTAGTTCGGTCATTTAAATCAGACTCGAAATTAATCTACAACTAACAGTTGGACAAACATTTAATCATACAAACACGTTACAATTACAAATTACAATAACGATTAAACAAAGGCGTTCTATATGAAGCTTATACTAGTTCCCTCTATCTTCGTTCAGTTCCGTTACGTTTCTGTTCAGTTTCTGACGTTTGATGTTATGAAGACGCTCCGATCCGTGCACACTATCGGTCCACTGGGCTGCCGGAACAAGGTCTTAGGACAATATTCAGCCAGCGTAGAGATTTGAAGAAGAACGTCCATCATCGATCCGACGGTGGTCTCAGCAGCTGGGCATAGCATGAAGCTCACTACAGAGGAACTAAAGAATGCTGAGTTTAATACCCTATAAGGGAATACGTTTTTGGAAAAGGACTTTTTACAAAATTTTGGAATGAGGATAATTTCGCGAAACTACTGATTCCATTTGACTTCTGAACTTAACGGCTCCATGCTTTTACCTAGTGGTATATATGAAGACATAGTATACCCTAACAAACCTTAAACCATCGAGCAATTAAAGAAGAACAACATTCGTTTAATAAAGGAAGAAAGAAGCCAAGACACATCACGACAGGTTGAACGCTCGTTAGAAAGAGCCTGCCACTGTCAAAAACAAAATGGTGGCTATTTCAAGGACGTTATGTACAAAACTAGTTAAAAAATATTTCCAAGAATTGTATTTATTGATTATAAAAGAATGATTGCGGATTTTCAATAAATAAAATAATTATTCAATTTTAAAATATTTCAGGCACCCCGTATATGAAAATAAATTTAAGAGATAAAGCAACCCACATTTAATTCATCGTCATAAATTGAAATTTGTCAATTAATTCGTCAAGTACCATAATGGTAGGAAATTTTGGCAAAACGTCCCTTGTTAAGTGATTATTTATGCCTGTAATGTTTTATTTTTAACATGCATTTTTTAATGAATGATTGTGCATTTATTGTTTTTCCATTGTTCCCAACAATGCTAATTCGTGGTTTACAGTAAAGAGCCTGAAGACTATCCACTAGTGTGCCTAGAATATTTTAAAGTTCTACTGGGATAGTTCTTAGAACGATACATGTTCAACATGTCTTTCCACAACATTGAGATCAATTCAATGTGTGGAAGTATTCATTATATACATATATATATATATATATATATATATATATATATATATATATATATATATAATATATATATATATATATATATATATATATATGTATATATATATATATATATATATATATATATATAGTATATATATATATTATATTATATATATATATATATATATATATATATATATATATATATGTATATATTATATATATGTATATATATATATATATATATATATATATATATAATATATAATATATATATATATATATATATATATATATATATATATAATAGTCATGGTTCCTGCCGTTCGAAGGGTGGCCGTCGATAACAGGTTTTTCCCACAACATTGGTCCTGTGGAGTGTTTAATCGGTTTTGAACTATACAAAATAACTCTCTTATCAATGCCTTCTCATCGGATCCACAACCTTACGGTGGAGGCAATCAGAGAATTCTTGTGGACCAAACGACTGTGCAACCTGTCTGGCAAAATCTCTTATTATTGAAACGTGGAAAAAAGAATAGGACTTAGCCGAGAACTTTAATACTTTTTGGGATATTTATATGTCATGTCGACATTCTCACAGTCCCTCTAGTCCCATAGACGCACATTGTTTTTATAGTACATATAATTAACCCATCAAGATGCGCGGGGGTCGTTTTATGACCCCACGTTTTCCAAGTGTACAAATTTCAAGAAATCCAGCAACCCAAACATTTCTTTCTTACCGCTTGCTGATTTTACGCCCTTCTTCCTTTAACACGCCCTTCTTGCCTTTGTGACCGATTAGAAGGAATTTCAGGTATTATTCATTTCTTAGTAAACATTTTGTCTGTTTCTGGGGTCATTCAAGGACCCCTAGCGTCTTAACGTTTTTCCCACAGACTCAGTTCCTTCGTGTTATCGACACGTTTCGCTTGTTGCTTTCAGTTCAGCTTATCGCTTGTTGCTTTAAATTGGTGTATTTGTTCAGTATTTGCTTGTTACTAAAAATGTCGACTTCTTATGAAAAAGAAATGGAACGTTTACGAAAACTTCTTGATGAAGTTAAAAGTGATGAAAATTCGGTTGTGGGCGATGATGAAAATGTAATTGAAACTCTTGAAGATAATTTTTCTGATCACGAAAGTTTTAGCGAACACGATACAGAATCAGAAGAAGATGGGGATTCAAGGAAGCCAGATTGTAACTTTTTACAACTGCACAAAAGGAGCTGTCGATGTTGTAGATGAAATGGTAGCCAGCTACTGTACTGCTCATAAAACAAATAGATGCCCAATTGTCATAGATGCCACTTGTTTATTCACTTCCAAATGTTGCTGCAATAACTGCTAGAAACGTATTGTTATCCAACAATAATCCATCAACTATGTATAAAAACAGACGTTTGATAAAAGACTTGTCTTTTTGACTTATTAGTGATTACGCAAAGAAGCGGTTGGATATTCCGAGTATATCCCATGGATTAAGAAATGGAAATGGAAAAAAGAACTACCCTCCAGGTGATGAACCACCACAAAAGAAAACAAAAACAGTTTCAAAAGGAAGGTGTAAGTTTTGTCCGAGAAATCGGGATATAAAAACAACTGGTACCTGCTAAATGTGTAACAGTTGTGTTTGCAAGGTACACCTATTTTGAATATGCAAAGCACGTATTCAAACAGAAAATGAATGATTAGATATTAATGGTATATTACTTTGTATTTCTCTTAAATTTAATTAAATATTATGTTAATAGTGTAGCATTATTCTTAACTCTTTGAATTATTCTTATATATCTCTTTTTTAACAGATTTGTCTGCTAACTGTAAGAAGAAGAAAATAAAATTATTTTATTATTTTATAACTGAAAACAATTAAATAAAACTTTGATTAATTCGCAATATAATGTAAATGGATAAAAAAGAAAAGACATATCTGGTATTGATAAAAATAAAATATTTAAATCGCTTTTGAGTTTGGCGTCACATTGTATAACCCCCGCGCGTCATTCTGTTCGTGTAGGAGGCGCGAGTCCTGCCGGGTTAAGTTTATCAAATCAGTTTTCAATACCTTTTTCGTCTTTCCACCGTTCATACAAATTATCACGTTAACATACTTTTGTAGTATGACCCTTTGTTGTCACATGTCAATTCTAATCATCAGGGTTCCCGGCAGATTTCGGTTTTAAATCCGGATGTTTTTTCGTTGCAGATTCCCTGACGCGGGAATATAGATTTTTTGCTCTATACATGCACGTTCCTCCACGAATGCCCAAATTAAGTGTTATGAATGGCCGAATGAAACAGACAAATGCATATATTACGTATGATTTTTGTGAATTTAGAATTCAATAGAATTAGCTACTGGCATAACATGTACATATTTTTAACAAAATTAAAAATTCATGAACATCGTGATACTCTAATTCACATATAATAGAATCTTTCTATTCAGAATGCAATTTGGGAATGAAAAATAAACGAAAATGAATTTATTTATTATACGAGAAACTAAACGGATAATTTATCAAAAGAATTCACAATATAATCATTCTTACTGTTAAAATACTATTCGTTTTCAAATCGAAGAAATATCCGCTGCTATAACCAGGTCCAAGTTCATTTATAAACAATAAATCTTTTTCAAGCGTCCTTTTCGGTGTACCATCTGGAAAAATCCCATGTGTCGAAGGTTATTGATCATTTTTCTAATAAAATTAACTGAAGTTTCGAAGACGAATAGATGTCAATAGAAGGTTTTTCTCAAAGGGTATTACTAGATGAAATTTAATTTCGTATGAATTATTATATGTCCGGTTAATAGATATACTTTCCCAATGCATGATTAACTTAATTTTAAAACGACATATCAAAATAAATAATTCCTGTTTGAAAGCCTTCGATTCAACGTGGAGAACTGGAATCAAATATCAGAATCAACTTAATGAATTCAAAAACTCGATGCTACGCAACTGAAAAGGGAAATTAATTTCTAAAGGCATCTGATGTAATTGAATTGATAATGCAAATTCATTTTTGCTGAACCGATTCGGAATTTCATAAATCACTTTATCCTGCTTCCATGCTTTCAGATTACTCTTACATCATTCTCATTACCTTATTTTCTATTGACTGTTTTATAAAAAATTATATTATGCCGAGAAAATTAACTTTAGTATTTAAAGAAATGACAGCTTCTTTGATAAAAAAAATTAGTAAGAAACCTAGATAAAGTATAAGAAAATCAGAGATAAAAAATGTATATTTGGAGATATAGAAAAAAAAGATTTTTTGACAAGAACGATTAATCAGTGTGGTTGGTAAATGTTAATTAATCAGCCATGAAAGTTTAAGGAAAAGGAATTTAATAACTATATGAAAGTCTTGTATTTTAATACTGTGGGATATGTTCTGCTTTGAAATGAATATGAAATATTTAAAAATAATTTATTATTTTAGAAAAATTTAAGACCTGTATAATATTTTTTTAAATTCCACATTAAATTCGGGAAATATTTGTATGAACATTTGTACATAGTTAATTTGAACCGAAGAACTTTTATTCTTTTTAAAGAAATACACCTACCATGACAGACGTGATTCACGATAATTTTCATTGCCCGAAATATGTATTTTAGGACTTTCAACATATTTAATTAGACTAGAGAGGCTTGGTTTCACGAAATTTCAAATTTTTCTAGTGTTTAAGAAATATATATTGAAGATTTCAATGATGTTATATAAAATGTAATTGGTGGTAAGTTTACTAGACGTCTTGTTTTGAGTACGAACTTGCAGTTGTTGTTTCCAACGCAAAAATAACTTTGTATATTACTTAACCATTTCTAAGGCCGTGGTAAGTATACTTACCATAAGTTTCATCATTTTTTTTAAATGTCCATGGTAAACTATTTTACCAATTATCATTTGTGCTGCAATCTATCAATAGCTTCAGAAAATAACCACAAAATTTCAAGTATGCTATAGCATTTTTGCTGAAAGTGTCGTGTGTTGTTGTGTAATTCTCTAGTTGTTCACGGCATAGCAACTCGTGACTCGCCCTCTACCGAGTCATGTTGTATTTAATTTTGGAGAAAATAGTTATGTTTTAGCTTTCGTTGAAAGCAGTCGCTAAAATATGTTACTGCAATTAAAATCTTGAATTATATTTGGCAAATTTTAGTTTAGGACTTCCTCAAATGATGAAAGAAAAAGTGAAGCTGAAGAGAGGGGAGTTTCATTATAAATGTAGAGAGGATGTTGCAGCCAACAAATGGATGGATAAAAAACCTGTAACGATTCTCACAACAGCAAACAAATCAAAATGCACAACAGTTTCAAGGAAGAACAAGAAGGAAACATTAGTCAGGTGTCATATATATATATATATATATATATATATATATATATATATATATATATATATATATATATATATATATATATATATATATATTTATATATATATATATATATATATATATATATATATATATATATATATATATATATATATATATATATATATATATATATATATATATATATATATATATATATATATATATATTTATATATATAGAAATATTACGCCTATATATTGCTATACAAGTACAGAAAATCGTGCCATATCACATAAAATTTAAATATATTTAACATAATTTTTACATCCAACTTATTACATGATAAACAAAATTCTTAATTGTTAATTAAGTCTTTAGTATACATTAAATATTTAAGTATTTTTATGATCATGTTTAATGACGGGACCGGAAAGAAAGCACTGTCATAAAATGTATCTATATATTTCGCCGTATATAAATTTATGTCTCCCTATGTTTATCCTTGCGTAAAGAAACACACAAAAGAACTTTCGTCGAACAGGAATGTTGAACTACAGATATTTCCTATTTCTCTTTTTATCTTTTAAGAAATTTTGTTCACGTTATTTTACTCTAGAGAATTTCTAATTCTTAGAAAGAGGGCAGAAAAAATTCTCTTACGCAATGAACTTGAGTTATCTCGTGAAAGGTGTCGGGGTAATTCCATTTTGCTTCGTGGTGTTCGACTTGAAAAGATTCCCTTTAAGAAATTATAAAATGGCATTTACGGTTAATAAACAAAACAATTCTGAAGAAATGAAACTACTTGGTAATGAGGGTTTATGAACATTTATCAATTTCAGACTATTAAACTAATATACTGACTCTATACTATTGGAATTTTGACTCTATATTATAGGAATATACTATTACATGTAACATGGTAATAATGTTCTTAAAAATATCGTCTAATGCGAATACCTGTTTTGAGAAACAAAGGCATATTTCTAAAAATGCGCTAGTTTGCAAAAATCATCAAAATTATGTTTCTTCTTCATTTTTATAGTTTAGATAAATATAATTAATTATGAAACCAGTAGTTGATCAAATATACCAAGTATAAGAAATGCTTAATATTTACTTGTTATCACTGCTTAATACCAGTGAGCGATGTGTTTCACTTCCAGAAAAAATATCCTCATCTTTTTAGAGTTTCTTTTCAGCATTATGATATCTGTAGGGTAGATTTTTAGAAAAATGTGTTATTTTCGCTTTTTTGCGGTGGCCTAAGTGATTTTTAATAATATCGTTGTAAGCAGCTAAGCATACTGAATGTATGTCTTATTTTTTTAAATTTATTTCATTAAAAGAATGTGCATTTAGGAAATGTAATTCTAGATGTTTGGCTTAGTTTAGGCTTTCTTTTATGTTTTGCAGCACCCATCTTAGATGACTTTTCTATCAAATTTACTTCATCAGCTTTTTCTTCCACAGGTAATGCCAAAAGATAGCCAAATGGCTAGGGCTATATGTGGTTTCGAGTCCCAATCATAGCATTGATGTTTGTAGCCGTTCGAAATCGACTTTAAGGTGTAGGTCTCGGTCTAATTAGCCCTCGTGTAAAAAAATGACCGTAGCGCACCAAAGCAAACCAATAATCCACGGGTAATGCTCGAATATCTTCAGAATTCATTTCAATAAAACCTTTCCCTTTATAGAGACTTTATATATTCTACCATCGCAGGAGGAAGAGGATAAACTAGGTCATGTTGATAACCTAGCTCTTAATAAGCGGATAACCCTCCTCATAACCTAGCATATAATGAGGAAGTGGATTTCCTAGCTAATTAGGAAACTTCTTGTCTCGGGATGCATAACACGTAGGACTCTTTTAACACCATAAAAATAACGGTAAAGGTGATATTAAGAATTCAATCTATCAAGATCTCTCTGTGATAAATTGTGCCAAATCACGGTGGAACAACATCTCTTCGACAGAGATGTGGCCGAACGGAAGGCCGTAGAGTTATTTCGCTGTACTTCAGGCCATGATTATCTTTCTACACTGGTGTAAGAAATTAAGAGAATTTGCAGACTTGGTCGATTATCTCTAGAAATACTCTACCAATTTTAATGAAATTTGATATGTACATACATTGATACAATACAAAACAAATAACCATTCAATAATTGTAATACACACGCATGATCGTGTGTAACACTCCTTGGAGTCGGAATGTATGAAACAGCGGTTGCAGAATTAAAAAAAATGGGTAAATTCTTGGTGTTATTTTCAGCAATCAGTTAATTTAAAATTGCAACAGTGAAACTGAGTAACCACCAACGTGTAGATGATGGAATGAGATGGCGAATTGTGGGGAGGCTAGAAGCAGGTCAATCTTAAGTCCAAATTTGTAGATAGTTCAATTTAACGCCCAGCGTCGTGTGTAACTTATGGAAACAGTTCCAGGATACCGGATCCATCGAGAGAAAGCCTGGGCAAGGTCGTCCAAGAGCCACGACGGCCAGAGGAGATCGCCATTTGTCGATTGTATCGAGGCGTAACAGGAGTGCTACAGCTTCTCAGCTCTCTCGTGACTTGTGTGCAGCCACAGGAACCCGTGTATCAAGGGTGACTGTTTCCAGAAGACTTCACGAGAGAGGGTTGTTTGCAAGAAGACCTGCTGTTTGCGTCCCGATCACTTCTACGAACAGGATAATCCGTTTATCATGGTGAAGTGAGCACAGAGATTGGAGTATGGATCAATGGGTGACCGTTCTCTTCACTGATGAGTCCCGGTTCAGCCTAAACACCGATTATCGCCGTACGTGCATATGGAGAGAACCAGGGACCCGCTACCTACCCTTCAATGTCCGATAAATCAACCATTATGGCGGAGGAGGTTTAATGGTCTGGGCAGGCATCATGTTGGATGGCCGCACACCTCTCCATGTCTTTGAAAGAGGCACTGTGACTGGTGTGAGGTATAGGGATGAGGTCTTGGAGTCCTATGTTTGCCTTTTTAGGGGGGCGGTTGGCCCTGAGTTCATTTTAATGGACGATAACGTGAGGCCACATATAGCTCTTCGGGTCGACAACTTTCTAGACAGTGAGGATATTTGCCGGATGGATTAGCCAGCCAGATCTCCAGACCTTAACCCTATAGAGCATGTCTGGGACGCTCTGCGGACGGCAATTGCAACTCGCAACCCCTCTCCGAGAACCATCCAGGGAATGAAAACAGCGTTGCTGAACGAGTGGGACCAATTGCCACAGGAAATGATAAACTGCTTTATTTCAAGTATGAAATCACGCTGCAAGACCTGTATATCTGTAAGAGGGGAAAATACGCCCTATTAACCCATCTATTAACCCATTTTTTTTGTTTATTGTCCAACCGCTGCTTCATTCCTTCCGACTCCTACGGGTGTTACGCACGATTATCCGTGTGCACTACAATTATTGAATGGTTATTTGTTTTGTATTTTATCAATGTATGTACATATCAATTTTCATTAAAATTTGTACAGTAGTTCTAGAGATAATCGACCAAGTCTGCAAATTATCTTAATTTCTTACACCAGTGTAGGTATCTCCCGTATTGACTTGGGCATTAATCCATTCTATAATCTTGTGTTCTTTGGGAGGAGATGAAAGTGGTACACCAAGCACGGTGCCCTGAGTTCCAAGCAATTCCACTTTGGGAAATGTACTGTTAAACAATGCATCTAATGGAGTTATAGACAACACTGTTGAATTTTCCCCAGTTGGAATTCTGTCCCTAGTTGTCTTATGTATGCCTGTTGGCAAAAACTCCCAACAGTTATTGAATAGTGATAGTTTATTTCTTTGATTGCGGTAGATATGAAATATATACAGTCAGATATGCATTCTATTTTCTGCTAGTTCGATCAGATTTCCGGCTTGAATTGTATCGGACCATATGTCTTCCCTCTATCGTAACTTCGAAGGGATTAGAATTTTCACTGACGGCTCCCGAATAACAGATTGTGTTAATGAGGGTGCGGAAATTTCCAGTGATCTCTTTACTCATTGTGCTTCAGAGGACAGATTCAGAACCGCCTTTCATGTGGAAATTATGGCAATATGCTTGATCCACAAGCATCTCTTTTGTCGCTCTTAATAATTTACAAAATCTGCCCCTCTTAGTAACTTGAGGTATGATGTGCATGCCATTTCATCTCACGGGTATCCTTTGTCCGTTGATATCTAGAAATGTCAGCAGCTCTTAGGTGAATTATTTAATATTTATAAAGTCGTTTTCATCCAACGGATTTATGCATACCGTGGTATCAAATATAATGAGGAAAAGGATTACCTGGCGAAGAGGTGAGCAGCAGGTCTCAAAGTATCTAAAAATTAGGGCCCTTTCAACACCATCAAAATAAAGGTAAAACAGTTTTTAAGGTTTCAATCTATCAAGATCTCTTTGTGAGAAATTGCCCTAAATATGTTAGAACAACATTCTTCAATCACTATGTGGCACAAACGAAAAGGCTGTGCCTTCCTTTCGTCTTTTTTCAGGTACTGAATGTCTTTCTAGGCATCTCCACGGGAATATCCAAGACATTAACCTTTACCTTTTCTGTAAGTTTTGCGATCTTCGAGAGGAGAGGGAAATGATACATTTAGCTCTTCAGTCACACTGAACAGTTTCCAAAGACAGCCTTATTAGTGACTCTATGGTTGATTTGCACTACATTACATCTAACAAGACTCCTTTGTCGGTCGATACCTAAAAATGTCAGCAGCTCCCTGGTGAATTGTTTAAGATCAATGAAGAAGTTATCTAGCAATGGATTCTTGCAAACCGTGGCATCAGGAATAATGAGGAAGAGGATTACCTAGCTAAGACAGCAGTTGCATGTCTACAAATATCTAACGCCCAGCATCCTTTTACCACCATCAAAATAATGGCTAAAATGTTTTTTTGAGCATTCTCACTATCAAGATCTCTCTAAGACATATTGGTATAGATTATAGTGGAACAACTTATCTTCGGTCACGATGTGGCCGAACGGAAGAACCTATCGTTATTTCTTCTTACTTCCTGTATTGGCTGTTTTTCTAGGCATCTCCACCCTATTAACCTGGATATTAACATATTCTGAAAGCTATGCAATCTTCGGGAGAAGACAGAAATGGTGCACCTCGTAAGCTCTCCTGGACACCAATCAATCTAGCTCTCGGAAAAGTATTGGGAAATGAGTTGTCGAATGTAGTTATGGACAACACTGTTGAATTTTCCATTGTTATTTTATTCTGTCCACAGTTGTTTTAGGTAAGCCTGTTGAAAACAAATCCCAACAGGTATAAAATAATGATGGTTTTGTTTCTTTGATTCCGGAAATCATGAAATTCATAGAACCATAATTTTAAAAATTTGCGTTTTGAATGGAAATTTCCCCCAATTCTCGAACAGTGATAGGGTGACAATGTGTAATACGGTGTGACTTACTTCCATTTCACTTTAATATCTTATGAATATTCCTAAAGCATTCAAAAAGTTCAGATAGCCAGTGAAATAACCGCCAATTCCTGTCTCTAGCAGGTCAAGTTAAATTGCTAAGTTTGACTAAAGAAGCGATAGATATCACACAACTTTAAAATTTTCCAATATTCCAAAATTTCTACGAAAGATAATTTTAGAATTGTAATTATTTTTTGCAATTTTTCTCATGAGAGAATATAGGAAATAAATATTTTTCATTAATTTGTATATTTCAAGATAGGCTGTTAGCAAATTTCAAAATGGTGTGAAAGTTTAACGGAGACTGAAAATTCACCGAATATTTTTCTGCGAACGATTTTGCCCTCTAAAGTCATCTCAAATTTATACACCGACGTATATCTGAAAATATGGATAGTCGTTATATTTGAAGTACATTATGTTATCCTTCCATCTGTTTTGGAGTCTTTACGCTGTATGTAGAAGCAATATATTTTGAATTTAAACCTATGTATATGACGTTGCAGTGTCAGAATGTGCATTTCATTTTAGAAATCATGGTTTACTTTTACGATACAAGTATTAAACATGGAAATGGTTTTTGAAGAGCTATGAATTGAAGATCAGACAGGATGAAAATATAGTATATTTGTTATGATCGGATGAAGCTTCAGTAAAATTGCAGCTATTATAGTATTTCAAAATTTATTAAAAAGCATTTATGCTTTCTCGTCCGATGTATTTCAGTTGGAAAAATTAGAATGATTATAAATCTATGTGTTTTACATAGATAAAAGTATAGATTTACAGATTACACAACTTATAAAGTTTTAATTGAGTTTTCTAATGATATTTTTGTGAGCAAACATTTACAGATGGAAGCCACACTGATGCAATATTTTTGTACTTTTAAAATGCTCAGATTTTATTTTGGAATATATAATCAATTATTCTTAAAAAATTGTACGTTCTTACTGCAAATGCAGCACGTGTGGTTCATAATATGATTAAAATAATAGTGGGTACTATGAATTTCATCTCATATTACTCGCTTATTATGCATCTCATATTATGCGCTTGATTGCATTTTGATTTAATTACGTTAATGCATTTCTGAAGTTAATAATCAGTTTGCAATTCTAAAACTGTAACTGATCCATGACATTTTAAATTGCGCAAAAAAAGATAGATGAAAAAACACAAGTGAAAATGTTACCTCCTTGAGAATGGCATTCATATTTCTTTAAGGATTTAAGAAAGATTTTCAATACCAACATATTAATATTTAAAAAGAATTGCGTATACTATGGAAATTTCCCGAATTCTCGAACCATAGTACAGTGAACACGTGTAACACATTAAGACTCTTTCTTATTTCCTTTTATTTATTTTCCATCTATTCCTAACTCACTCAAAGACAAAAAGATGACCAATGAACGAACCACCAATTACATTTTTCATAAAAATTTTGAATGTCTCAGGGCATATTTGATCGAAAAACATTGAATTATTTGAAACCTAGATTCTCTAGTCTAAGTTTACATGTCCAACGTTTACAATGCATCGGGCAATACACACACACACACACACACACACACACACACACACATATATATATATATATATATATATATATATATATATATATATATATATATATATAGGGTGTCTCAAAATGTTGTTGTCAAACTTAACATGCTGGTTTGTCATATCGTGATGAACAAAATTTACGCAGGAACGTGTGTCCGGAAACGCGAACATGATGCTCGAGTGTGCTGTTTACTTTATCGGACCATACCTTTTACCAACCCCCTTGAATGGCCCAAAATACCGTATTTTTCTGGAGGAAGTAGAAAACTCAAAACAAAACAAAATCACATAAGAATATATGACCGGAAAAGCAAACCTCATCAGCTATAGGATAAACAAAGATGCAGAAATGAATAGCCAACAATGGGTGGAATTCTGCACCTTTGCTTATCCTCTAGCTGATGAGGTTTGCGTTTCTGGTCATACATTCCTATGTGATTCTGTTTTGTTTTGAGTTTTCTACCTCCTCCAGAAAAATGCGATATTTCCGGCCATCCAGTGAGGTTATTAAGAGGTATAGTCCGATAAACTAAACAGCGCCCTCCAGCGTCAGGATTTCGTTTCCGGAGACACGGTCCTATGTAAATTATTTTCATCATGATATGACAGATTAGCATGTTAATTTTGACAACGACCTTTTGAGACACACTGTATATACTAATCGTGAGTCACGGGGAAATTTTTTGTAAAGAAGGAAATTTTTCCAAGTTGAATTGAGTATGCAGAAATGTCTATACAAATATTCTAAATTTTAGTGAATTTAAACCTAATTTTAAGGATCACTTGCGGAGGTTACAAATTTATCAAAAATACTAAACTGTTTTTAAATATTTCATATCCATCTCAAAGCAGCACATATAAAACCTTATCAAAATACAAGACTCTCATATCCTTATTAGATTTTATTCTTTAAAAACTTTCATGGCTGATTAATTAACATTTACAAACCACACTGATTAATCGTTCTTGTCAAAAGATCTTTTTTTTTCAATATCTAAAAATATACATTTTTTATCTCTGTTTTTCTTATCCTCCTTCCTTTCTTACTTTATCTAGGTTTCTAATTAATTTTTTTATCAAAGAAGCTGTCATTTCTTTAAATACTAAAGTTAAATTTCTCAGCATAAAATATTTTTTTATCAAACAGTCAATAGAAAATAAGGTAATGAGAATGATGTAAGAGTAACCTGAAAGCATGGAGGCAAGACAAAGGGACGAATGGAATTCCGAATCGGATCTGAAAAATGAAGTTACATTATGAATTCAATTAAATCAGATGCATTTATAATTTCATTTCTCTTTTCAGTTGCGTCTCATCGTTTTTTTTTAAAAATTCATTAAGGTGATTCTGATATTTGATTCCAGTTCTTCACGTTCAGTTCAAGGTATTCAAACAGGAATGATTTATTTTGATTATGCCATTTTAAAATTAAATTAATCTCGCAGATTGAAAGTATACGTATTAACCAGACATACAATTATTCATACGACATTAAATTTCATCCAGTAATACCCTTTAAAAATAATCTACTATTCACATTTCTTCTTCTTCAAAACTTCAGTTAATTTTATTAGAAAAATGGTCAATAATCTTCAGTACATGGGATTTTTTCCAGATGGTACATCGGAAATGACATGAAAAAGATTTTTTGTTTCAAAATGAACTTGGTACTGGTTGTATCAGCGGATATTTCACATATTTGTGAATGAATGATATTTCAATTCTAAGAATGAGTATATTGTAATCATTCACTTAGTTTAATTTTCCTGTAGCTTTCAAGGACTAATTATTCTCTGAATAAGAACAAATTTCATTATATGTTAAATAAAGTATCACGATGTTGATTAATTTCAAATCTTGTGAAAAATTTATACATATTATACTAAAACCTAAATATATTGTATTCTAGATGTACGCAAATCATTCTGTCTGTTTGTATGAGTAAACAAACTACACAGACAGAATTCTCGGAATATAATTTAAGGGAGGATCGGACAGACAAACTTTTATCTAAATCACAGTAGGTATTTCACAACAAAACTCTGGATGTATTTTTATTTTTAATCTACTGCCATTCACTTACTTGAGAACGAAATACGGTAATTTTGTTGCTAGGTTTTTATACATCTGCTTGTTGCGAGAACTCGTTCAGGTCCTTCAATTTACATTTAAGATACGTCATGTGAATTTTAGTTGCAAATCATATTTCCTACGCTATAAAATCTGTAGAATATTAGTTAAAATATCCCATGGTTATCTAACTATATCTTTATATATATACTAGCTGAAGTACCCGGCGTTGCCCAGATTTTTAAGAAGGTTTGTTAACCGAAATCAATTTAAAAACTTAACACAGTATAAATTGCATAGCCAAAAAAAAAAGCATGTGAAATGTTATACATATCTCAGTATTTTGGTAGATGCAGTCTTTCATCATTGTACCACTAAAAGCTGTAAAGTAAAAATGTCAAACTGTGGAATGTTTGTTAACCAAAATCAATTTAAAAACTTAACACAGTATAAATTACATAGCCAAAAAAAAACATGTGAAATGTTATACATATCTCAGTATTTTGGTAGATGCAGTCTTTCATCATTGTATTACTAAAAGCTGTAAAGTAAAAATGTCAAATTGTGGAATGTTTGTTAACAAAATCAATTTAAAATCTAAACAATTTAGCAAGATTTAACCTTCTATCTTTGGAGCAAAAGAAGCTGATAAGTAAAACATAAAATATGCATACATTTATAATAAACCACTAAAAGCTGAAAAAGAAAAATGTCAAATTGTCTTTTGGAAAGTAAAGCTGAAAAGTAAAAATGTCAATTTGTCGAATGTTTGTTAACCAAAATCAATTTAAAAACTAAACACAGTATAAATAACATAGAAAAATAAGCATGTGAAATGTTATACACCCAAATAATAAAAAAAAATCCAATATAAAAATATATAAATTTATAATTAACTCCTCAGAATTCATCTGGATTTAACCTTTCATCTTTGGAGCAAAAGAAGCTGAAAAGTAAAACAAAATATATACATTTATAATAAACCACTAAAAGCTGAAAAGGAAAAAATGTCAAATTGTCTTTTGGAAATTTAAGAGTTTTAAAAAGTAAAGCTGAAAAGTAAAAATGTCATTTTGTCGAATGTGTGTTAAACAAAATTGATTAAAAAAGTAAACACAGCATAAATAAAATTAAAAAAAACATGTGAAATGTTATACACATCTCAGAATTTTAGTAGATTCAGCCTTTCCTTTTTCAAGTTTAAATTAAAAATGTCAAATTGTCTAATGTTTGTTAACAAAAAGTAATTTAAAAACTAAACACAGTTTAATTAACATAGATTTAATAACAGTATAAATATCATGAAATATATACATTTATAATAAATCAATAGAAGCTTAAAAGCAAAAATGTCTAATTGTCCATATAAATACCTCCATAAATGCAGGATTCTGTAGCCAAAAAAATATATAAATAAAGTATTAAAGCATTGGTTAAAGGCACTGACTGATGAAAAAATTAACAGAAATCTGCAATTTGGGCTACATGCACCATAAATGCAAGATTCTGTAGCAATAATAGACATATCCTGTCCATAATAAACTCCATATAAATCTCTGTTCAATTAAACTGATCCAAATATAATCTCAAGTGCCTTCATAAACTATGTTTCTCGTTTCTGGATTCGGGATTCAATATGATTGTTTGTTAACGAAAGTCAACTTAGAAACTAAACACAGTATAAATAACATAGGAAAAAAACATGTGAAATGTTATACACATCTCAGAATTTAGATAGATTCAGCCTTTCATCACTAAAAGCTGAAAAGTAAAAATGTCAAATTGTCTTTTGCCTTGTGAACTCTGCATGAAAAATTAAGCACAGTATAAATAACATAGTATAAAAAAGAGATAGGAAATGTCATACACATCAATACTAAAAAACAACGAATAAATTTTGGTTCTAATTTGACTCTTAGTGTGCTTCACTTTTGAAAATAGTTGTTCACAGATGTACGTGCTTCCAAACGTTGATAACCAGAATAACGCTTGACTATGCAGTGAAGGATATTTATATCTGGGCAGGTATGATTTATGAGTACAACAAAGAGACTCTATTGAATTTCTCTTTAAGTTAGATGTCAGATTGCAAATCTATGCATTCCATTTGACAATTTGCTAGCATTATATCTATATCGACTGTAAATAGAGTAGAAAGCATGCAAAAAATAATTGTTTATTTCCCCCGAAGTCCTGAAATCAATTTTAAATTCTTGTACTAAATCAGAAAGTAGGGCTAAGCATTTTGTAATATTTTTAGAATTGTGCTTGGTCAGCGTCTCGAAACGCAAAAAAATTTTAACATTTAATTTGGCTTGCCATAATTTCAACTTCGTGGATTTTGCACTGAAGTAAAATCCATGAAGTGACGGGTGTTTGAGTCATTTAAATGGGCATTCAGATCTATCAAAATCTGCTAAATCTGCAAGCCAGTTATCATAAAGTTCTGGCACAGATTACTTTTCAATGTCATAAACAATTTGATATCAGCAAGTAGGCTATAAAACCTTTTTAATATTTTCTCCACTGAGCTACCTTATTTCTTAAAAGTATTGCCATATTCAGCATCCAAGCTTTTAAGAAATTCCTGAAACTGGCTATGAATCAATCCCCAAGCCTTCATAAAATTCACCATTTTGAAGATGATTTGCATAACATGGTCCATTTTTCTCATTTTCTGCATTCCTTTTTATATCAAGGCAGGCTATTAATTTTTTTTTCGCTTTGAGCTCTCTCTCTCTAACACTTTGGGCCTCACTAACACTTGCTTTGGGCCGCATGCAGCCCGCGGGCTGGACACCCCTGTATATTTAAAAGACCCTGACAAATTAAATAAAATATTGTATAATTAAAATATAGGTAAAAGACCCTGACAAACGTAAAAATTAATAAAAATCTGCAATTAGGGCTTCACACACCATAAATGCACGATTCTGTAGCAATAAACATCTCCATAATTAATATCTGCATAATAAATGTCTCCATAAATGCAAGATTTTGTAGCAAAAATATTAAAGTATAGCTAGAAGGCATTGACAAACGAAAAAATTAATAGAAATCTTCAATTAAGAGTTCCACGCACCATAAATTCAAGATTCTTTAGAAAAGAAAAAAAAAATAAAGTATAGGTAGAAGCCACTGACAAACGTAAAAATTTATAGAAATCTGTAATTAGGGCTCCACTCACCATAAATGCAAGATCAGTTGTTTTCAAACAACTAATATAACCAAACATGTTATTTTTCACACATTCATTAATACAATACTTATGTTGAAAGGGTCAAAATATAGAGATGAAGCTAAACGTAAGACCAACGTATGGTTAAACATAAATATTGTATGGAATATGTGAGATTAAGAAATTAAAAAACATGAGTCTTTTTAAAATCAAATTTTAAAAAAAATATTGCTTTCATAGCACATAAAAATATTTATTGGTAAATTAGGGTGTTTTTTTATTATATATATAAATATGGTGAGCAAAGTTTTTCAGTTTGTTTATTCTATTTTCCGCTTTTTTGAGGGGAAGATGCATTAATTTTAAATGTATTCAACTTGAATTTAAGTAAATGAAAAGTGAAACTAATAATATAAAAAATTAGACTATATTTAGTTACATTAAAATGAAATATGTTAATCATTTGACAATATTAAACCAGTTAGGTATATTATAATGTAAAAAAATAGTTATTACATATTAAATATTATTTCCAGGAGGGTGGATATTGTTCAGAGTTCAAGACATTTACTGCAAAAAGCTATAGTACCAATAATGCATAATGAAATCTATAAGTTGGACACATTTCTAAAGAAATGGAACCATGAGTAGAATCTAACTTAAAAGGATTCGAATGTAAACATATTAATATTTTGAAAAATATATTTCCTTTGAAGCATTCAGCTTTTAACATATTTTTTTAACAAAAAGGACTAAAATAATACAGTAAATATATTTCTATTTTACGGGGCAAAGCATATATCTGATTTTGAAGATAACTGTCATATGTATCATGTGTGAGAAGGAAATTAAAATATTAGCATTAGGATTTTGTGGAGAGTGATAGGCGTTTTAGCTAAATTTAAGATAGGGCAGTTATCTTCAAAATGACCTACAATCTCAGAGAAAATTTGAAAATACAAAAATAATACATGCAATTTTATGTTCCAATATGAAATTATTCCCCGATTCGTCATTCCTTTCCTTATAAAACAGCCCAAAATAAAAAAAAAAACTGCAGTTATATCACAGAAATATTCCAAAGAGTTGCAGACAGAATAAAAAATGACAGAAAGTTCAAATTCCACTTCACTATCCCATTGAAATAATATTTAAAGGAATGAATTCTGTTTTAACTATTAATTTATGAACAATTAGAAAATTAACTAAATGTAAAATAGAAAAGGAAATAAAACTTAATTCAATGCAAAACAAACAAATGTGAAAACAGTATGTGACTATCACAGAAATATTCCAGAGTTTCAACAGTAATTCTTTACCAGTGAACTTTACAGTAAAATAATACATGCAATTTTATGTTCAAATATGAAAATATTCCCCGATTCGTCATTCCTTTCGTTATAAAAAAAGCCCAAAATAAAAAAACTACAGTTATATCACAGAAATATTCCAAAGAGTTGCAGACAGAATAAAAAATGACAGAAAGTTCAAATTCCACTTCACTATCCCACTGAAATAATATTTAAAGGAATAAATTCTGTTTTAACTATTAATTTATGAACCATTAGAAAATTAATTAAATGTAAAATAGAAAAGTAAATAAAACTTAATTATATTTCACTGCCCTTCAAAAATATCAATAATAACACAATTTCCTTAGCAATACAACACAAACAAATATGAAAACAGTATGTGACTATCACAGAAATATTCCAGAGTTCAACAGTCATTCGTTTACTGGGAATTAACCCAGTACAAAAGGATTAATGAAAAAAAGAAAACTAAAGAAGGAATATTAGAAAATTAACTTTAAATAACTTCGTGCGTTCACTTACCTTAGACATTTTGAATTAACATCCAATAGCTGCGCATGCGCAGTTCGTATGAATGATTGATTCCATCGTCTGAAGATGAAATATTATTTAAAAGCTGTATTTATTTATAATTATTTTAAAGCTTCCAAATTAATATTAGAATTATCTCCAGGCTTCAAAACATAAGTATACGAAGTTTCAACCAGATTCGTCAAGAAATGTAGATCTGTATCCGTTACATACATACATAGAGACACTCTGCTTTATTTATATATATATATATATATATATATATATATATATATATATATATATATATATATATCTAATATATAAAAATGAATGTTTGTATCTCTGTAATTGTATAGAAATCCACAGTTTAGGAGCAACGATCGTGAAATTTTAAATACAGGCGTCTTTAAAAACAGCCGAGGGTCTGAAGAACTTCAAAAATCGAAATTAATTACCGTTGATTTTTAATTAATAAAAAACCACAATTTTGAAACTAAATGTAAGCTGTTACACTTTGTGGCATCATCCCTCTGAATATGGCGTCCACGTTAGGGTTAGCTGACAGGGAGCGAAAAGATAAAAATAAATAAAATCAAAAAGTTTCAAGTTATATATTAAACCAGAATAATAAATGAAAATAATAATCTTTCAAGTCAGATTTTATACTTTAAGACATTTCGATTAACGATCGTCGTTTATTTTCGCCGTGTTATTTTGTAAACAAACGTTCTCTGTTGCCATTTTCATTTCAGACATTTCTTATTGAAACGATGTAATGCGTAGTAAATGCGTTAA
>OU015502.1:67107489-67172489 GCA_907164885.2 Dolomedes plantarius
TCTTTTGACATTTCCAGCCCATACTTCAGTATTCTACTCATTCCCAAAGCACTTTTGCACTAGGTGATACAACCGAAAGGAATGTCGTATCGCTGTCTCTTCAGTTGAGGGAAGAGACGAAATATATGATTTTATTTTAGTGACAAATTTTGCGAAGTATTTGTACCGAAACTTATTTAGGGACTTTTCACTGGGATTTGCTCCATACCAGATCAGAAAAAAGCATTCTCCTACTTAAGCAACATCATTATGCGATGAGTTGCATTTATTAACTACTGTCATGTCGTGTTCCATATCTTTACTTTGAAACATTTTTACACAATTTTTCTTTTCTTTGTTCAATGCTGCAGAAGTAGTATCGCATCCATTGAACGCATGGAGAAAAATGATAATTTGGTATGTCCCGATGATTGTATTTTATTTAAGGAATGTACTTTTTTCTTTGCTTTCCGTTTGCATGTTTTGACAAGGAAAATGCCTTTTCTGTAGGAGGGAGAGCTGTTAACAGAACCAGGTGGTCAACATCTTCACCGATGATTACAACGATGTTGTTAACAGAACATGCTTCATTAATTGCAGTATTTACAATGAGAATGTCAGTTTCGTCATTACATTGTCGGTTTCGAATCCCACTGTTTTCCAGATCAGCTGATAGCATGCGGATCAGTTTGATCTTGTTATTTTCATTTGAAAGGAACTGCTATTGTTGAACAGTAACTCGCGTGTTTCCATCAAAACTTATGTCTACAGATTTTATCACAATAGACCGTAGATTTTCTTCCATTTTTTGTACTGTTATTGGTGTTAGATTAGCCATTAAAATCGACTATAGAGCTAGTCCCATAATGCTTTTTTTTATATAGTTAACTTAATTTGTGCAAACATCTGAAAAAGTTAATTGTGTTCCCACACGGTGTACGAGAAAACCATTGTCCACAATGTTGACGCAGCTCAGGAGGTTAAGATCTTTGTTTGGAACTTCAAAAACGTCGTATCTAGCCAATGTCGTTGTCTCTCGCATTCCAGCTTCATTAAACAGAGCAAATGTAAAAGTTTTTGAACATTTTCTAAATTTTTGAATTTGTTCTCATATTCTAAATAAAATGCTACTCGTTTCTTCGTCGTTTTGTTTAACAATCTCTATCCTCTGGAAAAGTAACAACGGATTTACTAATGTATTGAAACCGTTTACTTTCACCACACAATTGACGGTGATCAAGCTTTCATAAGCTTTACCATTTTAAAGTACTGAACCCAGAGGGATGCAGTTGGGCCATTCTCTTTCAACTGCTTCAATGTCTTCGTTATTTTAATCTCGATGTCTCATATATGAGTATGTCCGTATAGGGATTCTAATGATAGTAGTTCAGTAACGAAATCTCTAAAAAACTCATGGAGATTATTGCTTTTGAAATAAGTTATATCCATGACCTTTAAATTTTTTTTCCTAAAGCTGTTTGGTTAAGCTTGGATTTTTCTAGGGTATGCATGGCCAGGAAACGTTTTTTCTACTGACGTAAAAAAATGTACCTGTTGCTCAAGTCTGATCGGTGGGGACTTTTAGTATGTTCATTAACATGCTCAAACAAACATCTCCACCAATTTTCAAAAGTTTCATATTTCTTTTACCCATTCGTCAAAATCGGGTCTATTTTGACTGGGATATAAGTGCCTCGTGTACACAAATGATTTCATGTCCCCCAAGGAAGTGTCATATATTTATGTCTCTTGAGCGTGGAGACGAAGCCATAGGTCTGTCACGTCGAATCCACCGTCCAGGATATGTGGCATTCAGGAAGTGGCTGGTTATGATGCTAAACTGGGGTGGAGCTCCATCATGCATAAACCACATGTCCCTCTTCGTGGTGAGCGGAAGAGCTTGCAAAGCACCAGTAAGCACTTGCTTCTTAAAGACAATGTAGGATGCGTCGGTGAATCGTTCTGGTAAGCTATACGGTTACACCAGTCAATCATCAACGATACCCGCCCAGATGTTCACCGGAAATCTCTTCTGGTGGTTACGAGGGGTAGTAGAGGAGTGTCTTTCTCTGATCTGAATATGATTGGGCAACTTATAATTTGGTTTATTTTTAATTTTTACATTAACGATAGTTCACCTTGGGCACTGAACTTTACACTTTTCAGACACACTGAATGGAATGCGCCTGTATGTTGTATTGTTTATCTTTATGAGCACTATCACCCCTCAAATTTTGTCAACATGGTTCATGATCACACTGTATAGTAAAAAAATAATTTAATTATTATTTTTGCTGATCATTCTTGTTTTTTGGCTTATTTTATAGATAAAAGATTAACAACCTTGTATTGTTCTCATGTGTGATAAGTAAACAAATAAACAAGTCATCCATGGTTTGCAATTTCAGATCTTGTGTAAAATTATAATTATCTCCGATTTTTATGTTTGGATACATTAATTTAAAAAGCACTTCCATTTTCTGAAATACTGTGTAATATGATCTGGATATAAAGTTACTCTTATTTTAGAACGAAGTTTACCAGAAAACTTTTTAGTCATCAGCTGCTTTAAGCCCTTAGTTTAAAACTCTTCCAGTAATTCCTGTATAAGAATTCTTCCTGCCAAACGATGCAAGTAAGGGAGATGTTTTAAGTGATCGATTAACTACTTCAAAAGTATGCTTTATCAGTTTAATGCGAGAGACACTTTATTGAAATTTTCTTTCAGTAAATTCTTGGAGACTTTAAACCAAAAGCTGTAAAATGCGCATAAAGTTAAATGTAAAAGCTTTCTATAACAGGAGATGGCTCCGGAGAAAACCGGATTAAGCTAGAATATACAAGAACTTTCGTTGTTTTGGTTCGAATATATTTTGACATTTTGAGAAATTTTATTCCCTGCATCACGGAACTACTTTGATTTATGTTAAAAACATATCTTTTTAAAATAGCACCAACTTATACAGAACTGTGAGGTCTTCATACATTAATTAACGGCATTAAATCGTTTGTATATTAGATTTTGTTTAGAATATTCTAACTTATGCTGTGATATCTCTATATATATATTTCTTTATTTGTTTATATATATATATATATATATATATATATATATATATATGTGTGTGTGTGTGCGTGTGTGTGTGTGTGTGTGTGTGTGTGTAAGAAATGAAAATGTGGTAAGCTTTGAACATCAGGTAAGAGTAATCGTAGAATTTCATACAGTCAGGAAGTAGTCGTTACGATACGTTAGAAAAGACACGGAGCAAGGCCTGAGTGACAAAGTCGTATTCAATCATAGCAAACTCTTTTATTTAAGAAGCGTTTTCGTTGAATGACGGGACAGTTTACATTTTTAAATGCTTGGGCTACAGTTAATTTCTATGAAAAAAGTTTCAAAATTACTTATTCCGGAACCTGCCGGAGCAGCATAAGACAAAGGAACGTAGCTCTCTAGAGGTAAATGTTGACGGATCGGTGGCATACATACAAAAGACCACGGAGAACTCTGTGTAGAACGTGCGGCCGTGTTAAAACTTTTAATTGGCTAGTTGAAAACATCTGACCTCGCACGTCATATGAGGTGATCTGATGGAACATTCGAGAAGGTCGCATCACACTGTTTTTTGAAAACAACATTATCTTTTACACGTGTATTAGGGGATAGTCTAATCGGTTACTTTGGTTATCTTTAGATCAGAATTTGGATTAAGGGACGATACTTTATTGAGATAGAACTGAAAAATCACGAATATGCGTTTCATTAATGAATGTGAAATGATATTGTTTCATCTATATATATATATATATATATATATATATATATATATATATATATATAATAATATATATCTTTTAAAAAAGTCTTTTTAAGACCAAGAATATTTTGATCTTTGAGAGACGGGGAGATATTTTAAATATAATCATTAAAATCATGACACAGTTTCGTCAGGTAATTTTGTAATAGAACTTTCCGTGAGTCAGCATGAACCGTGTTCGAATTATCTTCAGTCAATTAGTATAAAGGGAATGAAAAAAATATAAACATAAAACTTTTGAAAGTTTCGAATGCTTATCTAATTGTTATAAGGAGGAAGTTATAAACAAATAATATTCTTTAGTTTTAAACTCTTCGAGTAATCCCTACACAAGAATTGTGGCTGCCAAGGGATGCATGAAAAGGAGATGTTTTAAGTAATCGATTAACTACTTCAAATGTATAGTTTATCACTTTAATGCACTAACCACTTTTTGAAAATTATCTTTTACTAAACTATTTGTGACATTGAACCAAAAGCTGTAAAATGCACATCAAGTTAAGTAAAAAATTATTCTATAACATAGAAAACTTCGAGAAGAACCAGATTTTAAGCTAGTTTATGTAAACTTGTGCAATTTCAGTAGGTATTTGTTTTGACATTCTGAGACGTCTTATTTTGTACTGTTCAGAGCTATATTACAGTCTGTTAAATATACCGCAATGTTATAAAGAACTGTAAATGTCTGATTACATTAAATGTTGACATAATTTTGTTTGTATAAGAGTAGCCAAAATAAAAGTGAAACTTTTGTTATAGCATTATTGGTTGAATTCCCAGAGCTTTTTGTTTGCAACAGTAAACGGCGTTGTATGTTACGAAACACAGCTGACATCGTTACAAATTGTCAGTGTGGTGATTAAAAGTGTTTTAGCAGGGTGACTACGTACGTTGGTGACATGCATTTGTCCAAACAGATCCAGCGAGTGTTTTGTTTTCTAATTTAGACGATAACAAGTGTTAATGAACCCAATTTTTATAGTCGTAAGAAGAATAGCCATAAATCGATGTAGCACTGTAAAGTTTTCAGATGTTTTAAATAATTTTGTATGCGGCGAGTGGCCTAATGAAGCACTCTTGACAATAACCATGGAATCGATTGCTGCGTGGGCAAGATTTGACGATATGTTTCTGCTGGGAGATCCTCAACCATAACTTTTATAGTTCTTACCTTTCGACCTACGAATACCACATCATTGGTCCAATGAAAAAGGCACTCAAGGACTGTCGTTTGCTAACGATACAGAGGTCGGAAACAGCGTTAAAGAATTCCTCTGAGGATTTTACTTTTGAATGTATTAGTGGAGTATAAATTTACGTATCTTTGAAATTATTTTTATGATGCTACTAATTGAGACAAGGGTGTAATAACTTAGCATATATTTCCAAATTATAGAAGATACCGATATATACACGGTGATTTTTATTAAACTGACTGTACTCAGAGCCACCTATAGCGCGATCTATCAGCCAGATTTTAACCAAAATTGATAGAGGGACTACGGACGACAGGGGAAATAGTTTCCATGAAAAAAAAAAAGAAGTTTCAAATATCGCCGATAGGGGAAGATATGGTTGTTGTTGACGCACCAGATAATTTGCATAAAACGCAAGTCAAACATAAAAATGAAAATTCGTGACTACGTAGTCAACAGCAGCTAGTATTTCGGGCTATAAAGATCGGTGCGGAATCTGTTGCGTCATCGCCATACATAAGAAAGGGTCATCAGTGGCCTTTTTTTCCACTTGCATACCCACTTCGCTCCCCGGACCTAACTCATGTGACTACGATCTATGGGCTTATTTATAGTCCAATGTATATCATAGGTGAGTCTATAACTTGGCGGCCCTAAAGGACAACATATCTCGGACTGTCATGAACATTCCTGGTGAAAAGTTACCCTCGGCTGTTGAGAACGTAATGTTCAGGATGCAATGTGTCGTCCACCAGGATCTAGGTCACATTGAAGGAGGAAGATTTGAATTTGCTACATAAAGTGGTGTTGCAGTGAATTTTTTTTTATTTATTTGTCTGCTTATTACAACTTTTTCGGTAATTACCCATTTTCTTTATTGCCTGATATACTGGCGCTGCAGTCGTCTACGCAGTCGCGAATTTACGTTTTGATGTTTTACTTGTCTTTTATTCAATTTATCGGGTGCACCTACAACAATAGCGCCACATCTTCCCCTCACAGCGACTTCTGGAATTTTGATTTTCCACGGAAACTCTTTCCCATGTCGTTCTTCCTTCCTCTATCAATTTTGGAGGAATTCTGGCCTACAGATCGCGCTGCAAAAGGCTCTGAGTAGTGTCAATTTGATAAAAATCACCATATATATATATATATATATATATATATATATATATATACAGAGGCTGTTCACACATTTTTTAGACGATGTATATTGTATTCACAAAACTAAATTACATAAAATTCTTGTATTTTAAATGTTCTATTTGACATCCCTTATTCTGAACTATCTTTCGACACCGCAATTTCCAGGATAATAATGCCTTTTGAAGTGTCAGAAGAGGTATTCTATCCCATTCCACCTGAACACCTTTCCAGAGTCCTGTAAGGGTTTTGGGACGACGTTCGGATAATGCAGATTTTAAAAGTCCGAAAGCACAAAAATCCATAGGTGATACATCGGGAGATTTAGTAGGGATATCAGTGAAGGGTATGGCCTTGATACCAGTTTTTTGTTCCATTTCTTTTAGAAAATTTACAGTGGATTTTGATGTGTGACTGCTAGCTTTGTCCTGATGGAGTCTCACAGATTGATGGCACTGTGGGTAAAGCGATGGTATTTCATTCAGAAAAATTGGCGATAAAATATGTTCCTGATAGTATATAGAGTTAATCTTGACATTTTTTTCCACTCTCTTTATTTTTAACTTGCCATTATAAGAAAAACCAGCAACAATCACGAATCCCTTAGAAAAACTTTCTTTCGATTCTTTGAACCATGTACTTAAATTTTTTTCCCCTTTTATGATAATAAATGGCTCTTTTTTTTTGTTGCAATCATTTAAATACACCCATGATTCATCTATTGTGACAATTGTTTTCCATTTTTCTTTGGATAAGTGTTTCTCATATAGAATTCTGCAGCGTGTCCTGCGTTCAGCGATATGATTTGGAAGAAGGCGATGCACATTGCGTTTTTTCGCTTTCTTAAGATTTAAATCAACGTTTATCATTTTGTTTACAGTGGACACCGAGCATTTTAATGATTTTGCAACTGTCCTTTGACTAGGGGGATTTTCTTTTAACATTAAACAACGTACCTTTGCAATAGTCGAAGATGTCCGTTTTTTCCTTGGATACTTGTTTGGAATTTTTGTCAAATTTGAGGCTCCAATTTGACGTTTGTTTCCTTTCTTGTTGACGATATTACCTATCGACGCTTTAGATATCACAAAACTATGATTCTAACATCGTTTTTGGATAACGGAGTATGCATATTTCTCTTCGGAAAGAGCATAAATGTAGCCTTCGAACCACTGCTTTGTTAAAAACGCCATTTTGAATAAAAACAAAACTTTCAAGTCGCAGACTATAATTTTGACTTTTAAAAACATAGTACAATTGCAATTATTTCTTTTCCAGCAAACGAATTTTTGTTACCGATTACCAAAATCGTCTAAAAAATGTGCGAACAGCCTCTGTATATATATATATATATATATATATATATATGTATATATATATATATATATATATATATATATATATATATATATATATATATATATATATATATATATATATATATATATATATGTATATGTATATCTATATATATAAAAGAGCTTGTCTGTTTGTTTGTCCGCTATAGAATCATAGACTGTTTCACCCACCGGGACCAAATTCGGCACAGTTAATGTTTAGGACCCGAGAAACTTAAATCAAGAAAAACGGAGTTTGGGGCTCAATTAGTTTTTTTTAATTAATTTTTTAATGATTTTTGTGCCCCTAAGAGCACCTCTTAAATGTGGATACAGTCCCTTCACCATGACCAGTCTAATTCGATTTGCAGGGGAAAAGAGGTTTGTTCTGAGGGGTGGTTTGAGAGTTGGTCTGTGGATGACGGATGGGGGGGGGGGAGAGGGCGAAGTGTTTATTTTGCGGGGGGTGCAGCCCAGTATTTTTTTGATGGAATGCATGGGAAATTTTATATCTATATATCTACCTGGACAACGCCGGGCATTAATGCTAGTATATATATATATATATATATATATCTATATATCTATATATATATATATATATATATATATATATATATATATATATATATATATATATATATATATATATATATATATATATATATATAAGTCATTTTAGAGGTTATAAAACAAATAAAGTATAAAGTTTATACTTTTTTAAAGGCAACGAACATTTTGGTCTGTTACAGATGGTGTACATATTTTAATCACAATCCTTTAGAACTTGACCCAGCTACAAGATGTAATATTATTGTAGTTCTTTCCGTATGCAGTATGTTCCAAATTCATTTTAATTCCAGACAGTTTTGTATAAAGTATGGAAAACATTCAATCATAAAAGATAGAAATTTCTGAAGGCTTACTTGATTGTCAAAATAACAAGTTATAAAGAACTGATAGCGCTTAGTTTTCGCTTAATTCCTATGTAAGAATTCTCTCTACCGAACGATGGAAGAATGGGAGATGTTTTAAGTGATCGATTAACAACCGCAGGAGTATGTTTTATCAGTTTAATACTCGAAACACTTTGCTGAATATTTTCTTTTCTCAAACTCGTGGAGACTTTAAATAAGAACCTGTAAAATGGACGTAAAGTTAAATATTGAAGCTTTCTACAACATAAGATAGCTCCGTGAAGAACCAGAAGAAGTTGAATATTCAAAATTGCTTCGTTTTACTAGGCATATATTTTGAAATGCTATGAAATTATATTTTCTACAAATCAGATATATTTTACTTTCTAACGTTATAAAGAAATGAGAGGTCCGTATGCATTAAAAACTACCTTAATATTGTATGTGTATGAGACGTGTTTTTCTATGATCATTTAATGTAAAGATCTTGGGTAATTCTATTTTCATTTGTAATGCATTACTCTGTTTAAAATGTAACTCAAATTGAACTTTTTTTGTGATTGAAATTTATTTCTTAAAATGCATTTGAAATTTATTTTATATTAATGGATTATAAATTTGCGATTTTATCCAATTAATTTTTATGACGCTACTAGTTAAGACCTTGATGAAATATAGCATATTTGAAGGTCTTATTTGAACAGTAAGCCATCTCATTTTTTTTTTCAATTTTAGATACAGAGATTTAAAGTCTAATAATTAATGAGAAATGACTGCTGAAATATGATCTGTAATGCCTTCTCTTGGCATCAGAAATGAGCTGGAGGTGTACTAGTTTTAAAATAAGATACAAATGACTTGTATGAACATGAAAGTGATGCTAACTCCATTTCTTTTAAGTGGAGTTTGCCCACTATTCATTTGTACAAAACGTAGAAAGTTCCGTATCCAATATCTCTATCAGTGTAGTATTTTTAAGGTGAAAGAAAAAATATGAAAGAAGATATATGACATAGTAGTCCTGTTATAGGCGACAAAACAAATAGAGAAATATCGTATTAAAGTAAGGAATATTTTGATGTGTTACAGAGGCGGGAAAAGTTTTTATATTTTGATAACAATCATTAAAATTATGAAACAGCTACGTGATCTAATGCTGCAACAGATCTTTCCAGAAAGCAGAATGTACCACATTCAGTTTAATTTAATAAAATGTTATGAGAAACACATATACATAAAACGTTGGAAATCATTAGATGCCAATTTATATTTGATAAAGAACAAGTTATAAAAATCTTTGAACCCTTAGTTTCAAACTCTTCGCGTTAATTGCTACATAAGAATTCTCGCTGCCAAGCTATGTAAGAAACGTAGATGTTTTATGTGATCGATTAATTACTGCAAAACTATGTTTTACCTGTTCAATGCGCGACTCACTTCGTTGATTTTTTTTTCTTTTACTAAACTCTTGAAGTCGTAAAACGAGGGAATGTAAAATTCGCATAAAGTTGAATATAAAAACTTTACATAACCGGAGATGACTGCAAAAAGAACCAAATAAAGCTAGTATACGCAACCTTGCATCGTTTTGGATGGCACATATTTTGACATTATGAGAAGTTATATTTTCTACAATTCAGAAATATTTAGACATTTCTGAATATTTCACGAATTGCACAAATGTATGAAGCACAAATGTATGAAGAGAAATCATGCATTGAAACTAACTTAATTTTGTCTGCATATGAGACTTGTTTTTCTATCATCATTTAAATGCATGTTGTGTGATTCTAGTTTCATTCGTTATGCATTACACTAGTTTAAATGCATATAAAAAAGAGATTTATTTCGATTCCAAGTTTTTCCTTAAACTGCAACTTCAATTTATTTTTCGATTGTATTATTGGATTATAATTGTATGCCTTTTTCACATTATTTTATGATTGTACTAATTGAGATCACGGTGTAATATTATAGCTTATAGATCCAAATCGTAAACGGTTCCGACTATAGAAAAAATATATATATATAAATATATATATATATATATATATATATATATATATATATATATATATATGTGTGTGTGTGTGTGTGTGTGTAAACGGTGATACATTATCTGTGGCTGGGGTATTTTTATGGGTGGAATATTAATGAATTATCAAAATTTATGGTAGATTGTGATTCATTATATCTGAATATCTTTGGGGTTTTTTTGGTTAGGGGGGGGGCGCAAGAATGTTTAAGTATTATGAAAAAATAATGCTAGATGACGATTCATTATATCTGACAAGTATTTTTTGTCTGACAGGAATGTTTAAGAGTTATCAAAAAATAATTTATATATGTCTAGATATTCAGAGTGTAGAAGACTGGCGTTCAAAATGAAATATATCAGGGAAGAACTTTCTGAAATAGATTTTCCCATTGAAAAATAATAGGGAATACTCTTGAATTCAGATGCTGATCAGTAGCATCTGACAGGAGACATACTATTTGTTTTTGTGTTTGAAAACTATCTGGAAAGCGTGTTTTTAAAAATGTCATATATGATATATAATGCTATGGCGAAAAGAAGGTTTGGGAGAAATTACTCAGAGACTTCTATTAGAGAAATATTTTCTTCTTAATAACCATTAGTGTGGAACGAAAGAAAAACTTTTTTACATAGAGATTTGCTATAGATAGCAAAAATTGCCTTTGAGGAATAAAATGAAGGATGCAATATAATGATGCTTTACTAAAATATCTTGAAATGCCGCAAATGGCGTCAAAATGGATATTTTTTATGAAAAATGATAAAATTTGTATTTTTTTAACTTCAGTTATAGTTTATTAAAATAATAATATATATTATTTGTAAATAAAATATTCCAATATGATATTTTTATAGAAAACTTACACATTCTAAGTATTGCTAATTTTTGATGCCATTATAGATCAACTGATTCTGTAGAATTTCGCGATTTTCAACATATTAATTTTTCAGTAGTATATTCTAATAATATACATTCACATAAAAGAAAACTAAATTAACAGGCCTTAATTAAAATAAACATATCACACTTATTTAGAAAAATATTAATATAATGTCTTTAAAGGCAAAACGGTATTTTGAAAAACGTTCATCATTTTCAAAAGTCCATAGTGATCACACATGGTTCTTTACTTATTTCACTGACATTTTGAATTGTTATTTTGTTTCAAGTTTTGGCATTATCTTTTGAGACTGTATTTTACTTTTTATGAATGTATTTCTTGCAGAATTGCTACAAACAAATAAGCATGACTCGGTAACTAATTTAACAATCCTCTCTACTGCTTGCGTTTGACATGGGGAATTATTCAAGACAATACGTTGACTCCCGTGATCAGATTGTTTTCCTTCCTTTATTATCTGCTTTACTTTGTCATGAGAAATATTCCTCGTCATAGGAGATTGAGTTACTTTAATATCATTCCATTCAATCATATCAATATAAGCCTTGGCATCAAAGTTTATACGTTGAATAAAAATCTTTCCGATGCCTTATTTCATTTTCAGCCCAGATATTACAGTTTTTGTTTCTCAATCCCTATGGCAATGTTTACACATACCTCCACGACTTTAGATGTAAAAATGAATCTGAAATTTTGTCAAGGATGTATCAAAATGAGAATGAGTTCACCAAAATGAGTGGTCTAATTCGAGACCAATTTAGTGCTGGCAAAATCTCCATAGGATCTGTTTTCATGTGTCTTCTACATACTCAGCTCTCTAAGACATAGAAAAAATGACTTGCAGGAAATTTTGTAATGTAAATAGGGTAGTTTAATTTGTAATTGTAATGTTCCTCTTATAGGTTCAGATGTTCCTCTTATAGGTTCAGCTTTCCCGCCTTTATCAAGCCATCTATGTAGCCATCCATTTAATCCCAAGTAACAGACATTGTTGGTCCAAAAGCAAATTTCCGATACATTGTTGGGCAATGGTTAGTGTTCGCAGAACTTCTAGAAACAAATATTGGCCAACTGCAAAATGTTTATGTTGGACCAACAATTATAATATATTGTTGTCCGAACAGCAAATAAGAGCTGCTGTGCAAACAATTATAAAATGCTGTTGTCCCAACTGCAAATGAGAGTTGAACTGCTCACCCGAGAGCTGAGCCTATTAACAGACAACCGGAGTTTCAACATAACCCCAACGGCGTAATCGGACTGTTGCTCAACAATTTCCTAACGGTATTTCTTAGTTGGGACCATATTGTGAAAATTTAAAAGTTTTTTTTCTTGTAAAGAAGTTTCATTTTGAATGCTTTTCATCACAAGGCATACAGAAGATGAAGAAAATGTAAATTTTATGATTTTTAAATTCAAATATTTTATCGTCACTTATTGTATTCACCTATCCCTTGTTTATTAATAGCAAATAGATTATCCAATTTAGATAAATGAATATTTGAATTAGTTAAGAACATAAATGTATCTTCCCAATGTATGTTAGTCGAAAAAAGCTTATTTTGTTAAAGATAGTATTACACGACTCTATACGTATTTCTCAAGTTATTCGTATGAGTCATACGTATTAGTTGTGTTCCCATCCAAGCTATTTTTTAAGCCAGATGTTTGCCGCGTTTTGGGGTTTGCTAGAAAGATTACTGTTAATTTTCACCACATAATTCTTCAATTTGAAATACAACACTGGCGTCATATCGCCAGAGTTTGGCGACAGTATCATGATCGCATCATGTTCTTCATTTTAACCTTTAATTGTTTTGAGGAAAAAATTAAACTGGGAACTTAATTTTTCTCAAGTTCATAACTACCACAATTTCCCTGTCGGAAATGCTACACAATTTGCAGAACTTCAATGCAAAATAATTTTTCAATCCACTATTACTAATTAGTAAGTGAAGATATTTTGTGTCATTTTATTCACAGAGAGAAAAAACTTTCAGTTGGTAAATAACTGGTCTACGATTCAAAATGTTTTTGATATTTTATTAACTCTAAAAGAGGATAATACGGAATAAAATTGATAGCTTCATAAGAATTCAGATAAATGTTTAAGAAATGCATGCTAATATCTGCCAATGTAACATGTACTGAAAAACAATTGAGTAGAATTATTTTTTCCATTGTAAATGTTGGACCTTTGGGGCAACATTTACAATGGAATGCCTTGGTATGATGCAGTGAATTTATAACTAATTTACTGCATCAAATTATTCTGGGGCTTTTTTAAAGACATTTTCTCCGTTGTTACATAATGTTTAAATGGAATGTGATTTCAACGGCTTCATTATTCTCTCCATTTAATGATCTATTAGATAAATTTCCCACTTCAAATTAATAACTAAGATCGGCGATCTTTTATCTGTACGTTATTAACACATAAAATGTATAATTTCTTTTATTATAATCCTATTCTCCTAATGGTTAAAAAGTAAGTTAATATCAAATTTATAAATGATCATGTTTTAGTATTTTCAGTGATGTTAATATGCAAACACTATTTAATATGTTGATACTAATACTCTAATAGAAAGTAAAAAAAAAAAAAAAAACTTTTGAAAAGAATCTGGCTTTCGACAAACAAAAGTATCTAATACTGCATTAGTTATTTTGAATTTGCACATATATTTTTCTTAAATATTGATAGAGATTAAAACTGTATGTCATGAGTTGCATAAACTAATTATATATGAAACAAATGTTAATTTATTAGCGTCATTTATTATACTGCAGCCAAAATCGATTTCATAGTATCGGAAAAAAAAATTAATTATACATCTGTTTATGAGGTTTTATCCATACGTACATTTATAATAGGAAACACTTAAAGTGAAAATAAAATGTAAAATTGTATCATCATTTTGAAAATTCCAAATAATGTAAGAATGAGAAATTAAAAGGTGTCGAAATTATGACTCTCGAAATAATGACAAATCATTTTTAATGAAAAATAATATTTTATATATCTTCAATATGCATATTTTAAACTAATGGTTAATGGCTTACAAATGAAAGATTAATTAATAACGGTGCTTAGTGTCTGAAAAATTCAGCATAGTTAAAAAGTATAAAAATCAAACCCGGCATCAAAACTATCGAAATTCCGCCATGGGGGTATTTTGTTTTTTACTTCATTCAAATTTTAATTAACATACTTAAAATATATATGAAACGGAAAGATATTCATGGGAAATAATTATTCAACGAATGGGCCTTTTAAACAAGATTAAAAACAATAAAGAATACAAGTGTATTATATGAAATAATTAAAAAACGGGAATAACATTAGCAGAAGACAATTAATTCTAAGAATACTGAAGCTCGTAACACAACAATTAAAGTTTAATTCATAGAAACTTGAAAAAAAAGGCACAAATGATTTTTATGAGGGCAAAGATAATGGATTCAAAGCATAAAAATTACAAGATTGAAGTGCGTTTCTTTTAATGGTATATTTCTTATTTTTGATATATCTGTATGAGATCTAGAAATTGAAATTATTTTAATGAAGTCATTTTTTTGGCACTCTTGAAATACAAGAGGAGAATTATTTTATTTGAAGCTAAAAATTTATCTTCAATTTATATCTGCCACCTTAACTGTTTTAGCCTTAAGCTATAAATTAAAATATGTAAATTCTCGAAATGTGCTTCGTTTATTTTCAGATTACTTATATAAACAAATTTAAAAATTATATATATATATATATATATATATATGTGTGTGTGTGTGTGTGTGTGTGTGTGTGTGTGTGTATGTATACAGAGAGAGAGAGACAGCATTGAGAGAGTGCAGAGCTATTTGAAATGAAGTTTCCATTAAGGTATCCGACTACGTTGAAAAGTTTAATTTTTGTCAAAAATAACAATTTTTTATTCTTTAATTGGATAGATCGGTTATTTAGCTTTAAAAATAGGTTTATCTTTGTCTGTATGTTAATTAGAAGCCCAGATATTAAATATTTTATTAAGACTAGAAAACCGGAAGAGGAGATTTAAATCACCCGAAGTGGCGGTTTATTAAAGGACCAGAAACCTGTTAACAATTAGTACAAAAATCATTTAATTTTTCAATATAATTTTAGTAAACTTTTAATAAAATAATTAAAGTAAGAACAATTTTGCTAACTGTGTGGCAACGATAAATTACTTCACATAGCTTGAAATTCCAAGCACATGTAAAACTTAAAATGCATATTTCTCAAAATTGAGATGTGGCCATTTTATGCTGACTTCAAAAGTGATAACTCAAAATATTATCACTGAGTTTTTGTGAAATTGTGTTTGCTTAGTCTATATATTGTTTTCTAGAGGATGTACTACAATAATTTTGACTGGAAGAATATTTTCCAATTTATGAACTATTATATAAATAATAATGTTGTAAAATTGGTAAAAGTTTCATAATAAATATTCGATTAGTTGTATAATATTCATTTCTTAATATAACTTCAAATTTTTAAATATCATTATTCTAATTATCAAATGGCACGTGTAGTTTTGGTTTTTTAAAATAGGTCAATTCTTTCTTATTTTATTTTGCACTGTGACATCTTCCTCTTGTAAATATATTAGAAAAAAAAACTATCTGTGTCTACATAATGATTCGTATTTATAGATTTGGGTGGGAAGACAATTTAGTTTTATCTTCTCCAACTCTATCCACACTTCTTCATACCCACTGATCTCTAATCAAACACGACATCCACACAGTAATCACGATATGACGGAAATACAAAAAATAAAATGTATAAAAAATATATATATTTCTGATTACAAATTTATACGAAACATACTCCCAGAGAGCGACGCAAGAAGTAGCAAGAAATATCTTTTAAAAAAAATTTTTCTATTCTAACTTTACTTCATGACACTCCTAATTGAAAACCATTGATAATCGAAAAAATGAACGCAGAAAGCGAAATATGCCTGAAACTTTAATGCATTCTTGAAATGTTGTCCCCGTTTCGCTACAATCCATCCTCATTTTGGCAGGCCAGAAATCACATTACAACCTTTTCCTCATCCTCTCCTTTTTATGCCCTCTCTTGTCTTCCCTGTGTTCCCCCCCTGCTCCCGAAAATGGACCTGCGCACCGTGGTGATTCGGTCGAAGAGTCGTTCCCATCAGTGCTCGACGAGTTGTGCTCCTGCCTACACCTCTTTCGCGAGTTTTCTCTTCGAAAGGGAAAATTTTCTGTACTGGAAAAGCGGGAAGTTTGGCGAAAGAAATCTTTATTTGCATGGTAGATTTATAGTTTGCTCTTTCTCTCTCTTTCTCCCTCTCTGTCTCTCTCTGAGTGAAGTGAATGAGGGGAGTATAAAAGGAAAGCGACCTGTAAAGGAATTTCAAGAACTTTATGTTTTATGCGCACTGGAATTTTGTTTAAATATTAATGTGCAGAAGTTGAGTGATCGTGTGAGGCGCCATGGTTTTAATATTGGCGTGGACTGGATTATTTTTATGCTGGTTGTGTGGCTTTTTATGTAGTGCAATGGATTCAGTTAACGGTAAGTGTGGAAAAAAAATAAGTTACATTTCTAAGTTCAGATATGTTTCACTAAGTTTTTTTTTTCATGTTTAAAAATCTTTAAATGTGCATATAGAAACATTATGTATTTATAAGTAAAAAAATGCTTTCATTTTATGGTTCGAACATGGAATAAATATGCTTTTAAAAGTTTTAAAATAAATTGAAAATTGGAATTAAGCTAGTCAATAACTTTTTGTGAAATATATACATGTATTTACATTTCTAATGTAATTACTTTTTATGATACTATTGAATCGCCTGGTGTAAATCGCATTTAATAAGGGTTTGAAATTTATTAAACAACTATAACAGTTAACAAAAATGTTTATCATAAGTTATTACGGGGATTATGTTCCTATATAGTTCGTTTCCTCCCATAGAAATAGCTACACATAAATATTTTTCATTGAATTACACATAAATATTTACACATAAATACTTTTCATTTAAACCACTGCAGTGAAATATAATTTATGAATATATATATATATATATATATATATATATATATATATATATATATATATATATATATATATATATATATATATATATATATATATCTTTATTTATTTTTTTATATTATGCACAAATCAAATTTTGTTTTCAAATTCAATATCAGTTATATATGTTCCGATTTAAGTACATATGTTTTTTCGTTCCACTTTATTCTACGTTTAAATTATTATTCAAAATGTTCCCTTACATAGTTATGTGTATTACACAAAATAATCATTTTTTTCATACATCCTAACTAATTTATTTGACTACATTCTGTCAAATACAAGACTAGTTGTTCTAATCTATCCAAGATGTAAGTAATATCATTTCATAATTTTAATTTTAATAGCTTGATGTTTCTAAAATATCAGGGCGTTCTCATTGAAACAAGGCCAGCGTGAGTTATTAAATTAAGATTTTGTCTAGAATAAAAGAATTATAGCAAGATATATATATATATATATATATATATATATATATATATATATATATATATATATATATATATATATATATATATATATATATATATATATATATATATATATATATATATATATATATATATATATATATATAAATATAAATATAAATATACTATTTCAAAATACCCATTTTTTATAGTTTTGTGCGTAAGTGTTTTAGTCAGTGACTAAATTAATATTTTGTTTATGATGAAATAATAAGTTTAGCAAAACATGTATGATATCATTTCAAAATACTCCTTTTCATAGCTTTGTACTTAAGTATTTTAAGTGCGTCTTCAGTGAACGTAAGTCGGTGTAGTGATTAAATTAAAATTCAATTTAAAATAAAATAATACATTTAGCAAGATATAAATAATGTAATTTCAAAATGCCCTTTTTTATAGCTTTTTGCTTAAGTACTTCATGGGCGTCTTCAGTGAACAAATGTCAGGAGGAGTGCTTAAACTCACATACTGTTTTGAATAAAATAATAAGTACAACAAGATATAAATAACATGTTTTCAAAATACCCATTTTCACAGATTGGTGCTTCCGTATTTTAAGGGCGTCTTCGATGAACTGACTTAAGTATAAACGATTAAATTAAAAATTCATTAAAAAAATAATCATAAGTAATTTTAATACATATTCTATGTCAGAAAATTGGTTAATATGTTTGTTGTGATATACGCTAATGTTCAACTACTATTAATATATTTTATGTAATGTGTGTGAATATCATTTGTCTTTTAATAGTTTAAGATTTCTTTTCTTCTCTTTTAGCATTCATTAGCCTTATCCATATTTTTCAATGCAAGGAATATTTTAAATTTAAGGATTAGCTTTCAATTTAAGGATAATATTTCATTTTTTATAAAGAATTACCTTTAAATTATTATATATGTGTGGCGGTCTACAACTAAGCTATAAAATCGCGCTAACGACTTCTCTATGTTACAGTTTTTTTAGTAACTTTATGTAATTTTCACTAAGAAAAATACATATTTTTAACTTATTCATATTTTTTTCTCCTTTTAGCATTCTTTAGCCATAACCACATATTCGAATTATAAGGATTATTTTTCAATTTTAGGATTATATTTCAATTTAAGGATTATATTTCAATTTAAGAATTTTATTTCAATTCAAGGATTATATTTCAATTTAAGGATTATATTTCCACTTAAGGATAATATTTCGATTTAAGGATTATTTTCAATTGAAGAATTTTTTTTTCAATTTAAGGATTATCTTTTACTTTCTAAAACGAATATTCTTACCATTAAATTATTAGAGATGCGTGGGAGTTTTCAACTCAGCGCTAGCAACGCGCTAACATCTTCGCTATAATGTAGTATTTTCAATAATGTTTTGTAATAATACCTAACATGCATACACACGTACTCGCAGATGTTATATAAGAAGGAAAAACGTTGTTAGAAATGTTTATCTGTGTTATTATTAATTTTCAATTTTTTTAGGAAAGCTTTTTAACATGATTCTAGTTTGTATACTCATATTTATTTTCAACTTATTCCTGTAATCGCACAGGAACTTCGGAATGTCTGATTTAAAGCTGGAAACAGAAAGTTAATTTTATTGGGATAATTTAAGATTGCATTACATGACGTATGCTGTAGTAACGTCAACAGTAATGGAGAATATTTGTTTAATTCATTCCATGTTAATTGGAATCTGTAACTGTTTGTAGAAGAGAGGAGTTGTAAAATGGATTTTATTATGAAGATTTCCGATTACATTATATGACGTATGCTGCAAAAACGTCAGCAGTATCGGAGAATATTTGTTTAATTCATTCCATCTTAATTGAATGTTGTAACTGCTTGTAGAAGCGAGGAGTTGTTGAATAGTTTATGCGTAAAGCTTATTAGAGAACAGTTGTTGAGGAAATTTACAAATTGAGGGATATTGTGTTTGGACACGACGAAAGCTTGTAATAATATATCAATATTATTTTGAAAATAAATTAACGGTTATATCATAGAGTAATGGTGATTTTGAAGGATATTTCGCTTCTTTATTTTAAATTCCATACCGATAGTTTAAAACGTGGTAGATGTGAACAATTAGCCATTTTTTAGAAATATATTTAAACACGATTTCACTGTAAAGAAAAGGAAGAATACGCTGAAAATCTGATCAATGAAATTATCCAAAAAGAACAAGATTTTTCAATTAGCACAATATAATTATAAGGATTTTGTAATTTAAAAAATTAAAGTATTTTACAGACCGCTTAAAGAAACGTCTCTATACCAGTTTTTCTGCAGGCGTTTAGCTCTCTTTCTCTCTCTCTCTCTCTCTCTCTCTCTCTCTCTCTCTATATATATATATATATATATATATATATATATATATATATATATATATATGTATATATATATATATATATATATATATATATATATATATATATAGATATAGATATATATATATATATATATATATATATATATATATATATATATATATATATATATATATATATATATATGTATATATATATATATATATATATATATTTAATTCCTTTTTAAATTGTCAACCATTTGGAGCTGAATTGAAGTTTAAATGCACGGAACTTAAATAAAAAAAATATCGTTATTCCTGGACTTTAAATAAAAGTCAAAAAATTGTATTCCAGTTATTTTGAGCAATACATGTTTGCTCCAACAAAATATTAACACTAGAAAGACCGCTGCCATCATTTTGACGGTTTTGGGCATACTATTGAGCGCTATGTCTGTATTTATGTCTTCAGACTCCTGAAAGTTTATGACATTTTTCTAATTTTAACTGAAATGTGGACACACATTTACAAAATTATATTCGATAGTAAACAGGGGGAGAAAATAATTTTTATACCTACTATGACTGAAAGCCATCGATTTGACGGCAATATAGAAAACGTTCAGAAATCTTTACCGGAAAAATATTAGTTACTTTTCGTCTCTTCCTCTTTTTGCAAATAACAGAAATATTGGCTCCTCGGAAATATTGGTGTTGAAAAATAAGGACAGCACAAACCAAGCATATATTTTTAAGGATAAACCATACCAGGTTGAGAGCTCGACATACCTGCATAAAAATATATCTAAATATATTCTTAATTATTATATTGGTATGAAATAGTTCAAATTAAGTTATTTAACTATTAAAAGACGCATTTAATATTTTATATTTTGATTTTATTATCCAACCGTCAAAATGGCAACGTTCAGTCTGTTTAGTAAGAAAAAATACCCGTCTTTCTAGTGTTAACATAACTGAATTATAACACATTAAAATAATAACACTGATTAGTTTGAACAACAATTTCTTCATAAACTATACGTGCCAGTTTCTCTTAGCACAAGTAGTTTATGAAACTTTCTATGAAATGCTTTTTGGTAATTGTTTTCAAATTCATAAAAGTGAATAATGAACACTTCATTTCAGAAGATTTTCATTCTCAAGAATGAAAGTTTCGCAGTTTTATGGAGAGAACTTTGTTAAGTAAGAGATTTTCTCCACATGTTCCCACAGGAGAAATATCCCTTTTAAGTTCCAAGTGTTTAGTCTTTGAACTCACACTTTTCATATGTACAATAATGAATCATATCCCTTTACGTTTCTTTGATTGATTTTGTTTCATCAATACACATCATCTCAAACATAAGAGGGGTGTGTTTCGGTGTTATTTAAGATGTCCGAATACGTTTGAAACGTCGATTTTGAAAAAAACCATGAAGTTCTGTTTTACTTTTTTCATAAAGAATATGCATTCTTGTTTCTAAAATCTGCTTTTATGTTTTTCTGTACGATCATTAGAAATGAAATTAAACCGATTTAACGAAGAGCATCGACAGTCGTTTTCAATAGAAGTTAGAACTTAAATTGTGTTTTCTGCAGAGCTTTATAAAAAATGTATACGACTATTGTGACAACTCAAAGTATAATCAATGTATGTTTATGTAATTTTCTAGGTTTGTTTTTCATAATACTAAGAATGCAACGAACTACAAATTTGGATCTAAGGACATTATTTGTTGATTTGTAGCTGTATTTAAAAAAATCTTATGAGAAATGACTGATATCTTACATAATAAATGTAATTGCATAAAATACCCTGTTTTTTTACATTTAAAAATGTCAGTTAGTTCTTATTTCATTACACTCACAAATGCCTTACGCACATAAAAAAAAATTTTGGCATGTTCATAAATTGTAGAGACTTGGCCGTTTAAGTAAACATTTGCAAAATTTCGACAATAAACACGTCTATTTTGTAAATATTTGTACAATTATGGTCTACATTTTCCTCCTTTTTTTATTTTGATGCTACATTCCCTCGATAGGTAGAACATAAATTTTTGTAAGTTAGGATCTTGAAAAGAAAACTTCTTCGAACGTAATCGGATACTTTAAACTGCCGTTTTGAAGAAAACAGATTATTTATTTTTTCCTCACTTATAGTATTATGTTTAGTTGAAAGGAAAGTATGGGGAAACATTATAATTTCTTTATGAGAAACATTTTTAAGGACATGTTCAAATATCCATGACTAACCTTCAAACAAATGTGTTTTTAAAACATTCCTTAAGAATACATATTTCGGTAAAAATCGACTATTAACATTGATCATAAATTGGATACCTCGAACAGAATTTCAAAACTATTCACAAACGTAGTTTAAACTGCAAAATTTGAATCGCAGTGCCAGAAACAAATTTGCGATATGTTTTTTTAACAGCTCTGTTCAGAAGGTCATAAAAATGCTTTTCATTTGAAACGTCTTTTATGGTATCTCCTATGTCTTAAAAGTAAAATTCAGATATAAACATAATATATATAACCCCTATTAGATAAATATTAACGCATACTTCATATAACTAGACCTAGTCGATTACGGTTTAACAGGATTTTACAGCTCATTATCTCTAGTTAAATTTACACAAGACTTCTAATAGACTTATCTCAGCAATATCTAAGACACTTGATAAATTATTAAACATTGATACATCATAGAACATGTATGTAAATTGTCTGTTATATTTCTATTATTCCGAATATTTTGGTACTTTATTGAATGCTAAAAAATAGTTCAATTGTCTCTAAGAAAATTGCAAAGTTGCAAAAGACAATTATTTTTATGTATGTCAATAAGAAGTATAATTTTCAAAGTTTTTCTTTCGGATTATAGTAATTTACTAATGTATGTAACAAATATGGAGAAAATTATACACTTAAATATAATTATCTCATTTTTGGCATGTTTTAAATCTACATATAAAAATAATTCATCAACAATGAAAAATTGCAGTTACGTTATCTCCAGATATTGAAGTCAGAGGTAAACCATATATTTCTTCGGGCTTTCTTAAACAATGCGTGTTAATTTATGTAATTTTTTTCAACAATGTATTTCCTTAAATGATGGGATTTTTATTTAAAAAGCGTAAGTATGAGTTGACTGAAGACTGACTTGAAATATGAGTATTTCTGAGAGAAGTTTTTTTTTTTTTTCAACTAAAAAGTTCCGGTATAGAGCTGGTGATATGGCACAGAGTGTTGATTTATCTCACAGAAAAAAGTCACCAGGTTTTAGAGTCAGTGTCATATTGCAGTATCATTTTAGTCGTCAATAAGCGACAGAAAAGTGGAATCAAATAAATCATGGTGGTTGTAGAAGGCCCCCGAGGAACGTCACTATGATTGCTTCGTGCATCAATGAAAGATATAACACGACTTTCAGATTCATCGAGTTTCACCGACTAACCCTAGCAGTCTTTTATATCTCACATTGTTATGAACTGAACATTGGTAAAAAAACATGATTTGGTAATTAGAGACCTATATAGAAACTTAAAAACTTCAATGGTACTGAAAGCCCTTTCTGTATCTTCTGTCTGTTGAAAAATAACAAAAAGAGACCTTTCATAATGATTAGTGAATTATTCTGTTTTCCTAACGATGCACATGACACCCTCTGATTGTATATAGATGATAACTAAATAACTTATCTATTATCATGCAAAAATCACTGACCACACCTCCGTTGTAATAACATGAAGATATATATCATCTTCACTCCCTTCCTTTTTCTAAGTGTTGGATTAATTTTAAATAAAATTTTATAAAAAAAAGCTCCCCTTCAAACACAGATATTTAGAGATTATATGGATATATAGTAATAAAAACATGCTTGCTTAGAATGTGCCAGTGTGTGTTGCTGTGTTTCAATGCAGTGGAATCCATTTGTATCGTTTTTGAAGGGATCAAATGAATTGAACGATAAATGTGGGAAAGCGATAGATGTGGGAACATAAAAAAGCAATTTGATCGTCGGAACTGGGGGAAATAAACGACACAACGGAAAAACGATGATTCGGAGAACGATGGACCGAGATTCCACTGTATATATATTTCTCTCAATCACATATACTTACGTCATTATCATGATTTATAACGATTCGGTCCAACCTTAATGGTATTAATTCGAAACATATCAATGGCAAATTAGAAAATACAGAAATCTCGATACACATAAATGAATTTCAGCTTCCAAAATTTGCTAAACGGAACTATTTCCTCCATAAACGAACATAGTTTTATATATTTACCCCATTTCCTTTAAAGAAATTGTTTAGTGACCATTTATCTCATTCTCTCAAATGGCAATTTCTCATGATACCATTCTCTCAATTTTTTCCTTTTAATTTCTACATTTACCTTTCTATTATTCTTCAGAATTTTAACACGCAATTTGAACTAAGCTATTTTTCTACGCAATTTGAACCTCTGAACCTAAAAAATATCTCAAAAGGGAAAAAACAATGTTGCTTGATTAAACTTCTTTGCCTAATCCATAAATATTTGACTATTCTCCCGCATATTTTTTTAACTACGTCGTATTTCAATAAAATATCAGTACTGTAGGTAAGGGTAATTTAAATGGTAATTTCCCATACCATAAGTAGTATTTCAGTTCAGAGATTCTCGTAAATTATTGCCTTATTCAACTGCAAATCCAATCTCAAGACTTTAAATTAGAACTTATTTATAAATAATTCTTTAGAAAACGTTAGACGTTTCAGAAGTAATCATCGTATATTTGTTCAGGGAAAATTGCGCGTCCCCACCCTGGACTCCTAAATAAGTTCTCCTAATAAATTTATATATATATATATATATATATATATATATATATATATATATATATATATATATATATATATATATATATATATATATATATATATAAATATATATATATATAAATTTAGGGGTACTTTAATTACGTAAATGTCTATCAGATAAATGGCAATTCCTATCTGGTCGGACCCACAATCATGTGATTCTTAATCTAGATATATTCGTTATCGAAATTTGTTCGCTGAATTAAAGCACTTGTTTTTGTTAGACTGAAATGATGCCCATAAACAACAATTCCAGTGAATTAAGACCTGATATAGCAGTCGAGGCCTATCAAGTTTGTCTGAGGAATTACATGTCTGATACGTCACGTTTGTGTGTAGGCGGTATGCATAGTGCAACGTCGTCACAATATATTTCTTGACAAACGTAGTCAATAGCGTCAAAGTAGGCTGTACAACAGCTTACAGCAAAAGATGATTTCCTGACTATTTCTGCTTTGCTGACATTTGGATTATAGAAGACAATGAATGATTCATCGGGAACATAATATGAACTTTTATAGGTAATGTGTCTTTTATACCCAACACTGGACTATTTGCCCATTTAAAAAAATTATCATGATTTAATATATCTAATATACATACAAAATACACATGATATATGTTTTGAATGGGATCTGTTTCGTAATATTTCTGTGCAAAAAGATCTTTATTATTTGGCAAAACAGATATCAGGGTTGGTTTATCGGCACAGTTTCTCTTTAAGGATGCTAGGGATTCCACATCTTAATCTTGTCCAGCAGGTATGGAGTAAAATTGAAAGAATTATTCAGATGTGATTCCTTCTATTCACACCTACTTGAAAATATTTCGAGACACCTTTCCACCATGCAAGTAAATAATATGTTTTTCTACCTATCATGATGTTCTAAAAGGGAAATATCTGTAAATGTAGTATAAAAGCTTGTTTTACGTACCGATTTTAAACGAACAAAATGAGTGTGTGCTATTTCATATTTTTACGTATATCCTTTTCATATAGTATATATATATATATATATATATATATATATATATATATATATATATATATATATATATATATATTTATTTATTTATTTATATATAATGCATGAGTTTTCGTGGTCATCAGTACTTCATCAGTGCTGCAAAAGCCATTTCTACTTCCCTTCAATGCACCAATATGTATAAATTGTCTGGTAGTTATTTTTTATACTACATTTTAGTTAATATATTCAAAGGCATAATGATAAAATTTTCGGTACCTAAGAAAATTCTCGAATGAATATTCATATGAACGATAAAAGTGTCCTTACAAAAGAACGAAAGTTTAATTCACATTTTGAGAAAAATTTAGAAATAAATAGTTCAGAAATATATTTTATAAATTGATTAAAGTTTCGAGAAAAGATTTGAATATATCAAAACCATTTTAATTAATGTTTAGGATATCTATGCTTAATAAATTATAATTGAGATTTGTTTTAACCTTTTAACTAAATTGAAACAAAAAAATATACAATTAGTGCTATGAATATTTTTGAATATTGAAAGTCTGAAATTATACGCCACGAAAGATTCCCTATTGTAAATAAAAAATGTGCATTAAAGTAAAATACGTGATCGATGTTTGTAATTGCCCGTAAGTCATCATTAAAATATGATGATAACTATAAAAACCTCCATAATATGTAAATTTCTCCAGTAATGATATAATACTTAATAACAGCGGGATATGTTTTTGTTGTGATTTTGCATAAAGTATCTGCGTATTCCTTTTGATATGTAAAATTTGATGGTTGATCTATTATGACTGTCGTTTGAGGTTTTCCTTTTTTTTAGAATGGAAAGTCAGTTATTTAATTTTAATGGCTTCAATAATGTGAGAATTCGGTGAATAGTTCTGCTTGCATGTTTATACTCCATCTACATGAAAAGTTACATAGATCTGGTCATTTTCTCAAATTTTTACTTAGAATTGTGAGATAGAGCAATACCTTGTTCAGTTATTCTTTAAAATTTTCTATTTTAAAACTTAGTCTTGTAAACAAACTGTATTTAGTACATTATGTATGGTTTTATTAATAAATGAAAGATTTAAATCAAATAATTTACTTGGGGAATTAATGAGTAAGATCATTCTCCAATACTGACTTCAACAATGCGAGAATTCTTGGAACAATTATTTTTGCGTGTTTATACTCCGTATATATTAAGGTACATAGATCTGATATTTTTAGTAAGTTTTAAATTCGAATAATGAAATAGAAGAATACCTTGTTCAGTTATTCGTTAAAAATACCTATTTTATAAACATAGTTTCAAATAAAAAGTTTGTTAAACATATTATGTATGGTTCAGTTAATAAATCAATGATTTCAATTAAATCATTTTATTGTTGAATTAATGAGTAATATCTTTTCCCAATAATGACTTCAACAATACGATAACTATGTGAATAATTCTCTTTGAGTGTTTATACTCTATCTATTTTACGATAATCAGATCTGATATTTATCTTAATTTTTTAACTGGAATTGAACGACAGAAGAATATCTTGCTCAGTTATTCGTAAAAAGTATCTATTTTAAGACATAGTCTGAAATAAAAACTGTATTAAATTTATTATGTATTGTTCTATTAATTAATCAATGGTTTTTATGAATGAATCATATTATTGAATTTGTAAGCAAGGTGATTTTACAATGATGATAATTCTGCTAATAATTCTCTCTTGTGTTTATTCTCCATCTACTTTAAGATACATAGATCCAACAATTATAAATTTAAAAATTAAAAGTGAGAGATAGAAGAACACTTTGTTAAGTAATTAATTAAAAGTATCTATTTTAAGACATAGTCTGAAATAAAAACTGTATTAAATTTATTATGTATTGTTCTATTAATTAATCAATGGTTTTTATGAATAAATCATATTATTGAATTTGTAAGCAAGGTGATTTTACAATGATGATAATTCTGCTAATAATTCTCTCTTGTGTTTATTCTCCATCTACTTTAAGATACATAGATCCAACAATTATAAATTTAAAAATTAAAAGTGAGAGATAGAAGAACACTTTGTTAAGTAATTAATTAAAAGTATCTATTTTAAAAGATAATCTCAAGTAAAAACTGCATTAAACATACTATGAGTGTTTCAGTTAATAAAAAATTTATTTAAATCATATACTTATGTCCTTGAATTAATGATAAAAATCTTCTTACTGTAATGACTTTAAAAATATGATGATTCTACTTATAATTATGTCTGCGTATATATTCTCCGTCTATTTTAAGATACAAAGATTTGATATTTCCAAAAACTTTTAATTAGAGTTGAGAGATAGAAGGATGCATTCCTCTGTCATTCATCAAAAGTATCTATATTAAAATATAGGGTCAAATAAAAACTGTATTAACCATATTCTATATGGTAATTAATCAATGATATAAATCATATAATTTTGTAATTGAATTATTAAGTAAGATCGTTTTTACAATAAGGATTTGAACAATATGAGAACTTGTTTATAATTCTGTCAGAATATTTATTCTTTGCGTGCTGTAAGATACGTATATCTTATTTTTTATTTTAATTTTTGAATTGAATTTAAAGATAGAAGCATACTTTGCTAAGTTATTAATAAAATAGTCTATTTTAAAACATAATAACACGTAAAAACTGTGTTAATTATATTCTGTATGGTTCAATTAATTAATAAATGATTTAAATCAAATCATTGTGTTGTGGAATAATTGATTAAGCTATTTTTCCGATGATGACTTGAGCAATATGAGAATTCTGCTAAAAATTATATGTGCATAATACATAATCATAGTTTTTAACTTAATTTCTAATTGAATATAGAGATAGAATTATATCTTGTTGAGTTATTCATTAAATGTATTTATTTTAAAACACAGTATCGAATAAAAACTGTATTAGACATATTCTGTATGGTTCAATTAATTAATCAATGATTTAAATAAAGTAATTTTGTCGTTGAATTAATGACGTGAGTAAGGTATTTTTAACTCAGAGTAAAAACGACTAAATTAATAGAATAATCTGTGTAGAAGTACCTTATAATTTCTGAATGCATAATTACTCGAATGAATATTTATAAATGGGGGAGAAAGTTCGAGCACAACTGACATTATGATCACATTAACTAAATTAAGCTACCGAATTTTCTTTTCATTTACTCTTTCAATTTCTTCAGAGCTTTGGGGAACGTTATAGCTTCTTCAGCATTCATTATGTACACGTATTTCAAGGAATGAATTTTATCCTCACGTCAGCAATTCTAAATTTGACATTTCTTTGGGGAAATGTTGTATGTTATCACTTATTTTCAAATTTGCTTTGACTGTTTGTCACAAATTTTCACAAACTCTGCGTTATTAGATTAATGCTAAGATGAAACAACTTCATTGAATTAATATATTTTTTTCCTCCCTCTCTTCTTGTAAAACTCTAATGCAGTTCCTTTGTTAGGGCTGAAAAGCATTTTTGTAGTGCCTCTTCACAGTCGAATCAATAATTTCTTTTCAGAGAAGTATTTATGTTATCTACGGACTAATCAGTATAAGTTTGTGAAATAAACTTTATATTTAACTTTTGATTTGAAAATTAGGGCACAATTGCTCTGGAAACTTGAATACCGTTTAGAATATTTTATTATTTACTGATTTTTTTAACGTTACATAAGGTTGTGTCATTTATCTTTTCATAAATATACATGTGAGCTCGAAGTTATTATGTTTTCTTTTATTTCACGCTATCTCTAATTCTTTCATCCATTATGATAATTTTGCCTTCATATTTTTCTGTACATAAAGTGTGTCCTTTTATATTTTATTTATCAAAAGTAAGGAATATGTATTATATTTTAAGAATTGCGTTAAGCTTCTTTAAAAAAAATAATACTTCATAGCTTAGATTGGCAAGGTTGCTTATATCAGTGGACTTTTTTTAATGCAGGGACACTTATTGGGAGACATTCACTTTTTGTTATTCACAGGCGTTAATTATGCGAGGTCTTGCTGGCTTCTTTAATATGGTAGCTCTACTTAGGTGAGCCAGCATTGCTCCCTATAAGGGAACAACACGGTAACGATCAACCGTGATTCGGGATTTGAAGCCAATCCTGCAGTGTGGAAGCTCACTAAGCTAACCACTATGTGTATATTAGTGCATTTAACATAATTAAGAAATTCTACTTACATCTTTATTTATGTACTCTCAAATGTTACTAATATAGACAACAGTGTACATATAGAAGTTTCTCGAAGAAAGATAAAAAAAATTATATATACTACTTCTATTAAGTTTGTTTTCCCAATCATCATGTTACCAGGCTACTCAATATTTTCAGTGCAGAAAAAGATAAAAAATAAATTTTACATGGAGTTTAGTTGCCATTACAGTAGCTGGAACAACATAAGTTATTTCCGTCGTGTGTCAAAATGCGTGGAAATAAAATAAATGTATTTATTAGTACTTTATTAATAGAAAATAAACCAATGTTATTACCTAATAATCATGAATTTCCGAGTCATCATTCACTTCTAAGATTGTTAACATAGTACTAAACGAGTATGTAAAAATAATCACATGAATTTGAATGCATAAAAACTTTAATTATAATATTTTATGTTATTTTAAATTTTGGCGAATATATATATATATATATATATATATATATATATATATATATATATATATATATATATATATATATATATATATATATATATATATATATATATATATATATATATATACGGAGAAAGATAGCGAGTTAATTAAGAAAAAAATTCTAATATAGGTCTCTAGGCACGCAAGTTACATTTTTAGTGAAATGAAAGTAGATGAAAATTTTTTATGTAGGTGAAAGATCATTCAAAATGTCTCATCCTAGTTACACAAAATTTAATTAATATTTGTAAGTTTTTTCTTTCATTATTTACTGCAGAGAATTTGAATAAATTCCAGATCAAGCTGTATTATTATCAAAAGAAAATTAGCCGTGTATATTTTAAATTTAGCAAAACTAATAAGCTAATCAAAATTTCTGCCAGTGTTTTATTTAGTTTTATCCGAAAGTGGTTAATATTGCATCCAATACTCATGGTATATTATTACCCTTAACTGTTAAAATAATATTCTTCATTTCGTATCTAATACTCGTTTCATGTTTTTATTTATAAATTTTGATAAAATTGAGTTTCTCTGACAGTCATAAAAATAAAACTTCCATATGATTTCAACACAGAAAAATATAGGAAATGAGAGTATTTTCTTTATATATATAAGGTTTGTTTCTTTAAATTAGTAAAATATTTCGTTATTTTCATTTTTCATTAATATAGCTGGACTTAAATTATATGCATATACAGCAACACTCAAGAAAAACACTCTATCATGAATGGAAGGTATCTGGAGAGTTATGATCCATATCCGGATTCGCAACATTATGCAAATGGAGGTTATAATTTATGAATGGGAAATTTGTTATTTGTCTGTCTAGACTAAATTGTATTTTTGTAGAGACTACGTGAAATTTGATTCATATTTTTCCAAACGCATTATATGAGACCAATTTGCGTGTAGTGAATAGAACATTACTATTTGCGTATTACTTTAAAAATAATTTTAAACAGAACTAAAAATATTTTTTTTCTCAATGCGAAGACACTTGTCGTGAAGACATTAACCTCCAATTCACCGCAGTTTTGATGACCCTTTTATTATGGGGGCTGTCATATAAATGGACCAGCATTGTCCCCTATGAAGGGATGACACAAACGGAGGCATTTTAGTGGCGCTTCGCCAGGATTCAATCTGAGCACACTCAGCACCAAACACCAGCGCGCTGTACCACAAAGCCGCCACGGCCGGACAAAAAAATGCATCAGTGGACTTCTTTCTAATTCTTAATCACTTAAGTACATTTCTTAAGTGTGTCCAAACTGAAATCGCTGTTAGAGACAATACTGTTCTACAATGATCTATCGATCTCACCTTATGTATGTACCATGTGTTTTTCTGTATATATACACTCATGGACAAAAAAATTAGCGCACCAAGAAGGAGTCGTCAAAATGAAACGAAATTTTACATACGTAATGACTAATTTGATAAAAGTAAATGATAAGAAAATCAAAGAATAAAGATAATTTAATTCAGAGAAAAAGGCAAAAGAACGGAGGAGTTAATATTCCGTTGGACTCCCTCTAGCGCGAATGCACGATGCGATACGATCGGGCATTGAGTCATACAAGTTCTGTATGATGTCTTGAGACATTTCGTTCCATATTTGCTGTAACCTTGCCTCTAGTTCGTTCAAACTCGTGGGATGCCCAACTCGTCGTCCCAAATGATCCCAGATATGCTCGATTGGAGACAAATCTGGGGATCGGGCAGGCAAAGGAAGGGTAGTAACAGTGCGGAGACAGTCTTGTGACACCCTTGCCGTATGAGGCCGAGCATTGTCTTGTTGAAAAATGGTTCCTGGGAGCCATTGCATGAGTGGCAACACATGTGGTTGCAGGATTTCATGAACATACCGCTGGGCTGCCATGGTGCCACGGAACAATACTAGGGGTGACCGTGTATTGTAGGCAATGGCACCCCATACCATCACACCAGCTGTGGGAGCGATGTGTCGCTGTACAGAAAAGGCAGGATTGAAGCATTCACCACGGGCTCTCCACACACGAACACGATTGTCATCACTGCCGAGATTGAATCTGGATTCGTCGCTAAAGACGACCTGGTTCCATTCCGCTGCAGTCCAGTTTCCTCGTGCGCGGAAAAACTCCAAACGGAGGCGTCGATGGGTGGGCGTCAAGGGCAGCAAACGTAATGGGCGCCGCGATACCAACTATCCTTCAGCCAGGCGCCTTCGCATGGTTCGAGAAGACACAGAGTCCCCTAGTGAAGGTGCTACCTGTGCCTGGATGGCGGCTGATGAAGCAGTTGGCTGTACGCATGCATTTCTTACGATGTGGCGGTCTTCACGACGACTGGTCTGTCGAGGGCGTCCTGAGCCTGGTCTTCGTGTACATGACATCTCTCGGGTCCACTGGTCCCAACACCTCCTCACAACACAATCAGAGTGGCCTAATTGACGAGCTACTCGCCTAGCTGACCACTCAGCTTCCATCATCCCGACGATTCTCCCCCTCTCAATCTGCGACAACTGCTTATATTGTCTTCGAACACGGCGTAATGGCATGTCTATCTAAGCTCTTCCTTTGTGAATGATTCAGCACACTCAAACAAGCTTTGGTTACCTGTTTTATACTCCACAGAGTACGATGTTCAACGCCCTGTACCGGCTATACGTAATGCGTAATCACGCTGCATTTCTAATCATTTGCATATCTCCCCGACATGTACCTTCATTGCAAGTTTCGTTACGATCCCGCAATTATTTCTTGCTGCGCTAATTTTTTTGTCCATGAGTGTATATATATATATATATATATATATATATATATATATATATATATATATATATATATAAGATGTATGTGTCTGTGTGCGTATGACATAATTGGTACTAGAAGTGTAACTTTGTCTTTAAATATTATGGTTACTGTAAAGTGCGTACATCATGTAATTTTTTTTAAAATCTTCAATAAATATTTCTCGCTTCTGTTTTGAAGTCTTGACTCAAGCATTTATGTGTGCACATAATATTCCAGGAATATGCCAGTAACAAAGTGTGAAGTTTGAATATTTAAATATATACTGTTCTTATATTATGTTTGTTCACCCTGAAACATGTTTTATCATTGCATAAACGTAGAACAATTTTGTCTAAAGACTGGAAAAGAGCTCAAAATTTATAACATATTGCTACCGGAAAATATACACCCTTCTGTTCACACCCTTCTGTTTTTGAATAAATTTTCTGATTTTTATTTTTTCAAATTTCTAAATATTTATTAAAAAACTCAGTTTTAAATATTCTAAGAATCTGTAAATTGTAACACGTAAAGAGAACACAAAAAATGTGTATTTAGTCAATGTTAATCTTTATCAATAAATGATAAAAATCGCCGTTCCTCAAAAATCCTTGTTAGTATAAGTATACATTTATTAACATAATTCTTAGTTTTCAGAATTAGACATTTATGGCCCATTATCAAACGATGAATGTTATTTTAACATATATCAACAGGCCGATCTCTTCTTTAAGTGCACTAGGAAATTTCAACACCATTTTACTGTATATGCCACATGAGACTGATTAGTATTCTTTTTTACTACATTGAAGTCCCTTAGAACTTACAACTAAGAATTTCGTGGAAGAATAATACTTAAAAAAATTCTTCAAAATTCCTAGAGTTTTTCAAAATACACACCGAGCATTTTTTTTCCGATTTCTTTCAAAATCCTCAGGATTGTTAATGGAAGTGTGTTTCTCAAAACTGTGCATACTCCTTTGAAACGAGTGATGGTTTTCAATTTTTCAGACCACGAAACCAGGTAAAAACATCACAAAACACAAAAAAAATAAATGGTAAAATTTAAAAAATATATATCTAATCCTTTGATATACACACACACACACAGACATATATATATAGACATATATATATATATATATATATATATATATATATTCAGCCAAAAAATACTTATGGAGGTATCATGTAGTAAAATTTATTATTAATTATTCGCATTCTGTATATACAGTTAAAAATAAAAATAATTAAAAAGTCAGGGTTGGAGTTTATTGTTCCCCTTAATGTGTTTCCAAATTAACAGCAATTAAAAAAGAAGCCATTGAATTTTACTGAAGTAAGTATCCACTACACACAATTATTTCCTAAGTTGCACATTTTCCTACGCTATCTATTCTTAGACGATCCAATTTATACTAATATTTCTTTAGAAATGCTGCAGTAGAGTATTTAATCCACATTTTTTGTTTTTCCTTATTTTTATTCATAAGATACCATGCTTCTCTGTTTAAAGGTATTGGCACGAAGCCAATTGCAGTATGATTTACAGTTCAATAAATGTTAGTTGATTTATTGGTGTCATACTTTTCCCTTTAACCCCGACTTAGGAGTTTGAGTTATTTTCATTGTGGCTTGTTGTTATAAGAAATACATGCTTGTAGGTTTTCCTTGACGGGATGTCCTGCATATATTATGCGTGGAAGAATTTTAGGGGGTCCGGGACACATTTAAAAAATATATTTATTGAGTTAAAATTTTGAATATTTTTGTGATGTTAGCCATATAATTTGTTAACAAAATCGCATCATAAAAGTTCATAAAGTATTTAAAAAATTAAAGTTAATGTTTTTTAAGAAGGGTGTAATTTAAAATCGTTATAATTCGAGATATTATTAGTCGAATTTCATTTTATTGCCGTTTAATTCAAAAGATTGCAGCAGAGATGTATAGTTCCAGTTCATCTATAGTTTGTGGATTGTGACGATACACCTGGTCTTTCAAGTACCCCCGAAGAAAAAAATTGCAAGGTGTCAAATCTGGTGAATAGGGAGGCCAATCCATGCCACTTTGAGTATGCTCCTTCCTTTGAAAACATTGTTTTATAGTTTTTCCCATTCATCAGCGCCATCTATTGGCGAACTTTGTAACTAATATTGAAAATTGGTGAGAATAAATTCCCTGGTTGCCTAAACAGAATGCAGCAAACCGTACATTTCTATCTCCTTCCGTTTTTCTTTAATTGATTTTTCATATCGTCAGTCATTTTTCGGACACCCGGTATATATATATATATATATATATATATATATATATATATATATATATATATATATATAAAATTATATCACCTGTTCTAATTAAGATATAAACATAACTTAAACATCATTTTAAGCGGAAAAGAACATACATTTTTTAAATGCAATAAATTTTTTTTATCGAAAATTTTAGGAATTTTGTGTCTCGGAACCAATTAATTTCAATCGTCTGGTAGGGAATTCCATTCAGTTTACTTCATGGGGGAATATGTATCACACAAAATGCTTATTCTGTTATATTTTAATTTGAAATTATCAAAAAATGACGAAATTTCCTGAAATAAAATTCCCTTAATGTAGCTTAAAAACATTCAATTTTAACAAAGAAACCTTAGTATCGTTATTATTTCGTTTTCTATATCCTGAGTGTACTTGACTACGCAAAATGTGCAGTTAATTAAAGTAAACTTATGTACATTTCTATTAATTAATATAATTAATGTTTTGTACAATTATTAAATTAAAATTGCAGTAACATTAGTAGAATTGTTACAAGGTTTTTAATTTTCTAACTGCAACACTAAAATATCAAAGATTTATTAACGTATTCATTAGACGTTTTAATGCATGTCTATTAATTTTAACAGTATTTTAAAACATGGTTCCCTGTACATATTAGAAATGTAATACAAAAGTGTTGCTTGTAAATGAGTATGACAGAAAAGTCATGTGTGTCATACATAACCTATACTATAGTTTTCAATATTTTATTACATCACAAAGAGTGAAATCCGCTTTTCACATCGCTTTTTGCCCTTTATACAAATTTTATTTTTTTTTTAAATATATATTGTACAATACAACATTATTTATTTCTTGGCAAAATATCCAAAAATGTTGAAACGACCATACATCTCTGATACATAGAAACAGACTTAAAAATCAGCTACTCAGAAATTTTATTATTTGATCACGTGGAACTAAACATTTTGTATTACATTTCAGCTTCCTTTAAGGTATGTGCCTACCCTAAAATCGTTGTTTTTGCGAAAAATTTCGATTTTTTTTTATTATTTTAAATTACAGTTAAAACATTTAGGATACCAAAAATGCTTTACTTTTGGTTCATTTGTAATTAGAAGCAAAGTTCTAGCCCAAATTATAAACTAGAAAATTAACTTTCTGAAACCGGAAGCGACCTATTAAAGGGCCACGGAAATGTAAACAATGCATTTATACAGCTATTTATTTACTTTTACACAATTTTAATGCTCATTTTTCATTTTTAATGTAGAATAGAGTTTCCTCTATTTACTTTTTGCAGTTTTAAGACCATTAAAATACTATTAAAGGACTTGGTGGAAAGGGTAAACTAACTGATAAATTTATAGACAAGCTACAGTACAATTATGGGATTGCAGTTCGCAGCAATGTTGGAAATCTTCAAAATATGTAATCAGCAGTATTAGCTGCTTTTTTATTCTTGTCCAAGCAATGAAAAGTCGATGCATGGACAGTTTACTGACCGTCCCTAAAGTGTGTGTAAATACAAGCAAGCATTGCATCATGGAAAGCAATTTTCGGAAAAATCCCCAGGACTTCCAGATACAATTATCAAAATTATAAAACCAGCTTACTTAGAGCTTTGTGATCAGAAGTTACTAAAAAAAGTGTTTTCATGGCATGCCTCCAAACAATAATGAATCATTTAACAAGGTTTTGTGGAATATTTTGCCTAAAGAAAATTTTGCTCAGCTGCAAACATTGTTATTATTGGCTTCTATTTCAGTGTTACTGCTTAATTCAGGTTTTATGGGTCTCGTACCTGTTTTAAATTATTTAAAAATAAAAACTGAACCAGAAATGTTGGAAAAGTACATGAAAATTGACACTGAGCAAATAAAGAAATCGAGGGGACAAATCCTTCCACTACAAAAACATCCAGAAAGATACTTAAAGCTAAAAGAAAATCAAAATTAATTAAAAATGAAGCCACGGAAGTCTTGACCTACACATATGGTGAATTTTGAAGTTGTAAAGTTTATACATATTTTTTTGTGCTACATTAGAATCTTTTTTTGCTTTTTCTGGAGAACAGTATTTTTCATTTTTAACGATTACGATAAATCTCATTTCTATAAAGGTTTTTAAGATATATATATATATATATATATATATATATATATATATATATATATATATATATATATATATATATATATATATATATATATATATATATATATATATATATATATATATATGTATGTATGTATATTTATATATATTTTTTTATGTATCAAACCTCATTTTCCTTTATCTCAATAACTGTTTTGTATTATTGCACATCAAAATATTTTCTGAAAACTAATCCTAAATACAGATTGCAAAAACAAATATGAGTGATTCAATCTGTGTAATGTATTATTCCTTACTTCTCCTTTCGACTACCTGGGATAATGATTATCATGTGGGCTTTAAGTAAATATTTAAATAAGATACTATATTTAAATTTCTAATCAGGATTTTTACTTTGTCCACATGCTTCATAATTCAGATATTAAAGTAGTAATGTCAGACATTTTCAGATTTTACCACTAATTATGTATCGAATTCTACTTCTAAATTATTAACTTGCAAAAGTAAAATCTCTCTGTGTGATCTCTTGCCACTTTATATTTTGTATTAGTACAATTGACATATTATATAATCAGTATTTTAAGACGAAGTGGAAGAAGGGATACGTATTTTTTATAGAATTTAATGCGGGTATATTTTCGATTAGAACACTTGACTTTACATAGAATTACTCGTTTAGAAAAAAATAAAGTGATGATATTCATAAATAACGAAAATGATAAAAAATAATATACCTTATGTATACCAATTTCGGTAATTACAAATATACACTGGGAGCCCGAGGTACCATATTGGCAGCATGTCGGGCCTCGGACGGAGGGTTTTCTGTCGAATCCCGACAAATATCATTCAATATCTTCATGTCTAGGTCGGATATGGACCAGTTCAATATGTAGACCGAAAATCCAAAAGTTAATCCGACCCACCCGATTGCCTGAAAACGCATGGTAGTTGCCGAACTAACTCAAGACAGTTGGGAAATTGTTGAGGAACCCTTTTAAGCATAGTTGATGAATAGTTGGAGGAGTTGACAGTTGCCGTTTTGTTGACTCAACGGTTGGGCATTACAGCTCACACAACGGTTGGCTGTTAGTTGGCCCAACTGTTGGTAGTACTTCATCTCACATTTGCAGTTGGGACAGCCACATTTTATAAATTTTGCCCAACAGTAGTTATTTGCAGTTGGAACAACATCGTTTTATAATTGTTGGCACATCATACAAATTTTGTAGTTGGCCCACATTTGATTCTGGAAATTTTGCCAACGGTAACCATTCCCCAACAATGTAACGAAAATTTCCTTTTGGGACAACGATGTGTGTTACTTGGATGCGTGCGGTCCCGCATACTAAAGAGTCGCGCAGGTTCTGTAATTAACTTAGGGTTTTTGTAGCCTGTTAGTACTTTCTTCATGTGGAGTAAGAGTAGGTCACTAACCCTTGTCGCTCTTGGCATGGACATGTCCACTTTTCAGCCGGACCATGTGGAGTTGGGGGCAATCCACACCGAACAAAGCGCATCCATAGAGGATGCATTTCGTCTAAGAGACACATGGTTACTTACGCCATTATCTGCAGTCATATGATACTTATCACTTTTGAACTTTTGTTCTCTCGAAAGGGGACACTCTGCCCCAACTTTGGCATCCTACCCCATAGTCGGAAAAGTCCCTTTATGTGGTCAAATGGTGCGAGCACTCCAGATGTCGCCCCTGGGGGTGCTCGATAGAAATTGAGGTAACACTCTGGGTGGCAATTTTGACTCACCTGTATGGTGTTTTCAGATGAAAACGTTGTCAAGATTTCCTGTGGTATTGTTGAATTTCTCAGGACAAGTGTCTCCACATTAACAAAATACACTTATACATTTGCCTATATACATATATATGGTCCATGTAACAAGTATATTATACTTCTTGCAAAAAGAACACATGTTATGTTGACTGCCTGTACTGTGAAATGACAAAGCAACTGCGTGTAATGCAAGAATAATATTCTCGATTATACTAACATTTTAAAGCAACTGAGATACCTACTATTTATGTCAAAATCTGATTTTACCTTCTACCGGTGTATATAAAATAACAGAGTCTGACAACATTTTAATACTGACAAAATTTTAAATATAACGCATTTTCTTTATCAAATGACGAGTGTAGAGTACGCATTCCATCATTGAAATTACACTCTAAGGTTTGAAATGGGAAAACGTTTACTTTCACCAAAGTGGGGTTTTTCTCCCCTATCATTACCAGTCAGAAATATTTATCGATTTTATGACAATGGTCGTGGCGCAGATGTGATTCAAGATCTTTTGCATAGATAAAATAAGGTCGTTTACGAAATGTTAGGATATTTCAAGTATCACCAACATCCAAATGTTTCATCACAAGTGTGCTCCAAAATTCAATTCTTTTGAAACGTACACACACAGAAAATTCACGTTGCAAGGAAATATGTGCTTACATAGAAATTTCTTGTTTATATTACATTTAAGTCAATATTAAGTATAATATAAAATACATGATAGTTAACTTTGTTCTGTTCATATATTTTATAGAATTAATTTAATGATAATCGTAAACAAGCTATAATTAAAATGTTCATATAATAAAACATATATGAACAAAAATATATATTTCAACTATCAGTAACATTGAAATGTTTCATCGTAACTGTGTTTCGATATTCAATTATTTTGAAACGTATACAGGCACACAAGATTCACGTTACAAGAAAATATGTGCTTACTTAAAAATGACCTGTTTACATTACATTTATTTAAGTCAATAATCAGTAAAATATAAGACGCAAATTAAGTATATATGTTCTGTTCGTATTTATTATGGAACTAATTTTATGACAATGGTTAACGATATATAATTAAAATGTTCATATAATTAAACATATATGAAAAAAAATAAATATTTCAAGTATTACTAATTTCGAAATGCTTCATCGTCAGTATGCTCCAAATTCAAAACTTTTGAAATGTATATACACATAAACAAGATTTCCGTTGCAAGAAAATATGTGAATACACAGAAATCATTTTGATTGCATTACAGTTCTTATAAAACAATATTCAGTTAAATATAGAATTTAAAAAAAACAAACAGCAATCGCTATTTTGTTCTTTCTCATCACGGAACATCATTTGTGATAATGGTGAAGAAGATGTAATTAAAATGTTCATGTAATAAATGTATAAGAGTGAAGATAAATATAGGAACGTTAAATTTCAATTATGTTGTTTTCCATAATGGAAAATGTTAACAATTTGTAAACCATAGAATTGTTGCATCATTGAAGGAAACAGCTACTTCAGTATGTTTGGTGAATGCAAAGTATTTTTTACAATTTTTTTTTCGATTCCAATAAAGTTGATGCTGTTCCTTATAACTCCTTTCCGGAAAGTGTTCCAGACCAGGTCCATATAAGCTAGAGGGATGAGGGGTGTGACTCCGGTTCATAATGGCACCACAAGGGTCCAAGTCCGACTTAGGTGCCACTTAAATTTTGACCGAGCACCCCCAGGGGCGACATTTGGGGCGATCGTACCTTCCCCACCCACTGACATCAAAATAGGACTTTCAGATCAACGTATTTAACGTGCCCATATATTTAACGTTTCATAATCAGCCCCGTTTGGGCTGTGAAAATTTTAACCCGATTTTTTTTAACCGAAAGAACCTTGAAAAATTTTCCAGTGAAAGAATGCAAACTGTTTTTACTTCTTTAAAGTGATAACAGATGTCAGTACTAACCATTTTTCTGCTCTTTTAACTGAAATATATTGAATGCAAGTGAAAAAAAAGACTAGACTCAGCCGTTTGCACTGTGCAATTGACGCCCCTCAAAGGGTAAATGGAGCTTGTGAGGATTCGATTTGTGCACCCTCAGTACCGAAAGCCAACACGCACGGCCTTTGGCCCTCCAATATTGTAAACGTTAGTACTGTATGTACATAGATTTTTATCTACATAAATCTACATACTTTAACTAGATAAATCAACATTCATAATACATTGGTTACTCCCATAACATGAGATTCTTTTTCAATATATTTAATTTGTTTTCTGTTACATAAATCTATACAAATATTATTTTAAAAATTTTATTTAAACTTTAAAAAGTTAAAATTTTTGTGCTACACTCTTCTAATAATAAATTTTCCGTATTCCGAGATTTTATTTTTTCGTTTCTTCTACAATAAATGATCACATCGACCCAAAGTTTCAAGTGATCATTTTTTCTATATTTATTGTGTCCAAATGTGTACACATACTCCATGAGCAATATTGCTTTTCTCTAGTTTAGTTTCCCGAATTTAGTTTTACCCATTTTTATTTTTATCAATTTCAAATATCAGACACTACGAATTTATTAATATACATGCTTTTCTGTTATAAGTAAGACTCTCCAAAATATGTATATTATAAATTTGCGAAAATTTTTATACTGCATCTTTGAGTTTCAATTTAATTTTCAGACGTGAAAGTTGAAGTTTGAGGAGTATCTAGCTGAGTCTTGAGTATGAAGCTTCTATATGAATTTCTAATCTTGTTTAAAGAGACATTTTATTTTAATACAGACAGACGTAAGTCAAGTCTTTACTAAAACCAGAAATAAAGTAAAAAACTTCAGATTTTGGGATACAAATACGTAACTAAGCGTATTAATTATTGCAAGCAGTTGGACCTACAGATAATTATTACTGATAATAATTCATAATGCCCTATAGGAATATTATACTGATATATAGGAGTTAAAATATGTTATGGTTCTAAATATTTATAAATTAATAATTATGATAAATATTTCGGAATTTCCTTTTTGTACATAATCCTCCTATAGATGGAAACACTGTCCGGGTGTATTTATGACAAATTTTCTTGGTATTAAGATATTTTTCAGTGTATATATACACGTACATATACTTATGCAATGTACTTTTATCGAAACTTGCTATCTTGTATTTAAATCATCCTACTACCTGAAGTTTTAATTTTTTAGTAAATAGTTCAATTGTTCTTTTAAAAAATATATAACCCTTTACTTTCTTATTTCTAGTTAGGTTATAAGTTTCTAGTTAGGTTATGTTATAATTGGAACTACGCATAATCATTACTGATAACGCCGGGTACTTAAATTTCGTAAAAAAATAATTACAGTATAGGAAATTGCTCATTTATTTGCAAAAAAAAAACAAAGCAAAATATATAAACACAAAAATTCACATTTTTAAAAAAATCGCAATTTTACTTACTTGGTTACGTAGGTATCAAAATTCTTAGTTACAAGCTAACATTGTAGTAGTTGTAACATTCCCTTCCTTAAGTCAATAAGTAATAAGCAAATTTCAAGAGTGAAATCTTATTTAAAGACCATGGATAATCTTAGTTAAGCAATTATGCTAGTAAATTATTACTATTATTACCTAATGTTGCTTAAAAAGACGTTTATCACCGAGTTTTCGCCGAAAAGTAGTAAAAAAATATTCGCATTTATTCGCAGATATCGGCAAATTTCGCATTTATTCGTATCTATTTCGTAAATACGAAAATTAAGTATCCTACTAACAACAGTTCAGAATGCTCTATAGAAATATTTTTTGAAGTATATATTAATGAAATGACACTATGGCTGCAAATTACTATAAATTAATAACTAGGATAAATATTTCAGGAATTTTTTTGTACATAAACCTGACACAGATGGAAACACTGTCAGGGTCTATTTATGACAAATTTTCTTGGTACTCAGATATTATCTAATGTACATATACACATACATATTCTTATCTGTTGCATATTTAATTAAATTGCTATCTCGTATTTAAATCATAAAAGTTTTCAATTTTCATGGTACATTTTTCAATTTTGTTTTAAAAAATACGTAACATCTTTCCAATTTTATTTCTAGTTAGATTATAAAATGTAATTATCAAGACAGAATCCGAAACATTTGAAAAAACCTTTCAGTACCTCTGTGACATAAACTTGAGCGAAGGAAACACATATTAAATACCGGAAACACAAAGTGCCTGGAAATGAAATGAGACGGGATTTTGTATAAATATTTAACGTTTCGAGCTGCAGTAAAGTTCAGTCTAGGAAAGAACATTATTAGTATTTTTAGGTGTGACGTATTTCTTAGACATTCAATTTTATCGACCTTTCGTAAGTTAACAGAGATGTCAAGGCTGAAACCCAAACATTTTCAGAAATCTTTCAGTGAATGCTGTGGCATAGCTTCTCTGCAGGACACTTAAATTAAATGGCTGAAATACAAAAGTAACTGAAAATAAGTGAGACGGGATTTTGTATCACCATTTAACGTTTCGAGCTACAGTAAAGATCTATCTAGCGAAGAACTTTATTAGTATTTTTAGGTGTGACGTATTTCTTAGACATTGAATTTTATCGACCAAAGAAAGTTAACAGGAATGTCAAGATTGTATCCTAAACATTTTCAAAGCCTTTCAGTTAACGCTGTGAAATCCCTTAAGTGAAGGAAATTGTAAATAAAAAAATGGAAATACAAAAGTACCTTAAAGGAAATGATACGGCTTTTGTATCAATATTTCACGTTTCGAGCTATAGTAAAGTTTAGTTTAGCAAAGTACATTAACATTTTAGGTATGACGTAGCTCTGACACACTGAACTTCGTCGACCTTTCGTAAGTTATCAGAGATGTTAAAACTGAACCCCAAATATTTTAAGAAACATTTCAGTGAATGCTGTGACATACCCTAACTGCATGAAACGTAAATTGAATACCTGAAATACAAAAGCACCTAAAAATAAGTGATACGATATTTTGTATCTTTTAACTTTATCGACCGTTCATAAGATAACAGAGTTATCAAGACTGAATCTTAAACAGTTTAAAACCCTTATAGTTGACCCCGAGGAACAGCTAAAGTGAAGGAAACATAAATTAAATAACTGAAATACAAAAGTTCCTGAGAGGAAATCAAATGGGATTTTGTGTCAATATTTATGGTTTCCAGTTACACTACAGTTCAGTCTAGTGAAGCGTATTATTATTATTTAATGTTTGGAGCTACAGAAAAGTTCAATGTAGCAAAGCAGGTTATTAATTTTTTAGGTGTGTCGTAGATCTAACACAATGATTTTTATCGACCATCCGTAAGTTAACGGATATGTTAAGACTGAATCATAAATATTTTAGAAACGTTTTAAATATCGCTGCTACATAATTTAAGTAAAGGAGACATAAATTAAATAGCTAAAATTCAAAAGTTACCTGAAAGGAAACGAAATGGGTATTTCTATCAATATTTCACATCTCAAGCTACAGCGAAGCTACAGTGAAGTATAGTCTAGCAAAATATAATTTTTTTGTATGTTTCACGAATCTGTTACATATTGAACTGTATAGACCTTTCGTAAGTTAATGGAGACGTCAATACTGAATCCCGAATCTTTTAAAAACCGTTCATTGATTTATGTTTATTAACTGAAGAGAAGAAAACATATATATTAAAAGCCTGAAATACAAAAGTACCTGAAAGGAAGTGAGACGGGATTTTGTATCAATATTTCACATCTTGAGCTACGGTAAAGTACAGCTAAGCAAAGAAACTTATTATTTTTTTAAGTTGGCCGTAGTCCTTACGCATTCAATTTTATCGACCATTCGTAAGCTATTTGAGATGTCAAGACTGCTTCTTAAACCTTTAAAAAACCTTTTACATAACGCTGAGAATACCTTAAGGAAAGGGAACATAAAATAAATATGTGAAATACAAAAGTACACGAAATGAAGTGAGACGGGATTGTGTATCATTATTTAACGTTTCGATCTACAATAAAGTTCAGTCTAGCAAAGTTTCGTAGTCATTTTTTAGGTGTGACGTAGAACTTACACACAGCGTTTTATCGACCATTCGCAATCTAACGGAAATAGACTGAATCCCAAACCTTTTAAAAAACGTTTCAGTAATTGTTGTGACATAACTGAAGTGAAGGAAACTTAGATAAAATACCGGAAATGCAAAATTACCTGGAAGTAAGTGAGGCGATATTTTATATCAGTATTCAACGTCTCGAATTACAGTAAAGTTCAGTTTCGCAAAGCCGTTATTAAAGTTTTTAGGTGGGAAGCATTTCTTGCGCATTGAATTATATCGACACTTCGTTAAGCTAACGGAGATGTGAAGACTGATTTCTAAATATTTTAAAAACTATTAGTTAACGTTTAGAATAGCTTAAGTGATAGAAACATAAATTAAATAGCTGAAACACTAAACTGCCTGAAAAGAAATCGAATGGGATTTTGTATCAATAGTTATTGTTTCCAGTTATAGTAGAGTTCAGTCTTCAAAGCGTATTATTTTTTTATGTGTAAGGTAGATCAGCTCTGTACACATTGGATCCCCAAAGCTTTTTAAAAACATTCCGTGAATATTGTGACGTAACTTACGAGAAGGAAACATAAATTATATTCCTGAATACAAAAGTACCTGAAAGGAAAGGAGATTGGATTTCATATCAATATTTAAAGCTTCGATCTGCAGTAAAGTTCAGTTCTAGGGAAGGACATAATTAATTTTTTAGGTCTGACAAAGTTCTTACGCACTGAATTTCATCAACCATTCAAAAGTTAACGCATTTTCAATCGTTTCCAATCTGTCACGAAAAAAACAATTCACTTTCAATTTCAATCATTGTGAATGTTCACTGTAGAATATGAAAGACTTTTAGGCATGGGAAATGAGAATATAAATACAAAAACAAAAATAATTTATGAAGGTTACAGCACTGTCGATGAATTTTAAAATTCCGACTGTGCCACAGCTATTCATTTTATATCAGGATTCCATTTTCATGATTGTCTTGGGAAATTGCAGTTTTACGAGAAAATGTTTTTTATGTGTTTATAAAGAATGATAATGTATAAATTCTAGTCAAAATGGTTGTATACATCAAAAGAAACTGAAAGAATATAAAAAATGAATTTATCCGTAATGCATTTTCTCTTATATATATATATATATATATATATATATATATATATATATATATATATATATATATATATATATATATATATATATATATATATATATATATATAAATATATATGAGAAAGAATAATATATAAGAATTTTCCCCATACATTTTTATACATTAAATGACGGCTGAAGTATTCTTCATCATCTAATACTAAAATACTTTGTAAAGTACAATTGGTTACAGTATAAATAATTCTAAAAAACAAGTGTCTCTCTCTCTAACAAAAGTTCAAATTCGAATTTTGTTTTGGTTATATATATATATATATATATATATATATATATATATATATATATATATAATGAGGCGTAGCGTCAAAATTATACATTTATTATTTGCAATTACTAAAAATATCATTGAAATTCTATTTTACCAATGATTATTTTTATTCTGCCTTCCAACAAGATGTAATAAGTAAATTTTGGGGAGATGAACAAAAGAAATTCAATCAATTATTTATTTCAAACCCTTGGTTATATATCTCCTAATACATAATATTTTGTTTTCCCGTTTGCTCGTATCAGAGGGAGAAAAGCTATTTTTCGTGATGTTACTTGGTTTTCTGTAGTGGAAATGCATGTTTCTTTGATGATTTAGGAGTAATCTTGGCACGGATGTTCTCCAATTTACGGTTTTGCTTCCATTTGCAGCGTTTTGTACAGTGATGCGTTCCAGTTCAGTAGTTGGATATAGAAAAGTGCATGATAGTTTAAGATGCTAAATAATTCCCTTGACAACCTAAGGCATGAGATACAGTCATTATTTGTATATCATTATTGGAGAAATATTAAGAATAACAAGGCGATAAGAAGAGTATTTCGGACGTTTAAAGAAAAGAACAAATTTCCATTTTCAAACAGACCACATTTTACGGGAAATTTTGCGTAGTTTTTCTTTGACTACTCCATGCTCATAATTTATTTTAACTTTTGTACGCCGATCTTTAGCCTCTCGGCTGTTAATAGACGGGCAGCCCAGTGAAGGCCTTGAGAGAGTATGTTTATATATATATATATATATATATATATATATATATATATATATATATATATATATATATATATATATATATATATATATATTTGCTCAGATAAAATCATAAACCAGTACAGCACGATTCCTCTGTTTAAGCAAGTAGTAATGCGCTGTAAGCACTCGCCCTAGGCGAAGTTGTATATATCCTATTTATATCCGTCAAAAAACTACTCCAGATCTTATCTTAGACAACATCCCGATAAGATGATAATATAGTTATTTTTAACAACTGTTTAATAATAATGTAAGTAACTCTCATTTACGACGTTATACATATTAAAAATATTAATAACATCGTGAAGAGGTGTCGAATAAGGCGAGTTACAAAACATGGTCAAAGACTCGCAAACCTAATTTGCTAAGTAATCTCATTTCTTAATCATAACTTAGCAACAATTTGATAGAGAATTCTCTTCCCATAATGAATGAACTTATTTGAGAACCACTTGATCATTATAAGAATAGCATCTGTAAAACATGGCTCGTACCAGGCGAGTTACAAGAGATGACCGGGCCGTCGAAAACCTGACCTGCTAATCTTTCTCAATCATTCTCTTAACTTCCACTAAGACACAATTTATTACAGTGCCGGATGAACATAATGAAAGAATGTTTTTATAATCATTTGATCATAATAATAATAATAATAACATCGAAAAAAGAAGTCGCATCAGGCGAGTTACAAGCGATGACTGGAGTGTCAAAATCCTGACCTGCTAATCATTCTCAATCATTCTCACAACTTCCACTTTAGAGAGCCGGAAGCACATCGTGAAGGATTTTTTTTATAACCACTTGCTCATAATAATAAAAAGAATAGCATCTTACAGAGGAGTCGCATCAGGCGAGTTACAAGAGATGACCGAAGCGTCGAAAACCTGACCTGCTAATCTTTCTCAATCATTCTCATAACTTCCACTTAGACACAGTTTATTAGAGAGCAGTATTCACATCATGAAAGAATGTTTTTTAATCATTTGATCATAATAATAATAAGAATAGCATCGAAAAAAGGAGTCGCATCAGGTGAATTACAAGTGATGACTGGAGTGTCAAAATCCTGACCTACTAATCATTCTCAATCATTCTCACAACTTCCACTTTAGAGAGCCGGAAGCACATCGTGAAGGATTTTTTTATAACCACTTGCTCATAATAATAATAATAATAATATAGCATCGAAAAGAGGAGTCTCATCAGGCGTGTCACAAGAGATGACCGGAGCGTCAAAAACCTGATCTGCTAACAATTCTGTCACTCTTATAAATTCCATTTAGAAACATTTTATTAACAAGCCAGTTGCATTTCATTAAAGAATTTATTTGATCACCACTTGTTTATAATAATAATAAGAATAGCTTCGAAAAGAAGAGTCGCATCAGGCGAGTTACAAGTGATGACCGGAGCGTCAAAAACCCGACCTTCTAATCATTCTCAATCATTCTCTTAACTTCCACTAAGACACAATTTATTACAGTGTCGGATGAACATAATGAATGAATTTTTTTTATAACTGCCTGCTCATAATAATAAGAAGAATAGCATCAAAAAGCGGAGTTGCATGAGGGGAGTAAGGACCTGTTCACATAGGAGTCCGTTGCGTTGCGTTAAAGAAAAGATGACGTTGAGACGGAAATAAACCAATCATAGGCCTCCAAACGATTAGCAATGAAATTTTTAACGCCTATAATTGGTTTATTTTCGTCTCAACGTCATCTTTCCCTTAACGGACTCCTATGTGAACAGGCCCTTACAAGAGATGACCGGAGCGTCAAAAATCTGATCTGCTAACCATTCTCGGTCATTCTCATAAGATTACCATTTAGAAATATTTTATTAAAGAGCCAGTTACATTTAAAGAAGGAGTTTACTTGAGCGCCACTTGTTTATAATGATAATAAGAAAAAGTAATTAATATATATATATATATATATATATATATATATATATATATATATATATATATATATGGTCTAAGGATACTGGCGGGGGAAGCCTAATCTCTATTCTGACTAAATTTTTAAAAAAGACTCATTTGTTCAAAACTAAGATTATGGTATCCATTAGAAAAAATAAGAGGTAATGCATGTTTCGCAATGCTCTTGAGGCTTGATTAATGAACCTAATTGGCTACCCAAAAAACAATGTAAACGTTAATTAACGCTAATTGAGCATAGGAAAATTTATGTTTAAGGCTTAATTTCCGTTAGAAGAATTTTCAGAATTAAATTTGTAGTGGCCGAAAAAAGTCCGTAACTGCAAAATGGTCATGGCAATTAAATTGAAATTTAAAGCATTGGGAAGAAAATTATGTACTTATAAATTATTTGGATTTCTAAACTCAGTTTAAACGTATTTAATCGAGGGAAATTGGGAAAACGGCTTACAAGATGAGGCTAAATACGGGAAACCATTACAAGGCTTTCTGAGAGGAGGACTAGAATAGGTGAAATTTGACTAATCCAAAGACCATTCCATTTCCCGATAAATGGGAACAATATAAATGTTCTAAAGTATGTAAACCATTGACTCTGATAAAACATAGGTATATCAGCGTAACCTTCTATATCTTCTATCTTTCTAAATATCTACATATGTTTCTATCTATCTATCAATGTATCTATCTCTCTATATACCTCAATCGCACTCTCTCTTTATACATACATACATACATACATACATACTTTGTCGTCTAGATATGTTCCCAAATCTACTGGTTTCCGATTATAATATTTTTACTTATTCATATAGAATATATTTCTCAATGAAGATTGTATATCCATAATTTAGTACTTAGAAGAGTGGCAATTTTATGGAATGCTGACAAAACACATTTTTAGCCATAGCTTCAAAATCTGTCCTGTTTTTGTTATCATTAATGTTTCAAAGTGTCGTAACATAAAATGAGATGGCCGAACAAAAGAGATATCACCAATGATTGATGGCTATTTTTAAATTACGTCTCTACATAGATATCCATCACTGTATATATATTTTTAGTGTGTGTTAATGCTATGCATTATTTATACTTCTTTTAGCAAAATAATATCAGTGAAGGTGATCGATACGATTATCGGTTAAAACAAAACAGTTATCTAAATATATTTCTAAAAGTTCCTATTCTGGAACATTTATGAATTGTGTCTTTGTGCTGACCAGAATTATTATATTTTTTGTTAAAGTATTAGATTTGAATATTTTAAATATTTATTTATCTGCTTTTAAATAATACGAATGAAGACATTCGATATGTACACCTATAGAAACCTTCCTTCTTAAACATTTTCTAAAAGTACCCATTCTGGAACAAATCTACCCTTTTACCATTTTATTTTCCTTTACTTTTTATAGTGACATATAATTAAATGTTAAGATTTGTTACTCCATTTTTTTTTAGTTTGTAAGCATTGCGAATTCTTGTAAATTGAGGGTATATCTCGAATTTTCATAAAATTTTCAGCAAGAATTACTCATTTTTAAAAAAAATTATTCACGAAATAAAAGTTAGGATATTTTTTTTTCTTATTTTTCTTATTTTTTAGCAGAATTTTACTTCAAACGACTTCCGAACATATATACATATATATATATATATATATATATATATATATATATATATATATATATATATATATATATATATATATATATATATATATATATAAATATATATATATATATATATATATATATATATATATATATATAATTTACTTCATTAGCTAAACTATTAGTGTTAATTTTTTCTTTTACCGCTTATAAATTATACAAATGTGAAGTCATTATATTGGATACCGATAAAAACCTTTCTTCTAAAATATGTACTGAAAGTACTCATTCTGTAACATATTGGCGTTTTAGCATTTTATTTTAACACATTTTTTATAATGACATTTAATTAATAATCAAATTTCTTTTTGTTTAAAATCTTAGCCAATTCTTGTAAATGACGAGCATATTCCAAATATTCATCAGATTTTTAGTAAAAATTACGCAATAAAACTTTATTGTATTCTGGCAACGAAAGGCTATTATCTTTTTTTTATTTTTTCTGCTGAAAAAGAATTATACGCCAGACGGGTTTAAAACAGCGAAATAAAAAAATAATTGAATCATACTGTAAGAATATCGTGTTAAGACTTTTACACGATATCCGTAAATCATTCTGCATGAGACATTTTATTTTCCTTCTTTGTAAGACGCTATTCTGCAGAATTTAGAGGATCGAAGAATTACATTAAATCTAAAACAAATCATTTATTTCTTTATTCTCTCACGCTATTTGTTTGTCCCAAGGAAAAAGAGCTGCAGTGAATAAGCTGGATAGCCGCGCCATCTGTTGGTGATGTTAAGAACAACATTTTAAAGCTTTGGGAATTGATTTTCCGTAATAATTATTTTAGTACAACCGCAACAACCATATATATATATATCGTGAAACTTCTCTAAAGCGGACAGTTATGTTTCGGAAAAAAATGTCTGTTTTAAGGGGTTTCTGTCGAATAGTGTTTGATTTCTCTATTGCGGCCTTTACTGGTTCCGGAAAAAAATTATCCAGTTTCCTTCATGAAAATTGTCTTTCATCACTCTTTTCTTTGCATTTAAGTCCCTAGGAAATGTTTGAAAATATCATATAAGTTTACTTATGCTTGAAAACATAATGCTTAATAAGTTCAAAATGACGCAAAATAAAGGATTTTAGGCTTTATTAGATATGATTTGCATTTATGAAGAACTAAAAACGATGCGGGCGCGGTAGCCCGGTTGGCAAGATCAGCGGGCCAGTGATCTGAACATCTCTGGTTCGATGCACGTCGTTGCAAATCTACCGCCGTGTTCACTAATGGTGGCCGGAGAACGTAAAATAGGGCGTGGCTACAATGTCCTCCAAGTTCTCAAATTTAACTCTCGAGGTGGGGGGTCAAGTGTTCCTGTTTCGTCACTTGACTCGGTTCAAAGTTACGGGACCGGCCATTTAGCCAAGTCGGGCTCCGAACCATGCGGTGCTATTAAATACAGGAGCCGCACCTTAATCGCCCATAGCCTTCGGGACTTGACCTGGTGTTACATTTCGGTCAAAGGGCATAATCAAGAACTAGAAATGATTATAATTTTTAAGCATATTTTATGAAAAAGTGTAAAAGAAATGGGGAATAACATTTAAAACATTCTGTAAAACAGGACAAAGTGTAATAAATAAAGCATGCTTCATTTTAAGTTTTGGAAACAATAAGTTTTGTGTCCACTTAAACAAAATCAGTTTTTATGGTAACATAAATTTAAGAATCAGAATGAGAATCATATTTTATATTATTTAGTTTATAGTTCATAGCCTCTATATTTTTATATCCCTTTCTAAGCATGGTTTAAAAAATATAATTCAAAAATTTATTACTCTACAAAAGCAAGTAAGAAAAATAATTTATTACTATGCTTGAAAGAAACAATTTCTTCATATTCTTACAAAATGTAACGATGTTGAGAAGTATTTTATATGTCTCGCTGTGTTGAGAGTTTTCTTGAATATATATATATATATATATATATATATATATTGATTTTAAGGATGGTGATAAGATTTATAGAGGCCATGTCTACTGTCTCGTAGACTTTGCAGAGTATTTCACGTTTATGGTGCAATATGTTTTGTGAATGGATTAATTTGATTTTAGGGTAAAAGACTTTAAATTTTTTATATTTTGTATATATTATAGTGTTCTTGGTACTCGTTTGGCTTAGTTTTCCTTTGATTTGTCTAGACCGATTGTTTTGGAGCAAATTGGTACTTAACTGTTAGTCATATGCATGGAAGCTATACATCAAAATATTGCAAAGGGGAAAATTTTCTAGTTACTTTCCATTTCGAATGTCTAGGGCTGTGGCATTCAGCCCAGATCCCGTGGGTTCGAGTTCCACCGTTGGCATGGATATTTGTAGCCGTTCGGAATAGGCTTTAAACTGTAGGTCCCGGTTTAATTAGCCGTAGTGTAGCAAAATTTTATGCTTAGCGCTCCAAACCTACATACAAACCTACTATTTCGAAGAAATTTTCTTATGGATTGCAATATACTCCTTTCTCTCTAACAATCTATTTTTTTAAAAATAAAATCTGTGAATGTTTTGTATTATATCATCCTCGCCTGATTTTTTATTAGTCATCATTACCATGTACGGCTTGCGCGTATAAGGTAGACGTGGTAAAAAAACGGAAAATTTGACGCAACCCTACTTTTACGGTTGAAAAAGTGGTTATTTTTAAAATACCCCCTCAGCTAAGTAGAATATTTGGGGAAAAAAAACCCAGTTACAATTTTTTTGAGTTGTTTTTTAATAATTAACAAAAAAAACTGCATAAGGGTAAATTATTAAATTATGAAGAAAGATTTATGTTTATCTTTATACTTAATGTTTTCATGTTTATATTTTTTATGGTTAGTTAAATTAACCCACATTGGGGAGAGATCACTGTAATTCGAAACTTAAGCTATGCAGTTAGTGGACAATCTGTAATATTTCAATTGTCAAAATAAGTACTACAATGCAACTACTGGTTATTAAAGGATCGTAAGAACATACTGTAAAAATATATTAATTAGCCCTTTAAGTACGTATTAGCGTAGGATCGCATGAGATTGAATAGGAATTAGTAACATTTGATAAAGGTGACCAAATCATGGTTTATTATACAAATTATAAGCTTTCCCATGTTTTAAATAGGATACAGTTGTTGATGTAAATAGTATATTGCAATGCCCTTTACAATATTTTTTAATACAATAATAAAAATTGTGTTGTAAATAATTTTAATATTTATTATCTAAATGCTTTGCTGAGTTAAAAAAGTTAATAAATTCGATAAATAAATTCAATACTTTTTTTTTTTTAGAATTTTAAACTTACTTTCAGTTTATTGTCTCAAAGAGCTCTTCTTTGTTCAATATTTATTAAAGATTCCTTCATATCCATACTCAATTAACATAAATCAAACGTGATTTCTTCTTCGTGCTTTCGTAAAAAGATCCCCATTAGTATTACGTGTTTTGCATCACCTAGAGAAATGTTGAAAAGACAATTTCTTTCCTCACATTTTAAATTTTGATACGTTACCCAAACAACCGAAAATTCCTCATTATTTTGAGCTGCTGAAGTACGGTTTCCATGGTTATTACATTTAAAATATATCTTTTCTATGTAATGTAAGTCGCTTAACGAACACGTTTTCTTTGACGACGAAAACCTCTCGTTATAAATGGTATAAAATATTCAGATGCTATCGTACGAACCATAGACATTTTATGTTTTACAAACGTACAACACGCGATGGAATAATATATGTTAACGTATTCTTAAATAACGGATACAGATATGTGTTTCATTATGTAAGTTTCTCTCAGTTAGTCATTGTTTTGAAACAGCATAAATTTACGCTGCATCAGTTACTGTTATTTTTGTAAAATATTTGGGAATGTAAATTTTTTTAATAGTTATTCAGAAAATGTATTTCGTTTATGTTAAAAACTGATGTCTTTAATCAAATACAAAACACCAGTATAAACATTACTCTAAATCATCGTCTTGCAACATACATTCCTGTTATGATATGCATCATATTTCTAGTTATATGCGTCGAGTTAAAAATTGTGCGATACCTAATGTTCGATAGAGTTTTGTTAGGTCCAACTTATAAATAATCTACGTTAAATCATTATTCCCGTAGTGTTAATTTCGTGATTTTCTATGAAAGTATTGTTATAATATCCGAGGCGTATATTATAACAATAATAATTTTATGTTTTTTTATTTACTTTAATATGAGTTATAGTGACAAACTATGGCATTTTGTAAAATAAACATTCTATCTGATTGATATATATATATATATATATATGTGTGTGTACACTATTATATATATTACATATATATATATATATATATATATATATATATATATATATATATATATATATATATATGTGTGCACTATTCATGATCATCGTTTTAACATTTAAAATATTGTATGATATATATTCATATATCTTTCATCTTATTGTATTACCATTATAATTATTTTACAATTATGTTACTATTATAAGGAATAAAATTCATATTTATAATTACTTTTCTGTAAGTAATTTCTTTCTTTTTTTTTTACTTTTTACACATTTACTCAATTATTTATTCGTGTATAATTTTTTTTTTGTTAATACTTGTGATTATGACAGAGAAACTGCAAAAAACATCAAATTCATGACAGTATATCCATTTAAATACTATGATTAAGAAAGAGAGATGATAATGCATTCCTTATTTGGATAGGTTAGGTTGGAAATTTATGTGTAAATTGAAATCATGTGCTGGTTACGTCTTCTGTGTACTAACCCTACTGGATTCGCTCTCCGCAATGGTTACTTATGGAGGAGTTTGTCCATAGACTGTGTAAGGTATACACAAGATTCGATTCACAAGAATCGAACTTTTGAATTAATGAATTAAAGAAGCTGCTTCAGATATGCTAATTTCGGCATACGCTCTTAGTATAAATACCACGCAGCGTCATTAAGAAAAGAGAGAGAGGTTGTTAAGGTTGAAAAGGTGTTATCCTGCGCTAGTGCTTAGCGGGCCAGAAGTTTACATGGCAGTACTGCTGGTTTGACTTACTGTTCGTGAGTATAAAAATATATTGTTCTTGAAAGCTGTGTTTATACATTCCGTACAAGTAGTACGCATGCTTATTGCTGTAAAGCCAATTATATGTGCAACGAATTCAATAAACATTGTTTCATGTATAAACTGTGTGTGGTTCAAATTCAAATAGAGAGCCACTTCAAATTATATACACCCAAGTCTGGGTAGAAGTGAGCATAAGATTCTCTATACTGGCGCCCGAAATTATATATACCCTGGTAGTTAGCGTTAAATTTGCAACGAACAACATAATTGAAATAAAAAACTGTGTACTGTGTACTTATATTGATAAAATTGTTGCAAGTACTTATATACTATTTAAAAAATGAGTGTTGTAGAACAAAATCCTGCTGGAAATTTTCCTCGGGTAATTATGGTTCAGCAAATTGCGCCATTCGAAGCCACCTTCAATGGCGGCCCCTCAAGCCAATTCCTAAAGAAAATTGAGCATTACTTTCAGCAACAATGCACCCCAGAGGGAGATAAACTTAAAATTGCTCTAGCCGCTTTAAGAGGTAGTGCATATCAGTGGTACACGTGTATGAAAAGCAGTAATCTGATTTTTGACTATTCGTCATTCAAGCAACAGTTTCTTAGCTTTTTTCCAAAGACCTATAATCAAAGTGAAATTGAAGCGGAAATTTATTCGCTAAGGCAACGTGAAGGTCAGTCTGCGTTAGATTTTGCTACGGAAAAGATTTCCAAGTGTGAGGAATATTTAGAAGGGGTAACGGAAGCGATAATCTTAAAAATAGTTATCCAACGTTTGAAGCCAAGTGTTCAAGATTTTTTAGATAATCAAACAATTACAAGCAAGGTTACCCTCCTTCAAGCTTTAGCTAAACATGACAATAGGCATTTCTTCGCTACCCCGGACCGTTATTCAGGTACGAGAAGTTTTATACAGCCGCGCCAAAATTTTTCGCGAGTTTCAAACCAGCAGCGTAAGCAGTACCGCAGGCAAAATAATAGAAGCGCACGGCGTTATAATGAATTTAGTGCTCTTAAAGTAAATAATATGGAAGCACCTTACTTGCACTGGCAAGTTGATTCACATGATATGGTTCAACCTGTTAAAACTGTTTGGTCAAATATATTATTTTGTCCGAGCAGTAATTATTATTTTGAAAATAGTGAAAGTCAGGGTATTTTTGTGGCTTATAAAGAAAGTGAGTCTAGCTGGAATGATGAGGTAAATCCAGTACAAATTTCTGAAAATAGGGCCGATACTAATGCTAGTGGTTTAGAAAATAAATCATCGGACACTTCTATTAATGCTATGCCTGATATTATTAATGCTATACCTGATATTATTGATGCTATACCTGATATTTTAGATGATATTCACACATCTGTTAATGAAGGAAATTTAGTAGATGACGAAGTATGCGTTACGGAAGTTAGTGAATACTTATTAGTTGACGACAATAAAAATTCTTTAAACGATAGTAGGAACTCGCTAGGTAATGATGATATTATTTCAAGTTTCCATCCGAATGAGGATGATGTAGGCCAGGTTGATAATATGGTTTTAAATAAAGTACATGAAAACCATACTGAGAATCAGGATGAAAAGTTGACACAGAGTTATACTGTAAGTAGTTTAGCTGATGCTTCGGAAGTTATAGACGTCGTTTGCATTAAAACGCACCAGTACGAAAAGCTTAATCTTCCTAAAACTGAAGCAGTGTTAAAGAATTTAAATGATAGCGATTCTGAAGAAGGACGTTTTAAAGAGACTTTTTCGTCAAAAGAGGATAAAACTAAAGTTAAGGGGGATAAAAAACGTGAAAAAGCGCCTTCAGGTTCCAGCATTAAAACTGCTAATACTGAAGTAATTAAGGCGGTAAACAAGAAGTCGTATAAGCACAAATACGAAAAACAGAGTCAGGTTGTTGAAAAACATGACACAAGCAGCGAGATAAAGCCAGTTACTAAACACGTTGGTGCGCGTATAAGTTTAAAAAAATAGAATCTGCATTAAAATCTAATGTTTATACTCTAAAAAGTACGGAGAAAAGTAAAGTGTGCACTACAAAACCTCCATCTAAGGATGAACGTGGCACACATAAGGTACACAAGGTTATGAAAAGGATAGATGACAATTTTAAAGCTCCTTTGCATAAGTACAGGAAACGCAAGATATCTGCACCCCAGCAACGTTGGCCTCCTCCCAAGAGACCTCCTGTCCATCGTCAAGCCAGACTAGCGCCTCAGGACCTACGACCTGCTGCACGAAGGATGACCGCACGGTCAACGAACCCCTTTACTAGGACTGCGACCATCAAGAGAGGTTCAACGGATTGGACAGACTGGTGCAAGGAAGTTGCTGCATTCATGAGGAACAAGTCTTGTATCAATTCTCTTATTCTAACTCCCACCCTTTAATAAAACAGAACCAAATTGGTTTGAAGTTCCCCATTGTATATACTGTGTAAACATTTTGAGGGGAAGGAGTGAACCACTGGAAAAAAACGGCATACTGTTGTTTTATAAATTTTTGAAGGGGACATGTAGTGAAAAAAAAATACATACTAACTACAGATAACAAACAACTAACATACTAACTTCACAAATCATAACACATGTGCATTATGATTGGGGAAGAGAAGATACAGTCAAGAAATGTCATGCTGTGCAATTGTGTTGTCACTTTAAATTAAAATAAGTTTTTTAGGGCGCAGTTGGCCAGCCCAGTATCCGCAACTCTGCAAATCCACTGTTTGATGGTGTCACCTGGACCCTTCGGGGTTAGTTTTGTAAAATGGTAGTGGCGTTTTTCCCCCACACAACGTGTGGAAGGTTTTTTGGCTTTGCCACCCATTATGTAAAAAGTCAGACCAGCACGCGTTTTCAATTAGTTAACTGAAGCCGTTCAGACCTCAGTTACTTAATTTTTTTTTCGAGGGAGGCCAGTGTAAGGTATACACAAGATTCGATTCACAAGAATCGAACTTTTGAATTAATGAATTAAAGAAGCTGCTTCAGATATGCTAATTTCGGCATACGCTCTTAGTATAAATACCACGCAGCGTCATTAAGAAAAGAGAGAGAGGTTGTTAAGGTTGAAAAGGTGTTATCCTGCGCTAGTGCTTAGCGGGCCAGAAGTTTACATGGCAGTACTGCTGGTTTGACTTACTGTTCGTGAGTATAAAAATATATTGTTCTTGAAAGCTGTGTTTATACATTCCGTACAAGTAGTACGCATGCTTATTGCTGTAAAGCCAATTATATGTGCAACGAATTCAATAAACATTGTTTCATGTATAAACTGTGTGTGGTTCAAATTCAAATAGAGAGCCACTTCAAATTATATACACCCAAGTCTGGGTAGAAGTGAGCATAAGATTCTCTATAACTGCCGACTTGAATTTAAAGATTTTCTTTAACATATTATATTACGTAATAGAGTAAAAAATGTTATACCTTGAGGCATTTTTCGTTTCGTGCAAATAATATTTTAAAATTTATATTTTTCTTGTAAAAATATTCTGGTATAGTGTGATTTAAACTCTTATAAATTGTGTTGATGGTTGAAATTTATAAAATGAATCCCGTTGAAAGGTGCAGAAAAGTTCAGACTATCTGAAAATACCTTTTTTTATTTGAATATCGGCATTTATATAGCTGTAAATAGTAGACACGTTTTCACTATAGGTTAACATTGAGGTGAGCGAATATAATAGGGTTAGTGATCAATAGCCTTAACAACAATCGAAAACCACTATGACAGGTTATCCATTTTGCGTACTATGACTAACAAGAATATATAACAATACACTCCAGTGAACTAGAAATATAAATACAATACATATGACAGCTAGATAACAGCTTTTAAATAACTGAAAATAAAAAAAAATACCACTGAAATTAGAACTTAATGCAGTCCTTATTTAAATACGTTAGTTAGGAAATTTCTGACTAAATTGAAATCTAACGCTGGTTTACCTTTTGAGGGGCGCCGTTTGCACAGTGCAAACGCCTAAATCTAAACTTTTTTTAACTTCGATTCAATGTATTCCAGTTAAATGAGCTGAAAAATCGCTAGTACTGTCATCTGTTATCAGTTTAAACAAGTAAAATTTTTTGCAATTTTTAATTGGAATTTTTTTTTATGATTCTTTAGATTTAAAAAAATCGGGGAAAAATATGCACTGGTCAAACGGGGAAAGGTTTTTTGTCCCTCAAAGTGTTAATGAAAGCAGAATTCGGATCCATATATTCTTTTTGCGATGCCATTCTGTTCTACTTAATATTTTTATTTTACTCATTTATTGCATTTCGTCAGTTCCTGCCCAAACTTTATTTTTTTTCTCCATGTTTTGCTGATTTGTTGTTCTATGTATCGGTTTGCCGCTTCCCACCTCTGACAACTCTTCCGAAGGAGAAATGGCAACTTTCTTCCTTCGTGTCTTTCGACTCACTATAGTTGGACGTTGTTCGATTGATAACCGGTTTCTCGGAGACTCTTCCGTGCTTACCAATCTCCGATAAAAAAATGTCTATGCTTGTTATAGATGATTTCTAAGACTCTTTCATTTTTTTTTTAACGGACATTATATTTGTATATTCAATACTGCAAGATAATGAATTATATCATCCGAAGTATGCTTGAAGACATTCTATAGCCGGAATTATAAAACGTCTTAAAATTCTTTGATGATGTAAATTAAATGCAAATGCATTAGTATTTCCCAAAATATCTCTACACATTTATATATTAGGGCAGATTGAAACACAAAGCAAAATAATGAAGGAAATATTTACTGCGCCTGTGTATGTAGAATCTTTTACCGTTTAATACTTTCTGGTAGAGAATTGTGTAATTAACATCATAAAGTTTCTTAGTATTGTCCATTAATGTAAATTAAAAGTAGGACTAATTTAGATGGCACTTAACAGCATTATGGATACAGGCCAAAAGAGCAAAAGATCAATCCAAAAATGTATTGTATAAACAATGTTTAACATATCAAATTCAAACCAAATAATAAGCTTGCGTAAGGCGTTCCGTAATAAGTTTGCAAAACACCCTAATATTACACACTGCTGTAAATTACAACGGTTGCGACTGACGGAAGAACATACATGCCAGGAATGGTCGAACTGCATGCAGCACTTAATCTGTTTCTTTGCGGCTCTCCGCTAGAATTTTGAAAACCTCTGCCAGATCCGAAATACCCCAAAATTCAAAAAGAATGGCACGCCGAGTACCCTCTATTTTGGGTGCAACCCATAGCTGTGAATTCTTGCATTCTACCTATTCTAAGCGCTGACAAATCAACCTTTAACTAAATGGCTACAAACGTTCCTGGTTCGATACTCGTCACTGCAAATCCACCGCCATGTTCACTAATGTCGGCTGGTGTAGGTAAAATCTGTCCTGTCTATAATGTCCACCAAGTTCTCAAATTTACCCCTGGAGGTGCGGAGTCAAGTGTTCTGTTCTCGTCACATGACTCGGTTCTAAATTACGGAACTGGCTTGTAGGGAGAATTGCTGGCTGTCTATATGGTGTCCCCTTAAATGAATGACTAGCAGTCTTGCGGTGTGAGTTACGGTGGCCGTCAGCATTCGATATTGACCACTACTAGTCTGGTGTCTGCAAGACGTTGCCTGCCGGTAATTCACATTCGGGTGAATATTTAGAAATGACAAGTGCCTCCACATTTTAGAAAAAAAAATAAACAATTGGGAATGATATATTTAGAACTAATAATACTTAAAATTTATTTCTCGGGAAATATAACTTTAATCTGTTTTTTTCACTAAGCATTCCCAAATGGCTCATAACAATGTTTATCTAGACTACCCATGTTTTGCGCATTATTTCTAGAGACAAAATATAAACTATCGATTCCTTTCCAGGACACGGCTGGTTCTCTACTCATTTGGGTTGGGAAATGAATACTATCATTGAAGACACACCACTTTAATATATATATAGTGACGAACATATACAAATTAGCGACTATTTACAAATTACTTACACACTAACACGCGTACACAACACAGCGAGATAGGAATCCTCTATTCCCCTCTTCTCAGAGGCACGTCCAACCCCGCTTTCGTGTTCTTCACGGGCTCCTTTTACATCTACCCGTCCCTACGACCTCTCGTGACCTCTCCATTGGTCTTCGTTGCCGGCGGGATCCTCACATAATCCTAGAATATAATGTATGTATTTAGTACGTTGATATATTTATGGTCTTTAAATCCAATACAGTAATATGTGCGTAAGACATCACGTAATTATTAAAGACCTTTATATAGAGTGATGTAAATATTATACTATTTTTGGAAAAACTTATATTCACTATACATGGAAGTTGAAGTGTGAAAAAATTATCCAGAAATGTTGTTGTATTGTTGCTGATGCTAATGCCCTCTGGTTGAAGGTTCCATTCACCAGGTCCTAATAGGCTATTGGGCTGAAATGGGCGGCTCCTATTTTGAACTAGCACCACAAGGGTCGGAGACCGACTTGGATAAATGACCGGTGCTGCAATATTGAACCGAGTCAAGTGACGACACCGGAACACTTGACCCCGCACGTCCAGAGGTAAATTTGTGAACTTGGAGCAAATGGCAGCCACGACAGATTTTACGTGCCCCTGCCACCATTAGTTAACACGACGGTGGATTTTCATGGACGACCATCGAACCAGGAACGTTCAGATCACTAGCCCGCTGCTCTTTCCAACTGGGCCAACGCGCCATTAATAACATTTTAAACCCAGAAATGCAATGCATATACGCAATATGTTATTGTAGAATTTTCTATACGATATAATACCTTTGCGTAAGGTATCTGATAACTATATAAAATACATTAATATTCCAAGCTGATGATAAATAAAGCTGCTACTATGTCCCTGGGTTTATCAGATAGAGTGGTTTTGACTTTCTGTATTCCTGACTGCTCGTTTTGTAGTAAGATGATCGAGTTACTCGAAAATCCCTTACGGTTTTAGTTACTACCTTTTTTAATAGCATTGAATTATATTTAGGTGCTAAGATACTATTTAGATTTTTTTTTGTTAAATAACATTATTCACAATAACCCGAGAATCATATTTATACGTACCCCACTCAGAAACACCTGATAGGGTAGTTGTAAATTGACTCTAGCTTGAGCTAATGTTGTGAATACCTCTCAAAAACAGCCTAATTAGTTAATAGATAAAGTTACCTTGATATTACATTTGCTTAGTATTAGCTGTATTTGTTCTGAAATTGCCGATTTCTTCCAAGCCTTGCAAAATTGCTTATCAAACTTTTTTGACAGAAAAACTTGAGTCACAAATATTAACAAAAAACTTCCCCCTGGAATTCCAGGTACGTTTTGCAGTGATGAATGGAAGTGAAAAAGATAATGCAATGACAATGTAACCAATATTCCCTGCGTCATCAGAGAAATATCCTATCTGTTTACATTAAAACCGGTTTTACAACTACCCCACCAAAACATATAGACTTTGTATGATTATGTACGTAGAATCTTCATACCTCATGATACCATTGCCTAGAAAAACCGGGATTTCGACAAGGGAAATAAGTTTTGATGTTATGTACATAATACGTTTTTAAAATCACATTTAAACATGAAGTTCACGTGACTATAGTCGTTAGTCTATACCATTTCATGGAAATTTGAATATGGCAAATATTTTGCTACGCTTGTGAAATGCTTTCTATGGCATCAAAGTGATAGAAAAATAAAATCGCTTCTAGTAGGGCGTTACTGTTTCCTGTAACATTGTTTTGAGGGAAAATAACATTAAAATTGCTTTTTTAGTGCTGATTTTTAAACTTTTGGTGTTTTTGAGTCTTCTTTTTCCTAGAATATAGCCTCTGGAATATGCTTTAGAATATACAACATAACGGTTGAAATGGGTGAAAAATTGCGTGATTGTCGAAGGCGCCTGTGATTTTGTTCTATATAAGGATGTTTCTTTTTCATATTCATATTATTTGCTTGCTGTAATATCGAATACTGAAGGAAAAGTAAATCGTTACAATATGAAAATTCTTTTGTCAAATAAATGTGTATCAAGCTGGGTAAAGTTTGTTAAATGTAACTAATATAAAATTAGAATGTTTGGTTACTTAGTGAATTTTAAAAGAAACATTAAAGTAGTAATTTCCACGAGCTTCACGTACTCCTTATATAAATTATTTAATATAAATATTTAAACAAATATATTTGCATTTTACTACTGAATGTCCTAACTATATTTATTATTGCATATATGAGATCACGATGGTTAATGTATCACCCATTACAGAACTG